>WSYQ01001031.1:35000-1287723 GCA_011426435.1 Lysiphlebus fabarum
CTCAGGTGACATACTGCCAAGACCCTCATCACCACTCTCACTAACATGAATTGGTAAAGTTACAACAACACCTAAAAAAAAAAAAAACAATTAAAAATTTATATAACAATAAATTTAAATAAAAAAAAAAAACATTTAAAAATAATTTTTATATTTTTATTTATGACTTTTAAAATATTTTCATAAATATGCTTGTAAAAATTTTATAGTCATTTTAAGTAATAAAATTTCATGTTATTTTACAAAACTAAATATAAAAATATAAAAAAAAAAGAGACACATTTACTTCAACTTTTTTTTTTTTCGTCTTTTTTATATACATTATTATTTTATTTTTTTATTTTTTTATTTTTACGAATGGTACTTGAAATCGCGTGTGCAATTGTACAACCCCTTTACAAAAAAAAAAAAAAAAAAAATTACATATCCGCACCACATAAATATTTTTTTTTTTATATATAAATTATTATTATTACCCAACAAGAGTCAAAACATGCGTGTTCAAAAATTTCAGACATGAGTAATAATAATAATATTTTAATTTATTTAATTTTTTTTTTGTTTATTTTAATACCTTGACTTTCAGTTTTACGTTTTTTGATAGGCACATCACCACCCTCATGCTGATTCACCAATCTTTTGAGCTGACAATTTTGTGAAAGAAGCTGAGTCTTTTCCTGTTCCAACTGATAAATATATTCTGCTGTTTGTTGAAGTATTGCTGCCTGTAATCACAACAAATAAAAAAAAAAAAACTATATTTAGTATAATCATGACAATTTATGTGAGATGCTTGAGTAAACATAGCTTATTCAGCAAAAATAAAAATAACAAAAATAAAATAACTATAGAGAAAATAAAATTACGTTAAAATTTAAGGGATGATGAGTAAGTGGTATGTGGTTACAATTGAGGGTAGAAATAATAAGAATAGAAAAAAAAAAATCTGCACATCTGGCAAAATAAATTGAAAGACATTGGTTCTCTTCCTGTTTATCAAGTTTAACATTATAATATAACGGGGTTAATATTATGTTAAGTTAACCCCCACTGGTCAATATTCACCATTCGATAACTATATACTTATAATAATATAGGTAAAATAAATAAATAAATAAATAACCAAGTTACATTGGAATAAAAATACAGCAGGTGTTGTTGTTGTTGTTGTTGTTGTTGAATATTAAAATTACACAATATGGAATCAGGTGTCGTGCGTATAGTAGTATAGTAGTACTACGTAGTAAATAAAAATGACCTCGATTGGTTATTTATTTTATTTTTTTTCATGTTGTAACGAAAGAACAAAAGGGCTAATTGATGGTGATGGTGGTAATGGTGAGGGTCGACGAGTAAAGAAATATACAAGAAAAAAATAAATAAAAAAAATATAAAAATAAAATGAAAGGATGTAGCTGAGGAAAGAGTAAAAAAATATAAATAAATAAATAAAAATATATAAAAAAAAAAAAAAGGGATGTAAAGATGTTTGGCCTCTACGATTTGCACCTGCTGGTGAGTCTTCTTTTGCCACCACTAAAGACAGGACAGGTGGTCAACGAATGTGCAGATGTTGTATCACGTGGTTTGTTTGATTATTGCCAAAATATATTTTTATTTATTTAATTTAATAAATTGTATATAAGATATTTTGACTTGTTAAATAATTATTATTTAATTTTATTTGTTTTTGTATGATGAAAATATTAAATTCATTGAGTTGGAAAAATAAATTTAAAATTGCAAGTTATTTTTTCTTTTTTTCTTTTTTTCAAGTGGATATATAATTTTGGGGATGAAAACATTATTTTTTTGCATTAATGTAAATTTATCTTATTACAGTTTATATATATATTTTTATATTGATGTTACAAAGTCACTTAAATACATGTTTTACGATAAACAGTTATTTATTTATTTTTTCATCTTTGAAATTCAAATTGATTCTGTCGATTTGTATATTTATTCGATCAACAAGATATAAAAATATTAAGATGAAATTTTAAATATTATTTTTATCGTTTGATATTGGTTAAATAAATATTTATTATGAAAATAGAAAAAATATTTTTATTATAAAATTTTAAGTGAATTTTATTTTATTATTTTAATTTTTTATATATAAAATTTTTTGATTAAAATAAATTTAATGTCATGATAATGATATGATAATATTTCAAGTTAAATATTTTTTAATTTTTTTTTTAAATTATTTATTTATCTTTGAAAAAAAAAAATAATGACAGGATTCTCTGAAAGTTCTGTCAACAAGCTGATCAAGTTACACTTTAAAAGTTAGTAAATCAACCCTTTTAATATCCCTCTGACTCATTTAAACAACCAATAAATTTCCAGTGAGTTATTTTATCCTAAATGATAATATTATTCAACGAATATTCATGTACATGAAAAATAAAAATTTTAAAAATTAAAGTTTCAAAAAAAAATTTGATACTCAACACTATAAATGTATAAACTTTCCAACTATTTTATATTTTAATTTTTTTTATTAAAAATATATTTAATATTATTTTTTACATCGTATTTAGACTAGTCATTCTCACAACATATTATTATTTCAGTTGGAAAATTTTCAAAGATTGCTATTACTTGTATCTTTTTGTTATTTTTATTTTCCATTGTCCATATGTTTTTTTTATAATGAAATTTATGATCAGCAAATATTTTTAAACTATTATTTAATTATTGTATATAAAATTGTATAGATTATTTATGATTAATCAATTTTATAATTTCCTTTTCCTTTTTTTTTTTTTTGGAAACTCTGATGATAGTTAATTTTTTTTCTTTCTTACAGATGCAGGTATAATTATTATCATCATCATTATGATTATGATTATTTTGTCAGGTAAAATAAGGGTCATAGGGGTAGTATTGTATCATTAATTTCATTGATTTCTTGGTACATATAATAATGATCTAGTAACAACTGCCAAAAACAATTATTCATGCTTACACGACATACTGAATTTATGATGAACTTGCACCACCTAATTTTGAATCATCAACATTAAAATTTAACAATTAATAATTATTAATTAACAATAACAAAAAAAATTAATAAATTATATTGTAATAAATTTATTTTTGATGTAATAAATAATAAAACTATTAAGGGATGATTTTTTTTATTTTTTCATATTTAATTGGTTTTTAGATAAGATAATAAAATAAAATATAATTTATAATAATTATATATATTATATTTTTAAGTTTAAAACATTTATAGCATTTATTTTTGATAATAATTATAATAATATTTCTTGAGTCGTTATTAAATGAGAATTTAAATATTTCAAGTAGATAAGACAAACGAATAGTCAGACATTTTATTAAAAAAATTTAATTTCACATAAATATATTATTTCTTTCAGTTGAATTTTTTTTTTTCCATTTAAATATATATAAAATAAAAAAAATATGAATAAAAATTATAAATAATTTAAATTTTATTATTATTATTATTTTAAATAATTATTTTTGTTTTTTTTTTCTGTTGAAAACAATTTGTTAATTATTTTTTGGGTATTTTATAATATGAAGAACAAATAAGTTTGTTTGTGAATAAATACCAAAGATCAAATGTGTGTAACCGTGAGATCAATATATAAAATTGCAATTCTCAAAAATGCATAATATGAAATGTGTAGCTAAAGAAAAGTGCGAAAAAAAAATAATAAAAAAAAAAAGAAAGAAAGATATGTATAATAATACCATCACGCACAGTTCTCAGAACAAGTTATGTAAAAAGCAGATGATGATGATGACGGTGATGATGATGATGATGATGTAGAATAAAAAGAATTGAAAAAAAAAAAAAAAAAAATCAACGAAATAACAAAAAACAATATAAAAGATTCAACAATTACAGTGGACCGGATGTTGAACAAGTTTTTGCTGATCCATTTTTGTCAAAAGAATTGAAAAAATAAAATTAAAAAAAAAAAACAATTTCCCATAGTAGTTGTAGACATGAACAATTCAATGTCCATCTCCAATTAAATTTACCAAATACATCGTAAATATTTTAACAGTCAAATTCCAATTTATAATGTCAAACTTTTTACAATAAAAATGATTATTTTAAGACAAAATAAATAAATAAATCATTCTTTCACAATTTATTTATTTTTTTTCACTAAAAAAACTTTTTATTACTAAAACAAAAAAATATATTATATTAAATGATGATTGCTCAACTTTTCGATTTCGAAATAATTTTTTTTTTTTTCTATATATTTTATCTCATTTATTTTTTGTTTTTAGGAAAAATAAAATAAATCAAAAAAAAAATAAAATTAAGCTCGACACATTGGTGACAAGATGGCTCAAGTAAAAAAGCTTAGATAAAAAAAATAAAAGAAAAAATAGAGTATATAAATTTCGAAAACGAAAGATGATAAAACGAAATATATACAGTAAATTTAAGCAAAGTTTTAACGCACGTGCCGAATTTTTTGATAATACCGTTTTGTTGGAGCTCAGGCCAAGGTCGACATCTTACGTATATTATATTATTTTTTTATCTTTGCAATTCTCTTGAATATATACATACATGTACAACAGTATTTGTTAACCAATACACATATACTAAAAATAATTTAAAAGATAGCAAACTTACAATTGACCCCGAGGGAAAGACATTGAATCAAAAATATTTAAAAAAAAAAAATAAAAAAATGATCAATATGTGTGTGAATAAATATATATTTAATTTTGAATATATGAAAGATGAATTAATATTTTTTTTTTTTTGTAATAAACTTGTTTAAAAAATTACAGACTAACACCTAACAACATCAAAAATTACTTTTTATTTTTCAGTAAATTTATTTTTACTTTTTTTCATTTCATTTTGGTAATCACCCTAGACAGCTGCCACTCTAATTCTTCCTTAACTTTTTTATTTTTATTTATACTTTTCTTCATTATTTAGCTTTTTTATTTTTTTGAAAACATGTACAGTTTATTTTAAACATTAAACTGGACAATTGAAAACAATTGCTTTTGTTTTTCAATCAAGCAACAACAACAATTTTGGTAATTTTTGAATTATATGTTACATATTTTTTTATATTATATAATATAGCTTAACATTTTTATTATTATTTTTGCGGTTATAAAATTGCCTTCGAGGGATTTTCAAGTTATTGCCAATATAATAGCTGTAAAATAAAATAATGAATGTCTTTAATCAAAATTAAGAGGTTAAAAAAATTACTGACACCTCTGTAAATTTAATTTGTTAATATATATTTCTTTTAAATTTTTAATAATTTATTTATTTATTTATCAAATAAATTATATTACTATTCACAATAATGATAAACAAAAAAATTATAATAAAAAATAGACAAACAATCATGATTTATTGCAAAAAATTTACGTATAAATTAAGCAATATATTTTTGTCATTTATGAAGATGATATTTTTTTTATACAAGCTGTATTAAAACTATATATATAAAGTCTTATAAAAATAAAAACAACATAAAATATTATTTATCATTAAATAAAAAAATAAATTTTATAATTATAAAAATAATATATAATATTAATATGCAATGTGTATATATATAAATAAATTATATAATTTAATAAATAATATTTTTTTTTTTTTTTTAAATAATGAAAAAGTACATGTGATATTCTTGAGGTCATATAACAAATGGTTTTGAAAGATAATGTAAAATTTTTCAAGTACATATACCAATCAACCAACCAAGCAAACCAACCAACCAACCAACCAAACCAACCAACCACTTGTGGTGGTGGTGGTGGTGGTGGTTTGGTGCAATGTTATAACGCCATTAAATTCCACAACTGGATACTAATATATTATATTTTTTTGTTATTATAATTTTTAAATATTATTATTATTATTAATATTTTTTTATTTTTCAAAATATATTTTTTATTCATTAAATTTATATAATTTTTTTTTTTAAATTTTTTAAATATTCTTTGGTTATATTTTATTATGATAATACAATGGTGTGGTGATGGTTGCGAATATATACATGTACACCACATAAAACATAAAATAAATAAAAACGAATAAATATTTTATCTTGTGGAAGAGGAGACTCCCACCTAGCCATTTTATTCTCCTGACAGAGATTGGAATTGCTATTTTTTTTTTCATCTTATATTTCTTATTGTGGCGGCATTCCAAAGACCGGACACCGCACACGCAGCCAAAAGCTCCAATTCTCATTTTCAATATTATCATATATAGCTGATATGTTTTACATGTGAATATGTGATGTAGGTTTGTATGTAGGTATATGTATATAAATGTAACATATAGTGAAACCTTTTTTTTTTTTTTTAGTATAAGGCTTATATCCACTGCCGAAAAAGGATCTGAATTATTTTTTGAACCTGTTTATATATACATTTATAAAAATGAATAAACATTTACACACACATAAGTATTTATATAAATTTGCAAATTTTAAATATGGCTCTCTTTTTAAACCTCATTTCAACATTCAATTTGAGAAAGATACAGACTCTCTTGACTATACGTTTAATTAATAAAAAATAAAAGATCGTGTTAATGAGGTTCAAAGTGCAATAAAATTTAATCAATTTACGTATTTTTTTTTTTCAATAATATCACTATGAGAAATGAAAATTTTGTGCTTATATAAAGCTTTAAAAATATTAAATACTATTTTTTTATGTGATTTTGATTGCATAAAATTTTATTAAAAAACTAGTTAATTGTACAAAAGAATATTAACGTTTTGGTTATACAATTAATAAATGACAATATATAATTATTAGATTAAAAAAAAAAAAAAATTAAAATTAAAATGAATAAAGAATTTTTAAAAATGCAAAAATTTTATGTTGATGTCTTATATGGAATAGTGGAATGTTAAATATGATATTCCGTTATATCCCATTATCCAAAGTCACGTTTTGATGAAACGAACGAATTTGAATCGTGAAAAACATCATTGGTATATAAGCATTTAAAATTTATATATTTAAAAAATAGTCAAGGGGGGCAAAACGATTAATAAAATTATTTTATATTAATATATATAATAATATTATTTATAAATATGTAAAAATTAAATTCGTGACTTTAAAAATGTGTTATATTTGTGTCAAAAAATATTAAATATAAAATTAATTCAAGTGAAAATCCTAAGGATAGATGTGATGATAGACAAAGATAAATAATTTTCATGTTTTATATATATTTTTTTTGAAATCTATGTGGTAGTTTATGATGTTGGATGTTTTTTTTTTATTTTTTTTTAGTGGGCGTCGGAAAAACACTTACATTTACATTGTCGCAGTTGTAGTTGCGGAAACTATATCTGGATACTTTGGATCAACATAAAATTAGCATTTTTATAATAAAAAAAAAAAAAAAAATATAAAAAAATAAATAAATGTTAGAGTAAAGTTTTATATATATCATTTTGTTTCTTGATGTTTAAAAGTATTAAATCATAAATATAATCTGTGTTATCTTTTACTAAAATGTACACTAATAATTTAACTGATTAAAATAAATGAAAAAATAATTATTATAATTTTAAATTAATTAAATAATATATTGCAAATCCCACACACGATGATTTTGTATAATTATATAAAATTATTTTATTTACATTTATTTATAACCGGAAATATAAAAAAAGCATTTTTCAATTGTCAATAAAATTTTAAACTATTAATTAAAAAAATTTTATATTTTTCAGATTTAAAAATTTATAAAATTATTATTTAAAATTTAATTTTATTGTAAGAAAATAATGAATATTTTAATTTATTTATTTATTTATTTTTCATATAATTATTATAATTTAAAAATATAATACTTTTAATATGTTGCAAGTTTAACTAAAAACACACGGTTAATTTAAATTCTCAGGATTTAATGAGGCAGTCATAGTGGGTGGTGATGAATATTACTCTTTTGAAATATCAAATATGTAAATATATAAATAATATGTTAATTAAAAAAAAACAAACAACTAATGAATAAATATAAAAAAATACAACTTGATAATATTGATAAAATTTTGACAAATTCCTAAAAAATTATAAATTTAAAAATATAAAAATTTTATGACAGTAATTATTGTCGTAAAAAAAAATTTAATAGTATATTTTAAAGTAGCAATAAACCTTAATAAACAATAACGATGATAAGTCATAAAATTGAATATAATAAAAAAATAGTTAAAATTTATATAAAAAAAAAAAAAAGCCAAACGGGCAACTGACGCCGTTTGTTGTCTCATTTTTCTTGGCATGCAATTGCATATAATGCCTACCGGTGTAAAACGGTCTTTCTAGAATAGTAAAATATCATCAGATTATGTTGCGCGGGTCAGGCGTCGCGGCGCCAAGGTATTGTAATAAAAAAAAATAAATAAATAAAAAAAATATAGATGAAAAGAAGAAAAACACATCAACGATCTGCCAACCGAGCCAAAGTATATAACATTAGAAATTAAAATGCAACTTGCAAAGGAATTTTTTATATTTTTTTTTTTTTTTTTCACAAAAATAAAGTTTCTAAGAATTTTAAATATGTTTTACAAGTTAGTCACATTTAGAAAAGAGTCAGCAATATATTTATTTTATGAAAATTAAATTATAACTTTAAAAAATATAATTTATATATTTATGTCATCAAATTTCATGTAAATAAAGGGTTTAATTATTTTTAACTATTAAAAACCAAAAGGGATGAAATTTATTTATTAAAAATTTGAAAAAAAAAACTATCAAATTATAAATATATTTAATGTAATGTATAAATTTTGATAATTATTTATTATTTTTAGAAATAAATTAAGTAATCAGATATTTAAATAATTTTCAAGTTGAAATTCAACCCCTATATGTATTTATTAAGATAAAAATAATATTTAAAAGTTGAATAAAATAAATGAATCTTGAGTGTATAAATATAAAATTAAATTAATTGAGTTATTAAATTTGTTAAGATGATGAAGAGGTCTAGGACAATTAAGGATAAAAGTAACTCAAGTACTAAAATATATTTTAGGAGTATACTTGATAGTCCTGTATTTCGTGTTGAAGTGTCAAGTTGAATTTAATTGACAAGTAAATCAACAAACCAAAAAAAAAAGAAAAAAGTTTTTAGATAAAATTTAAATAAAAATGACCAAATAAAATTTTAGGATAAAAATACAATCATCAAAAAAAAAAAAAAAAGTATTTTTTAACAAATTTTTAACTCTCATTATTTCATAATTAATTTAAAATTTAATATTATGAAGAAAAAAAATTTATAATTATTACAATGTCAACAATGAGATTTGTATAATAAATTTGAATAATTTTTAAAACTTTCAAGTATATCTTAACGACATTAAAAATTTAAAAGAAAAAAAAAGTAAAAATAATAAGCACAGGATGCTTAATGTAAGAAAAACATTTGTATGAAAAAAAAAATATATATATATATAAATAAAAATAAATACATTATTGTCATGATAAATTAACAAAACTAGCAAAGTAAAATCAAAGTATGTTAAAACGTGGTTTTCATAATGATAATTCAAGTTGGTAAAGCAATTATCACAGTAAAAATAGAGCCGGGGGAATTGCCATAAAGTTACTTGACATAGTATATGTATAACTTCATCCCCTGTACTAAAATTTATTTTTTAAAACTCAAGTAGGGTAGTTTTATATATATATATATATCCCTCTTTTGGTAAGTTGTACTACTACGTGAAAAAAATAAATAAAAAAAAAATGAAAAGAAATTTGCATAAATACATAAACTTGGTGTTTGCACGCGTCACCACCACCGTCTTCTTCTTCTTCTTCTTTTTTTTTGTTTTATTTTTCTCAATTGCAATTTGCAACACACATATATCATCTCTATTATTTTTTACATTTTTTTTTTATATATACATGATAATAATTATTTTAGTATAACATTATAACTTGAAAATAAAAATTATTGATTTAATTTAATTTGTTATTGTTTAAATATAAAGTTAATGAAATAAAAGATAAAAAAAAATAAAATAAAAATAATAAAATAGGATAAGTAAATTATCTTGTTTGCCAGTTAAAATGATACTTTTTTTTCTTGCCAAGTAAGTATTATTGTGTGGCATACCAATGTCTATTATAGCTTTTAAAGAAAATGATACTTTTTTTAAAATATATTTTCACAAGTCCACTCAAAAGTAATCTTGTCTCATCTACTCATCAAGTGTCTTCTTTTTTATTTATATCCATTTTTCAAGATCAATGGAATGTCGCCAAACTGGCATTTGTAAAATAATAACATGATGAAGATGATGATTATTATTAATAATAATAATAATAAATAAAAATAGGGTTCAAGTTGTAAAATTGACTGTGAAAAAGAGTTAATAAATATGTTGGCAATGTGCATTATAAATATAAATATAAATGAAAGAAGAATCCAGACCATGAGGCACGTGGCCGTTTATGGTACAGACACTGATACTGATGCTGATGTTGATGTTGATGTTACTTTGATCGTTTAAATGTGAATATGTATATATATAGTATACACTTAACTTGTATATAAATATATATAAATATATATAAATTTATATACCTACATTGAAGCATTAATGTAAGAATCGCACGACCGCGCCGGACGTATGGACAACCATGACCTTGACTGTCTAACAAGGACAATATCATCATGCTTTACCAAGCGATTTAGAATAAATATAGATATATACCATATAAATGACCATTGGAATTCGGAAGAATAAAAATAAATTTATAATAAATTAAATTATAATTAAATTGTTTTTTATTTTACGCTTTTGTTTGTTTGTTGCTAAAATATGTAGCCATGTTAATTGATTGTTATTTATTCGTATTTTTTTTTTTTTTTTTACTTGGTATATATTTTTTAAATTTAAATAATAATACTTGTATTGATAATGGAAAAAAAAAAAAACAAGAAAGATAGTATTGTTACAATTTTTAATAAAAAAATATATGTACTTGTGTTTTTTTAAATTTTTTTTATTTTCTCTAGTAGAAAAAAAAAGGGTGAAAAGTATTGAAAATTTAAGTGTTCTCGAGGCACACAAATCGACCATCGAGGTAAAGTATAAAGTTTTGCAAAGTGCACTACCTATTGCAAAAAAAAAAAAAAAAAAAAAGATAAGAAAAAAAATATATAAAGAAAGAAAGAGTATATGAAAGTAGTGAAAAAATAGTGATAAAAATAAAAAAAAAAAACAGTAATAAGGGAGCAGTATAAATTCCTCTTTTATTCTTGGTAAATATAAGTAAGGAGAGCAAACTTGGTCATAGTGGAAAACTTTTAGTCTCTTTGCATTCCACAATTGTATACATTTTAAAAAAAAAAACATTTATTTACACATTCTTTAGTTTTGTATTATCAAATGAAAAATTATCTATAATACTTGTGGGCCATTATTTTACATGATAAAAATAATAAACTATCATAATATTATTTGTAAAAAAAAAAAAAAAAAATTAGCATTAAACTCACGTGTGTAAATAAAACTTTTCATAGAACTGATGGTGGTGTTGAGAATATCACCACGAATGTCAACCAAGTGTTACGGTAAATTTTTTTTTTTGTTTTTTTTCGTGGTAAAAATGAAATATACATACAAGTATGATACAAACAAGTGCGAATAATGCAATTTTATATATATAAGTAAGTAACATCTGTGTCATTCTTTTATTCTCGAAAACTACTATATATTCTCTTTTGAATCTTGTGAATGTATATATATATATACACTAACAGACAACTATTGCTGCTACAATATCTACAATGACAGTGTGTCTATATTGGGACACGAAGGGAAACTCTTTTTTGTATATCCAATGCAGTGTTTGTCAAGTTGACGATGTGCAATCTTGTCTTTGTCTCTGTCTTTCTGTCTATTTTAACTTGTACTTGATGGTCTTGTGTGTGTGTGTGTGTATATACCTATATATAACTAGCATCCAATGTTTGTATTATTATTATTATTATTATTATTATCATCAACATCATCACAACTTTTAGTATGTACTATGACAAAATTATAACATTTTATCATCATTCAATGTACGACTAACTTTGGACCAGCCAATATATATAATAGAACTTGATCATAATAGAAAATGAAATTTTTTTTTTTTTTTATTTTTATTTTTCATATAATATATATATATTTATAGGTATCTTTGTTGAGGTAAAAATTCAAGTACTTATGAAATCACAATGATGATGCAGTTTGATTGAAAAGAAAATTTATGAAAATTATATATTTTTTTAAAAGCTTTGACAGTATCGCTTTTTTAATATATGGTAAATACAAATGAAGGAAAATAAAAGTTGGTTATAGTCTTGTATGAAAGTATTTGAAGATTTTTTTTTTATATTTTTTTAAATTACGTGTAGAAAAATTTCATGAATATGACATCTTTTTGAGTTTTTTTTTGTAGAAAAAAAAAAAAAAGATTAGATTCAAAGCCTAGACTATTTGTCATGCAACATCGTCACTGCGTAAGTTTATTTTTTTAATTTTTTATTTTTCCAAAATTTTCAAGAGTTTAAAGAGTTTTCATATATTTAAAGGTAAAAATGTAGCAAATATGTATATACAAAAAAGACTAAAGTATGAAAATAAAAAATAAAAAATAAAAAATAAAATTATACAGAAAATTGAGGTTGTGAAAATAAGAGTTTTTTAAATTTGGTAAAATACCATGAAAATTCAATGTAATTTATTCACATTATAATACTTTGAAATTAGTTGAATGTTAAATTTACGAGTCAAAAAAATGAATGAATTTTTATTTGACTGCATTGAAAAAATATAGTGGTTTGGTGAAGATTTAATGCTGTTAAATGTCTCATTTGAGAAGAGAACGACAGGGTTAAAAAATTTAGAGGGTGTTTGTTAAAAAATACAAAAAATGATTGTATTATTAAATTTGACAATTAGTAGATTATTAAATATTAATATCATGAATAATATTTTGCTTGTTAAAAGAAGAAAAATATTTAATGAAAAAAAAAAAAAAAATTTATGAAAAGTTTTATTGAATCGGCCCACCATTGGAGTCGTGCGAACAACTATGCACATTCTTACACGTATACCTTGTTTGTGCGAAGAACGCAAATATACACGTACATCAAGAGGAACTTACTTATATGGTATTTTCTTCTAGACTGAGAATAGAATACCACTGTAAGTGAGTTTAAATAAAAATAGTTAAATAAATGTGACAACAACAAAATAACAAAATAACAAAATAACAAAAAAATTAACTTAAATACAAATATCATATGTAAAATCATGAAAAAGATATTCAAGTCTTAAAATGTTACTGTACAAATTAGAAGCTGTAACAACATACTTGTGTGTACATATACTTATATGCATTTTTTAAAATATTTTTTATATTATTTTGTTTTACAAGTTTACTTAAAAGTCAGTGAACTCGTACAAAATGAGAAAGAGAGTTACAAAATCAAAGTTGTTATTTATTTATTTTTTTTTTTCCATTTTAAAAAATGTATGTATATACAGTCTTGAGGACAATTTTATTTTTATATTTTATTCCAAGAAAATATACTATGATAATATAAATACGTAATGTAATGTAAACACATGAAACGATGAATACCTGAGCTCAATTGAATTCTAAGAAATTACCTTAGCTACCTGGATATTTAATCGTAACGGTCAATCGAAGAATTTAAATCAATTAAATGTTTTTTTTTTTTTTTTTAATTTTTACGAATGTAAATTATATATATATGTATTACAATAAATTTATTATTTTTTAATATTTTATAATTTTTTTTTTTCAATATTATAGCAAAGATTTTATTGATAATTTACAAATAATTTAAAATCAAAATAAAATTACATTAGAATTTAATAGTTTTATTTGTTTAAATTTCTATATATAAAAATAAAAATAAAAATAAAAAATAATATATTTGACAAATTAAGTTGCATGTTTATTGTAAAACTTGAATAATCAACACTGGAAAATTAAAAAAGAATGGTAAATATTTCACGCTGTTGTATATATATGAGTAAAGAATTTAAAATAAGCAAAAAATAATAAAAAATAAAAATAAGCTAAGGAAAAACAAACGTTGCGGGATAATAAATGAAGGTAATTCAAGATCGTCGGTGTTGGCTTGAGCAGTCAGGGAAAAAAGCCCGCAATGGGTCAGACGAAGCGTGGCGATAATTGCTAGTTTTTCGATGCAAACAGTAGAAAATATATACATTTTATTTCATTTTTAAATTTAAAAATTAAAAAAAAAAAAATATATAAATAAATAAGAAAAATTTTTCTCTTTGTTTTTTTTTTTTTACAATTAATTATATTTTATATTATTTAAAAAAAAAAAAATGAATTTTCTCATTATTTTTTATTTAAAATTTTTAAATAATTATTATTTATTTTCTCACGTCTTGTCGCGCGTGTCTTATTGTAAAAATATATATATATACGTATAACTGACCTCGAATGACAAACAATAAACGCACTTGGTTTTGTCTGCGGTTTATATTTTTGAACCACAAGATTTTATCGAAATTGTCAGAAGACTAAATGTATGACTCAGTATTTTATTAGTTTTCATCTTGTCATTGTTGTCTTTGTTTGTTGTCTACGTTTCCTAGTGGTTTTTCATGTCGATCTGTTTTTTTTTTTTTATATTATATTTAATTTTTTTTTTTTACCACATTTTTTTTACTACTTTACTTTTTATACTCTTATTTGCCGGTCTTTTTTATTTTTATTGCAATTTATTTTTGCCACATTCAATTTTGCAATTTTTTTTTTCAACTGACATTTTATTATTATTATTATGGTATTTTATTTTAAAGGCAATGCATATATTTGATGTCACAAACATTAATTCAACGACAAATTTTATATATATATATATATTTTTTTTTGAAGCTCAATTTAAATGCGACAATATATAAATATGAAATAACAATTGTTACAATGAAGATAAATAAAATAATATTATTGTAGTTTTAAAATTCTCACAATTTTCTATTGACATTATTAGTATATAATGAACAATAGAATAACACGTATATATTTATATGTTTATTAACAATTGATGCATGATTAGTATTCTTGCACAATATGCAGTCCACTCTTATCTTGCAATTATAATTTTTTTGTATTATTATTTGATATAAATATAGCTGTAATAATAATACCAGTTGATACATTTAACAACTAGTTATATTTTTTTTTATTTATAATAATATAAAAAAATACCATGTACAGTATTGTTCATTCATCACCACCACCACACCACCCACTTGTGATATCTTGTGAGAATAAAATTAATTGACAATAATTATATTGTATAAAAATATAAAATAATCGATTGGCTATAACCGTTTTGTTAGGAACAGAATTACCAACGATCAAATATAGTTGTGAAAAATATAAAAAAAAAAAAAAAATTATATACAAGATAGGTGTTAAATTAATAGTTGATGTTGATGTTGGAATGAAAAAAAAAATAATAATCTATATAATGATATGTTGATGAAAAAATAAAAGCAAAAATATATTATTATAAGAAAAAATTAAAATATTATTGTTGATGTGATAAGAGATATATAAATAGAGAAATAGAGAGAAAATATTGAAGAATGAGACAGTGGATGCGATCTGATTGTTGTCATGGATATTGCTAACCAATCTCGCGTAATTACCGGGCATTTCGATAAGTATCGATCTTGGTAGTAGCATCAGCATCAGCATCAGCATCAGCACCACCAGTAACACCACCATCTTGACTACTATAATGTCAATATCAATAACAACATAAATTGTGCCAAAAGTATGCCAGTAACGCAGCAAGGCCATATCACATACAGACGACACACGTACCACATTGTTGTTGATCTATATCGATCCAACTTATTGACCACACTATTTCATGTGGTACAAATTTAACATTGCATCATATGCATCATATTGATATATACACAAATGTACAAATTGGCCATATGTTAATATATACATATGCATTGTTCCCGCACAAGTACCAATATATATATAGATACCAACAAATGAAATAGTTGACAGACGAGAGAAATCATATTGTCTCTAATGTTTTTATTAATTTACTCAGTATCAAAATGGCTATTTTAATTGTTTCAATTTATTAGAAATTATGTCGATTTTTTTACTTGAAATTGTTGGTAAATGTTTTTTCAGTGAAATTTGTCAATTGCAACATTAATCAAGAAAAAATGATATAAAATGTATATATACCTATAAATAAATTAACAATCCAATGAATATTTTTACAATGATTTATTGTTGGTTTATAATCAAATAAAATAAAAGAATAAAAACGATTGGTATTGTATGTATGTGTATAAATAATATATAAATGTTGTCGTGAAGAGCTGTTGAGATATTTCAGATATATATATAAATAAACGTTTGGAGTAGCAGGATTGATTGGCCCAGTCGTTTTATTCTACGAATAGACAACGAATAAAGGATTCCAATGCTATCTTTGTACCTCATCATGTACAGTATATTGTTGCAGTAATATATATTTATTCTGCTGATGTTGTGAATAATAAAAAGTAATATAAAGAGATGAGACTGAGTGAGAAATAAAAAAAAATAGATAATCAAACATACAGCTTTCCCATAGTTTTCATTTCTCGCACCCAATTGCAAAGTGGCATCTCTCTGTCATTTGGACTGACGCGCATATACCAACAATTGTATTTGCGCAACCAAGCGACACTACCGCAGAATCAAAGATTCGCTCGATAATGAAAGAGAATGAAAAGTAGAGGGAGTTTATATATTTATCTCCCTGGGTCAAATATATATATATATATATTTATATACACCAATCATTGTAGTAACTATATTTTTTATTTTTATTTTTTCTTTATCAATTCACCACCCATTCTACCCTTTTTTTTTTTTTTTTTTTCAGTCACTTTGTAGTAATAGTAGTAGTAGTAGTAGTAGTAGTAGTAGTAATGATAGTAATATTTAGTAAAAAAAATGAATACAATATTGCTAAAGTCAGCTTGAATTTTAAATTATAAACTCAACAATTTACTTTTTTATTTGTTTTAATCTTACATTATCTTATATTTTGCAGTATTTCATTAAATTGATGAATTTGAGGTTAAATGTTTGAGGTGAAATTGCAAAAAAAAAAAAAATGGTATTTGAAATAAAATAAATAAAGAGAAAAGGGTATATAATATGAAAATATTGAAATTATTGAGAATATTGGCGAATGACTATAAAAATGAGTCAATATATGTATGAAAGAGATAAAAAAAAAAAAGAGTTAAAAGTCTGAGTCTCAAGGCAGAAACAAGTCGCGCCACGGTCTGGTGAAGTTGGGTCGCGCACGCGGATTTTCAATATAATAAATGTGGTGGATGGGTTGCATTTGCTGGATGGCTGCAGTGTTGTATACTGTAATGAATGGTGCATCGTCGGGGCAACGCCCTGTCAGCCAGCTGACTTAAATGAAGCAAATCGTATTTAACCGAGCTTTACCGAAATAATACGAGACAAAATTGCAACTTTGTATTATTATCATATATGCATATGCATTTGTGCATTTATAACTAATTTATTATATTTATTTCATTTTATTTTATTTTACTCATCTATTTATGTAGGATGTCTTCATAATTTCAATTTCCTTTTGTTTTTAAAATTTTTTTATATTTAAAAAACATTATTCTTACCTGTAACAAAAAAAAAAACAAAGAAATTTAATTAATATTTTTTAATTATAAAGCATCAAGTTAATAAATATAATTTATATAATTAAAAATTAAAATTACATGACGTTGGTATAAAACAACACCACCGTTTTTTTTTTGCATATAAATTGTTTGTACATGTACTAAAATGCATACAGGAATTCATAAGTTGAAATTCGACAAATAACTTGCATAGAAAAAAATACATTAAAGTGGGTGGTTTATGATGATGATGATGAAAAAATAAAAAAAGGGTAAATAAATATACACACATACACAATTGCCCGGGCAAGTAGATATAGATATAATAATAAAATTGTTGTAGAGTATCGACCGTGGTCCAGCGTCGAGACGCCGACCCACGCAAATTGTGACGTCACGACGTCAGCTGCTGCATTGAAATTTTGAGAGAAGTAAAGTGGTGAAATAAAGAGGAAGAGGGTTAACACAGTAGGGTTGATGTTACTGTATGGTAGTTTCAGTTGTAGACGTAGTAGTATATATAGTAATATATAATATAAGTGTAATGGTACTTTGTTGAGTATAAAATATACTGGGCAATGAGAACATGTGGACCTAGTATTATTTGTTGAATCGGTCAACGCCCGATAATATCATATCAAAAATACCAACACCTCAAATTATTCATAAAAAATTGTATATATTATATATAATCATTTGAATCATCATTGATTATTATCACAAAATTATTTTAACAAGATTGCATATATACAATTAACAACTCATCCAAGAAAAAAAAAAAAAAAAAAAATTAATTAATGATAATGAAATTCAAAAAATATAAAACATTGAAATTATTATAATTAAATATATATATATACTCAATCAGTGTGAATTTTTTATTTGATTTTTTTATACGAGACAATTTATAATATGATAATGATTAACAAACGGAAGTAATTAATGAAATTTTTGGAGCGATACAAACAACAAGAAAAAAAAAATTTAATTCATATATATATATATAACATATGTAACTAAGATAATGATAATAATGATAAAAAGATTGATTAAATTAAAAGAAAAAAAATTTATATATAAAAAAGGCGGGACACAGACGATCAGGTTCACCCGGAAGTTGTACTCGTCGGCAGTTCCAGACAACACGGTGCTTTTGCTGATGATGATGATGATGCTGCAACGAGTCATTGTCTATGAATCTCGTTTATATATACATTTAAAAGGATAAAACTATATACACACATGTAAAAATAAAAATTAAACAGACACATTAAAATTATATTTAAAAAAAAATATATATATAATCCTTCCGCCTGGGCGTTTTGAATATACATATTTTTTGAAATGCATAATAATGTTGATGACGATGAGACCAATGACAACAACTGTCTGCCCACTTTTACAAATGTAAACACCTACGTTTATATATTTTTTTTGCAATTTATAAATGATAAATAAAAACGATAGATATATTAGTTTGAATTTTGAATAAAAAATAAATATATTTATGAGTAATTGAATAATTTGATGATGATGATGTGTGTGTGAAATGTCAAAGTGATCTTTCACTCATTTATGGCCAATTGGTTAATATGAGACGATCAAACTTGTGTCATTTTGTCGAGGCATTGAAACTTTGAGTACAAATGTAACAGACTGGTACAAACAGACACCGATAATAATTCTAATCATTCACACAATTCATTCATACATTTATATGTAATAATATTATTATTATTATTATATTTGAAAATAAAAAAAAAAAAATTTATTTATTTTTCTTTTTGGAAAATTAATTAGAAAATGTATAAACAGAGTAAAACTGTTCAAAGAGAATATAATAAAAAATAAAATAAAATTTAACGATCGTAATTAATGAGAAAATTGTCATTTAAATTTAATGTTTGATCAGTAAAAATTTAATTAACAATTAATAATCTTGTGTTTATATTTGAACGTGTTTGTAGCAATTTAATAGATAATGTTGTGCAACTGTGCATGGCTAAACAATTATTATTATATATACCCTCAATTGTTGCACATTTTTTATTAACAATATAATTTTATATTATAAAAAAATATTTATCGATATGCAATATAAACACGCTACATATACTTGGTCAATATTTAATGAGGTTTTTTTTTTCTTGTCATAAATGAGAATCTTTTTCTTTCACTTGTCGATCATCATCAAACGTTTTTAATCAACTCATATTTTTTTCTTAATCACCACAAAGTGCTCATAAAAAAAAAGTAATAAAAATATATTAAAATTCAAATAATAATAATAATAAATATAAAAATGTTAAACCAATAATTAAAAAAAAAAAAAAAAAAAAATGATTAAAAAATTCCAACAAATAGATAAAAATAAATTTTACATAAATTTTATGACTTAATTATTTAAAAAAAAAAAAAACAAAAAAATCTCTTGGTTTTTTTTTTAACAAATAAAATTATAAAAAATTTACGAGATAAAAAAGCTAAAAATGTCAAGAATGCAAACAAAAAAAAATAAAGTAATATAAACAGGTACATTTAAAAGTGTCGTAAGACTAAAGATATATATAAAAATGCACATTGAATTGGTATTGAATGACTGCTCAACATGAACATCAACACTGCAATGAATTTTTTTTTCTAGTTCATTTTGAAATACAGTAAAAAAAAAAATAAATAAATAAATATTGTCAGTTGTATTTCATCCAGTGGATTTTATCGAAAAAAATATATATTGAAGTGGTTTGCACAAGGGATAGTACGGTCATTGACCGAGGGGGTGGAAAAACGCCGGCGCACTTCAAGTAAAACTGCATTCTTGTCAAGTACGTTTGAGAAAAAGGTCGTTTAAAATGTCAATGTTTTATAAAAGACTAACTTACACCTATACTAGTATAAAAAAAATAATAAAATATAAAAAATAAAATATTTATAAGGGTTGTCTCACAAATAGACTGTATATATATATATATTTTTAAACGTCAAACAAGATGAACAAGAAATTTTTTACTTGAATGATTTTTTATTTAAACCAAAGTCCAATAATTCTGAGATTTTATAATAATTATTATCAATTTAAATTGTTGATAGATAATTTATGTTAGTAAGCTTATTTATATTTATAAATTCATTACATTTAAAACATTTATTTATTTTTTTTTTCAATTTTATGTTTAGTTTGTCAATTAGTTTGAGGGGTCAATATTATTATTTTAATACACATGTGTTATTATAATTTATGTAAAATTATTTATTTTTCATCTTTTATGACAATTGTATATTTACTTTTGTGTCATGGTGATGCAAATAGAGTAGTCAAGGTTCATCATGAGATATGCGGATCCAACAAGTAATAAAAGTTTAAAACAAAAAAAAAATATCAAACAAAGATATAATATTTAAATTATTTAAAATATATTTTTACTTAATAAATATGTAAATTGTAATTTTTAATTTTATATATTTTTAGATAATATTTGTTGATAAAATTATATTTGAAAATATTATTATAATCTTTTGATAATTTTTAATGATAATTTTACTTTTAATATTAATAAATGTCACACTGTTCGATACACATTGATATTAATATTATTATATTTGAATTTAATGCGTGGGAATGAAATAATGAAGAAAAAAAAAATTATATATTTTTATATTAATCCAGTTTTAAACGAGTTTGATCCAAGTGATGGTGGTTTGTACGCATTGAAACAAGATATGTTGAATATTCGCGTAGGCGAACATATAAAATTTTAAAAAGTAAAAAAAATAGTGTTAATGATTTTAGACAGTAAAGTTGATCATCTTGGATTTTGAATAGAATAATATAAATTTATAAACACACTCATCTGGTGAGATGAAAAAAGAAAATAAAATTATGCAGAGACGACGGAAGAGGAGTCATCATGTGTGTGCATACATAATAAAAAAAAAAAAAAGAGAATATTATTAAATAACGGATAGACTAGAGAAAGAATAAAAAAATTGGAAAAAAAAAAAATATATATTTATAAAGAAGAAGAAGAGAGTTGTTAGTGCTCGCGTGTGCATGACCCGCGCAATGCTGCAAGCATCGAGAAACGTCAGGATGACTTGGGCCACCGACATCGTGGAATTCCACGGACTGTATTTTTTAAAAAAAATTTTTTTGTCTTCTGTATTAACACATAGACAAATAAAAATATCCATATACAATGTGCTGGACCATAAAGTCTTCAAGAAAAGAATCCAAAATTTACCTCAACTTTTATTTTTTTGTATAAATTTTTTATTTATATTTTTTACCCAAAAAAAAAAAGGGAAATATATAAATTTCAAATCGAAAATATATAACAAAACTTTTAAATGTTTGAAACTTTTAACAACAAAGTTTATATAAATCTGATAAAAAAATGATAATAGTTGAGAGACAATATAATATATAAATAATGCTCCAAGCAAAAAAAAAAAGTTCAAAAAATTTAATATAAAAAACAAAGCAAAATGTTATAATGCATAAATGATAGGATGAAGATTCAGAGTGACATTTGAGATTTTAGAACAAGCACATAGAAGTAGCAACAGCAGCAGCAGCTGAATTTCATTTTTAAATCAGCTGTGATTTATAATGGCGGGTATATATCAAAGTAAAATTTATTCTGTCCGACTTTCAAGCTTTCACCCTAAACTTATATACCTAATACAATATACATCCACATATTTAAAAGTATATAATGTAAATTTTAAATATAAATATACATATGTGTGTGTGTGTGTGTTGGATATAAAAGTTCATTGACCGTTTGGTCGACAATATCACTGCTTAATAACGATCATGATGATCTGTCTGTGGGATGACTGGGTCAACATGTCTCCGTAAAATAATGGCAATTTGATACATAACTGGTCCATAAGTATATAGGTATATGGATAACTTTATTGGAATTAAATATAAAGTTGAAAATAGTTATAATAAAGTTCACATGCAGAAATATCTTTCTAGCGTTTGATGCAGTCGCTGCCAATTAGACTCTGCAACTGAGAATGGCCCACACACAAGATTGTTAGAGATCTTGACGTGTTTGCTATATAGCTGTTTAGTATGATGATGGTGATACTTGTAGTGGTATCCAACAACAACAACAACAAAAAATAAAATACTATAGCCAAAGGCAAGACCCAGAAATCATATGAACCAATCAACCAACAAAATCCCATCAAGACATACATATCTTTCACAACAGGGAAAATAGAGCAATCTTAATTGGGAAAAACCTTTATGTGAAAGCCGCAATAAAATAACTAGTATCAATGACAATATAACGCTGATTATCATTATGATGTTGGTGATGATGATGATGATGATGCTGTTAGTATTAAAACTTTTAATGCAATGAAAACACCCGCCAGCTATGCAACTAATGATTGTCGATCAACATTTTTTTTTGTTTTACTTTTTTAAATATTATATAGATTTATTTTATTTTATATATTTACTGTTTATCAATTGACGTCAGTAACTGGAGGCACACTTTTTTATGAAAAAAAAAAAAAAAACAATTAAATTAAAAAAAAAGAGATAATAATAAAATACTTCAGGACAAATGTGTTGAATTAAACATAAAATAGAATTTGTGTTATTTAAAAAATAAATATATAAACTTATTTTATATAAAATAAATGGATTAAAAGTTTTTGATATGGTATTTTTTTTTATATTTATAGGTTAAGGCAAATTGCCATGGCATTCATCACAAGTCAAGACCGCCTGTACGTCTTTCTTGTTGATTTTTTTTATTATCATTATCTGGCCAGTGTTATATATATTCACAAAGCAACCAACCCCCTGATTGGTATCGCCTACATTCAACGACATATTTACGATGCCGTAATAACCGCACAATTCACAACGTATAGTATAACACAAGGGTTTATATATATACACCTATAACATAAAGACCGATATAAAATGAGAAAGCCAACAAATAACACACGATCCAAGAGAATTTAGATGGAATAAAGTTTATTAGTTGAGGATGTCGTTTTGCCAACAATGTCGGGCGTGGCAAAATGTGTGTCTGTCGATATAAAGTGCGAGATTGTTCATATATATTAATACGCCTTCAGGTATATATTTATTTTCAAACTGCATATTATTGGTATCATATATATACACAACAAAGTGCGTGGTCCAAAATATGCAATATCTTATACGAAAAATATTTAAAAATTTTAATATCAAAAATAAATTTAATATTTATATATATTTTAACACTTTGTTACTAAAAAATATTAGTTAAATTTTATTTATTTTATTTTAGACTAACTATATGATACATATATGAAATGTATTAATTTTTTTCTCGACAGTTTCATTTAACACCCCGGAAATAAAATAAAAACAAATAAAAAATAAAAATATAAATTAGAAACTTTTATAACAAGATTGTTAAATAAACATGACTAATTTAATAAAACATAAACTAAATATCATTTAATTAATACTAAATGTTATTTTTTTTTTTAAATATTTCCATCAAAAAAAAAAAAAAAAAAAAAATAAAATTTTGTATTTGAAAAATTGAAATATAAAATATAGATGCAAATGTGTTTATATATTCTACTAATTACAGTTTATAAAAAAAAAAAAAAAATGATTTAAAATATAATGAAAATTGTTAAATAAAAAAAAACATAAATAAATATATAAAAATTAGTATTGGTGTGGGAATTGAATCGGAAAAATCGTGGAACGCGGTAAAACAGCATTCACGAGCAGCACGATGACCGGCTCACCTTGACGGGGTCCTTCCACTCGTGCATTGGAATGCAACGTGCCTTCTGAAGTGAAGTTTAGAGTGTTGTTTTTTTATTTTACATGCCAAATACATTGCTATTATTTACTTCAATATATATGTATATATTAAGACAAGTGATTCAAACACTTGCAAATTAAATTCTTATTTTTTCTATACTTTTTCTTCAAATCATATAGCCCCGGTTTGTCTCTTTCCATCATCATCATCATCATCATCATCATCATCATCATCATCATCATCATCATCATCATCATCATCATCATCATCATCATCATCATCATCATCATCATCATCATCATCATCATCACACAAACAGATATTATATATACAAGTAATTCAAAGAGTTAAACAAGTATATACTTGTCGTATTCATATTGATTTAGACAATACTAATGGAAAGTGCCAAAGAAAACAGACAAGAAATGCACAAGTACAGAAGAGCAACATCGGATCCAAAGAGTCGATTGTATATGCAATTTATATATATGTATGTGAATTGAAGAAATAAGAGAAACTGAAGGTCGATTTCTGTGTGGAATTGGGTTAACATATCCGTGTGAATGATCTTAAAATAGAAACACATCTTGTAAATATATATTGTTTGTTTTTTTTTTTTTTTTGATGCCGACAAAGTTTAACTACCCTCAGTTTTTTGTACAATTAGTATACTTGATAATTATTTTTAAATAATATTAATTTTATAAACAAATTGTGATGATGTTTTTGGTATTTTTGGTAGTAAATTTTAACATAAAAAGAAAAAATTTATTTGCAATGAAAAATGTGCATCATCTGCCCACGTTAAACAACGAGGCGTTTTATATTCAACGATACAAAGTAACCGAGAAATTATTATTTACGATAATAAAAAAGAAAATATATTTAATAAATTTTTTTTTATTTTCTTATCATATTGCAAACGAGTATTTTTTTTTTTTTTTTTTGCAATGACTAAAAAGCTTTTTAATAAAATATAAAAAAAATTAAATATTTATATTTTTTGTATAATAAAATAATGAATTTTATATAAAAATAAAAAATTTCTTTGAAATATAAATTAATAATTGATTTAAAAAGTAAAAATTAATTTATAAATTTATTTTGATAATAATGTAGTTTATTTATTATTAATAATAATTATTGTTATTGTTGTGACATGTCAATTTAATTTCAATTTATAAATTATTATTTTAATTATTTAAAATTATTTTGTTGATGATATAATGATATGATGTTGTCAGTGTATTATTTGCACGCGTTGATGCAAAATAATATTTAAGCTAGTTTACAATCTAGAATACCAACTCACCACCCACGTTCATGTATTTTGTATGCCATAAATTAACTCAACCCTAATTTTTTATTTTATCATATTTTTAAAAATATTATTTCGACTTTTTCCTGTATAGGAAACATCAGAGTCGTCGTTGACGTGACATGAACACGCAAACTAACAGTGATGCCAACCACACGACCTACTAAAATTTTGACCCTACACTTTTTTAATAATTACAAATTTGGTAATGACTTTACTGATAATTATCACAAAAAAAAAAAAATTAAACAAATTATAATTTAAAAAAAAATTGACAAATTTATTAAAATTTTTTGTAAATATAAATTCAAATACCTGATAATAATAATAATTATTGTGAAATCAAAAATTAAAACATGACATTTTACCATTGACACATAAGTAATTTGAAAATAAAAAAAAAATATATTTAAATAATTTATCAATAAAAAATTAAAATATATATATATGAATGAATATTTTTTTATATAAAAAAAAAAAATATGTCGTTTAAAGTAAATGATTACAAAGTAACGAAATTTAAATGTTACTGTGCGTGACTCAACATGTTAATGACCAACAGGTAGTTATTAATTTGTTACGTGTTTAACCCAAATAACAATTTTTAAATTAAATTTTATTTTTTGGTTAAAAAACAAATGCATCATCAAAATTTTATTTTTTATTTAAATAATATAAATTGGCTAAATAAAAATATAATTTTTTAAATAAAATCATGAAACGAAAAAGAGTATGATAAAAATTGAGAAAAAAAACGACATAAACTGAGATAAATCCATAAAAAAAGGGAGATTTTTATATACAAAAAAAAAAAAAAAAAAAAAAAAGGATCAAGTTACTCAAGTATTTTTCTCTTTGAGCCAAAAAATCTTGAATGATTGTACATATATATAAACCAAATGAAATCTAAAGATCTTGTATTTTACAATTTCCGTTTATAATAATAAATATAAAAAATAAAAAAAAAATCAACCCCTTTTATAAAAAAAAAAAAAACCAAATAAAAAATATACATAAATCTAAATTCTTTTGATCAATTCAATTTGCAAGTTTTTGATTTTAAAAGTTTTTCAATTTCATCATGTGACATTTGATAAATTTTTAAATAAATAAATATATAAAAAATTAATAAAATACAAAATATATTATTATTTATAATAACATAATAATTTTATTTAATAAAAAAAAAAAATAATAACAAGAATTACAAAGAGATAATGACGATGATGATGAAATTAATGCCAACAAATCTCACAGACAATTGTCACGTTGATTAATCGAAAAAAATAAATAAATAAATAATTATTCAAATGAATAATATAAATATATAAAAAACATGAAAATAATAATCATTAAATTGCAATATATATATGTAGTAATGTAATATGACCCCTAGAGGTGATTCATATCAAAGAATTTTTCAGGAAAAGATCAATGTATGTACAGGTATATATTTATGTTCGACAGTACATCTTGATAGACGCGCGACTATTTATATATAAAATCAATTTTAACATCTATAA
Organism: Lysiphlebus fabarum; assembly: GCA_011426435.1. NCBI lineage: Eukaryota > Metazoa > Arthropoda > Insecta > Hymenoptera > Braconidae > Lysiphlebus > Lysiphlebus fabarum. The sequence goes on from WSYQ01001031.1 coordinate 62,425, forward strand.
AAATATTAAGGTCACATGTAATATACATTTTTTTTTTTTTTTTTTTTAAATAATATGTATATATCTATACACAATCACATATGTTATTTTAATTTTATTATTATATTAAATATAAAATAAATATAATTGGAAAATTATTCAATCGCAATTGTAAAATATATCGTTGAAATACTTTAATTTAATTTTGATAATTTAACATATTTGACATTTTACTGAACACATAGACACTATTGGAATTCAAGTGACATGATAATATCAAACTTGTTGATGTAAAAAAGCAAAAAAAAATATATACAAGTATATTTTTCTCAGTAAAGTCTAGGAATTTTTTATAATGAATAAATAAATTTGTAAAATATATATACGCACATTTAAAAATTTTAAATATATACAGTATTTATTTTTTTATAAATAATTTTATGTAGGTTATTTGCCGATAGCAATGTATAATTTCTTTTTTTTTTTTTTTTTTTATATATTTATTTCTTTGTACAACAACAAAAGTGATGTACTTAACGTCAAGTGTATTTGCAAACATTGAATTACAACAAAGATTATATATACGATTGAAGAGTTTTAGATTGTGCATTGATTAAAAAAATAATACCAAAGATAAATTATTTTAATCAAAAAAAAAAATAAATATAAAAATTTACACTTGCATGATATTATTTTTCTCAAGTTTTATTTGTAAAATAAAATTATATTTTTTTATATATATATGTAAGGGACTGTTACTGCTCGTTTGGGGAATTTTATGATCAACTTGACGGTGTCGCAATTTAGACAAAAAAAAATATATATATATTATTATTATTACATGTATATAGTTTTACCGCATGCGACCATGTCAGCATGACACGATAGTTATTTTATTTTATGATCCAATCATTTTGATTATTTTTTTTTTTACATTTTTCAAATATATATTATTATTTAAAAAACTTTTCTCAGCGTTTATTTGAAACTTTCTTATACATATATACGAGTTAATTCCTATAAAAATTCAACATCCAATGCAATTCATGTTATTCCATTTGTAAAATGACAACGATCATTCACCCTTTTTTACTTTTTTCTCTTTAAATTTAACGTTTAAATATTTTCTCATGGTAGATACGACAAATCTTTAATTTACGACTCTCTACCATCATTTTGTAAAACTTGTATTTTTTTTTTTTTTACATTTTCCTATATTTTTTTATGTTTTTTTTTTTTTCCAAGTGTTTCGATGTGCATAAAATATCTTTGTGATCGGCTTTCAACTCGGAAGTATTTTACAAAAAATATATATAAAAAAACCACACAGATAATAAAAATTTTCATATAATCGGCTTTTTAAATTTTATTTTGTCGGTAATATGTAGCTAAGATAAAAAAAAAAAACAAGTTAACAAACTATGTAAAAAAAAAATAAAAAATTAAAGATATATATTGAAGCTTTTAAAATTAATGAGATTGTTGTGAATATATTGATAATCAAGTTGAAAAAAATATCACGAAATGATGATGATTATGACGTTGACGACCCGGAAATAGTTGTGACCTAAAATACTATTGCCAGGACATGATTGAATATAGGTATAAATTAATAATAGGGATTTATTCGAATGGGAAAATATATACCTGTATACACGTATAGTATATAAAGCCGAATCATTAGCTGATGTATATAACGGCTAAGTAGAATATTCCGTGCGTGGGTCAACCAATTGGCCCATTGGCCTCTGACAAGGTCACATGAATCGACACCACGTTGCCCATATATCCTATACCATCATCATTATTCAATTTTAAAAAAATTTTTTTTATTTATTTTTTAATTTACTTTAAATATATATGAGTATTTTATTTTAAAAAAATTTCAAAATTGATAGAAATTAAAAAATATATAAAATTCTAAAATTCTAAAAAATTTTGAGCTTGATGATATTTTTTTTTTAAATTTATTTGATAATTTTTAGTTGGATAATATATATCTGTTATTTTATTTAAAAAATTGTCAAGTTTTATTTTTATTTTTTTAAATAATTATTAAAAATTTTTAAGTAATTTTTTTAACTGTATATTTGTTTAAATAAAATAATGAAATAAATAAATATAACAACAATATCAAGTCAAATACACATACATATATATACTAAAATATAAAAGTCAAAAAAATAAATAAATATATATATATATTGTATAATAAAAATAATAAAATGACCTTAAAATCCGTGAAACGACTGTTAAAAAAAAAAATCCAGGGTGTTTGAGTGAACGAACGATGTAGATCGTAAAAAAATTTAATACATTTTGTACATACTCGCTTTTTTCAGATCCTCTCTCATTTTATGATTTTACAAACATTTTCCCAAACTATATATATATATATATATATATATATGATTTAGGTATATATTTATATCCATGTGTTTAAATAAATTTTAAACTGTCAATCTTTAAACAATTAAATAAAAATAAAATAGTGTTATCAACAAAGACTCAATTTAACACTAATAAATAAATAATAAATTAATTAATTAACAAAGTGTATGTATATATATATTGAAGTGCGATTTAAACGCACAATGTGACAATATTATATAAAAAATTGAGGTCAATCGATTAGCTTGTTACTACTATAAAATATATATCAAACAACCGTGACAACTTTCCAGCTCATTCATCCCTATGTACTTTGATTTAATTATTATTTAATTTATTATAAAAATAAAAAAAAAAAATTAATTTTTTAAATTTTCTTTTCATTTTTTTTTTTTTTAAATATAATATAATATATATGTTTATGTATGTATTAAGTTATATGATGGGTTGATCAGGTATATTTTATAATGACAAGTTTATGATGTTACAGGGGATGTTGTGTGTTGTTGTTGTTGTTGTTGTTGTGTAGATGAGATGAAGAATAATTTATGTGGTAGGTCACGTAACCAATCAACGCCGGTCATTCAACAGAACAAAGGAAAATAACACTAAAGAATGATCCTTGTTGCAAATACCTATATGTCTACTTGATGTTATACAAAAATTTTTATGTTGTTTTTGTTGTTGTTAATCATACATTGTCTTCAACAATTTTTTAAAACAAATAATTATTAAATTTAGACATAATTTACAATGAAATTTTATTTAAATTATGTTATTATTATATGTTTGATAATTTATTATTCATTTGATAAATATAAATATATTCATTTTAATTTTGTTTGAAATGAAAAATAAAAATTAAATTAATATTTATCATCATGAAAATAATATTGAGTTATAATAATTAAATATTTTATGAATATTTTAAAATTAAATAATTATTGTATTTTAATTACTCAATTTCGTATTGATTTTTTAATTTAATTATGTTAATATTGAATTTAATATTTTAATTAAAAAAAAGTTTTTTTTTTAAAACAAATATTTGTTTATGCTTTGATTTTTCATATTTTTTTTTTCTTTTGTAATTTTATTCTCGACTGCCCATTTATTTTTCCAATCGACATTTATATTTTTTTTAAATTTTATTTCTTTGAATGTGTTTACATTCTGGAAAATGAAAAGAAACAATTTTTTATTTTTAATTATATTTTGTGGCATTTGGATGAATTGTAAATACACATTTTTCAATTATTATTTAGGTGTTTGAAAAAAAAACCACATATTAAATAAAATTGTTTACTTAAAAACCACAATGGTAAACCAAAAATAATAAATAAAAACTATATAAACCCCCAATAGAAAATTAATAGCAAACATGATAAGAAAATTTTTTTTAAATTTATAATGAAAAACTATTAATTCTTTATAAATTTGTTTTAAAAAATATATAAAAATATACATAATTTTCCATTAAATAAAATATTTTATGATACAAACATTAAATTATTTCAATTTAATAAAAAGCCTTTTAGCTAAAAAAAAATAAATAAATAAATAAATAAAATTTTTAGTTTTATGTATTTTCTTCAAAAAATAAATATAAACTTTTGTCTACAAGTAACAAAGAAATAAATATATTTCTCACATTGGGGTTGTAAAAATCATAAGGGTTAAAGAAAAATTTTAAGTAAATTTAGTACGTCGCATATTATCAAACAAACTAAAAATTATTAAATTTGCATTATTTATCATTTAAATATAAATTTTATTTGTCGCAATTATAATTTTTTTTTTTTTTCGTCAAAATTCACTCTGATATATATATTTTTTTTTAAATGTATATCTTCCTGGTGATAATTTATTGCTCAAAAGCCATTTATCTGTCATGTAAATACAAAAAGTATGAAAAAAAAAAAATATATATAAATAGATAAGTATAGTATGTAACCTTTTTAATTTATTAAAAAAAAAAAAAAAAAAGTAAAATATATATTTTAAAATGAAATAAGTGAATGAAATTTCTCAGTATAAATATAAATTTTTGTTTGCGTGATAAAAAAATTTTTACCTATGTAATTTTCATTCATAATAATCTCAAACTCGTGCACAATATTTGTGCGAAAAAATATTATATAAAAAAAAAAAAATAAAAATATAAAAATAAATATTACGAATGGTATATTAACATTTAAATTGTTACGAAATTCGTGTCGTTGCACTGACATAAAATCTTGAGTAATCGAAGAATATAAATTAAATAAAAAAAAAAAAAAAAAAAAAAAAAAAAAGATACAAGTTAATAAATAAATAATACAAATAATTGATTAAATATAAAAAAAATAAAATAAATATATATACTTTTATAAAAAAGATATGATGAAGAGTTGAATTAGATTCATCAAGATAAAATGTATAAAATAAAATAAAATAAAATAAAAAAATATCTAAGCAAATGCTAACAATATGGCAAATATATATACACATACATATGTCTCATCATCATTTTTTTTATAATTTTATATTATTTATTTTTTTATAAATATATATTACATAAAACCACCTGTGATCTACTATTTCTTTCGGTCAATAACACCAAACACTTATCATGCAAAAAATAAAATATATATTTTTTATTTCTACAATTATCTTGGAATGTTATAATATATACTTTCAACAATAAATATATAAAAAATAATATTATTATTCAAAAGAATTTACTCATTTATTATTTAGTTATTATATTATTAGTTGTAACTTGTAAATTATCTGATGAAAAACACACGCAAATATATAAATTCATTTGCGGTATAATACATTTTTTTTAAATTGAAATATTTATTTATTTTTATTTTTATTTTATATAAATATATTATTTTATTTTGTCTCGTCTTTAAAAGTGTATTGCTTTTATGGAAATTAGAGTAACACGAATCAACGCGTACCAGGTTAATTGATGCACTTGATGCTAATATTCAAGAAGAATCATCAAAAGATGATGAGAGAGAAAGCTAATGGAATATTTTAAATTGCCATTTAATTGTCCTTCTCAATGATAAATTTCATCAAGTTTATATTGCTAAGAAAATTTAATAATAAAAATGAAACTAATATAATTTTATATTCAAAAAATAAATAAATAAATAAATAAATAAAAAATAATTAAATTTTTTAAATATAATTTAATATATTTGGCAAGAGTTTTATATTGTTACCAACTAAATGAAGCTTTTGAGACATATTAATTTATATATATTGTCGTAAAATATAAAACGACAAGTGGATTGTATTTTGGGGGATGAAACTGAGGACAAATGAGACTCCTGAGGTAATACAATAGTTGAAACTATAAAAACTGACTAAATTGTTCTTTTGGGATTACGTGACATCAACATGATCCACTTTAACAAAATTTATTTTTTATATACATTAATTTTTATTATAAATAATTGATATTAGTTTTGAAACATGAAAAATTTTATAGACATTTTACTTTTTTCATTTTGTTTAATTTATTAATTGCATGTTAAAAAAAATATATATATATTTATTTTATTAAATTTTGATAGTAAATTATAATTAAATGACAAAAAGAAAAAAGAGTAATCATTTTTTATTTTTTATTTTTTATTTTTTATTATGTCAATGATAAAATTATGTTGAAATTTAATTTTTTTTTATAAAAATATTATAATTTGACACTGTATATTTAATAGATATAAAAAATATATTTATTGAAAAATATTGTATGAAAGGCGAAATAGCCATCAGCAATATGTTAAGGTATGTGTCTACAAATCTTGATGATATGATGGTGAAATGCCACAAAAGCCCAGAGCAACAGAGATCAAGTGACTTTTGATGATGAAGATAGAAAATAATAATTTTATATATATATTATATGCACGCCCTTATTTCTCAACGATAATTAAATTTCGTGGTGGTCTTCTGTACTTGAACCTCAAAATTTTACCATGAAAAATAATATAAATAAAATAAAATAAAAAAATAATTCAAGTATTGAAAATTTACCAGTTTATAAATAATTTAATTTAAAATAAATAAAAATCTCTATTTTTACTCTATTTTATTATTATCACTGCAAATTTATCACTCTATTTTTTTATTTATTTATTTATTTTTTTATCGTAAAATGAACACGTTTTTTTTTTTTTTTTTTATACAATTGAAGTTTATTAAATTTCAAATCTAATTGAGGTCAATAAAAAGTTACTGGATTGTCGTGCCAGAAAATGAACAGGAAGACATAAATTTTATTTAAAAAAAAAAAAAAAAAAAAGAAATTAAAAAGTTTTAATATATTTTTTTTTTTTTTTTTATTTATATATTTAAAATATTGATCATGACTTGAATTTGTTCATGGATATAATTATTTATTATTTTTTTTTATGTTAAAATTTAAAAATATAAAAAAGCTCAAGTGTTGTATATATAATTTTTTATTATTATTTTTTCTATTTTTTGAGTACTTTTTTTTTTTTTATCTCGACCTTTTTGACCTTAGGTTGATGTATATTTGAGCATTGTAAAAATAAAAATATAAAAATATAAAATAAATAAACTCCAAAGACCTCGGGTCAGTGTCGGATTTTACGATCCACTTCCAGTCTAAAAGCAATATCCATCTTTTAAATAAAAAATAAATTTATATTAATATGTGTGACTAAATCTCCAGTGTACATTCAATTTCATTGATCATCATCAATGATATTTGTTTAAAAAATTCATTCAAATAAATTACAATAATTATATATTGAATAATAAATTTAATCATATCATCAATTTTAGAATCATCAAAAGAATTTTTTTCAATAAAACAAGAAATTTAAATATAATTTTCACCATAAAAGTAAATTTTTCTTTATCGAAATAACTAAAATTAATTGAAAAAAAATTTTTTAAACTTTGAAATTTTTAATAACATTGTTTTTAATTTTTTTGTTAAAATCAAATTATTATTTATTAATTTATAACAGAATTATATTATTTGAAAATTATAGTAAAATTTTATCCTAATAATATTATAATTTTTTTTTTTCCCATTATAAATTTGATGAAACCATGTTATTTGACATTATTAAAATATTTTTTTTATATAATTTAACAAGACATTTCCTGCAAAAATACAATAACTGTTTAATACAGTGTATATATATAGTTTCAGGTTGATGCCTTCAGGCTTGGTTTGCGTGCACGAGGATTCATTCATACTTAAGTATAGACATTGAATTAATAAAAATAAAAAAATAAAAAAAATATACAGATTGAATAATAAAAACCTATTTGAATTAAATAATTTAAAATTATATCGTTAATACAGGTATACACATAGACAATATACAATATTAACTCACTGAGTAAATATATTTCCGGTAGTTTTTTATTTAATATTTATTTTTCAAATCACGAAATCAAAAACAATATTGTTGAAATAATAATAAAATTGAAATATACAGTAAATTCAATATGTTTCTGTCATTTTCAATATTTGTATTTATTTTTTATTTAAATATATAATTATATCTGTTTGAAATTTAAATGGATATTAATATCATAAAATAATATACCAAACCAATGGAAAATTAAATGAGAAATTTATGAAATTCAAGGGATGAAAATATAATTTGTTTATGACAAACCAAAATTTATACGATCAAATAACATTGTCAATGTCAAACTGACAAACATATATACTTTACTTGAATTAATTCCATCAATTTACCACAAAATAAATTAAATATATTTAAAAAAAAAAAAAAGGAAAAAGAAATTAAATAGTTAAAAAAAAATTGTGTAAATTGTATTTGAAGTTTGCCGAAAATATTAATTTTTAATAAATTATTATTTCAAATAACCAAATAAAAAATAGATACACTTGAAAACCAACGTCAATCTATTAAAATTTTGTGTAAAAAAAAAAGGTTTCCATCAGGTAAAAAAATTCCAATATTAGCCTCAATAAAAAATATAAAAAAGAGAGTTGTTGTATATATATATAAAAATAATAATTCATATTTTGAAATTTAAATTGAATATAAATATAAAATTAACAAATATTTATATAAATAATACAATGTAAATGTAAATGTATATAATGATCTAATAAAATTAATAATAAGAGGTTCAATTATGAATATATACACAAGTGTTGGCCAATTAGATGCAATTGATGATGATGATGGGCGTATTATTATATGAATGTTACCTATATATATATATATATATATATATATATATATATATATATATATATATATTAAATTGAGTATAGTTAATTAGAATGATTTGGATGAGTTGGTTTGTTAATTTCAACAATAATATACATAATACCACACACATATACATAAAATCCCTCAAGCTAAAATCCAGTAATGTGTCTGCATCATCAAGATATATCATATGTATATGAAAAAAATATCAGGTAAGTTTTATCAAAATAATAAACCTTCATTTATTCATATACAATGTAAGATATCAATAAATTTATAAACACATAACATACAAAAATATCATCTTGATTCACAACAATATCAACCCCCCTAAGGTTGCATTTTAATAATCAACACATATTATTTATTGATTCACATAAATATATATTTTACATTTTTTAATTTAACAATAAATATCATACTTTGTATTTTATTATATCATTTTTAATAATTTTTATTTGTATTTATCGTAAAATCTTGTAAACACCGTTATATGTCTAGTAAATGAGATATATTTTTGTAATATATATTATTATATACTGAATGATAAGATAAAAAAATTAAATTTTTTTTTTTAATCCCAAGGGGTTTATTGTTTTTTATTTTTTAATTTCAAGATAAACAAATGTAAAATGACAAAAAGCCATATATTTATCTGATAAATTGTTTAAACAAGAAAAAATAAAAATTCAATTAAAAATATAAAAATTACATGACATGTTTTTCTTTGAGTATTTATAATTATAATAATATAGATTTACGTTTAATCAAGTTATGAAAAATTAAATGACGTAATTTTTTTTTTAAATATATATATATGTATCGTAGTAATGAGATCACCATGTGCGCAGTTAAAATATTTTAAATGGCATTTATGTATTTATGAGCAAGTGAGGTAAACAACCGTTGGTGATATTTATGATTTATATATGAATTATTGTCAATAATAAATTCATGTTTTTTATTTTGCATTTTTATAAATTTAATAAATATTTGTATATTAAAAATTTAAATGCCAGAGTATTGTTTAAAATAAATAATATTCTGTGGATTTTTAATTTCAATTATTTTGTATGCAATAATTGTGCTAGTTTATAAAATTAGTATAGTTAAGATAGTTTGTGATAAAAAATAATAATAATTAAATAAAAGTTTTAATCCATTGGGATTATAACATACAACAAATGAGATTATATATAGATAAACAATTTTTTTTAAAAAGAAAATAAATTAAATGTCAGTTATTTGTATAATAATTCCATTGGGAATAAAACTACTGGTCAAAATCTGTGTTTTAATATAATAATTGACATTGATATTCCATAGGCGCAAATATTTTAAAAAAAAAAGATGAAAAGTCAAGATGAGGATGATTTGAAATTGAAAATAAAAAAAAAATTTGAGGGATGAAAAATAAATTGAAAGAAAATGACTTGAAAATACGATGAAAATAAAGAAAATTAAATAATAAATATTATATATAAGAAAAAAAAAAAAAACGGAAGAGAAAAGAAATGAAAAAATAAAATAAAAAAACGTAAACTGATCGTCACGTTCACCGCGTCCGTTTCCGTTTGTGAATCTTGTCCTATTTTAATATATATATCACGTTGACGCGTGCGCAAAGTGTTTCATCTTATATATATATCACTCAAGAATGAATTGTGTCCGCGAAATAATTTAAAAGTTTTGTTAAAGTTTTACAGCGTGACGAAAACTTGTTTTAAAATGTTAAGCTGTATATTTTGTAATTTTACTGCGAAGATGATGATGATCATGATGATGATACAACTATACAGTTGAACAGATGATAACTTGATTGCAAGTTGAAAAGAAAAAAGGATCAGGGTTCGCATATGGGAATAACTGCGCGAATGAGATGTCTTGAAAGACGATATATATATGTACCTATAACATCAAGGGTGTTGGTAATGTTTTGTAAGAGAAAGAAGGGATGAAGGGTAAAAGTAATAGTGGGCAAGGGCGCGGGTGGTATATCTTTTGGAGGCCGACGCCCAGATCGATGCTCCCGTCTGAGGTTCCTGGTTCTATGTTAGAGGTTCATTTTGCAGCAAAAGGGCACCCATGATCCTTCACATTTTATATATTATATATTATTATTATTATATAGACAGCATTAAAATTTCCCGCGCAACCCTGCACACAAATCCTGGTAATACTCCCGGGCCCTTAACGTTGTAACAGCACATGCGTTCTCATTGATTTTTCATTTTTTTTTTTTTTTATTTATAAATAAATCAATTAATAATTTAATGTATTAATTATTTTGCTGTATATTTATTTTTCTACATATCAAATAGCAATTGATCTTTTATTTTTTTAGGATGTAAATAAATTTGAAAAAAAAAAAATGAATAAATTTTATGAATTCGTTTCGCGTTTTTTCGTCATTTTTCAAGTGTATATATATATTTTTTATTTTTGCTTTCCACCACACGTTTTTCTCTCAAAAAATATGCGGATATCAGGACACGCAAAAAAAAAAAAAAAAAAAAGGTGAATATAAATAAAAAAAAGAGAATGATTAACGACATAAAATCCCAAGGCGATTTAAAAAGGCATCATTGGATCACTTGACTATTTTTTTTTTTTGTTCACACTAAATTCGTTTAACCGTAGAATAGGTGATTGACTCACTGTTATAAAAATTCCTTATTTTTTTTTTTTTTATAATATTAACCCACATACATATAAACACATACATGCATCATCATATATTTAAATTATTTTCTACTTTACCAAAATTGATGTCGGTTTATGTTTCTTAACTTCTCTCATATTAAAATAAATTAATATATCAAAAAAAAAAAACTCGTTAAACATACCTGAAACAAAAAAATTAAATAAAAAATTAGCAACAAAATAATAAAAAAAACTAGAAAATTTTTATAAAAAATAAATTAAACTACAAACATTTATCATAATTTAAAAATAGAAAAAAAATAATAATAATAATAATAATAATAATACAGTCACATCAAGAATTTGGCAAGTCTAAAAAAAAAAAAAAAACCAGAAATAAAATTTATAAAAAAAAAGAAAGTTTTATTTGTATGTAATCGATTGCGTTATCTGTCGTAAGTCAAACTCAGCATGGAACGCGCGCGATTCAATTGATAAGGAGAGAGATTGTGAGGACATTTGATCTGATCTAGGTCGAGTTTGGATAAAACTTCCAAGTAATTTATCTCAATATATATATATATATAATACTCTGAAATTGAATTTATATATTTCAATTGAATTAAATATATATATATATTTTTTTTTTTTTCAATTAAATAATATTCACATTTTACTGGATAATTCATAGTCGTTTCTGGAGTCGACACACAATCTCCTCCTCTACTTTTCTACAACTATTATTATTATTATTATATATATATAGTAGCCTGAAATGGATTGCAATGAGCACTTGAATATTAATACTTTGGTTATGTTAAATTCACCTAAAACTACCAACTGATTTTATCCTATCAAAAAATAATTATTCTCGGAAATAAAATTTTATATATGCGATATATTCAATTTAAATTTGATGTAGAGCTTGCAGCATTCATAAAAAAAATTTAAAAAAGTAATAATACTTTAATGATAAAATAAAGCACATAATGATTTTTTTTTTTTTTTTTGCTGATAATAATATACATAGGGGCGACAATCAAATGGTAGTGAGAATTTTAATATATCAGCTGCTCAAACTGCGAGATAGTAGTGCGATAGGAGTCTTGAGTGAGTCAATCTATCTTCAGCCACAACAACAACGTCACATCCGGTTTCTATATATATAACATTTTATAACTCACATATGAACATGTACTATATATTTTTATATTTTTATATTTTTTTTCATTCGTCTAAGCAATATAATCAGCAATGAATTTTGCCGCCAGCTTATATATTATCATTGCGCCCCGTTTATAAAATGTACATACCAAGTTTTTTTCATTGCAAGTTGATTTTGTATAAATAATATTATAACTAGATATACCTATATATTTTTAAATTAGAAAATAAAATATAAATGTAATAATAATAATATTATTATTATTATTATTGCGGTTGTTGTTTAAAAACTCATCGAGAAATCATAAATGAATTGCCGTGACCTACGTACAACTTAACATTTTATAATGGACATGTGACCTTCGACGTCTTTACAATCCTTTCAATCGTAACATAAAAATAATATTTATATATATATAAATACATGTATATGAATCTTCATAAATAATCATCATTTATTATTAATTTTTTATTAAATATAAATACCTTATTTTTTTGATTTGTGGTTAACCATGTAATAATTATTATTATTGTAATTAAATATCATATAATTATTGTACTAATTTTTATTTATTATTATTTTTTTTTTATTTGTAAAATCAATATTCTGTGTAATGATTTTTTTTTTTTTTTTTTTTAATAAAATTGTGGTTAGATTTTAAATATAAGATAATTAATATTGAAAATTAATTATCGAAAAATGTTGATTTATTTTTTAATAGTGAAAAAAAAAAAAAATAATTTATAAATTTTTATATATTTTATTTATTAATTAAAAATATATGAATGTAGCAATCCAATTAAAAAATATTTTCATTATATATACAACGTCTTTTCAAGTTTAAATCAAAACTCATTGCGCATAAATATTTTTACTATTTTTTCCTACTCTTTACAACTTTTGCGTAAAAACGTATACTATGTGCTTTTTTTTTTCTCATTTTTTTTTTTTTTTTAATATATACCTCCCCATTTCCTCCTACTTTCTTTCTTTATATATAGTTTTTTTTCTTCCCTATCAACTGTGCCATTCGTAGTGGCCTAAAAAAAAAAACTAACATGAAAAAATAAATTTAAAAAAAAAAAAAAAACTTTAATGCGCCCGCGCAAATTTTCTATTTTATTTTTTTACTTTTTTCTATTTTATATTCATATGCGTATATATTATATACTTGACAAGCAAATTTTTTTTTTTTTTTTTTTTTTCATTTTTTCAATGAAAAATTGTCAAGTAGTATTTTATTTATACGAGTCAAAAAAATAAAAAAAATTAAGGGAGGATTATGAAGCCTTGTGCGTCTGATTCCATACTTAACGTTGGTAAATTTACCCGGGCGTTGCCGCACCAACAATAAAGCGCATGTGCCAACACTTTGCAGGCTACTATTTTTTTTTATTATTTTATTTTTTTTTTTTTTATAAATATATATAATACAAGTTGTTGGTTGTACGCATTCATATTAACTTTGCAACAACCAGCGCCCACATTAATTCGAGACATAGGCTTCATGGAAAATCACGGTTGTCATACCAAAAAGGGGTGGTTTATAATCAAGGGTTGTCAGGGTATAAATATTTAGTAAATTTATAAAAAAATAAAAATTAAAAAAAAAATTTATATGTAATCAAAAAATATATAATCATTTATTCTAGAAAAGCTTTTTTTATGAAAAGAGAATTTTTTTTTTTAATTTTTCTTTTTTCCTTTTATTATTATAACTATTATTATTTTGTATTTATATTCATTTATTTATTCAAGTTTAGTTTATTATTTCTAGATTTTATATGATGGTTAACATTGCACAGCTGAGTGATATATAGGAAGGCAGTAGGTTACTTGGCGGAAAGAAATAAAATTTAAACGCAATAAGTATATAGACAGAAAAAAAAAAAAAAAATTAAATATAAATAAAAGATAAATAAATACAAAGTATATATATATAATGCAACAAAAAATAAATAACAAGTAAAGTAAGAAAAGGAAGCTTTGTGATATGCTTCAAGGATTACAACGTCCTGTTTTTAAAAAAATTATTTTTTTTTTTTTTTTTTTGAATTTTCATTTAAATTCATTGTCAAAGTTAAATTATATTATTTTAAAAAATAAATTTTTAATTAAATTTATAAATTAAGAAAAAAAAAATTTTTCTAAATTATTAAAATGTCATGAATTGGGGTTTCATTGACTAGTATGACAAGTGAGCTTTCGTGACGTAATGTAGTACTACGATGTCTCTTGTCAGTTTTTTTTTATCTTTATTTTTTCATTATATGATTTTTTTTTATTTTTTTAAATATATTTTTTTTTTTTCTATATTTTATCTAGTACAGTGCTGTCATGTGTATACATATATAGTAAAAGCAAATGAGGGGATTTTAATAGTGGGGTTTGATACGAGGTTTGGACGAGTGACACAACCCCTTGCTATGCTAGCTAGACACAGCCGGCCAATATTAACCCCCTTTTGTCTATCTATCTCTGTTTTTTACTTGACTATTTACTTAATATATTTATCTCTTTTTATTTATACATATATATGTACTCTTCTTCTTTCTCCTCTACATTTTACCAAGTAACCATGGCAATATTGATCCAATGACGCTAACCAACTACCGACAAATCGCCCCGCGCATATATAAAAACCTGGAGCCGCGAGGAGGATTGATTGTGGGTGCGATTTACTCTGACTCGTGGATCTCAAATACAACTCGAAGCTGAGCTTTGATCTCTATTTTACTATATAAATGAAATACACATAGATTTTTTTCATTTTTAACTAATTTTTCATTCATTACAAAATTAAGTAACTAATTTTTTAAATTTCATTGTTTTTTTTTTTTTTTTTTTTGATATTATTAATTCAAAATTTTCAAATGGAAATTTAAAATTTATTATTTTTTTTTTTTCTCACTAATTTTAACATTGCCGCAGGTTATATAATAAAAAAAAAAAAAAAAAAAAAAAAAAAAAGTAATTAAAAATATAATATATAGAGAGGTCATGATTATATATTTGGCAGGGGTTAAATTTAGAATGAAATTCTCGAGTGCCATGACTACGTCAATGTGAATGTTGGGTCATGGACTTATTGCCAGTTATGACGTAATTTCCCTTGCACTTTGATATTTAAAAAAAATAATAATTTAAATATAATGAGAAAATATATTTAGGATTTATAGGTGTATATATTTGAAAGGCACAAGTAAATTGACAGTGACTTACAACTGGATACACTTAATAACAAAAAAAAAAAAAATGATAACAGAGAAAAAGTGCGATGCACCACGTCCATTATCGCATAGTCGACATGCTAGTACAAGAAAACGGTCACACGGTTTTAGCTATAGGGATTTATTATATTATATTTATATTCTATATGACATCATATATATATTTTGTAAAAAAAAAAAAAATTGTCAAGTTTACTATCGTAAATACACATATGCTCTGCTTCCAGGCAAGTTGAGCATAATATCCATATACGTTATGTTATGTTATGTTGTTGTTGAGTTTCTATTATGCAAAATACATTTTTTTTTTGTAAACTTATTTATATATTCTAGTATCTAGTAGCCTCTTGTACTACAAAAAAAAACATGAAAAAAAGATAGTATAATAAATTATAATTAAAATAGAAAAATAGAGCATGTAAAAGATAAAAAATAAAAAATAAGAAAATAAATTTAGACATGATTTAAAATATAATTTAAA
The DNA here is from genome assembly GCA_011426435.1 of Lysiphlebus fabarum. NCBI lineage: Eukaryota > Metazoa > Arthropoda > Insecta > Hymenoptera > Braconidae > Lysiphlebus > Lysiphlebus fabarum. The sequence continues at coordinate 78,547 of WSYQ01001031.1, forward strand.
AAAAAAAACTGTGAAAATTTGCGAAATAATATTTTATTTTTATGATATGATTAAATTGATATTTTTAAAACTAGCTGAATTTAAATTGAAACTGAATGAAAAAAAAAAAAGATAAAATAAAGGGTTGAAAAGTTGTTGCATCGTCGAGTGCATAAATTGTATTTCTCAACTTGAAATATTAACATACAACAAAGAAAGCTATTGAAATTTTTTTTATCAATATATTTTGTCAATTTTATATTATTTTTTTATTTTTAATTTCATGTTCAATATTATTTCAGATTAAAATCACAATGGCGGTAATACGATACACAAAGCAAATAATAACGCAAATACTTCCTCATTTAGATGAACATTATAAATAAATAAATAAATAAATAAATAAATATATATATTTTTTTTTATTATTATTCACTATATGATATGGAAAACAATTCAACCATATTGTGGCCTCATTTAAAATTATATTTTTTATTTCTTTTAACCATCATCAATTGTGAAAATGTGCGGTTTTAAAAAATAGTGTTTAATAAATTTTAAATATATTTTTTTTTATTTTCAAACATTTTATGATTATTTAAAACGATGCATAGTAGACTTTTTTTTTTTTTTTTTTAAATCATATATACGCATTAATATATATATATATATATTATAAAAATGATAATAAAAAAAATCAAGTTGAATTGCTTTTGTTTCGAGCATATGACGCGTAAAGACATAAAGAAAAGCACGCGCGTCCCCATTTTACGAGCCTCGCCCTTTTTTTTTTTCGATTTTTTTTTTTTTTTTGCAAGCGGGTTTAAATGATATTATATATATATATTGTCATGTCGTAGTATGAGCTAGTATATATAAGTAGTATAGCTGTATATATGATCAGCCATAAAAGTTTGAAAAACAATGTTAATGAAGCAACCGTGATGGTGATGGTGGTGATGGTGGTGATGGTGGTGGTTGACTTGTTAGTTGACGGGGCCGTAAACGACAACGAAGACCGCGACGAGAATGTCCCGTAAATTGCTAAGAAGAATGTCGCTGATCCGGCAAAACTTCCGGCAGTTTATGTCTTATTTTTTTTTTATTTAACTGTAGCAATGTATCACAGTCATTTCTATTTTTTTTTTTTTTTTTTTCTACTACTTTTTCATGCTTTACGAACGTCTTGACAACGCCTACTGCTACTTCAAGATTATCACGGCTACGCTGCAATGCACTTAACCCCATCCATCTTTCACAGATTCACATCAAATATTATTATATTGCAATTTTATTTTATTTTTTTTAATAAAATCATTCAATCATTTAATAATATTTTCCTAATTTTTTTGTTTTTGTTTTATAATTTATATTATTTTTCTGTATAACTTGTCAGGTTTAATTGACAATAAAATTTTTATCAATTACGCATTTGTTGTTAAATATAGGTGTGTATGTATATGTATATATATGTATAATAAATAAATATAATATGAATGAGAGGGGCATTTACCATGAACAGCACGAAAGCGAAAAGGGTATCATTACAATCGTCTCGAGTACTGCAAATCCAGTGGTCAGTGAATGAAAATGTTCATATAGGATATACATATACAATTCTATAACCAGTACTTAATAAATTTACTTTTTTTTATTTATTTTTATTTTTAGCATTTTCTATTTTACTTTACTATACGCTCGAGTAAGTCAGTAGGACTGAAGCATGTCAATTATTACATAATATTAAAAAAATATATATAAATAAATAAATATAAATATATAATTTTATAAAATTTTTAATAAAAATCAATGAAATTATATTTTACACGCACAATTTGTATATATTTATTATATATCAAAATAAAATAATTATTAATTAGTAATATAATAATAATAATAATAATTAAAATTATGTATAAATAAATTGTGACATTAATGTAAAGTAGATGCACATGTAAGCCAATATATAAATTAATGATTAGAATCCGTGTGTGCTCATTGAGTTAATTGGATGACTAATTAATCGAGATCGATCTTGTTTGTCATGATGACTACAAAAAAAAAAATTTTTTTAAATAAAATAATCACTACATAGATATACAATCACCTCTTATTTATATATATACATATTGTCATTATCAAAAAAATCTTTCACACCACACACAAAGATAAAAAAAAAAAAAAAACATTTTAAATATAAGAAAAAGAAAAAAAAATGAATTAGCTTGATTGCTAAAAAATAAAAAAAAAATATTACGAATGATATCAGCTGTAGATTAACACGTGGTAATTGCAATTAACAAACAGGATTATATGAAAAAATAAATAAATAAATAAATATAATTTGAGTGGGAGATAAAAATTGGCGTGCGTAAATCGTAGAGTAAAAAAGACTTGTGTGGGTTTTAAAGCAACGATTCCATGAATGGATCGACGCCAGGCGCGTCACATGTGGGTGTTTTAGAATATACACCCTTGATAAAAACAAAAAAGAAAAAAAAAAAAAAAAAAAATTTAAATGATATCCATATGATCCTGTTAATCCTTTTACACCAACTCAAATTTATCCCACGCATTAACTTGCAAACAAATATAACCAAAAAAAAAGTATATCTTTTATTTGTTAATAATAATTTTAAACTATTAATAGTATTTATATAAAATAAATATAAATGCAATCGAGATTATACATATGTATATATCTAGATTGACCTTTTTCACGCCAAAAATTAATTCGTGCAAAGCAACATTCCTTGGGTTGGCAAAGCGTGACTATCAAAATGATATATCACTGTTTTATATCATATATACCAATGCCATTATTATCTTTTTAAAAATGTTTTTATTTAATTATCATACATGTATATTTAAAATAATAATATGTATAACAAAAAATTATTTATTTAAAAAAATAAATAAATAAATAAATTTATATAATTAATTAATATCAAAGAAGAATATTATTTGTTTTTATATATATATATAATAATAATAATAATATCAATGCAACACCTACATTTTAATTAAACAATATAAATAAATAAATAAATAAATAAATAAGGAGAGGCCAGACAACACAACACATAGTCACGCACTCGTGAACATACCACAAAACTGCATGGCACAGTCACAAGTATGCACACCCACTCGGAATTGCATTCATTCATAAAAGTTGTAGTCTAGCTATATACATCTATTCCAACTATATATAATATAATATCAAACAATCAATTTTAAATTACATTTACTTGTTCATTTAATTATTATTATAAAATTAAATTTTTACTTTTTTTTGCATTCAAGACAGTTTATCTCAATTAACAGCTTCATTATATACCATTTGAATTAAAATATATACACAACACACACACTCAGACTAATATGATGTGATAATGAAAAAAAAAAAATAAATAACAAAGGTAGCAGGAGTGAATTAAATAAAAAAAAAGTGTAAAAGAAAGGCGAATGTGCCGGTGCAACGGTAAACAGCGGTGCCATTGATCTTGCCAACTCGTTATAGGATCGTTTGTTATTTATACACATTATATGATAGGTATATGATATAGATTGTCTTATAAACATAACTTTAACTTGAAATAATTTATTTAAAAAAAATTGACACAACACTCTCATCAAACAGTGTGAACTGTTTCTCATTTATTTATTATTTAATATCAAGCAAAAAAAGAAGCAAGAATTTTTCAGAAATTAAAAAAAAAAACGTATGAAATATTTTATAATAATAATAATAATAACAACAGTTGATGCATTCAAATAAAAGATCGGATTAAGTCGAGTGGTAATCAGGGATTCAACGTCAGCATTCATCGTGAGATTCTTAAGAGTAAGCTGAGTAGGTTTTCATTCACTATATCGCACAGTCATTTCCAGGAATCAAGGAAGCGAATAAGTTTTAAATATATATATACATATGAAAAATAAAGTTAAAAAAAAAATTAATGCAAAAATATAAAAATAACAACAATTGCAAGCACAGTTTATCTGTAGTCCGGAAAAAGTATATACATATATCCTCTCTATCATATCAACTTTTTTTGCAATTTTTTATTTTGAATTTATACATTACTTGCTCTATATTCACACAGATTTAAGGTTTTTTTATTTTTTACTTGAGCTTGCATCTCAATGTAATGGAAAATAAAAAAAAAAATATGTTGCTAAGAAAAATCAGATATTTTTAAAGTTGTGTTTTTATAAAATTGTAAAAAAATTTCTAATAAAAATTGTATACTGTTTGATTAAATATTAATAATTTTTTAATCTATGATTCTAAGAATTTTTATATTATAAAAAAAAATAAAATAATGAATCAGCAGTTGGATTGTACACGTAGAAAGTGATAAACGACATGAACATATATAATTCTGATTTTATCATGAGTCAAAGACGTGATGATATCGATATCCAATTGTTATTATTATTTTTATTTTATTTTATATATATAATCGCTTCTGGATCACACCTTTGGCAAACATCCAGTCATAAATTTATCATGAAAAATATATTATGATTATATTTTATGTCTGGCTGATGATGCAAAATGTTATTTAATATTTGAAAAATTTTATATATATTTTTTTATTATTTAAAAATAATATAGATATATTTAAGAAAGAGATTAATAAATTTTCATGATGATAATTTGTTGTATAATAATGTCATGATTGAATAACAAAAAAATATAAAAATGCATCTATATTTGTACATGTTAAATATTGCAAAGAAAGTTGTATTAAATAAAGATAAAATATTTGCAAGACTTAAATAGCAATTGCACTCACTGTCTGGCTATTTGAAAATAATGTCTTTGCTCTGTACAAAATTTCTCTCTCTCTTAAAATGTATGTTTTCTTATAAAATACTCATTTTTTTTTTTCAATTTTTTTAATTAAATTTTATAATTGACAGTATAAAAAATTTAAAAATAAATATATTTCTAATATTTATTATTATTATTTATATATTTATTTATTTATTTATTTATACATACACATAATAATATAGGTATATTTGAATAAATAAAATAATGAAAAGAAAAAAAAAAAAAACCACAAAAACGACCGTTGGCTTGATTGAAATCGAACACCATGCGGCATTACTAGTGTTACACACGGTCTTCGACGTTTTGCTAAAGTTATATATTATTATAAATATATGTACACATTTTCAGCGCCAGTACTTAATATTCATGTGTGTAGGGTTTTTTTTTTTCGTCCATACCTTTCTCTTATTTTATTTATTTATCATCACTGTGTATATACATATAAATAAATAAATAAATGTAAAAAATAAAAAGATGGAAAGACTTGATTCTTGCATAATAAAAATTTAAAAAAAAAAAAAAAATAACGTGGTAATATGCATTGAATCGTGTTTGAAACGATGAAATATATCGCGGGCAATTCGATGAGAGGGAATTGTTTGAGGGTATACCCTGAACTTGCAAACGATGGGATTACCAAACAACGGTATTTTGAGGCTACAGAGGGATTTTACTAAAAAGATATCAAACTATCCCAGCGATGACTCGATTTCATGAGAAAATACTTTTTTTTAATGGTCAAATGTATATAGCTATAAGGTTTCCTTTTCTTAAACATAAATTCCAATTCATATATATTTCAAGTTTTTTTTTTTTTGTCAAACAATTTTTATTGATTATTTATTAATAATAATTTTTATATATAACATGGACCACCAAGAAGCAATGACAAAGAAATAATTTTTTTATTTTTCTTCAATTCACAAATGATGATTATTATATAAAATATCTATACAATGTATATAATGTAATACCCAGAGATAATTAAAAAATAAATATGCAGTAATATTTTGGAGAAACTATATATATATATATATATGTTGAATAATAATAATAATAATTGATGGGACAAAGCGATTTAATTAAGAGTCAAGGGGGCAGTAATTGGCAAATCAGAAGGGACTTTATCGCATTTGTAAGATCGGCTTTCACTGGACAGGATCGGTTTCCGAAGAAGGTGACCAGCCGCACACAGAGTTTTATACATTTTAATTTTTTTTTTTTTTTTTTTCATTAAATTTTTTTAATTTCTTTTTCTCTCTTTTATTTATATATATATTAACATAATTTTTTTAATCTTTCCTCTTTTTTTTTTCCACACTTTTTTTACCTTTTATTTATTTATTCACCCCAACTCATTAATTTTCATTTAAAGACATGACAAAATAATTAAATGTACAACTTATATTTACAACATTTATATATTATAATAAAAATAAATTTTTCAATCAAATATTTAAATTTTTTATTTTTATTACAAAAAAAAAAAAAGAGCAATCTAGTTTTCAAGTATTGATCAACCCCTTTATGTTTAATATTTTTTTAATATAAAAATAAAATTAAGTTGATCAATTGTTTATTTGTTTATCCAACAAACCATAAATATAATAGAATAATTTTTATTTAAATAAATTAAAATATCAATTAATCATTGTTAAAATAAATAAAAAAATAGAATAAATGAATAATAAGAAAAAATATTTTTTTTGTCTATTTTTATATAAATTTAAATATATTTAAATTGAAAAATAAAAAATTTTAAAATATTAGCAAATGAATATTTTTTTTTTTTAAATATACAAAGAAACTTTGTTAAATAAATAAATAAAAAAAAAAAAAATTATATATATATAAATGCGACAGGTGTTGCATATACAGGTTTTCTTCCTTTTTTTTTTTTTTTTTTTTTTTTTTTTTTTTAAATTTTTTTCCTTCACCTTTTTGACTGGAAATAAGTTTGTCTGCAATTACCATAAATCATGAGTGGAATTTACCATCGACAACAAGGACATTTAAATATACAATTTTTTTTTTTTTTTTTTTTTTTCGTAAAATATATATAAAAAACTAATAAATGCAAATAAAGAAAATTAACTCATATCAAATGTAAAAAATAAAAAATGTATTAGTACTATAAAGTGCATGATAAGCTGCTTTTTTTTTTTATATTTTTTTTTAAAATTGATATTTACTCTGAGTAAATATACATACAGTCAAAGTAAATAAAGAAAATTCCCAGGATTATATTAGTTCTATTTCGTGTCTTAATCATTTCATTTTAATTTTTAATTTTATTAAATTATATCGTCACACAAAGATCCCATTGTAACCAAAAAGTATTTAAATAAAAAATAATAAAATAATGATGATAGAAATTTTGATATAATAACCAGAGTGAATGACATATTTATAAATTTCATGTGAAAATTATAAATCATTTTTGCGGTTATTTACCTTTGACATATTATGATAAAATTAAATATTTAAAAATATTGATTTTTAAGTTTAAAAATACAATCTATAATTATTATTATTATTATTATTATATTTTTAACCTATTTATTATTATTATTTTTTTTTTATTTTGCTACATTGTTGCTACTAGTTGTATTTATTTATTAATTTAATGTTTTATTTTTACTATTCTTTACACATTATTAGTGCTTATTTTCGACCCGATCAACATGCACATTCCAGTTACTAGTATATAATCAAAATTTAAATATTTATATGATTTTCTAGAGACATTGTATTCAACAAATTTCTTGATATTATTGTCATATAAAATTTATATTAAAAGAAAAATTATTTGAAATAAATCAATAATAGTTGCAAATTGAATGCTTTTTTTTTTTGTTAAATTTATTAAGTGAAAGACGATGAAGAAATGAAATAAGGTTATTTTTATTTTTATGATTATTATGGTGTTCCAGTTCATTCACCTTGTGTACCTCAACGACATACATTTGTTGCAATTTTCTCATGTCACAAATATTTAATGATTAAATATCGTTTCTAATATCTCAATCTATGTCTCAATAATAATCATTATAATTAATTTATTAATCATCATTTTATTTTTTCTAATATTATACTTCAATCAAAACTTGATTTATTACTCCAAAAAAAAAAAAAAAATTAATTTTAAATACCAGTTAAGTTGTTTAGATTTTTACAGTTAATTTTACGAAAAATATCATATTTTTAATTAATTATCAATTCCAAGTATAAAAATATCATTAAAATAACTTTTTACAATTTTTTTTTATAAATATATCTTATTAATTTTTTTTGATGCATTTATAAATAATTTTATAAACTCAAGTATTAATAGATTCAATAAAAAAAAAAAAAATTATAAAAAACAACAATTTGATTGTCATTATCATTTTCATCGTTATTGTTTTGTTGCATTCGCATGTAACGGTAATGAGTCATGAAGTAATAAGCTAATGACACTCACGTGTTACAACTTAACTGATATCAATCAATATTATCATTATTTTTTATTTTATATAATATATTACTCTTATTTATGAGCCTCCCTTTTATTTTTGATTATTCGCATTTCAATATATAACGATATACAAACAAACAAACAAACAAACCAAAAAAGTACGTTGTTTCTTTGATATAAAATTTGCATCATTTATTCGCATTCTTTCCTGGCAATGTCTCATACGGTTCTCATTAATGTCACGCAACAAATATATATATTTATGTACATACAAAAAAAAATATATATATATATATATATACATTAAAACACGTGATTGTCATTATATCGAATTTTATTGATCGTCAAAAAGCAATTTAAAATGATGAAAAGACTGCTAACGACTCAACATTAACGTGATAAATTTTTTATTATTTTTTTTTAAGGTTGTTTACGGAGATCTGAAATCGCACCAGATTTTTTTTGTTTTGGTCTTATTTTTTTAATGAAATAATTATCTATATTGTCAATTTTTTTAAATTTTTTCTTGTGTGTTTTTTTTGAGATATTTACTGTCAAAGTTGACAACTTTAATACACAAGGTATAGGTGTTACCTCATATTTTTATGTATTTTTATTAATAACTTTTTTAAAACGCACCAGAAAACGTTCAAATTTTAACAGTTTATAGTCCTAAGAACGACAAATTTCTTGATATAAATTTTTTTCATTTCGTCTGTTTTGTTTAATAATTATTCAAGTTTTAAAAACAGTAATTTATTGTTTTTTATAGTTTGCGCGCGTGGGGGACTCATACTTCGGCATCACTGTTTGTCTCTCCTTCGTTGTTGTTCTCTAGCGGAAAGGGGAATCAACACACAGATACTGACATACACAAACATACAATAGGATTTTTTTTATAGTGTGAAATAGCAGTGTTTCACGATGTAAATTTTGAGTACTAGCATAGTATTAGTGTATATTAGTATATACACTAATACTACAGTAGTCAATATTTCAATCAGTAGCAGCACAAAAATCTTGGGGACCCGGACATAAAATATAACGTTACGGTATATAGCGTTTTTAAGCACAAATATTCATTCTACCTTGGTTTCGGAAAACAACCTTAAATAAAAAACATTCTTTTTTTTTTTTCAATTTAAATATTTAATATATTTATGTGTGTTTACAAATTGTCGCATATGTATATGCATATATATTTAAAAATAAATCAAAGAGATATTTATTGAAACATAAAATTATTAGAAAATAATTAATATAAAAATATATATATATATTGCACAGATGAAAATATTATGAGAGACATATGAGAGTTGAGGCAATACAATATAATGATGATGATGATGATGAAGAAAAAATTGGAACAGAAGGATAACAACAAAATGCACCAGACGATGGGATGCAGGTGCAACCGAGTGTCAGACTATAACAATGGCGTCATTAAGGGGTTATATACATGAAAATCTAGCAAGTGAGAGACGAGACACATTGCAAATAGTATGGGTTATTTTATTTTATTTTATAGGTATATATATATATATATATATATTGACAATGCAATAGCACAGTCACGTTCTATAAATATAAAATGTCTGGCGAGTCTGGCGGACATTCTCAATGCACAAATGCTATACAAGAAATAAGATGTACACATTTATATTTATTTAAATAATAAATAAAAATTTAAATATATATATATATATATATATATATATGAATTCAATGATAAATTATTAAATTTATATATATATATATTTAATTGTCCATAAATTTTCATGATAAATTGAATTTTTTTTTACAATTTAACACTTGAAAAATTTCAATCAGGGTTACAAATTGATTTGACGCAATTGCAAAAAGCCGATGATATATGCGCATTTGTAATCCTGTCGTTAGAGCAGTGAAATGATGAAAATAAAATTTAAAAAAAATTATTAAACCAATAATAAAATTAAAAAAAAACGAGACAAGTTTTTCAAGAAAAAAAAGACAGTAGTTAATAAATTTGTAAAAAAAAAAAATTAAACAACAAATGACAATTTATTTGTAAATTTATTGCGAGAATATGTGTGTATAAGTGAAAAAATATAAAAAATATAAAAAATGAGATAATGAGAAAATAAAAAAATGTGAGAGAATTTAAGGATTATATTCTTGGTCATTTGCGATCATACAAACATTGTTGTACTGATAATAATAAAAATGTGAAACAACTGACAAAAAGATTTACACAAGGTCCATAAACAAATCACATGATATTACAATGTTGTATTACAAAAAAAAAAAAAAATAAAAATAAATATTTACCAGAAGCATTATAAGCACACACAAACAATGTCTTATGATTTATCTGACATTTTTTTTTTTTTTTTTTACAGTGTTGCATACATGCGAACAAGACTATCAATTTTAAATATTAATAAATAAGAATTAGTATCAATAATAATACCCAGAGATATAACGAGACATTGAATTTAAATATTATTGCCATAAATTAAAAATTAAAAAAATTAAAAAAATCAAATGTCATATGATAATTTGTCTCTAATGAAAATTTGTTTAAAAATATTTTTAGTTATTATATATTAAAATTATTTGAAATATTGATTTATGCACAACATGAATTATTTCATATTTTTAACAAGCTTTCTTCATGGTCCGTGCTCTTCAACGTGACCTTAGAAAAAAATTATTTAAATTTGCAATAAATCACATGATGATAATGATGATGATGGCAGACGATTGATAAATTTTAACGTTTGCGTTCATAAGAATGTTGTATGATTACTAGGGCAGAATCAAGACAAAGGGACCATCGTAAAATTGAAGGGGAATATCAAAAAAAAAAAAAAAAAACGATAAGGTCCCCTCAATATGAGACTTGGCTGACCCACATGCGCGCGCACAAATACGTACTCAAATATAAGGCCCCCTTGCTTTTTTTTGAATTTTTTTTTTTATCTTGACTCTTTTTATTTTACTCACGACCAAATAAGCATTGCAAATAATAATGATAAAAATAATAAATGGCAATATAAGCAACAACAGCGGCACTTGGTTATATTGATGATGATGATGGTGATGATGATGATGATGGTGGTGGTGGTAGTGGTAGTGGTAGTGAGCTGTCTGCCCTTCAATATGAATTACTATCATATAGTGAACACAAGACGACAACGACCGTTGTTGCATCGTTGCATGAACCGCAACAGTTTTACTTCGACACGCTCAATGACGACCTTCGAAATTAATTCCCTCATATATATTTAATTTTTTAAAATAATTTATATATTTTATATATTTTAATTTTCATATGATAATACATGTCTTCTTCATTAAATATTAAGGACAAAATACACTCAACATGCAACTCAATGAATATGACGCGGTCAATAAATTTTAAAACGTAATATAAGAAAAAAAATGAAATAAATAAATTTAAAAGAGAAATTTCAAGTTGGCCAATATCAATTGAAAGACAAGTAAAGAGAATTGCGAGTGTAGAAATTTTTCTTTTTCATTTTTTTTCAAGACTTTTAAACAGTGGGAGGTTAAAGAGAGACAAACAGATCAAGATATATAAAAGCTCAACAAGGATGATGAGAAGTTGAGAGGAAAAAAAAAAAGCTAAGAGCAAAGAAATAAAAAAAATCCAAAGAAGCGACGGACAAAGCACGTGACGTCTGGGTTCCCGCCATCCTTGTCTCGTGAATTCATCTTTCTTCAGCGAAAAATCCCACAATAATTTTTTTTTTTTTTAAGCTTTTTCTTGTATATATTTTCTCTCTTGTTCTCATCATTGATGCCACATATTTTTCCTTCTTCATCATCATCATCATCATCATCATCAACTCTTGCATGCTCGGCTAGAGGCCCTCAAGCAGATCCAACCAACCGCCAAAGACCTCCCGGTGAAATAAAGAGACGATTCTCCACGAAAAAAAATATATACGCGATATACGATCCTTCGACAGTTAAAATTAAAAAATTTAAAAAAAAGTAAAAGTTTGTTTTATTTATTTATTTATTATATATTTTATTTTATGATTGAATAAAATAAAATTAATACAAATGATTATAATGATAAAGTGTTTTTCAATGGATTTTAAATAAATAAAAATAAACAACAACACAAAAAATACAACCAAACGGAAATACATAAATAAATATGCCTTGGGGTAGGTTGTTTCAAGTGTTGTTAGTTTGTTAATCCAAAAACAAGTTAAAACAAAATTTTTTTTTTTGAATTCACATATATAATAATAAATAATTCAAACTTGAAATAAAATTAATTATTATCCAAATACACAGTAAATAATCAAAAATTAAATTTTAAAACTAAAAAATAATTTTACTCCAAAAATAAAATATTAACAAATTGATATATTTTGAAATTTAACTTTTGAGAAAGTAAATTGAGATTACGTAAGATAAAATACCAAGAAATTAATATATATATATTCAAGAGGGTTTCTATGGGTTGGTACAAGAGTTGGTCGGCATTTCTTTTTTAAATCGAAATAAAAAATTTAAAAAAAAAAAAAACGAAAAAAAAATGAGGCAAGGTAGTACATATAGTTTAAAGTCTCAGTAGGCCATGGCTCCCCACGAAATTCATCATGTCGACTTTTGGCCTTCGATATAATATACTGGATATACTCTTTGACTTGAGCGACGATATCATGACGATATATAAGTGCATATAGGTGCATATATATATACAAGAAGAAAGAACCAAGAGAATGACGCCAATGGTGCAGATAATATTTTTAAAAAATGAAAAAAAAAAAAAAGAATTTACGAGAGTTGTTTGAATAAGGACAAGAACTCGATGCAACTCGATGCAACTCGATGCAACATACCACATTGAGAAGCTGCTGCAACTTTTTGGCGAATGAAAAAAAAAAAAACCATTAAAATATATTCTACACACATGTGGGTGTGAGGGTTGTTATACATATATATATATATATATTTTATATTCAAGTATATATGTATATATATTTATGGTTTTTTTTTTTTTTTTTCAAAATTTTTTATTTTTAATTTAGTGATAGTAGTGGGAGAACAAGACAGAAATGCGTGGGAACCGAACCATGTGGCTCGAAAAACCGGTCCGCGAAATATTGCGTTACGATAAAGAAAAAGAAGCTCGGCTGAGAGTATTTTTGCCGTATTTGCCTTCTTCGTTAACATATTCAAGATTTCACAGGCTGGCCTTTTTTTTTTTTTTTTTTTTTTTTTTTTTTAATTTTTTCTTTTATCTTATGACTTGACCGCTAAATAAATTTATATTCAACTAATAAGAATATTTATTTATATATATTTTGTTGATTTAAAATTTTCTATTATTGGCCATTAAAAAACTGACTAAGCTATTTTAATTTTATCATTTATATTTTTAGATATATAATTCATATGTCAATAATATTTGCTTATTCATGATTTTAAAATTATTAAAAGTTTTATAAAAGTTTTTTAATTATGAGAAAATTCTATTTCTAGTTTTTTTTTTTTTTTTTTTTTTTTACTTATTTATTTATGATAGCTATGTAATTTTCAATAACTGTGTTATTTCAAGTAATTTTACAACAAAAAAAAAAAAAGTATAAATATTTATTGAAGGGATTGATATACCAATTGGATAATCTATATGCAAGTATAACTTTTTTTGTTCTCGTTAAATCAAACAAGGTTTATAACGATGCACGAAAATAATAGTCTTGGTATGAATTTATAAAATAAAATACATGAAAAGTTGAAGACTACTGATATCGATATAATTTGCAGGTAGATTTTTTTTTTTTCCCTACATTTGACCCCAGTTTAATATTCAATATTTTTTTATAATAATTATGTACTTGTCCTATAATTTTTATTATTATTTAAAAATTAATATTATATACATACAAATTCATTCATACATACTTCCTTTTTTTTTTTTTTTCTTGTACATCTTTAGAATGCTCATTAAAAAAAAAATTGAAAAAAAAGAAAGTTAGATATTCTTCTTTGTAAATCGATTATAATTTATTTATTCATATTTTAATTACTGATATAGTAATAGAATGAGGTCATGGTTTTTGATAATTTTTTATTAAGCATAAAAAAATTTGTTGTCAAATAATCATTGTTTCCTGTCTGGACAATATATTCGTCAGGCACATCGCAAAATTACAGAACGTATATAATACTACTGCTACTTTTGCACGCAACGCTAACAATTATAATTACAATAATTTTAAACCAGGGACATGATATATTGTTAAATAAAAAAAATATAAATATAAGATACAAGTTTTAAAATAAAATAAAAAAAAAAAAAAAAATTTAACTATAAGGATAAACTATAAACTTGTGTGTCGAATTTCGATTGAGCTATTTTGACATTATTTCGATACTCGACACGTGGATTACATTTAACATGTAAATATATATTTAAATATAATAATAAATTAATCATGCAATTATATATATATATATAAATTATTCAAATTGATTGAAATAAAACAAAAAAATATAATAAATAAATCATATACTACTACTTGTTATAGTAATATTATGTATTAAAAAAAAAATTATTTGAAGCACCAAATTATTGTATATAAAACTTCAAATAATAATTAATTATTAAGCAACTAATTAATATAATAACGGAGACATCGTGCGTATACTTGGAAAAAATATATCACGCATGAGTCACCGCATGAGTTTAGTGATGACGTGTAATTTAAATATGCAAAAAAAAAATAAAATATAAAAATTTATATCTAAATAATAATAATAATAATAAATGTGACTAAAATTGAGAGATTTAACAGTCAGAACAGACCAATTGTAACTGAATGAATAAATGAATGAATGAATGAATGAGAGAATGAATAAATATATATATTAAGATATTTTTAGTCTCATTTATAAACAAACATCAAGTAATATTTTTATATTAAAAAAATATTAAAAATTATTATTATTTATTTATAAATATTTACTTTTTACATTTTTTTTTTTTATATATATATATATATCCGTTGTTAAAACAGGATATGTGACACGACAGTTTATTTTATATCCGGCCAGGTGATTTTTATTTACATTTAAAAAATTATAAATTTAATAATTAAAAAACACTAATAAAAAAATTTAAAAAATAAATTTAAAAAACATGAAAAAGAAAAGATAAAATAAAAATCATTGGCACATGGATTATTATGTTGAAATAATATATATATATAATGAAAATATAAATAAATTTTACCTTTGATAATTTTTCTCCTTCATGATGTGGTAAAAGTGTACGTAATGATTGAAATCCTGCATTGATACTTTGCATACGTCTTCTTTCATTGCTATTGGCAATTTCACGCCTCATTCTTTTTTCTTGCTCCATATGGCTACGTGGTGTTGTACTATCTGTTGTATTAATAATATCGTTATCACCTTCGTCACTACCTTGATCAGTATTATTTTGATCAATCAAACGATTACCGTTTCTAATAACTTGACCACTTTGATTTTTACGTGTACGTTGATAATTATTATTTGTATGATTATTATTGTTTTGATTAATATTGTTGTTATTATTATTATTATTATTATTATAATGATGATTATGATTATGATTATGATTATTTGTTTGTTGTTGATTATCCAAATCTTGATCTTGACACTCGGATACTTCAACAAGTGTTGCTGCAGCTAATGAGCACTCGTCCCAAGTTTCACTATTGCTAAAACAAATTTATAAAAAAAAAAACAATAAAATTAATATTTTTTATATATAATATATACCTATATATTATTTTTTTTTTTTTCAATTTAATTTATAAAATATTTTACGACTGACTAAAAATAAAATATGTACAAGTATATTTATACAGGCTGATATGAAATTTAAAATAAATACAGTAAAAATAGATAAACAACACTTGAAAAAGATAAATCTATCAGTTTATTAAATGAAAAAAAAAAAAAAAAAAAAAATTTATAAAAATAATACTGATAGAGATATTTTATAAACTGATGAAATAATTGAAAAAATTTTATTACAATATGATATTTATATATATGTTTTATTATTTTTATTTATCAATTATATTTTGTTATTTTATTGACAGTAAAAGTCATGAAATTTGTGATGGGCATATGGTTATATGTGCGTATAGGAAAAATGAAAAAAAAAATTACAAATAAATATATATGAGGTTTGCAGAATATAACACAAGCTGGATGATGATGATGATGATGATGATGATGATATTGAATAACCAAAAATATTATCATCACATATATATATAAAAACGTAATTATTTTTATTTATTAATAATATTTTTTCATGAAATGGAAAAATTTTCAATTGGATTTTACAACAGATATCTTGTACCGGATAAGAAAATTTTTTGTGTCATTATTATATGAAGAAGAGAGGAATAGAGAGAGGATACGCATGTAATAATAAAATAAGACAGGATACAAACTTGTATATAATATATATAATAGTTGCGAGATAATCAAGGAAAAACATGCATGTGTTAATATACATATATAAATCTGTTGAAAAATGTATATTTATATTTATATGTAGTGATAATAATGATTTTTTTTTCTCGCACGAGCTAAAGTAAAAGACCAGATGGAACCGGAATGCATATATCAAGGGGAAAAATATATACCATACAATATCCGATTGATGGGCGTCACTATATTTATATTTATATTTAAATTTGAATAATAATAATAATAATAGTAATAGTAATTTATATTTATATATTTATACATATACTATGTACATCGCACAATTATTGAATGTTGAATGAAATTATGATGATGAATGATGTTTATTGAGAAAAATATTTCCAAAGAGAAATTTTATGAAATTATACTTGTGAAATTTATAAAAAATAGCTGAATATATAGTTATTTGCAAAGTTTGAAGAATTAGATTTAATTATTTTTATTAATTTGATATTTTTCAAGATCTCTCAATGAAATTTGGTATTTCGAAAAAATATTTGTAATCAACCTAGACATGATATTATGCTTCTAATATTTAAAAAACACCCTTGAATAATTATCCTATAAGTTTCAAGCATTTATTTTGATTTTTAAAAATTTTTTTTTATTTTATATTTTTTCGGGACATCACTTATGAAAGTCCAGTGTTTTTAATGTAATGTCCTGTTGGCTTAAAAAAATATTTCTAATCAACATATAAATGAAATTATTCTTCTAATATTTAAAAAACACCCTCAAATAATTATTCTGTAAGTTTCATAAATTTATTTCAATTATTTATAATTTTTTTTTATTTTTTTATAATTTTCAAATGACTTTGGGAAAGTCTGACTTTTGCAAACTCATACGGTTTTCAAAAAAAATATTTCTAATCAACCTAGACATAATATTATGCTTCTATTATTTAAAAAACACCCTTCAATAATTATCATGTAAGTTTCAAGCGTTTATTTTGATTTTTAATAATTTTTTTTAATTTTATATTTTTTCGGGACATCACTTGTGAAAGTCCAGTGTTTTTAATGTAATGTCCTGTTGGCTTAAAAAAATATTTCTAATCAACGTAGACATGATATTATGCTCCGAATATTTAAAAAACACCCTCAAATAATTATTCTGTAAGTTTCATAAATTTATTTCAATTATTTCTAATTTTTCTAAATTTTTTTATAATTTCCAAATGAGTTTGAGAAAGTCTGACTTTTGCAAACTCATTCGGTTTTTAAAAAAATATTTCTAATCAACATATAAATGATATTATGCTTCTAATATTTAAAAAACATCCTTAAATAATTACCCTGTAAGTTTGAAGAATTTATTTTGATTTTTACTAATTTTTTTTTAATTTTTTTCTATAATTTCCAAATGAGTTTGAGAAAGTCGGACTTTTGCAAACTCATACGGTTAATAGAAAAAATATTTCTAATCAACCTATTAATGATATTATGCTTCTAATATTTTAAAAACATCATAAAATAATTATCCTCTAAGTTTCAAGTATTTATTTTAATTATTTCTAATTTTTTTATCAATTTTAAAAATTTTTGAAATGACCATGAGAGAGTCTGACTTTTGCATTTCGATCATAGAAAAAAATACTTTTAAGCAACATATTAATAATATTATGATTTTAATATTTAAATAACACGTAAACATAATTATTCTAAAAGTTAGAAAGATTAATTTCAATTATTTGTATTTTTTTTTTGAATTTTATATTTTTCGGGACATCACTCTAGAAAAGCCAATATTTTCAGTGTAATGTCCTGTATGATCAAAAATTTATTTCTGAGTATATATTTCATAAAATTATGCTTCTAATATCAAAATAACACTCAAATAAAATGATTAAAAAAATAAAAATATTAATATAATTTTTTCAATTTTTCAAATATCAGCTTCGCAACTAATTCAATATTTTTCAATCAATTTCTTTGTAAAAATACATTTCCAAGTTTATATGATTACTTGGACAAATATAATATGTATTATACATACATACATACAAATTTATTAATTTTTTAGTAATAATTTTAGATATACATGTCAAGTAAAAGATTAATTTATTGCACATTTTATTTAGTCACATGAAGCTCATAAATTCCAGATAACATGTTACCTCTGTATTATTGCATCTTGAAAAAAAAATTAAAAAAAAAAAACAATACAACAACGACGACAACGTTATACAGTTTATAAGTGGTATATATTTAAAAAAAATAAAAAAAATAAAAAATCTATATGCAACTGGTTTGAAAGCTATTGTTCAAATAATAAAAGCAACTTGTTTACATAACATTAGGAGGCTTGTGCGTGTGATTGCCCCGGCGCCCCCACGACCCACTTTTATCCGCGCAATTTCACGTTGTTAAAAAATAATTTTTTTTTTATTGTTTTCCTTTGACATATTACAAACTACATATACAATATATATAAAATTTACTCTAACCGGAAATTTCAAATTTTGTTTATAACATATATCACTTTAATTTCCCCAATTTCAGCAAAACAAAAAAAAAAAAAATTAAATAATAAAATAATAAAATAACAGTAATAATAAAATTAAATAAAAAAGAGAAATCTTTAATTTTCATATGTAGTTATGTAATTTTATAATGATTATTATTATTATTATTATTATTATTATTAAATTGAGATCACCAAGTAACTCGAGTAACTGCATTGTGATAAAGTCGTTATAATCATAAAAAAAAAAAGAATTTAAAAAACATTGTTAAAGAAAATAATAATAAAAAATTCATGCAGGTGATTTAATCATTCGACACAATAATTCTGGCACCAATAAGAGAAAAACTCATTATATTTCTTATCGTTCAATTGAAATACAACACAAACATGTGTGAATTGATTTCAAGTAAATGCCACAATAATAAAAAAAAATAAAATACAACACAATTATAATCAATATTTATATTTAATTATTATTTACTTAATATAAATTTTATATACCAATAAATAAATTAATAAATAAATAATATCATTAATAATAAATATCAATAATATTATTATTATAAATTCACCCTTTTTTTGAATTTATAATTATAATTTTTTCTTTTAAATTAAATTTATTATTACACGATAATATTAATGGATAAATAATAAATAAATATTTTTAATTTATTTATTTATATTTTAATTTTAAATTATTAATTGAAATAAGAAAATAAAAAATGGAGTAAAAATAAATATGATGAAACGAAAATTCTTCAAACAGCTGTTTCCATTACATACAAATGCATTGTGATGATGGTACAGTAATATAATAATAATAAATAAATATATAAAAAAAGGGGGGGAAAAGGGTGGTAGTAGCTAAGAAAATATAAATGGAAAAAAAAAGAAAAAATATCTGGTTTTAAAAAGAGAAGAAATGATAAATGAGTCAGCATGAAAAATCGTGACCTTGCATCAACAAAAATAGAAATTAAACTATAAATTGAAATTTTAATTTTAATAATAATTATAATTATTAAAAATTTATATATCAATAAATAAATAAATATAAATAATATTATAAATTAAAAATTATCAATGGAAAAGTTGTAGTAATGTAATAATTATATCATTGAACTTTGTACTTGTTAAAGAAAAATTAAAATAAAAAAAACTATCAATACAATGATTCCTCCCACGTTTAAATTTATCATCATCATCATCATCATCAACAACATCATCATATACATATATATTTTATTAAACTCGCATTTCATTCATTTTATTTGTACTGCAATCTGTGCAATTCAACTCGTTCACTGATTCATCCGGTCTTGTGAGTAAAAAAAAAAAAAAATAAAATAAAAACACAAATTTATTTACACATTCATATGACAAAAAAAAATTCATTTATATGTATTTATAAATTAATGTATTAACATGTGAATATTATGTCTATAAATGTGAGTAAAATAAACACATTGGGTTCAGGGTCACTTGATGTCACATGACATGAACAGATCAAGCAATTCTGATGGTGTTGTTTGAGTCAGTCACTTGATTCAGTTGATGTTATGTATATATATATCTATTATTTATTATTATTTATTCATCATCATTATTAACACAAATGAATATGTATGAATAATCAACAATGTCCGGCTTCCGATCTTGGTACGCTTTTTTTTTTTTTTTTTTTTTTTTATAATTTGAAATTTTAATAAACCAAGTTTTTACTGTAAGTATATTATCAGCTGATAACAAACCACTCATTTTACATCACAAACTTATCATATTATTCGCTTATTTATATATATATTTTTATTATTTTCATTAAAATTTAATTATTATTGAATTCTTTAATTATCGCATAAGCATTTTTAACTCTTATCAAATTGTATCTTTTGATAAGAATAACTCATTTTGTCACACACTGAGTGTCGGTCTTATCAGCTGTTTGTATTTATATATTATTTTATTATTAATAATTTATTTATTTATTACTTTTTATTAACTTGTGATTGATGAAATGCGAATAAAAATATATAGCTATTATATTATTATATGACTATATATACGTTGTATATACTTGTGTTGGTATATTAAATGTACATTGTAAAAACAATTTGAATCAGCTGATGATGTATGCAAATTTGGTATATCATATCATATATATATATATATATATATAAATCATAAGAATAATAAAATAAACTGGTCAAACACGCATTCACTTATCTGTTGATATATTCTGACGTCAACCCCCAACTTTTTAAGTACCAAAGAATAATATTTTAAAAAATTATAAGTAAATGAAAAGAATTTAAAAAAAAAAAATGAGCATAATAATAATAATATAATAGAAAAGTCACCTTGATGCACACAACAGTAAAATTAATAATAACAATATTGTTATTTTAATTAAAATTTTAATAATCAAATTGTATTATATAAATTGTAAATTTACTCAAGATATAAATATATATATATTTGATATTGTCAATTAATAAAGAATGTGATAAAATAAATGAAAAAAAATTATGTTAAATTTCAACATGATAAAAAAATTAATAAATAATTGTCTATTTGAACTAGTATTTTTATAAATAAATAATAAACAGGTATATGATAGTTTAAATCAGCTGTTTGTATTGTATTGGTTAAAAAAAAAAAAAAAAAAAATTTATCTATAAATTGAGTTTAAATAAGCAATAATAGAAACAACGTTGTCGTCATGTGGGCGCCTTAATGTCGCGGCAACGCTGTGTCAAACTGGGCGATGATGGTTGATTGTGTATAATATATGTTATTTTATATATCATATTGTGTATAGTATAATATACTTATATGCGCTAACGTTGTTCTTCCATTCGTATATATATTCAATTCGGTCGCGTGAGTCACCAACAGCTGATGCCTGGCGCCACTCAGCTGGTTGTTACCGGTGCCTTTATGTTACTTTGCGCGGTAACTTTGCTTAAAATCAACCAACAACTATTAAATTTAAACCTCATTTTTATCTAACATTGCGTATTATCTACCAATCATTACTCATTATCTTTTTTATATATAATAATCAATGCACTAAATATAACAAATTATTGTTTTATATTTTTATTATGTAATTTTTAATAAATTATTTTAATTAATTTTTTTTTTATATGTAGGTATAATTAAAAAATATATATAAAAAACTTGTCAATAAATAAAATTAACTTGACCTAGTTTAATTTGATTAGAATCATCTTGATGATAAAAATTTAAAAAAAACAATTTTTTTAATGAATTTTCCTTATAAGATAATGATAAATTAAAAATTAAATTTCATGTAATCTAAAAAATGATAATATTTAAATATATATAAAACAAAACAGTGGAAAATTTTTTTTTATTTTAATAATCGTATGAATAAAATAATTCATGTGAATATAAATTTAAGCTTATTAAATTTATTAAATATATTATTTGGAGTGTTATATAATCTATACAGCCACGTGCCAGTTGAAATTAAAAAAAAAAAAACCTGTTCAATTTCTTTTTTTTTTTTTAGAGTTGCTCACATATATATTATACATACATTTAGGAATCTCGTGTATTTTTCCATTCGACGGATTTCAGTTATATACTGAGGGTTATCTCACGTCTGTTTGCTACGAGCAAAAAAAAAATAAAAAAGTCATCTAGATGATGAATCTCAAGAGCTATGTATACTAAAAAGAGTGGTGGTATTATATATATATAAAAAAAAAAAAAAAGATAAAAATAGAGGGATGCAGGAAATCAACAGATAACATCCGGTGGGAATTTTTCTCTTCTCATCAGTATATAATGTAACATAAATGAATCTGTCGACGACAGACACTGTATAAACGCAGTCGATCCCAGACCATCAGACCCAAAAAGAAAATCAAGATGAATAAGAAAATAACCCAGTCAAATCTTTTACCTATTACTTTGGTTTTTATTTTATTTTATTTTTCGCTCGGACGAACTGGAAAATGGCCAAAAAAAAAATCATCATACTTGATTATTATCATTTTCATTTTCATTTTTTGTGCTCCAAAAAAAATTATGAGATAAATCTTTTTATATACACAAATCAATTACAATTGAATTGACTTTTACTATTATTATTTTCTACATGAAAAAAATAAAATCAACTGATGTATCTCATCTTTGTCACAAGACTAGTCTTTTTTTTAAAAATTACATTCAATTGTCGATTAAATTTAACAAAAATATAATAATTATAAGTATAGGATGCTTTTGTTGATTTTTTTAAAATTCAAGTCACGTTGTAGTTTTGCAAATTTTTATATTTTTTTCATACATACTTGAGTGAGAGGAGAGAGAGAAGAGAGAGGTAGCTAAGAAAAAAAAAACAAGAAATTTGGCATTCCAAATGTCATTTTGTAACTGGTAGGTAGGTAGGTAGGTATATAACAAAGAAATGAGTAAAAAAAAAAAATAAATAAATAATTTAATACATATATGTATAAAAAGGATAGAGAAAGATGAAAGAGGACCTCAACTGAACCAAGGACAAACTCAATGTAGAATGTTTGTTCGGGTTTTGTTCAGGTAGCCCGTGCACGAAATATTAAGAAGACCTTTTTCAGAATATATATATATTCAACGTGTAGTGATGGATTTGGGCATCTTTTTTTTGGTATCAAAAAATAATCATACAAGATATAAAAAAAATTATAAAATTTTATATATTTAAAAAAAAAAAAAAAAACACTTGTTAAACAAGTAGAATTTTGCATTAAAAAAAAAAAAGTTTAATATTTTATAATTTTTTCAATAAATGTATTTATAAATTTAAAAATAATTTTTCGTTTAATCAATATGTTGCTTTTAAAATATATATAAAAAATAAATTGGTTTTCATTTAATTAAAATATGCATATATAAATTGACCGGTTTTGACCCATACACAATCAAGTTTATTTATTTATTTTTATATTTTATTTATATAAAACGAGTGATAAAATTGTCATGTATATATATTTATTATAATAAAATGCCGCAATGCCCTTGGATTATTTTGATGATTCTTTCACGACCGGATAAAGAAAAAAAATGAAAAATAAATATCACTATCACTATCACGTAGACAAGACAGAGAGTCACAAGAAAATAAAAAAGAAAGAAATAATATTAAATCCTATAAAAAAATGACGTGAAAAAAAAAAAAATAAAACAAGGTGTGTATAAATCAGTAATATATAAATCCCATTCATGATTTTAATTGTCGATTCAATGACAGTAAATTAAAATTATAAAAATTCCATGACAAAGAAAAAAAAAATGAAAATGAAAATGAAAATGAAAATACACAGTGTATTATTATTAAATTTTAAAAAATATTTAAACTTGTAAAATTAAATGTAACATAATTTATCTCACTCTGTTAAATTTAGACATATTAGTAGGATTAATTTCATGATTAAATAGTTGTCTTACGATAAATGACTAATATATATATATAAAACCATGATGATGATTGTACGATGGGTTTAAACCCCTTGAGTTTTATTTTCAAATATATATCAACAATACAATTAAATTCTATCAAAAAAATTAAATAGAAATTACCAAAAACCCACCAAAATAATTTAAATAAAATAATTATCTGATAATAATAGGCATTAATATATAATATTTATGCAAGTTGGTATATATATTAAGCTGATTTCTAGACGAAGCCAATAAAATACTTAATATTCTACGTACAACGACGTCTACATGACCTTTTATTTACCGATTTGTAAATAACCACAATTAATCCAATAATATGTAATTTGATATCAACCAAAGTAAAAAAAAATAATGGGGATGAAAAATAAATCATTGATGATATAATTACAGTAAATTAAATTTCAATAAAAAAAAAAATTTATAATATAATTATTTTATAAAAGAAAATGTATGAATTAAATTTAAAGTCATTGTTTTATGTATAAATATTATAATAATAATACAACAACAACAACAACAACATACAACATTGAAAGACTGCGTGCATCAAGGTTGAATTTTATTGTCGTTAACTTTCGTGACGCCTATTTTTACATATGTATTTATTATATTTCTTTATAGTCTTTTGAATTTGTGCAACGAGTCAGTAAGTCCCTCGACCCGTTGACGAATACGAAGACGACAAACTGCATCGTTGCAATATTTTTTTAGCTATTTTATATTTATACAATAATAATATTTTATTTATATATATATTTTTATGTACACGCTCATATATATATATATATATATATACAAACAAATACTGTATGCACAATTGCATATTGTAAAAAATATCTACGACTTTACTGCTGGCTCATTGAGTGTGGTCAAGAATCTACGCTTTAAACTTTTACATTAATTTATTTTTTTTATTATTTTTTCTTTTTTATAACTTGATCAACTACATTCTATATATTTAAAAAAAAAAAAATATTTTATATATCAAGGACGACGATTATTAATAATTTATAATTACCCATTGAAAAAAAAAACCTTAAAAAATATATTTATAATATTTTTTCTTTTTTTTTTTTTTGCAATTAATTATAATATTTAATTTATTGTTTAAAAAAAAAAAAAAACTACATAGATTGGGGAAAGTTAAAGATTTTTTTTTTGCATAATTCATCGTTTAATAATAACAAGTATTGAACGGTTAAAATATAAAAAAATAATTTCATAATTATTTCAACAATAATAATCAGAGCAATGACATGAAAAAACAAACCGATAAAAATTTATATTTTATTATTTTCTTATCATAGTTTTGTGAGCAACAAAATATATATGCATATTTATAATCATATCGGTTAAACATTACGCAGTGACATAAAATTATTTTGATATGAATAAATGCATAACCCATATATATATATATTTATTTATTCAAAATTCAAAGGATAAAAAAAATACATGCATGACAATAATATTACTTTGTAAAAATAAAAAAAAATTGTAATAAACTTTCTACATTTCTCATCAAAAAAAAAAAAAAATATAAATGTAATTTTTTTTTTTTTTTAATACATTTCCTGGTTTGATGGACATATGCTAAATAGTATGCAAGATATTCTACAAATTAGTATGATGAAAAGTTGTTTGAAGTATCAAAGGTTAATGCGGGCAAAAAAATATTAACTACCTCTGCAATTTTAGTACTTGATAATTTTTTTTTTTTTTCAAATAATTATAAAATACAAGTTTAAAAAAATAATTATTATTAATGCAGATATTATTATTATTTTTATATAAATTAAATAAATTCAACGTTCGATAATTTAATGTACGTTGTAAATATTATTATTTATTTATATATATATAATTTTTTTTTTAATTCAGAAAGTATGAATTAGTATAAATTGAAATTCCTCAGTAAGTAACAGGCAATATTAGAAAAATTATAAAATAACTAGGTAAATGCAAGAAATAATAAGAAATTGAAAATATATTTAAAAAAAAAAAAGGATTGAGAATTCTCAGAAGAAGAGTCCAGGGTCGAGGAAAATAAATACCCTTTTGTTTTTTTTTTTTTTGTATGTATAAAGATGAGAGTACATTAAAAGATGTAAACAAGAGTTGGTAGTCTCGACTGGTATGCTTTAAGTTATTTTTAGATGTCGATTATTGTGCAATAAAATGCGGCATTTACGTAACTTTTATATATATATATATAGGTATATACACGAAGACAACGACAACAAAAACCATGATAATAATGTGTCGGTCACTCGGTCGATTTTGATCTCACAAAAGACAACAACAACAACTTTTCTTCTTCTCATAGTTGTAAATTTTGTTTCCGGTTATTATACTCAAATTTAACTGACAACTAAACATAACCAAACTGACACAAACAAAATTCATCAGCTGTTTTTTATTATGATACCAAAAATATAACTGTTTTATTTATTATTATTTTTTTTTTAAATCATAAATTTAATTATCAAATGTAAATTTGATATTTTAAAGAGATAATAATTGTCATGATTGACACAAAATACTGCATATTTTTTAATAGAAAAAAATTTAAAAATGCAAGTGACAGTTTGACAGTTTGACGTTTGTTCATTATTATTAACAACAAGTGTTGCAAATGCTTGGGGCTACAAAATAGTATCATTTTTTTTTTTTTTTAAATAATCACTATTGTCATTATAAAAGTATTTATTTCAATTAATTTCCACCAAAAAAAAAAAAAAATAGATATTATTATTATTATAAATTTTAATCATGTTTGAATATTTGACAAAGTCAGATGATGATACCACCTACAACTGTATACTTTGGCGTGGGCAATTGAAAGACAGGAAATGTCGAATTATTGTATCCTGACTTTATCACATACACATGTATAGGATATATTAAATAATAATACGTGTATACACGTTTTTTGTTGAGTAAAATTAGTAGGACCTGATCGGTGAGTTATCAAACAGCTGAGCAAAGTAAACCAATAATAATAAATATTCAACATATATTTTTATATATCATCTCAACTATATTTAAAATAATAATAATAATAATAATTTTATTTATTTATTTTTTTTTTTTTTCTGGCAATATTTAGTCTGAAAAAATATAAAATTGCAAAGCCGATTGACGAGAAGACTAATACGGCACGTAGCCAAGAAAAAAAATATATATTTTCTTATTTTATTTTTTTATTTTTTATATGGTCGATATGGCGCCGAGTTACTTTAATTTACAAAAAAAGGTCTGTCTTGTAAAAATAAAAAATAAAAAATAAAAAATAATAATAATAATATTTACAATTTGTTAATTGACATAATAATTAATTAAATA
Organism: Lysiphlebus fabarum; assembly: GCA_011426435.1. Classification (NCBI taxonomy): domain Eukaryota; kingdom Metazoa; phylum Arthropoda; class Insecta; order Hymenoptera; family Braconidae; genus Lysiphlebus; species Lysiphlebus fabarum. The sequence goes on from WSYQ01001031.1 coordinate 106,626, forward strand.
AATAAAAAAAAACTCACCTGCAAATTTCAGTTTCCTGTTCGTCGGTTGTTGTCTCCACAATTTCCTCGATCAGAATCCTCTCATCACCACTACTAAACACTGACATAATATCTCAATCAATGTCCAACACTTTGTCAATTAATTAATTATTTATAATTTATAAATAATTACACCATAAAAATTGTCAATATATAAAAATTTTGTTAAACAAATTATTTTAGTCACTTTTATATATATATATTTTTTTTGTTAATAAAAAACACTATTTATTTATTTATTTATTTATTTATTTAAATAAATTAATATTAATGTCAAATATTAAATATTTTATTATTTTTTTTTACTCAAAATTCACACTTAATTTATTCTCACTTTAATTATTTTTCATTTATTGCTATTAATAAAATTTTATTTATTTAATAATAATAATAATATAATTTATTCACTGTTTTTTATTTATTTATTAAATAATTTAATAAATATTGTTGTTAACACCCCCAGGATGTTTTAAATGCGTTAATAAATTCACATACAATTGAATAAATAAATAAAACCACAATATAAACTTGAATTAATATAATATAGGTATATATTTAATATGAAATTAAAATAAAACTTTAAGCGCGTAAATAAAATTTGTCCACGGGACAGCCACTCCGCGGCGTACACACAACGCCCGGTACGCGTTTTGTAATGGCGATCTTTGGCGGGAAACAGCTGAGGGCCCCCACGACTACGGCGACGACGACGACGACGACGACGAGGATGATGATGATGATGACGCGATGCTAAATATCACTCCGCCGCCGGTATCAGGTACGTAACTAAAACTGGCGTCAAACTCTCATATGATCGGGGGCAACTACATCGTACTTTATCCCCACTCCAATATATATATATCCCCACTATTTGCGCACGCGTCACTTATTTACCACCCACTGCCACCTTATATATATATACTATTTTTTATTATTTTTTTATTTTTTTTCCTCTTATTTATTACACACACACACACACTTATAAATACACCAAGTTTTTTTACTCAAAATGATTGTATATTTTATTTCTCCCTTATTAATCACACTTTACTTTTTTATATTTTTTTAATTTTTAATTATATATATTTTTATACCTATTTATTATTACATCGGCCACTGGGTCAAATGAAAATATATCTCAATAATAATCTTGATATAATTTTATTTTTGTTTTAAATTAACATATATATTTTATTGTAATAAAAAAAATAAATAAATATGATAAACAAAACACTGACTGACAAACAAAAAAAAAAATAAATAAAAGACAACTACTATTATATTTTGACAAAATTTAGCAGGTGCAAAACTTTTTTTTTTTTATTCTTATTTACTTGTAAAATTCGTGGAAAAAAAAAAAAAAAAAACTTACGGTGAAACTATTTAGCAATATTTCATCCCTGAAGCATCATGAAATTTCCCAATTTGACTGATATAATTTATTTATTAATATTAATATTTATTGAGATAATAATGTGTTATAATCAGTTACGTATGTATCATATGAATAATATACAGAGTTATATTGTTATCAACAACATGTGACTCAATTGATGACAAAAAATAAAAATAAATAAATAATGTAACCAAGTATATATGTATTACTTAACATACATACCTATATATTTATATATGCATTAATTTTTATATATATATATACAAAAAGAAAGTTTAGTTGTGTTAAATATTGGCACTAATTTTTATGTCGCGTAGTAAATTTACGCTTGAGGTGTAACACGGTCGCGCGCGGGAAACATCTGCCAGCTGGCTCAAGTCACGCCCATCGAATACTCCAGACTCATTTTTTCCCTCTCTTTTTATTCTTTTGCTTATGTATCTCTACATCCTTGTTATTTTTTTTTTTTATTCTCTCTTTTCCCCACTGCTGTTGTATTTATTTCCCCTTTTTCTCTTACACTCATTCGGCAACGTTGCTTTTTGGCTGGCATCCCTCCCCTCTCTTTTTTAACAAAACTAGGAATAGGAGTATTCTTTCATGGCGAATTCTCTGGCGGATTTCCACCTCTACAATTTGCCCCTTCTTATTTTTCAGCGCATAAACTAAAATTGAAGCATTGAGCAGTTTACACAGTAAAGAGAGGGTAGAAAAAATTGTAGAGGTGGAAAAGAGAGGGTAAAAAAAATTGTAGAGGTGGAAATCCGCCAGAAAATCCGCTGTGAAAGAATACTCCTACTACCAGCTTGCCTGATATTTGTCTCCCTTTACCCCTTTACCCTCTCGCGATAAAGTTTGATATTCCCTTTTCTCCCACTTTTAACATCAAAAAAATATTCGTAGTACAAATCCAAAATACTGCTCTCTCTCTCTCTCTCTCTGCGCCCACCCGAGATGTATGATAATAATATCGTTCCATCACCCATACACCTTGTCTGCATAATATTTTATTTTTTTATTTTATTTTTTTTCATCAATGATCAGCAAAAATAATATACATATATTTATGATACTCATATTTGAATTGAAATATATAATTAATCCAATTAGCTTTGGGGTTTTATTTTATTTATTTATTTTTTTTTAAATAATTAATTGGACTGGATTGCAAATATATTTTTTAATTGTGGAGAAAAAAAATCTGATGATGCTGTCCCGCGTTTTTAGATGATTACAAATTCCAAAAAAAAAAAAATAATAATAAAAACGAATGTGGCACCATCATATGGAATATTGTTGACTGGATGAGCAACTTTTTGCAACCATATACGCCATCTTTGAATTTATATTTTGCACTTAATTTATAATAATAATAATAATAACAATAATAAATAGAGAAAAGGTTTTAGAGAAGATACTCTCACAACCAACAATGCAACAATAAAATTCTAATATACCAACAATCAAACAATTTACAATAGACAATGTGATTCATTCAATTCTTAAAATTTATTTATTTAATCTAATCACTTTTATATATTATTTTTATTCAAAGAAATCTTGAGGATACTCAAGTTTATATTCATCAGAAAAAGACTATCAATGTTGATGCTTTTGTATTATATACTGATTCAAAACCACTTGATAAATTTTAATTAATTTTTTTTCATTATAGTTAAAAAATAAAAACTCAAAATTAAATATTCACATTATTTAAATATATATTATATTTAAAAAAGTCAAATATTTTTTATCAGGTTTAAATAATTAAAATAAATAAAAAAAACAGTAATCTATATTTTGTTGTTTTTTTTTTTTTATTTATTTTTTATGTCAAATTATATTAATGTACGAACTTAAATTAAAATTATCAAATTGCTTTTATTATTTTTCTAATTGTTAATTAAAAATTCTGAATAATTTTTTTTTTACCTCAAATCTTCAATCAAACCCATTGAAATTTTATTTTTATTATTATTATTATATAAATAAAAGTCACTTTGTTATTAATTTTATTAATAAAAAATTCATGGTTATTTTTTTGTTTTTTTGTTTTTTTTTTTGTTTTTTTTTTTTTTTTTTTTTTGCACATTATTTTTCTTTTTTATACTACAAATTTATAAGTATACTGACTTAATTTATTTTAATTTTAATTAAAACGACCAAATAAACAGACTGTTTTTATTATTTATAATAAAATAAACAATCATTATCTCAATTCACATTTTTTTTTTGCTTTTTTTTGTTTTTCATTGTCAAAAGCTATTTGAATATAATACTATTGTTATAACTAATTTTAAATCTATATTAATTTATATAATAAGTTATTTTATGTTTAGCTAAATTGACACAAGCTTATTTGAAAATTATTAAATGTGAGGTAATCAATCATTTATCTTTGTGATTTGAATTATGAGCACGCGATGGTTTTTTTTTTTTTTCTTCTTTTAGTGACTGTTGATTTTTAAAATATGACTAATAATGCACTATTGTATAAAAAAAAAAAAAAAAACGTCATGTTTTTGTTGATAATAAAAATACAAGTTTATTATTATTTTAAATATAAACTTTTTGTTTGTTTTTAAATTATATTATTAGTAAAGATGACAGGCACCGGCTTTTTTTAATTTTCTTATTTTCAGCAGTTTAAAGAATATTGCATAAAATATGTACATGAATCAAATTAAAAAATTATATTTTTTTCCTTTTTCATTTTGTTATTATTTACAGAGTATCATAATAATTAAATTTTATTTAATTTTTCTAAATACTTTTTTTTTTTTTTTAAATTTAAATTTAGATATTATTTTTCATCAAGCCAGTGCAAGTTTATTCTTTTTGTTTTTTTTTAATTTAATAATAATATAGTTTAATTTTATAATTTAAATGAAAAAATAATAAAAAATAAAAGACAAATAATTTTTTTAGAATAATGAATACATGTTAATAATAAAAAAAAAATATAACTTATTCCCGAGTCACACGCCTTAGCAATAGATCATCAAATATATAAAGTTTATGTGTGAAAAAAAAAAAAAGAAAAAAAGTAATTGTAATTGTTTTTTTTTCTATCTGTTTTTTCAATTGATTATTATTGTTATAAATATATTTTTTTCAGTCCAAATTTTGATCTTTCCTGAGCTGGATTAACTTTTATTTTTAATTGTTGTATTAATGCAGATATTTTAACAGATGGACCTACTTTAAAACCAGTTAAATCATAAACTTGATCTTTTGTTAATGTTAATAATGTTTTACCATCAATTTTACGTTTACTAAAACTTTCACAGCATGTTGAACAATCATTAACACGTAAAAACTGTGCAACATCAAATACATTCCATTCATTTGGTATTAATTCACCACAATCATTATTTTTTTGCCATCCATCAGCTATCCTTGGTATATATTTACCACTCAATGCATTTACCTGTAATTTTTATTAATAAAAAAAAATTTAATTATAATTTTAAAAATGATTAAATATATGAATAATAATAATAATAATAATAATTTATTTTCTTACATTAACATATGAAGTTGCTGGTCTTTCTTTTGGTGGTATTTGATTATTAGTTTTTGATGATGATGATGATGATGTTGATAATGTTGATTTACCTTGTCCAGTTGTTGGACTTGGTAATGTTTGATCTGGTCCAGCTGGTTCTTGTGCTGTTTCTGGTTCCATACCAGTACGATTCATTGGTAAACTTTCAATTTCACATACTCTTTCAATTTTAGTACCCTGTGCTGGTTCATAATTATGTTCTATAATATTATTATTATTATTATTGTTATTATTACTAATTTTTTCTTTATTTGAACCATTAAATTTATTATATTTTAATTGTTGTTTATTATCTTTATCTTTTAAACCACCAAGTCTTTCACTGTGTCTAACTAACATATTTTTAACACAATTAATTTTATTATTATTTCTTTTAATTTTTTTTTTATTTTTACGTTTAAGGCCACGTGGTGATTTAACTGTTGGACTTGTATTTTTATTAATATTAATAATTCTTGGTGCTTCAAGTTTATGATCAACAAGATCACACCAACCAACTGGATATATATCTGGACTATAACAATCAAGCCATTGATCATATTCATCTTCCCAACCATCAAAATGTACACGTAATAATCTACCAATAACACGTGTTATTGTTGCAACACAAACAAGACGTGGATCCATTAAATCAGCAGCTTCAAGACGCATACCTTCAACAAAACCATGTTGTGGTATATCACGATTAAATAATTGTATTGGTGCTGGTATTGTATTTGTTTCATATAAATAATTATCCCATGTAAATGTTGTTGGATCATATCCTTTTGGTGGTGTTAATGGTAAATTATTATTTGAACAAAAACCAATTGGAAATATACATGGTGAATTTGTATTATAACAAAACCAATCAGCACCACTTGTATCCTCATCATAACTATCAATTCTAATCATAATATAATTTTCACGTAATACTTGCATAACTGTTGCAGCACATATTGCTGATAAATTAAGTGGATCAATTGCTTCAAGTTTCATACCTTCAATAAATTTATAATTGTTGTTGTTGTTGTTGTTGTTGTATTTAATATTACTATTATTATTATTATTATAAATACTATTATTTTTATGATGATGATGATTTTTTGGCACATTAAATAAATTATCTGTTGAATCATCATTTGTAAATTTTAAATTATTAACACGTTCAATATATTCTGGATAAGCATCAATATTTTGTCCAACTTTTTTAGCCCAACCAACTGAATGTATTAATGGTGAATCTTCATGACACCAAAAACCATTATCATCTGGTGGTGAATCATAATATCTAACATGTAAACGTTTACCAACAATTTTTTGTATTGTTGCAACTTTAACTTGTGATATACGATTTTTATCAACAACTTCTAAATGTAAACCACATCTAAAACGTGATTTCATACTTTCATTAACTTTATTATAAAAATTAGTTGGTAATGTACGTGCACCAGTTAAACGATTCATTAAAAAATTTTTCCAATCATTATATTTATTTGCAATTGTATTTGGTGGTATTAATGGTTTACCAATTGTTGCACACCAACCAACTGGATGTATATCATTTGAACATAATGATACCCAAAAATCTTTATCATCATTATCACCAAAACCTTCATATCTTAATAATGCATGATAACCAGCAATTCTTAATACACTTGCAACCCAAAATGAATCTGGAAATGCTTCACAAACTTCATCACAATCAGTATTTTCAACTTCAACTTTCATACCAACTGTTATATTATCCCATATTTCAGATATTGGTGCATGTTTAAAACATGATACTGGTGCTGCACAAAAATTATGTTCTGTTAATTCTATTGTCCAATCATATGAACCTTCCATATCAGCTGTTCTTTTTCTACGTACTGGTAATTCATCTGGCATTAATGGTTCATTTATATTTTTATCAATTAATATATTTTTTTTATTATCTAAATTATCTTTATAATCAATACCATTATTATCATCATCATCATCATCATCATCATCATCATTATCATCATCATCATCACCATAGTTATCATGACTATTATTATTTTTATTAATTAAATTTATATTTGTTTTAATATCAAAATTATGTGATGATGGAGATAATGATGATGATGATGATAAAGGTGGTTGTGGTAATGATGTTGAATTTATATTATCAGATGTATTATTATTATTATTATTATTATTGTGTAATGGACTATTTGTTGAATCAGCATGTGTTGTTTGTGATTGTAAAAATTCTGATGATCTAGCACATGCACGACTACAAAATCTTCTTTCTTTTGTATAAAATGCATGTTTAACACCAATTGCACCACATTTTTCACAAACAGCAATACCATCTTTACGTATTGGTATAAAATTTAAATCAGTTGTTGGTTGATATGCTATTGGTGTTTTTAATACTAAACCAGGATGTTTTATTGGTTTTATTTTACGATTTCTATTATCTTGGATTGTTTGTGTTGCTGCATTATTAACAACCATTTGTTGTTCTTCAATATAATCATTTAAACCTAAATATTCATCATTTTCATCATCATCAGCATCATTATCATCAACTTCTTCTCCTTCATCTTCATCATCATCATCATCATCATGATTCATATCTATTTGTTCATTTATTTCATTTGAATTATTATATTCCTAAAAAATTAAAAATAAATAAATAAACATAAATATTATTAATATTATTATTACATTAAAATAGTAAAAAAAAAAAAAAATGAATAATTTACTTGATTTATATCTTGACAATTATCACCAGAATTCATTGTTTCAATTTGTTCAATTGTTTCTTCAGTTTCTGAACATTCATTTGTATATTGTTGTGGCATATATCGCAGCATTGTTGGTTGTGCAATTTGATGATTTCTAATATTATCAAATGGATGTGTTCCATGAGTAAAATATGAAGCTTCAGCAGCATGACGTGGATCCAACATTAATTCATGACTTGTATCATGTACCATCATATCACCCATCCATACCATTCCCAATTCAGGAATAACAGGTATAGAAGCAAATAATGGATTTACACAAACATTCATACCTAATTTAAATTAATTTCAATTAATATTATAACTTTTTATAGATAATTTAAGTTAATCTATAAATTTAAGTTATCAAAAAAATATAGGTATAATTTATAATTTAATAATAATATTATGACTGACAGAAAAGAATTTAAAAAAAAGAGGTTGGAATCATATTGCAGGACGCCAGGCGTCTTGTCTCTCGACCTACGTTTTTTATATTTATATATCACTTTTCTCTCTCTTTCTCTTTTATATATCTATATGTCTAGCTTTATTTATATTTTTATTTTTTTTATAATGACCAACAAAAATAATCATTGTCAATAACAAAATAATAATTTTTATAATTACAATTGTTAAAGTAATACCTGGGTAAATTAAACTATTGAATTTTGTTAATAATAATAATAAAAATGTAAATAAATAAATTTAAATAATACAAACCATTTGGGGCCTGCATATTCATGTTAAAGGGTCCAGCAGGATCATTCGTTGATTATCATCTGTTATTACCGTAACCAGTATTTTATAATTTTATTATATTTCATAATTTTTTTTATCCAACACATTATTTATAATAATAATTTTCACTCAAATATATATATATATATATACCTGTATGGGTTTTTTTTTTTTTTTTTTTATCTATAAACACGACGACAACACTCAAACAATACTCATTATTATTATTATTATTGCTTGTCTTTATTATTTTTATTTTTATTTTTTTTTTACTCACAAATACCGTTTCAACTGAACAATAGAGCAAGATGCTGTTAAAAAAAAAAAAAACATCAGCGGTAAAGTCTGCTTTTCATATACTCCATTTTTTTTTTTTTTTTTCATTTTTTGGAATAAACATGTTGACCAACTTGACAAATGTAAATTATTTTTTATTTATTATAATTTTATTATATTGTTTTGTTTTTTTTTTTTTATTTATATAAATTGATGAATTTTATGTTGACTGAGAAATTGTTATTAATTATTTATTAATATAAATTGTAAAATTTATTTATTTTTTTTTATTATGTTGACATGCATGAACCAATCAAATTTCAGCATCGACATGTTGTTTTTTTTTTTTTTTTTTTTCTAAACAATTAATTAATTATTTTTAATACTGATAAATTTAATATTATTTATAATTTAATTTGTTTGATTTTTTTAATATTTAATATTAATTATATTGTCAATAATTTGTAATGTTACATTTGTTTTTTTTTTTTTTTTTAGGACAAGTGACAATTTGCAGTACCTGTCAAATACAAAAAAAATAAATAAACAAATAAATATGCTAAAATAATATAAATAATATAAATATATATTAATATAAGTAAATTATAAATTATTAAATACATAAAATTCAAATCAATAACTCAATATGGCGCCAATTCAATAAAAGTGTACTTTGGAATCAAATTTATCTACTTATATATTTTGCTATATTTACAATTTAAATTATTACTATTATTATTATTATTATTATTGTAATTAATTCTGATTAATTTTGATGATAATTGCTGAGTGTTACAATAACAAAGTATCAAGAAGTCTGAAAAAATTATCAAGATAATAAACAGAATCATATCATCAACATATTAAAGATAAATTAAATTTTTAATTCCAAGTAAGTTTTTTTTTCTAAAAAAATGTAAAAAGGTTATGCATAATCAACAATATATATATATATAGGATATATCTACTTATATCTATAAATTTTTATAATTAATTTGTATATATAATTACAGGTATCAAGTGACAAATAAATAGCCATGTTTGATGAAAAAAAAGAATTGGAATTATCAGTACCATGGGGTCATGTATCAGCAATTGCTTGGGGTTCACAACAAGATAAACCAGTTCTAGTTGTTCATGGTACATTGGACAATGCTGGTTCATTTACAAGATTAATTAAAATTTTACCAAAAAATTATTATTATGTTGCTATTGATTTACCTGGTCATGGTAAATCATCTCATTATCCACAAGGAATAAATTTAGATTTTTATAATTATGTATTATCAATATATTATGTTATTGAACAATTAAAATGGAAAAAATGTTTTTATATTGGTCATAGTTTTGGTGGACAACTTGGTATTATGTTATCAATTATTCATCCAGGTATAATTGAAAGAATAATATCAATTGATGCACTTGTATCAAAAATATGTGATAATAATACAATTGCTAAAAGAATTAAATTTATGAATGAAGCTACAATATTTACAATGAATAAAAATAAATCAACATTGTATACTAAAGAACAAATTATGGATGCATTATTAAATCGTCGTGATTTTCAATTAAATATTGAAGCTGCTGAAGCATTATTTGATCGTGCAACAACAAAAATTGATAATAATTTATATAAATTAAATCGTGATCCACGTATGAGAGCAAGTGTTGGTGCATTATTTAGTTATGAACAATCATCAAGTATTATAAATAACATTGAAATACCGATACTTCTTATTGTTGCTAAAGAATCTTGGTATGATCTTTGGAATGAACGTGATGTACTTGATAAACATCAAAAGTTATTAGGTAATTTACTTACAACTATTCATGTTGATGGTAATCATGATGTACATAATAATAATCCTGAATTTGTTGCACCACATGTAACAAAATTTTTTAATGATGCTAAAAGTAAATTATAAATTTTATTTTTATTTTAAAATATTTTATTGGTTGTTGATAATGGTAATGAATTTATTGAAAAATATATATTTTTTTTTTTTTTTTTTTTCAAATAGAAAATTAATTAATAAATTTATATTATATTTATTCTTTTTTTGTGTATCAAGATGATGATGTAACTGTATTTTTGTACTTTGATCAGTTATATTTTATAATAATTGATCATTCATTAAGAAAAATAAAAATATAAGTAACTTGTCAAATGAAACTAATATTTTTTTAACTGTCATTTAACAGTTGAAATATTATTTATAAATATAAAAATATACTTAATTGTAATAATATTATTTTTGCTAAATAAATAAAAATGTTGATCATATGGGAAAAAAAGTGAATTAATATTTGAAAGGTATTGTCTTGTGGTAATGTGAAGCATCAACATAAACTTTTGGTAAATGATACAATAGACAATGTACATTTATTCAATGATTTTTTGATGATTATTATTTTTTTGCTATTGATTTACAAGGTCATTATTTATGGATTATTATCTATTTAAATTTTTATAATATTATTTATTGGCTATTTCATATTTATTATTTCAATTTTTTTAAAAAATATAATATAAAATAATGCTCTTGTTTGTTGTTGACAGTTTTTTTTATCTATTTAGCTAATTATATTTACAAATTAGTATGATTAATTACTCAAAATTAATCACTCTCATTATAATTAAAAAAAAAAAAAAAAATATCAAGAGAGAAAAAAAAAGAGAGAGGGGAAATAATGTCTATGGCAACCGGCAAACTAAAGTCAAATTTCTATGAAATAATTTATAAATATTTTGTTGATGGTCGTTGTCGACAAACTTGTGTGTGCAAAAAAAAAAAAAAATAACACCCACCCAAGACCCAAACAATAAATAAATATTGTCTGAGAATATCCAACAATACAAGTTAATATATATATTTTTCTATTAGATAAATAGAAAATATGTATAAATCTATGAATAAATGTATAAAAAGCTGATTTGATTTTAGTGTTACAGCCACATGTTGTATCTCAAAGTGTCGCATTAAATTGTTGTTTCATTTAAAAAAAAAAAAAAAAAAAAAAAAAAATAAGGAAAAAGCTCAACAAGGAATTCATGAAAATCTGTTGATTCAACAAAAAAAACATATAGGTATAGGTATATTTTCAATTTATAATACATAACAGGTAAATTAAATAATAATCAATTATAAAGTAATAAAAAATAAAAAATAATCTTTATTTATTTTCTTTATTTAGTATTTGTGAAAACAAGAAAAATAATTTATATAAAAAAAGAAAAAAAAAAAAAACGTATTGTCAGAAAATATAAGATGGCTGACCGTGATAGTGCATCTGAAAGTGATTCAAGCTCAATTGATGGTGGTCCAATAATGATGCCACCATCACCAGTGACACGTGAACAATTACAAAAAAGAATTGAATCACTTCAACAACAAAATCGTGTATTAAAAGTTGAACTTGATACATATAAATTACGTGTTAAAGCATTACAAGAAGAAAATCGTGGTCTTCGTCAAGCATCTGTTAATATACAAGCTAAAGCTGAACAAGAAGAAGAATTTATTAGCAATACATTGTTAAAAAAAATTCAAGCATTAAAAAAAGAAAAAGAAACATTGGCACATCATTATGAACAAGAAGAAGAATGTTTAACAAATGATTTATCAAAAAAATTAAATCAATTACGTCAAGAAAAATGTAAATTAGAACAAACATTAGAACAAGAACAAGAATGTCTTGTTAATAAATTAATGAGAAAAATTGAAAAATTAGAAGCTGAAACATTAGCTAAACAAAGTAATCTTGAACAATTACGTCGTGAAAAAGTTGAACTTGAAAATACATTGGAACAAGAACAAGAAGCACTTGTTAATAAATTATGGAAACGTATGGATAAATTAGAAACTGAAAAAAGAACATTACAAATTAAATTAGATCAACCAGTATCAGATCCACCAACACCAAGAGATATGAATAATGGTGATACTGCTACAAATTTAAGTACACATATACAAACATTAAGAAGTGAAGTTGCTAGATTAAGACATACACTTATATTATCACAACAAGAACATACTGAAAAAATGCAACGTTATGTTAATGAAGAAAAACATATACGTGAAGAAAATTTAAGATTACAAAGAAAATTACAACTTGAAGTTGAAAGACGTGAAGCACTTTGTAGACATTTATCAGAATCTGAATCTAGGTAATTAATTTATTATTATTATTATTATTATTTTAATTGTTTATTTAATTTTATTATTTTAATAGTTTGGAAATGGAAGAAGAAAGACACTACAATGAAACTGTCATGTCTGGAAGTAATATGAGAAATCGTGCTGTATCAAGTCCAGTACCATATAATCCATCACCAAGTTCATCAAGACCATTGAGTCCAGGTGTAAATATGATTGGTTCAACATCACGTGATAGTTTTACATCAAATCGTTGTTTTGCATGTGGTCAATCAATGATGATACCTTATTCAACATCACCACCACCAACTGGAGTAAGTTTTATTTATTTTATTATTATTATAACTATTATTAGTAATGTTAATAATTAATATTAATTTTTAAGGGACTTATTGGTGGACCATCAAGTAGACGTACATCTGATCGTTTTGTTAAACCAGCAATTCCACCAACAATTGTTAGTCCAGGTGTTGGTGTACCACTTGGTAATACATCATCAAATACATCAGCTGGTTCACCAATGGACATTGCTAAAATATAAATAAAATATATATTTATTATATTTACTTAAATATTTTATCTACAATCTGCCAACTCAATTAACATCATTTGAAATTATAATCACTTTTTAAGGTATCAATTAATTAATTTTAATTATCATTATTATTGTGGGTTAATTTTTTTTTTTTTTTTTTTTTTTTTTGTTTTTTGTTTTTTGTTTACAAATATATATTTTTTTTTTCTACTTTGTCCGTGATTAATCGTACTTTTTTTCTTGACAAATGAAAAAAAATTAATTAAAAAATTCATCGTAGTAATATTAAATTGACAATTTGCAAGTTGATTATTGTTTTGATTTAAAATAAGCATGTAATTAAAAAAAAAAAAAAAAAAAAAACATAATTTTTTTGTATTATTCTTTCCAATTTGTTGAGGTAATGAATATACCATGAGTGATGATGTCATATTAAAAGTTGTCTGTGTTGTTTTATGTGATGCTTTGTATGCTTCCACATTTTAATTGAAAAAAAAAATAAAATTGTCATTATTGATAAATATAAAAAAATTAAATTAAATCATATTTAAAGCCAGTTTGGCAGCAAGTTGATAATGCGGGTAGGTAATAATAAATAATAAATATATGACAAATAATAAAAATAAAAAAAAAATAAATAAAAAAACAAGAGATAAATAAAATATTCATCTGAAATCTCTAAACCGTGATGATTGACAATTTAATTAATAAAATAATAAATAAATGTAAACTAAATGTTAAATATTGTTTATTTTTCTTGTTTCCATTGAATGCCTAATAATGATAAATAATAAAAATAAAAAAAAATAATAATTAATGTATTGATAATAAAATTAAAAAACATGTTACTGTAATTTATTTTCAAATGAAACGAAAAAAAAGTAATTAAATTCTTTTAATCTACTTAAAATTCTACAATATTATACAAAAATTAAAAATCAAATAATAAAAAATAAATAAATAACAAAGTTTATTATAAAAATAATTAAATATTATCATAGTGTGTGTTAATAATGAATTTAATTATTAAATAAATAAATTAATAAATTTTGATTTTTAATTTTCATGACTTATCAAAAAATAATTGCATAAAGAATTTTTTTTTTAGCAAAAATATAAATAACTATATTATAAAAATATTATCAGCATATTATTTTTATTTTTGGCTGTTAATTAATTAATTGTATGTTATTCATTATAACTGATCAATATGGAAAGATTAATAATAATAATTTATGTAATAAAATGCATTATAAAGGAAAAATAATTATTTTTTTTTTAATTTATAAATTTTGTGATGAATAATTAATTTGTATATCTCAATGTCGATTGATTGATTAATTAATTAATAAAAAATAATTCAATAAAGAAATAATAAAAATAATTTGTTTTTTGTTATATATTATTAATAATTTATTAAAATATAAAAATAATAATGAAAAATAACATTTTTAAAAATGATTTTTATATATTTTAATATTAAATAAATTACAATTATTTTTATACAAGTACCTATATTAATGACGATATTATTTTATAATTATAATTATTTACTAAATATATTTGACATGACTAATTTTGTCATGGCCATCCATGAAAATAATGATATTGAATCATCATAAGTACTTGGCCAACTTAATATATTTTCAAGTGGCCAAAGACTTCCTTTGGGAAGAATAATTACTGGTTCTCCTCTGTATAATTTCATCATAATCATAACAACAATAGCCTGTATTTTTTAAATTAAAAAAAAAATTAAATAATAAATTAAAATTATAATTATCATATGAGTTAAATGTGATGGAATAATAATAATAATAATAATACATACACTAAATATTTTTGTTCCATATGTAAAAAATGTATTTGATTTTAATTTTATTGTTGTTCTTTCATTTGTCATTTTTTTTATTTCTTCTCTGAGTTTAGTATGATTTCTTTGAATCTTTGTATATTTTGCAAATTCATCAACCATTGATATTTTTGATAATTCATGCTCCAATTTTATTATTGATTTACGTAATTCATTTTCATTTTTACTTTCAGAATAAATCCATGATACAATCTATTGAATAATTTATTACTTTATTAAATATATAAAAATAAATAAATTATAAATTTATTGTAATAAATAATGTGATTGAATGTAATTTTGTTAGTTTTCTTAAATTACTTACGTATTTAATAATTAGAGGTATTATGTGTGAAAACATACATAAAAATGTTGATATTATTAGTAAATAGTTCATTTTATACTTTAAATAAACTTTATATACTTTTGTATATTTATTTTTTTAATATCCAAAACAATCGAAAATAAATGTCAGTTTGACAATTAAGGAGTTTACAGGTGGGTTTACATTGTAAATAATATTATTATTGTAACCTTTAACTAGATCTTACAGACTAACGACATCTATCTGCATGTATAAAAACTAATTGAGCCATTATCGGCCATTTTCGTTTTCAGATGGTAATTGTATTTCTACGTTACCGGTCTATTTGTTATTATTTTCTCTCTTGCACTCTTTTTTTTTTTTGTACAATAATATAAATAATTATTTATTATTTATTATTTATTATAATAAACAAACATTTGTTATTATATTATTTAAATATTATATGATAATATTTTATAAGTGTGTGTGAATAGGTGAAAGTTAAAACTGCTTTCAAATTTAAACATCTTGATGACAGTGAGGATGAGATGTTGTTGTTGTTGTTGTTGTTGATAAAAACAAAGATAATGTTATATTATTCAAAGATGGTATAATCAAAAAAAATAAGAAATCATTTTGTTAATCATATATTGATCATATATTTAATTAAAGTTTTTTATTTATCAATTCAAACAATAACGAGTCAAATAATTATAAAACCTATATGAATAAGGATTTATACTTTTATCAAGTGATCAAAATTTAATTAAATAAATTAAATTTTTATAACAACTTATCGATAACATTATATAATTTTTATTTTAAATTAATATACCAGCGCTTGCGTGTTTGAAATTAAAAAAATATCTTATCTATGATTGGCTAGTATTTTAGTGTGTTAAATGGATCCAAATTCCAACACCGCGCATGAATTTATATAAAAGAAAGAGAGAGGTAGCTAAGAAAGAGAATGAAAAAAATAAACAAAAAAAAAAAAAATAATAATAATTATAAAAAAAAAATAAAAAAAAAAAAAAAAGAACTGAACAGTGAACAGAATGTCTGAATCAGTTTCACACACAGTTCAACAAAGTTCCAACCACACTTGTAACGTTTATTATTTTATTTTTTTACAGTGAAGCAAATTAATATTGTTGAACAAATTTGTTATTTTATTTATAACTGAAAATAATATCAGTGTGTTATAAACTAATAGTATTATCAATAATTAATTGAATAAAAAAATTATTTAATGATAACAATGGCGTCAAAGCCGGAAAATTTGGACAATAATGTACAGTTTTTTGAGGGCGTTGAAAAATTACTTGAAATATGGTTCACCAGCTCAGATGGTCAAAATAGAAAACGTGATCTTCGTGATATACCCAGGTACATTATCAATTATTATAAAATTTTATTAATTATTTATAATTACTTAACAAAAAAAAAAAAAAAAAAAAATGTCATAAAAGATGCTCCTTAATTTTAAAACTTTCATAATATTTTAATTTATCAAATATTTTTTTTTTTTAATCCAGTGTTATATTATTTCAACTCCAATATTTATAACAATCTACCCCCTTTAATTTTCAATGACGCAATTCAACCCTGCGCCAATAATTTTTTGTTTAAATATAATATACTGTCATTTTTATGTTAATAAAAACATTTTATAATTATTTTGATTTAATTGTTAATCATTAAATCACTTTAAATATTGTACTACAATTATTATAACCCAAATATGTCATTAAAAAAATTAATTATTATTCTTTTTTTTTTTACTAAAAAAAAATTATTATTTTATTACTCATTATTTAATAAATTAATTAACAATGTAAAATATATTATTAAAACATTTTATAATTTAAAATTTAAAAAGAAACATATGGTTGAAATAAAATAAAACACGTGTTTGCTTTTTTGCTTTCACAATTTATCTTCTCCCCTTTTGTATTTTAATAAAATATTATATATTTATATATTAATCAAGATAAATTAACTCTTAATCTTATCAATTTGTTTCAATTGCAGACATAAATGGGAGTCTTTGCTGAAGATTGTTCGTTGCGAAATAATAAGTTTTTGCAAAAATGATGAAGTTGATGCTTATGTTTTGAGGTAATTTATTTATTTATTTATTTATTTTAATTATTATTAATTAATTGTTTATTCATTTATTTATTAGAAACAACAACAACTGAAATAATTTATTTTACATAAATATATTAATTTATTAAAATAAATAAAAAAGTTTATCTTACAGTGACAGTCAATTGAAATAACTGTCAATTATTATTTATAAATAAATTGACAAAATAAAGTCTCGTGATTAAATTTGATTAATTTATTTTTTTATATAAATTAAATTTAAAAAAAAAATGTATAAAAGTTCAATCACGTCTTTATATATTTTATATTTAAAAATAGCTAAAAATAATTTAGAAAGTTTGGCGGCTGTTTGTCAAGGGCTTCCTAATTATAAATTCATAAAAAATTTATTATTCCGGATTATTCTTTTGAATTATATCTTGAAGAATATTGTATGCGATAAGTATTTTCCTTTTTTTTTTTTTTTCATTTTTTTAAACAAACAGGTAGCCAATAGCATCAGTGGAAAACTACTGGAATTTTAAAAACCGATCGATAACTCGAGAAAATTCATGTCGACGTAATAATGAATATAATATTATTTATAATAAAATAAAATAATAATTTAATATTTATATATTTATTTAAAGCAACTGATACACGTGGACAATATTTGATATTATGCCAAAATGTCAGTGGCTTCCTGTCTACTTTTTTTTTTATTTAAAATTTTTTTTTTCTCTTTTTTTTGGCAATGATTTATTTTAAAAAATTACAATTTATTCAGTTTTTTTTTTATACTTTTAAATGTTTATGTTAAATATTAATCAAAAAATAAATTTTATTTATAAAATATATTTAAATAGAAATTATTATTTTTTTTTTTTCGAAATTTCGAAATATCGTAATATTTTTTTTATAAATTTATTATTAATAAAATAATTTAATATTTTTAATTTGCATTTATCAATGAGATCAGTATTTATGTACTTTTTGAATTAAATTAATATCTTTAATGCACTTTAGACATGAAAATATTTAATAAATACATCAAATACTTTTAAATTTTTATATACCTACTATTATTATTAAATTAATATTTTAATTTGTATTTTTTTACACGATAATCTTCATGTCAATGTCCCAACTGATAACCTGATAAAAATGATTGTATTAAAAAATTAAAAAAATAATTTATCAATCATAAAAAGTTGAATGGATTTTTATTTGATTTATTTTAAATTCTCATTTAAGATTATTTATTTTTCATTTTAATATAATTATTTGGCACCAAGTTTTTCACGAGTTATCCGAGGTCACGGTAGTTCTAGGTCTTGTCTTTAAAGTCATCTAACTAAAGTTATATTTAACATTATTTATTTATAAAATGACTGACAAAATCACAAAATTAAAATTATTATTATTTTTATTGATACAAAAAAAAATTTGTAAATATTTCGATGATAAAATTCCAAAGTATATTATATTACACAACTTGAAATAAGATATTATATTTAAAAATTATTCGAATGAGATAAAAATAAAAAACAAAAATATCTGATGTTAAAATTAGCTAACTTAATAAATAAAAATAAAAAAAAAATATCAAAATCTAGTAATAATAATTAAAATTAAATTTTAAATTATTTATAATAGTAATAATAATAATAATTTTTTAATTTTTTTTATAAATTTTTTAGTGAAAGCAGCATGTTTGTGGCAAAAAGAAGACTCATATTAAAAACTTGTGGTACGACAACGCCCCTTCAATGTCTTGAGCCTTTGTTGGATCTAGTTGAAGAACATACAGGATTCGATGAAGTCGAGGTATTACGTCTGAATTTTATATTTATACAACAAATAATACTATTTATATAATCCCCTTCTCCAAAGCAAGTCGATACTGAGTGACCTTGAACCTGTAAAATGCCCAGGGTAACTAGAGAAGGGTGTAAAAAAAATAAATAAAAAAGATACTAAAAATAAAAAAAAGATGGAAAAGTTGAGAGAAAATTCTGGATGATGATGATGATGATGATGATATACTTTGATAGTTTTTTTTTTTATTTTTTTATTTTGATGAGTTTTTTAAGTAGTTGGCTATATAACTTGACCTAGTGAATAACTGAGTGATGTTATCTATATATAGATGAACCCGTGATACGTCGAAGGTATATTTTCTTGGTTTATTGATCTGTTTTTGAGCTCTTGGTCCATACAACACGTGATGAATAATATCCCTCTTTTTTTTTTTATCTCACATTAACTTTTATTAATATAATTAAAAATATAAATATCATTATTATTTTTATATATCTATTTGTTGATTTTATTTTTTTTATTATTATTTTTTTTTATAGGATTTATTTTACTCTAGAAAAAATTATAAACGTCCAGAGATGCAGATATCACCTCATCGTGCTTTTGAAGATGAAGTTGCTTTACTTGATACTATTTTTCCTGGTAATTATTTTATTTTATAAATTATTTTTTAAATTATTATTTACATTGTTAAATGTTTTTCATTTTAATTACTTTATTTACCAAATGTTTTTATATACAAAAATATTTTGATAACAACAACCATTATTATTTATTTGAAAATGTTTTTTTTTTTTTTTTTAATATTTTTCGTAATACACGTGTCATATTATCTAGTCTAAAAATAAAAATGAAATATTTAAAAATTGTGAAATAAAAATATTTGTGTTGAAAAAAAATATATACTTACTTTTAATTGTTTTTTGTTGAATGTTTTTTCTTTTTTTTTGTAGATGGTGAAGCATATTGCTTGGGTAATGTTGACAATGACTGTTGGTATTTGTATACATTGAGTCGTGTTAAAACTGATCAAGAACCACGTGAACCAGATCAAACCCTGGAAATATTAATGACAAATCTTGATCCAGATATAATGTCAATATTTACACGTGATGTATGTTCATCATCATCAGAGGCAACAATAAAATCTGGTATTGATAAATTAATTCCAAGTATGATTATTGATGATTTTTTATTTGAACCATGTGGTTATTCAATGAATGGTGTATCAAAAAATGGTAATTATATGACAATACATATAACACCTGAACAAGAATTTTCATATGTATCATTTGAAAGTAATATACCAGAATCATCATATGCTGATGTTATATCACGTGTATTAACAACATTTAAACCTGGTAATTTTGTTGTTACAATATTTGCAAACAAAGATTCAATTGCATCTGATATACCACGTGAACTTGAAAAAAAAGATTATATTAATTTTGACAGTGATTATTTACGTAATGATGTACAATATTGTCGTTTTAAAAATTATGATTTATCATGTGCATTTTATTCAAAATTTCCTAGCTGATGGTTCAATGAAGGCCCATCTGTAAATTTAAATAAACAATGTACAGATAGGGCACAAAATAAACATCATCATCATCATCATCATCACAATCATAATCATAATTCACTAATATCATCAAAATGTTCCAATCAATATCAATATCATCAATATATACCTGATTATTTTAAAAATTGCACAAATAATACAAAACAATTTGCAGTATCATTATTAAAACATTGTAAAAATAATAAAAAAACAGATAAAATAACAATAATAAATAATGATAAAAAATTAAATAATTATCAATATATTGAAACAAATGAAAATATTAAAAATGAATATGTAGAATCAATTAATAATAACAAAAATAAAATACATTTATCATCATCATTACCTCAATTATTTGATAAATCATCATCTGGATTATCACGTCATAAAATATATCGTAAAACATCATTAAATAATTCAACAAAAAATGAATTTATAAATTCACCAACTAAAACAAATATAATTATAAATTTTATTGGAAATAATAATAAAGATATACATAAAAAAATTAATAATAAATCATCATCATCATCATTTATTAATGATAAAAATATTATAGATAATAATAAATTACATATTATATGTAATCCATTATCAACAACAACAACAACAAAAACTAAAAAATATAATAATAATATTATTATTGATAATAATGATGATAAAATTCATCAAAATAATAATAATAGTAGCAGTAGTTGTGGGAATTTTTTACCAATATTTGGTTTTATACCACAAACAGTTGGTAGTTTACAATATCTAAGCCCAAAAATGAAATTTTCTTGGTGGCGTAATAAAATATCGTGAAGGCACGCTTAATAATTAAGCCCCTTGTTTCGTCAATAATTATTATATTTTTTTTATGGTACATACTTGGTGCTACATGATCATTTGATTATGTAAAAAAAAACAAAACAAAAAAAAAAAAAAAGAAAGAACTTTAATCATCTGTCTTTATCATGATCATGATCATCATCATCATCAACATCATCATCATAATAATTATCAACAACGACTTTTTATTATTGACAAAATTTATTTTGAAAATTAATTTGATACATGCTGATTAAATAATTTAAACATAAACAAAATATTTTCGTATTTAAATGAAGAAGTAAAAAGAATAAAACACAATGTAACTGTTAAATTAAAAATAAATAGATTTTTTTTTTTTTTAAATTATGATGGTAATTGTCGGCATGTCAATTATGATGATATTTTAAATTAAATGATTATTTAAAATGTTATAAATGTAATCAAAAATAACAAACTGAAAAAAAAAAAAAAAAAAAAAACAATTAATTACTTGGGATCATCATTGTAAATTTCTTTTTAAAAGAAATATTATTAATAATAATAAGATAAATAAATAAAATAGTTGTAATAATTAGATGATAGATAAATGACAGTTGTAATGGTGGTAGAAATTAATATTCAATGATATTATTATGTACGTTTAATATCATCATAATATTGTACTTATTGTCATTGATTATAAATAAATATATTTCTTGCTGATAATATTTTATTAAAAAAAAAATTATATAAATAAATAAATGCAAGATTTAAAATCAATGTATTATTTTGTAGGTGTTTATCACCAAAGATTTATTTATGTTTCTAATTTTTTATTATTTTTTTTTTTTATAATTTACACAATAAATAAGACTTGTTGATATTTTTTACAATATATTTTTTATTTATAGATTTTGCTAGATATTTTGAACTCTTCTTAACTTTTGTTAAAATAAAAACATTTTTTTTTTTTTTTTAAATTAAATTTAACATCAAGATATTATTATTTAAAAATTATAATTTTTTATTATTTTTTTTTATATTGTTTAATAAAGTATTATTTAAATAAAAAACAAATACATTCAATTTTTTTTTTTCAATTGATTATAAGAAATTTATTAAACTGTTAATTGCTGTGAAATTAAAACAAAAAATATATAATAATGACGTTAAATTGTCAAGTTAGTTGTAGATAAAAAAAAATACACTATTTTAAGTACTGTCACTGTATTATTAATCTATAAATAATAATAATTAATTTTCAATAAAATATAAAGTTCACTTTAAAGAAGAAAAAAAATAATAATTATATATTAATTATGAAATATATATTTAATGTAAATTTAATTATTAAAATCTATTGTTGTATGTAATAAAGTTTAAATAAAAATAAATATGTTTTAAACAAATTTAAAGTTAGCATTACATTTTTGTTAAATAATTAAATTTAAATAACATTTTCCAATTTTGTTGGTGTATTTTTGGTAAATTTATTACGCATTCCATGTATCATTGCATGGAATCTGGTTCTCAATGATATATCATTTGTTGATTTATCAGTAAATAATTTTTGTTGTTTTTTTTGTAATTCTTCTTCTTCAGCATCCAAATCAGTACTAACTTTTTCTAATGCTAATTTAAATACATAATAAATAAATAATTAATTGAAAAAATATTTATTAAATAATTATAATTATTAAAAAAAATATATTTACCTTTTCGTAAATTCATATTATCCATTTCAGTATTATTTATTTTATCCAATTCTTTTCTAAAATTTTTAGTTATTTTTTTTCTAATAAAATCAGCTTCAATACTTTGTTTTGTTCGTGGTATACGAAATCTAATACAACAACAAAAACCAATTGTTATTGTCAATAATATTGTTATAATAATACCAGCAAGTTGCCAAACACGAAAACCAGGTAATGCTTCATCTTCAAGCCATTTTTCAACTTCATCCTCAACACAATCATCAATACCAAATTCATTTATTGAACATGGAGTTGTTAATGAAACAATTGAATTTTTTAAATTCATTTTTTTTTTTTATAATTTAACCAAAAACAAAAACAAAATTCAACTGCTCAACACAAAGTATTTTGTAGAAGTATATTATATATATATTTTTTTTTTTTTTTGATGTTAGATACCAAGGTGCGGTCGTTAATGAATGTCTTTTCACCTGGCACTCCCAATTTTTATTAATTTTTGTTTTTTTTCTTCACATCCAGACATAAATCAAATTAATCAATAACATAATTATTATTCATTTATTTTATTATATATTTATTATTTTAAATTCTCTTAACTAATGAAAAATAATAAAAATACTAATTTATTATAAAAAAAAAAAAAAGTAAAAGTTTAACAAATTAAATACAAATTGATTTTTTATTTTCTTAGTAATATTAGTATTTATTATTTTTTTATAGTGTTAATATTTAATTTTAATATTTTTTGTTCCATTTTAATTAACTTAATTACATTTGATGGAATTAGTTTTTGCAGGTTTATTTATATCAATACGATACAGGATTGGAAGCAATTATTTGATCACAAGAATCACATTGATTCATTTGATTCATATTAACATAATGTGTAGAAAATAAAAAAAAATAAACAATATTTAGATAATATTTAACTATTAAAAGTGATAAACTGATAATATAAACAAAAAGATAATGATTTTAAAAAAATTATAAATATTTTTATGTGGAAATGCAGTTTTAACAATACTGATTTGCGTTTTGTTTAAAATATTTTGTATTTTAAATATTTAGAAACTAGTAAATTCAAAGAAATTGATTATTCTTTTTTTTTTTTTTTTTTTTTAAATTTCTGGCACATTTAATTTTATACCCAGTTATTATTTAACTATATAAAATTTTTTGTAAATAATTTTTTTGTTTATTTTTGTTCAATGTGCGATTGTGATTCTCTAAGTACAGTGTGATCTCATTATTGTGTAAATTAATATTAACTTAATCGACAGCCTGTATCGCTGACAAATATTTTTATATAAATTCAATTTATTTTACGTATTTTTTTTTTTTTTTTTTGTTTTTATAAATTCAAAATTGTATTTTTTAAAAAATTTTTATTCAAGGTAATTATGTTTTTTAAACTATTACCTAAATGAGCGACATGAAAATTAAAATTAAAAAAAAAAAATTAAATTTCTTCTTTTGAATAATTTAAAAGAAGAATAATAAAAAATTTACCAAATAAAATAATTTAGTTTTATAAACGCAAAATATAGCGTATTAGTTATTATTAATTTTGACTGCTTTTTTTTGTTTTTGTTTTTGTTCATTCTTTTCTTATAAATGTACGACCCCTGTAATTATAAAAATAAAAAAAATATAATTATTTCTTAAATTATGATATAAAAAAATAAATAATAAAATTAAAAATTAAATAATAATACTTACGTTATTGTTTTCTTTTCTGTACTTTTAGCTTGTGAACGTGCACGATTAAGAACTTTTAAAAAATCACTTGTTTTTGTACGCATTCTTGAGTGAATATAAACTTTACTGCATTTAATATGATAATGCAAATAATTTCTGAACATGTGAATTAAATCAATAGTATTATTTCTTGCTTCTCTGTTTGTATGTCTTGGAAACAAAACTGTAAATAAAATAATAATTGTATTGAAATTAAAAAAAAAAAAAATTATCAAATGGATAATTTATAAAATAAATAAATAAATAAATAATATATATTAACCAAATGTTATGTATCCAATACTATCACCAACAGCAGCATCACAATCTTGTAATTCAAGTGGTGGTTCTCGATGATTAAATAGTACTTGTGGTGCAGTATGACTTGCTCTTCTACCTTCTTTTAATTCTTGCAAAAACATTTTTCCAATAACCATATCATCTTCATCTTTAAATATCGTACTAAATACAACTGTTACACGATCACTTTTAGCCTCGACATATCTTGATAAAATAAATAAATAAATAAATAAACAAACATATTTAAATGAATTGAATATAATAATAAAAAATAATTTAAATACTAACATTGTTTCTTGATCACGATAATGTATAACTGCTCTTTTACCACATTGTTCTGGTGAATCACTGTATTGTTCTTGAAAATCAAAATATTTTTCAAAAACACTTGCAAAACAATGCCTCTTTAATAAACCAATTTTTTTAACAAGTGATTCCCAATCATTTGGTATATTTTCAAGATCTATTTGCACAGATGTATTATATCCTATTTACAAAAAATATAAGTATAAATTTAAATAAATATTTTAAATATTAATAATAATTTATTTGTTTAATTTTCTGTTTTATTTACCACTTTCAGGTTCAGTTAAATAAGGGCCATATTCTCTTTTGAGCAAATCATCAGCTCCATATTCTCTCAATTGTTCATAAAATTTAAGTGAAATACTTATCTAAATAATAAAAAAAAAAAAAAAAAAAAAAACATTAATATATAAATAAATTTAAATAATTGTATTTATACATATAAATTAATAATTACCCTAATTTTTGCTTTGTCACCATTTGGATTTGAGACATGAAACAGTGCTCCATCAAAATCAGCAATAACAACATCAGTAGATTCATGTTTGTGGCTATAATAAATAAATTCATCAATTAATCATTTTATCAATTAATTAATTATCTAATAAACCGGTAAATTAAATGTATAAAATCAAGTTAACAAAAACATTATCAAAAAAGAAACATCAAGTGTCTCTTCTCTTTCAAATAAATTTTGACAAATATTATTATTAAAAAATAGAATAAATATATCCAAAAACGTCATATCAACTGTGGCCAGAGGCAAAAAAAAAAAAAGAACATATTACTCACCAAGTAGATAATAATCACCGATAAAAAATATATATATATATAAAAAATATACTTGTAAAAAAAAATTATCAAATAAATGAAATAAAAATTACTTAGACAACGCCCAAAAAAATAATGTAATTATTAATCGACACAATACCAATAATACTTGTAAATTTAATAATAAAATTTTATACATACATTTATGCTCCATAAATATAAAAAAAAAAAAAAAGAAAAAAAAATATACTTACCTAAGTTATGTTGTTAATATATGAGTAAAAACAAGACACTTACCCTGATAAAGAATTTTTAATTTTTGTTGTTAATGTTTCTTCCAATATTCTATTATTTATTTCGAGAAGAATCATTTTAATTTGACTAATTATTACTAGGTAACAATAATAATATATTTAACAATTGCAATGTGATTGCTGTCACCATTAATAATACTACCACGACTACCACACAGAGAGAAAGAGAGCGAGAGAGAGAGAGAGAGAGACTTGCTATTCCTCACTTGCTTGACTCACACACGTACTATTTTCGATAATTTTTTTTAATTATTATTAATTATATTGTTGCTATTATTACAAATAATTGTTTATGTATTTATTGTAATAATGCTCTCTTTTTTATATTGCAAAAAATTATAAATAAGTAGAGAGAAAAAAGTTTGACAAGCCAAGCTTATTCAAAATGGCGAAAATATACATACCGACTGTAGATAATATAGAAACACGCGCGAAAATTTGAAATTAAAAATTAAAAAATTTGTTAAAATCAAGGTTTTTTATATAAAAAATAAGTGGAATTAAATTATAAATTTGTTTTTTTTTTTTTTTTTTCAGAATAGTTTTGTTTTATTGTTGGTTTAATGTTGAAAAAAAAAATCCAATGATATTTTTTCAAGACTTGTATAACATTTTTGTTTCAGCCAAATATTTTAGTAAACAAAAGTATATAAATGACCCAAAAAAACAAAACTATTAGTATATGAAAATATTTAAAGAAATATATTTTTTTGGAATAAACAATAATAGTTTCATCATTCTCATTTAAAATAAAGAAAAAACCCCAAATTGAGGTCTTTTGATTAAAGCAGTATAAATACAAGATATTAAATTGGCACATAATCAAAATAATTTATTCACTCACCAAGTAACGACTGATAAAAAAACAAAAAAAATTATACAATGCATTGTTTTACATATTGTTTATTTTTGATAACAATAACAATTGTTACAGTTGAAAGTATTCCAACTATTTGGGACTCAGTACCAGCTATATCACAAGTTAAAACAGCATTTCTTTATATAATTGGAGAAGAAGCAGAAGCTGAACAAACTTGGAATAATTTTAAAAATTTAACACATTTATGGGAAAATGTTCAAGATTTTGACAATAGTATTCCTGGATATGGTCATGTTAAAAGTATTGTAGTTGCATTAAATGGTGATGAAAAACGTGCTCAAGAAATAATAAGAACAGCACAAAAATCAACATTTATAATTGGTGGTTTTATAATTGGTGGACCAGTTGGTGCTGTTGGTGGTGCATTAGCTGCTGATGGTATTTCATCAATGATTGATCATAAACCAAATGGTGTTATTGAACATGCAATGCATTTTAAAAATAAAACAATGGGTGAACATTTCGATGTTATTTTGGATTTAACACTTGCTGGTGTTGGAAGCAAAGGTGTAAGTAAAGTTGGTTCATCATTGAAAAATATTGAAACATCAATACATTTTAATATAAAAAAAACAGCTGGCAAAAAAAGTGTTAAATTTAATGAAAATCTTAATGAAGAATTTTCAGTGTCTAGTGTTGAACTTGAATTAGAAAATTCTAAGCATTAATTAATTTTTATATACTGTATCAAATTTAAAAATATATTCTTTAATAAAAAAAAATAAATTTAAAGAAAAAAATTATAATTTACATCCTATTATAATAGAAGTACACTTGACCGCATTATATTTGTAATCTAATTGGTTTGAATTTTTCAGCATTTGTTTACAATATTAATATTTTTCTCTACGTGTTGTTGTATGGTGGTTAAGTTTGAGTTTTCTAGGCAGTTAAAGATTATTTGCATAATTCATTGTGTTGTTGTCGTTGAAAGTTTTGAGTTTATTAATATTAGTTGGTCAGAATTTTCAGCATTTGTTTAATATAAAATGACCTCTTTGGAAGACCTCTTTTCCTGTTCTTTTATCCTGTTATATAATTCAGAATTTTACCGAAGAATTTTTTATTTTTAGTAAAAGTAAAAGTAAAAAATTTCAAATATAATATAACAGGATTTTGAATTTTTATTAGGCAAATATAATGAGTGAGGAGGTACTCGAATTTTTTTTTTTTTTCTGTAAAAATTTTGAAATTTTATTAGGCAAATATAATAGCCGAAGAGGTATTCGAATTTTTTTTTTTTCTGGAAAAATTTTAAAATTTTATTAGGCAAATATAATAAGTGAGGAGGTATTCAAATTTTTTTTTTCCGAAAAAATTTTGAAATTTTATTAGGCAAATATAATGAGTGAAGAGGTATTCGAATTTTTTTAAAACTAAAAAAATTCATCGAAATTTTTTTCGGAAAAATTCGAAGTTATATCAGGGTTTTAGGGCTTGAAAAGAGGTATTCAGAACTGTTTATATTTTTTTTTTAGAATCGATATTTTTTAATATATCGATAGTAACTTATCGAAAAATTTATTGAAAAAATTTCAAGATATATCGATGTTTTAGGTCTTGAAAAGACGATTTCAAATCGATTTATACAATTTTTCTAGGATCGATATTTTTTGATATATCGATAGTAACTAATCGAAAAATATATTGAAAAAATTTCGAGTTATATCGAAGTTTTATGTCTCGAAAAGATGATTTCAAATCGATTTACGACATTCTTCTAGAATCGATATTTTTCGATATATCGATAGTAACTTATCGAAAAATATATCGAAAAAATTTCGAGATATATCGAAGTTTTAGGTCTCGAAAAGACGATTTCAAATCGGTTTACGACATTCTTCTAAGATCGATATTTTTCGATATATCGATAGTAACTAATCGAAAAATATATTGTAAAAATTTCGAGATATATCGAAGTTTTAGGTCTCGAAAAGACGATTTCAAATCGATTTACGACATTCTTCTAGAATCGATATTTTTCGATATATCGATAGTAACTTATCGAAAAATATATCGAAAAAATTTCGAGATATATCGAAGTTTTAGGTCTCGAAAAGACGATTTCAAATCGATTTATACAATTTTTCTAGGATTGATATTTTTCGATATATCGATAGTAACTTATCGAAAAATATATCGAAAAAATTTCGAGTTATATCAGGGTTGTAGCGCTTAAAAAGAGCTATTTAAATCCGTATATACTTTTCTTTTAAAATCAATATTTTTCGAGATATCGATAGTTTTATTATTAAAAAATTTTTTGGTATCTGAAATTTTTTTTCGAAAAATTTTCCATTTTCATCAGGCAAATATAATGACCGAAGAGGTATTTGAACTTTTTTTTTTTGAAAAATTTTTTGATTTTGTATTAGGGGAATATAATGATGGAAGAGGTATTCGAATTTTTTTTTTTTTTCTGGAAAAATTTTGAAATTTTACTAGGCAAATATAATGAGTGAGGAGGTATTCGAATTTTTTTTTTCCGAAAAAATTTTGAATTTTTACCAGGCAAATATAATAGCCAAAGAGGTATTCGAATTTTTCTTTTTTTTTTTCTGGAAAAATTTTTAAATTTTATTCGGCAAATATAATGACTGAAGAGGTATATAAACTTAAGTTAGGTATTCGAATTTTTTTTTTTCTGGAAAAATTTTAAAATTTTATTAGGCAAATATAATAAGTGAGGAGGTATTCAAATTTTTTTTTTTCCGAAAAATTTTTGAATTTTTACCAGGCAAATATAATAGCCAAAGAGGTATTTGAATTTTTCTTTTTTTTTTTCTGGAAAAATTTTTAAATTTTATTCGGCAAATATAATGACTGAAGAGGTATTCGAATTTTTTTTATTTGAAAAAATTTTTGAATTTGTATTAGCAAAATATAATACTTGAAGAGGTATTCGACCTATAGAAAATTATCAAAATTAGAATATTGAAATTTCGTAATGATGAACAAAAATTATTTACCGGTTGGTAGAATAATATTTAAACAGTTTTTGAAAATTAACTTATTATTTATTTCTAATTATTATAATCTTTTTGTTTAATTTCAGTTAATTAAAAAACTTTAGTTTAATTACACCTTATCGATGTCGATTTTTCAATATTAATAATCAAAATCATTGCCTGTTTTATGTTATTCAGAGCCGAAGGCGCGTAATCAGTCTCGTAAATAAATAAACTGTACTGATAAATAAAAACAAAATAAATAAATAAATAACTAAATTATATTTTTAGTATTAAAAATATTTGTAATAATATTACACAACAAATTTAATTTTAAGAAAGTTCGTATTAAAATATTAATAGCTAGACATATTTATAATTAAATTTTTTTTACAGTCAAAAGTCTCAATATTATCAATGATAATCGACATTATTATCTAATATTGTGACGAACATTTGCCCCAACAGGTCATCAGTGTTATTTTTTTAAATTTTAAATATCTCATTTAAAAAATTTTTATGCTATCATGATCATAATTCAACATCTGCAAAATACTCATATTTATATATACACAATTTTAATAAAACAAAATTAAAAACTTTAAATTAATATGATAAAACAAGTAAATAAAAAAGAAAGAAAAAAAAAAAAAAAACAGACTGATATAAATTAATCATGAAAAATATATATATAAATGATGACACAGTGTTGAAGTAATAATTATTATCATGAATTTATATCAATGTTGAGGAATCATTTGAATGATGAACAAATCTCATCAGTAGTAATTCAGTGCAACTTGAAGTGACATGATCAATATGTTCATCATAAAAATGTTAAATTTTTATATATTAATATTTTTTTGTTTACTATTAACAACTGGTATTTAGTTTTATTATTATAAATAAATAATTATATATCAATAATAATAATTATTTATTAATTTTTTTATAGTTAAATCAAATTCAGATAAAAAAATACTTGATGTCATTGAAAAATCATCAGATGAAATAAACAATAAATTACCAACAGAACCAGCAATATTTAATTTATATACAAGGTAAAATTATTAACATTAATTTTAATATATTATAATTTTTTTATATTAAAAACATTTTGATATATAATTTTATAAATAAATTTTATAATCTCAACAGTAAGATATTCTATTTTAAGCGCTGACAAGTTAGCAGTATCATTGATGCATGAATATCACTGGCGCCTCTTTATTTTATTTTTAATTAATAATTATATATAAAAATTAGAATTTTATAATTTAATTAATTTATCAATATTTATTTTTTAATTAATTTTTCATTAGAGAAAATCCATTTACTGAGGAGCAATTATTTTTAAATAATACTGAAATATTGTATGCTTCACATTTTAATGAAAGTCGTCCAACTAAATTTATTATTCATGGATTCAGTGATATTGGAAATGAAGCATGGATACGTGATTTACTTGATGGTAATTTTAATTATTTCAAGATGACTATTTTTCCTTGTTAAATATAATCATGTTGGTATCTTTTTTTTTTCTTTCCTTGTAGCTTACTTAAAGTATGAAAATGTTAATGTTATTGTTGTATGTTGGAGTACATTAGCAGCTGGAAATTATTTAATTGCTGCAAATAATACTAAAAAAGTAGGAGAATATGTTGGTGAATTTATATTATTTTTAAATCGTGAATCAAATTTTGAAATTGCTACTGTTCATATAAATGGTCACAGCTTGGGTTCACATGTGGCAGGTTCAATTTTTTAAAAATATTTGTAATTATAATAAAAATAATATTTAAATTATTATTTTATAATAATTCATATTAATTATTTTTATTTTATAAAAGGATATACTGGAAAATTTTTAGAAGGTAAAATTGGTAGAATAACTGGTCTTGATCCAGCTGGTCCATTATTTGAAACAACAAGTGGTTTAGTTGATCCAGATTATAGACTTGATTCAACAGATGCACAATTTGTTGATGTTATACATACAAGTGCACATGGATTTGGATTATTAGCACCAATTGGTCATGCTGATTTTTATCCAAATAATGGAATATTTCCACAACCTGGATGTTCATTTGTACCAACTACAAGTAAAATTAATTAATTTACATTTTAAATATTTAAAATAATATTATATCTTGTAATTTATTATATTTATTTTATTTAGCTTACTGTAGTCATTCTAGAGCACATCAATTTATGACTGAAAGCATTGGCAGTGTAACAGGTTTTAAAGCAAGAACTTGTGATAATTGGAGTAAATATAAAGATGGAAAATGTGATCATCATCCAGTTGTTTTGATGGGAGAATATGCTGCAACATCGTAATATTTTATTTTTAAAATAATGCATTTATTTAATATTTAAGTTAAAAATATTAATAATTAATTATTAATGTTTTTTGGTTTTTTTTTTCAGGCTAAGAGGTAAATTTTATCTGTCAACTCATGAAGCACCACCATTTGCAATTGATTAACAAAATAATAAATTTTAAAATTTTTTGAAATAATCAAGTTTGTGCTAGTCATTTCCCTTTTTTTTTTTTTTTTTAAATATAATTTATTTAATGGATAGTTAATGGATTGCCACTTGTACACAGTATCATTGTAAAAAAAAAAAAAAATAAATAAAAATACTTGGGTAATGTATTTTTTTTCTGGAGGAGATGTAATAAAAATTTTATAGAAAATTATCATTGGCGATAAATAATATCATTGATATTTTTATCACATGAAAATATGTTATTAAATAAAAATACGTTATTTAATTATTTGTTTGTTATTTTTAATTTATTTATTAAATTATTATTTTGACGTATATGAATTGCATTTTAATTAATGATAAAAATTAATCAATTTACAAAATCATTGTAAAAAATAGATAAAGACACTTTGTATCTTTTTATTTTTAAATTGAAGTAATATTTTTTTTTTTGTGATGAAGATGTTGGTAAAGCTTGACGAATGTAAGATTGATAATAAAAAAAAAAAAATAAATAATAATTTAAATGTATTTTGTCAATTTTTAAAAAGATTATAAATACTTGTTTAATTTATTTTTTTTTCTTAGACTTTTTATCAGTTGGATTTGTTGCAATTACACCACCAGCTTCAGTTAATTCTTTTTTTAATTTTAAAAGAATTTCAACTTGTGGTTGCCATACACTTTTTTCTTCTTTTGCTTTGAGTTCTCTAACAAGAAGTGCCTAAAATAAAAATAATAAAACAATTTTAATATTTATTATTATAGAATATTTAATATTATTAACAATTATTTTTTTAAGAAATTAATAACAAACCTGTTTAGCAATTTTATCTTCAAGAGCTGCTGTATCAACAACACCATTTTGAGTATTTTTTTTATCTCCAATTGTTGATGAATTGACTGTTTTTGTTGATGATTCAGTTAAATCAGCTAATTGTTTTTTTAATTGTAATAATATTTGAACTTGTGGTTGCCAAATAGTTTTGTCTTGTTTAGCTTTAAGTTCTCTAACTAATAAACCTTGTTTTAAAATTGCAGCTTCTAAATCATTGATATTATCAATTTTAGGTGCTTTTGTTGGTTTATTAGTAGTACCATTATCTTGTTTACCACCATATTTTTTTCTTAATTCTTCAATTTTTGAATCTTCAATTTTAGTAAATAATGGTGATGCTTTACCAAGTTTATGTCCAGCTGGTAATAATATAGTTATTTTTTCTGGTATAAAACCATACAATGAAGGATCAAGACCAAGTTGAGTTCTTAATTGACGTGATGTATTTGGCATAAATGGACCAAGTAATGAAGCCAATAAACAACTTAAATTACAACAAATACCAATAACAGTACCAGCAATTTTTTTATCATCATTATTACCTTTAACTTTAACCCATGGTTGTTGTGATTGCATATATTGATTTCCATGTTTTGATATAGCAAGTAAATGTCTTAAACCATCACGTAATTTAGCTTGTTCTAATGATGATAAATAATCATTTAATTCACGTTGTACAAGAGCAAGAACATTAATATCCTCATCACGTAAATACATATCTGGTACAATTGAATTAAAATTATTACCAGCAAACATAAGTGATCTATTAACAAAATTACCAAAATTATTTAATAATTCACTGTTATTTTTAGTTGCTAAATCAACCCAATTAAAATTTGAATCTTGACTTTCTGGTCTAATATAAGCAAGATAAAATCTCCAAACATCAGCTGGTATACCAGTATCTCTAGCATCAGTACCAAATACACCAGTACCACGTGATTTTGAAAATTTAGTATCTTCATAATTAAGATATTCTGTAGCCATTATATTTTTAACTAATATATGTTTTTCATTAGCAGCAATTAATGTTGCTGGAAACATAATTGCATGAAATGGTACATTATCTTTAGCCATAAATTGATAAAGATTAACATTTGTATTATCATCTGGTTTCCACCATTTTTCATAATCTTTTGTATATCTTTTAGTAATACTAACATAGCCAAGTGGTGCATCAAACCATACATAAAAAACTTTATCACGATAACCATCAAGTGGTACTGGTATACCCCATTTTAAATCACGTGTTATACAACGTTGTTTTAAACCATCACGTAACCATGGTTTTGTAACAGCTCTTGCAACTGATGACCATCCACTTTCAACACTTGATGCCCAATCACGTAAATTTTGTTCTAATTTTGGTAAATCAATAAAAAATTGTGTTGATGCTTTTATTATTGGTGTATTATTACATACTTTACATCTTGGTTTTATTAATTCAGTTGCATTAACTAAATGGCCACAACCATCACATTGATCACCACGTGCATCTTCATATTTACAACCAGGACATATACCCTCAACAAATCTATCAGCCAAAAAACGATCACAATTTTCACATAATAATTGATCAACTGATTCAGTTATAATATAACCTTGTGATTTAATACGTAAAAATAAATCTTGTACTATTTCAGTTTGTTCTGGTGTTGTTGTACGACCAAAATAATCAAAACCAATATTAAACCAACGATAAATATCATTGTGAATATTAAAATATTTATCACATATTTCTTGTGGTGATAAATTTTCTTCAAGTGCTTTTGCTTCAGTTGCTGTACCATACTCATCAGTACCACTTATGTAAAGTGTATTGTAACCACGTTGACGACAGTATCTATTTAAAAAAAATATATTAATAAATAATTGATAATAAAAATAATTATCAGTATTTTTATGTAGTATTTGGGTCATAATAATAATTAAATATATATTTACTTACCGAGCAAAAATATCAGCTGATAGAACACAACCAATAATATTTCCTAAATGTGGTACATTATTTACATATGGCAATGCTGATGTTACTAATATATTAGTTTCACCTTTTTTTGGTAAAACTGGATATTGTGCAGTTGGAATTTCTTTGATTGATGACTCAATCCAATTTCTTTTAATATTGTCTATTTCTAATTCACTCACTATCACAGGATTATCCATTGTTGTTACCTATTGTGATAAAATTCATTAAAGAATGAGGCTATTTATACAAATTTTATTTAGCCTGGTGGTGCAAGGATTTTAACGTGCCTTTAAGGTGAGTTTACTGTGATCAAGAAGACTAGAGACTAGGACACTAAATGTTACCCCCTCCACTGAAGTTTATTCTCCTGGTCTCTAGTCTTCTTGACTGTGATTTTAACGTGAGACGTCAAAGAGCAACTACTAGTTTAAAAATCCCTAGATAACAATTATTAAGTCTGAATTTTAATGGAGTTTTACCTTAAAGGCAAGTTAAAATCATTAAAATTAACATTTATTTATTAAATAAACTTACAGAAGATGTTGTAGCATTTGTTTTTCTACCTCCTGTATATGAATTTAAAGGAAACCAGGTTACAGCTTGAATACTGGAAATGGCTTTGATACCTCTTTCAATTTTAAACTCATCAATTGATTTCTGTTAATAAAAATAATTATAAATAACAAAATTATATGTATATTTTTCCTCATCAATATAACAAAATAGTTTAGTTTAATAGAAAAAAAAAATTTAATTACTTTAACAATTGGTAATTGTTCAATATCAACAATCCATCTATCAACATTTGGAAAATCTTTTGTTATTTCTTTTCCAACTGGTGTTAAAATAATTGTTGACCAAACACTAGTCCAAATTGAAATGTCAGCTGATGACAAATCATCATTGTTAATTAGGTACTTGGTGTTTTTTAATGCTGCATTAAGGTCTTTCAACAATGCCCATATTCTAGGTTTATGAGAATTATCCAAAGATCCAGAACTTCCATAAGACACTAATGCTGGCTAATAATAAAATTATATTCATTATTATTACTAAAAGATGTTTATTTATTATTAACAAAAAAATTTATAGGTATATCTATAAATATATATTTATATAAAATTGTACCTGTAATTGAGTTGAGTCCCATTCAAGCCATTTGTTAACAGAACAATTATCATCTTTTATTGTATTAGCAAAAAGATATTCTAATGCAGCACGAGAGCTAAACAATATTGTTCCACAAGGTAGTTTTAATGCTGGTAATCGTCCTAATGACTCGTCTGTTATTAAAATAATTAAAAAAAAAAAACAAAATAATAATTTATTTAGTCTTATCAAAATTATGAAATACTTAAACAACAAAACAAAATTTGATAACCTACTTACCACTTGTCTTAACAATATTTAAATTAATATTTTTATTTCCTAATTTTGCACCAATAATTATTTTAAGAGCATTTGGATTACTCTCATTTGTTGAAAGAATCATTATTAATTAATAAAAATACTTGAAATGTATAATAAATAAATTGTTAATAATTATGTATAAACAAATTAAATTTTCTAAATGCACAACCGACACATGTGAGCGACACGTAGGTGCAACCCTGATGCGATCCTAGAAAATTTTATTAACAATTGTTAACAATGATTAAACTAGATTAACCGTGATTAACGTGTTTATCAAGATGGACGTATCAAATTTTATAAAAAAAAAAAACGCCATTTTGTTAGATGCTGTTTTCTGCATTACCGATATTCTTTATTTTTTTTTTTTATTGCGCCAAAAAAATAGAGCTATCAGGGAGTCCCCTTGTTTTTTTTAAATACTTTGTTTATATTTTTATAATATTTATAATCAAATCAACAGACAACAGACAACAGTTCAAAGTTTATTATTTACTTTTGGTCAATTGATACATAAGCAATATGACAGCAATTTTTTACAACCATTTATTGACGTTGTTGTTATTGACATTATCATGTCTAGCTCCAAAAATAGTTACTGGAAAAAATATTGTTATGATACTTGTTGATGATTTGGATCTGGTACTGGATGGAATGGTAATGTAAAAAAATATATATTTTATAATTGGATTAAAAATAGTATAAATGATTTAATATTTATGTTTTTTTATTTTTTATTTTTTTAGACACCATTGATAAAAACACAAAATTTAATTGGTAAAAATGGAGCAACATATGATAATTGTTTTGTTGCATCACCAATATGTTGTCCAAATAGAGCATCAATATTAACTGGAAGATATCAACATAATCATATGACATTTAATAATACAATTCAAGGTGGTTGTAGTAGTAAAAAATGGCAAACAATTATGGAAAATAATACATTTGCTGTACATTTAAATAATCAAGGATACAATACATTTTATGCTGGAAAATATTTAAATCAAGTGTGTTTCTATTATTATATATTTTTTATAAAATAATTAATTATTATTGTTGATAATTAAAATGATTTAATTTAATTTAATTTAGTATGGTGGACGAACTGTTGGTGGTGTTGCTCATAAACCTAAAGGATGGGATTGGTGGGCTGGACTTGTTGGTAATTCAAAATACTATGATTATTCATTGTCTATTAATGGAACAGAAAAAAAATATGGTATTCATCCTAATGAGTATCTTACTGATGTTATTGTAAGTTTAAAATTTAATTATTTATTTACTCATATATAAATTCATCATGTATTTTTATATTTATACAGAGTAAAATGGCTAGTGATTTTATTAATGGTCCTAGAAATATTTTATCACCATTTTTAATGGTTTTATCACCACCAGCACCACATGCACCATTTACACCAGCATCACGACACAATGATGTATACAAAAAAATAAAAGCCAAACGTACACCAAATTTTAATACTCAAACACAAAATGTTGGTAATTAATATACATGTATACCTATATCAATTTTTTTTTTACATAAACAATTTAATAAATAATTTAATAAATGTATTTTAAAGGATAAACATTGGCTAGTTAGAACTGGAAATGCTCCATTGTCTCAACAAACATTGACAATTATTGATGATGCTTATAGACGTAGATGGGAAACTTTATTGGCTGTTGATGATTTAGTAGAAAATGTTATAAATTTATTAAAAAAAGCTAATATTTTAGATGATACTTTTGTTATTTTTACATCAGATAATGGTTATCATATTGGTAAGTTATATCAAATAATTTATAAATATTTTCATTGATAATATTTTTTTTAAATTTATTTAGGACAATTTAGTATGCCAATGGATAAAAGACAACCATATGAGACAGATATTCGTGTACCTTTGATGATACGTGGTCCTGGAATTGAACCAGGTAGTCATGTAGCATCACCAGTAAGTAGTGTTGATTTATTTTCAACAATATTAGAAATGGGAGGAACTGAAAAACCATCAGATGGAACATCAATGCTCAGAAAAAATATTTCAATTGATCGTACATTGTTGATAGAATACAAAGGTGAACATGCTAATAATCGTCAAAGATCTGGATGTGAAATAAATGATGCTGATTTAAATATTGTTGTAAGTTTATTGAAAAAAAAATATATATAGGTATAACTATTTTATTAATTTAATTTTTTTATTAATTTTATTAACAGCTTTGTAGAGCAGATCTTGATTGTAAATGTCAAGATGTTGCAAATAATACATACACTTGTATCAGAAGATTCTCCAAAGAAAATAATAATTTATTTTGTATTTTTGATGACAGTCAGGTATTTTTTAATTTCATTAAATTTTTTGTTTATTTTTAATCATGTTAATTGTTTTATTTGTTGTTTTTTTTTAGAAATTCATGGAAGCCTATGATTTTAATGATGATGAATTTCAAATGAAAAATATTGCATATACAATGACAACAAACAAGAGACGTCGTTTTAAAAAACGATTGATGAATATGAAAAATTGTTTAAATGATAATTGCATTCGTAATCATGCATTTACAAAATTAACATAATTTTTTATTAATATAATATTGTTAATTTAAATATTTGATTATATTTTTATAAAAAATAATTTTATTTTTGTAAAATTTTTATATACAAATAAAGTTGACAATTATATAAATTTTTTAATTATAAAAATTGAGTTTTTTTCATTTTAGTGATTTAAATTAACCGCCAAAATTACAGATGCTTGATTATTAACCAATGGTATTTGTCAAATCCCCATTTAAAATTGAGATAAAAAAAACAACATTGTGTTTCTCATCTTGAATTTTTTGTATATCTATGGCGTATCCCTTCCATAATTTTATATTTTTTTTTTTTTTAATTCTCCAAGTTTTTGATTAATATAATTATATATTTTATTAATTAAAAATATCAATTGAATATTAATTATATTTTTTTGTAATTTAATAAAAAATAAATATAATAATTTTAAAAATAATTTTGATTGTTTTGAAAATACGCGCCAACAGAATAATTACAAATGGCCACTCACTCAGCGACAACAACATAAAAAAAATAAAAAAAAAAATATCAAAAGCTTGAGAGAGAATTTCTTGGAAGTGTTTGTTAGGTTAAATAATAATCTAATACTGTCATTATTATTTATTTATTGTCTTGTCGGCGTTTAATTTAGTTAATAATTATTATTGTTTTTAATTTGATAATATTGAAATATTTTTGACAATAATATTATTATGGAGGGCAATAAAGAACCTCAAGAATCAACTGTTTCAATCATCCAGCCACCCAAGGAGAAAAAACTAAAACAAAGTAAATTAATTTTTTATTTACATATTATATTTTAAAGAAACAACTATTATTATTTATGTCAAACGTCAACAATAACAAATTGACAATTAGTAATTTAATTTATGTTATTCCAAAAAATTATATTTTTAAAAAATTAACAAGTTTAATTTAATTGGAGTAATTTGTTATTGTTGTTTTGATGCATAAATTAATGTTAATTATTAATCATTAAATTAATTTAATTTAATTAGTTTTTGAATAATAAAAATATGTGTTTAATAAATTATAAGATGAAAATAGTTTTTAATTATTTAATATATTTGTTTGTTTCTTTTCTTGTTATAGCACGTTTACCATTTCAAACGGTACCATCAGCAGGATCACCAAATACCTCAACTAAAAAACGTAAATTATCATCACCAACATCATCACCAACAAGTTGTAAAAGTCCAAAAGTACAAAAAATTGGTAAAAAAGAAAACTCTTTAAAATTTATTGAACGTATTGAAGCTGAATCAATCAATGACAAAGACAACACAACAAGTGAATCAGATATAATTGATGAAAAAATAGAAGTTAAAAGTTCAACAAAGCAAGGAAATATATCAAAATTTTTTTCAAAAACTAATGCAGTATCTACAAAAGTATCATCATCACCAATTGATGATGAAAAATCAAAAGTACCATCACCTGTTGAATCAAAAACAGATATTAAAAATAATTTACCAATTATTTTATTAAATAAATGTGATGATAAAATTAATGTGTCAAATGATTCAATTGATAATATTGATAAAACAAATAAAGCTAAAACTGAAAAAGAAAAATTAACAGAATTACAAAAATTACAAAAAAAAAAAGAACGTGAAGAAAAAAAAAAAGAAGCATTAAAAAAAAAAGAAGCTGAAATTGAAGCTAAAAGAAAAGAAAAAGAACAAAAAGAATTAAAAAAACAAATTGAAATTGAACAAAAACAAAAAGAAAAAGAACAAAAAGATTTAAAAAAACAACTTGAAAATGAACAAAAACAAAAAGAACGTGAACAAAAAGAAGAAGAAAAACGTAAAAAAGAAGAAGAAAAATTAGAAGCTGAAAGAAAAAAACAAAAAGTATCATCAACATTTAAAAATTTTTTTGTTCCTAAAAAACTTGATAATAAAATTAATGAAGAAATTAAAACAAGTAATTTTATGCCATTTGAAATTAAAGCTGATATGAAAATAGCACCAGCTTGTCGTAGAAATTTTAATAATAATGATAAATTAAATTTTGATAATAATTGTTTAATTAAAAAAAATGAATATACTAAAGAATTATGGCTAGATGAAATTAGAAATAATCATTATAAAATACGTAAATCTGGAAAAACATGGCCAACTGAATCTAAAGATGATGATGTTATTGCTTTAGGTATAATTTTATATTTTATTTTATTTTTAAATAATAAAATTTTTATTATTTTAATTGTTTTTTTTTTTAATTTTAGAAGAAGAAGATGATGTTGAGAGTGTTAATGTTGTTGATCAAACAACAGCTATTACTGAAAAACAACGTGCAAAATTATTATCATTCACTGAAAATCGTCGTCCACCTTACTGGGGTACATGGAGAAAAAAAAGTGATAAAATTAATCCAAAAAAACCATTCAATAAAGATCCTGTAAGTACATTATTATTATCATTATTTATTTATTTATTTTTAATTGTCATGATAAGTATAACTGCCGCAATTTATTAAAAAAAAAACAAAACAAAAATCAAATCAATTTTGACAAAACGTGTTTTTAAATTTTAAAAAGAAAAGAGAAAAAAAAAAAAACTATAAATTTTTCTAAAAGCTAGTCATGGTTTTAGTTGCATTTATCAAAATTAAAAAAAATGTTTTTTTTTTTTTTTTGTTTTTTTTATATTTTTTTTTTATAAATGTAAAAGAAAAGATGAAATACTTTTTTTTTATATGCCTACAAATTAATAGTCAAAATTTTATAGCATATAAGTACTGAGTAACAGTCAAAATAAAAAAAAAAAAATAACAAAATAAAAATATTATTGGCATTTAATGTCTTTGGTGATGATTGATAATTTTACATTTTGATATATAAAAATTAATTGTAATATTATTTATCACCGTGATGATAAGTACGATTATTTTGTAATATTGATGAATAATTATTATTTTTACGATGTACTTTACGATGTTTAGCTAAATGATCACTTCTAGCAAATCTTTTATTACACATATCACATGGATAAGGTTTAACACCTGAATGTGATCTTTTATGTCTTGCTAATTCATCTGATCTACTAAAACGCCAACCACAACCTAACCAGGTACAGGCAAATGGTTTTTCACCAGTATGTCGTCGTAAATGTGCTTTTAAATGTGATGCTTTTGCATAAACCTAATTAAAAAAACATAAAATTTCAAATCATTAATAATATTTTTTTTTTATTATTTATTATAATTTTTAGCTTATTATTTTTTTTATTAAATTTTAAATTAATATTAAATAAATTAATTGATTTTTTCAAGTTGCTTATTTATTTATTTTTGATAATTAATAAAAAATAAATCAAGTACTTGTACAAGACCAGTAGATCAAAATATTAATATTATTTTAAAATTAATATTAAAAAAATGATAAAATATTAATTAAACAATTGTTGATAAATTAAAACATTGGATTATTAAAATAAATATGTACCTTTAAACAGCCTTGATATGTACAAGGAAAACAACGTTCATCTGTTGCTTGTTCAATACTTCTATTAGTATAATCATGTGTTGCTAAAGCTGCATTTGCTGATGTTGAAACAGTATCATTATTATTATTAAAATCATTTGGTATATTATTATCTAATGGTTTTGAATCAATATCAAGTACAATTAACGATTCATCATGTTGAAATAATTGTTGATATTGATGATGATCATATTGATTTGAATATTGTTGTTGTT
Organism: Lysiphlebus fabarum; assembly: GCA_011426435.1. Taxonomy (NCBI): domain Eukaryota; kingdom Metazoa; phylum Arthropoda; class Insecta; order Hymenoptera; family Braconidae; genus Lysiphlebus; species Lysiphlebus fabarum. The sequence goes on from WSYQ01001031.1 coordinate 150,475, forward strand.
GTTGTTGTTGTTGTTGTTGTTGTAATAATTGATTTTGATTATGATTTTGTGATTGATCAATATTTGTTAATGGTAAATTTAAAAATCTTTCACATCCTGATGTACATAATGGTGTTCTATCTGGTAAACTAATATTCCAATTATTATCAAGACACCAATCAAGATCATAATCAATTTCACCAATATCACCAAAATAATCTGATGGTGATGATAAATTTGTTGATGACCAATCTGTCCATGTACCATCTGATGATGAATGACTTAAATCAGTATAACATTCTGATAAATTTGATGATATATTATCAATTAATTCTGATGAATTATCATTATAATTTTTATCATATTCATTTGTTATTATTGTTGAAGATATATCATCATTTTGAATTGATCCACTTTCACCCATTTTAATACCAAGAACTGAGAATAACATTTCATCTGTCATTTCCTGTAAATAAAATTATTTTTTTTTTTATATTAAAATAATACTAAGATATTTATCTTTTTGATGACAAGAAAAATACATGTAACAATATTGGCACACCTTCAAAATGATTTTTATCAATAATTATTCAATTTTATTTTATTTATTTTTTTATTAACATTTCAATCAGTTGTGTTGTTTTTTTTTTTTTTCTTATCCATCAACATTTGCACGTTTAATAATAATAAAAAAAAATCAACAAATAACATAACTACACGATTATTATATAAATAATTTTTTAAATCATCTGATTTTATGTTTCTTGTTTGCCAAGTCATTGTGATTTCATGTTCAATATCTCAACTGGTTGACAACGTTTGTTACAGCAACAAGAAAAAAAATAAAAAAATAAATTTTATTAAAAAAATACAAATAAATAATTTATTTTTTTGTTTTTAATATTATTTTTCTTGATTTGATTTGATAATCATCAATGTAATGATGATCTTTTGAACTTTTATGTCAATTTTATTTAATTTTAGAAAAAAAAAAAACAAACAATTCAATGAGTTGTATTTTAAAAAAAAAATTTTTTATATCAATTGTAAATAATGTTATATAAAAAAAAAAAAAAAATCTTTTTTTTATTTTTCTTCACGTTGATTGAAGTTATTACTTATCTTCGACTCAGGGGTCACTAAATACTCACATCAAACATTGACGTGTTTTCAATCATCTCCAACAACTGTCAAAATATCTTAAAATAAATGGTGAAAAAATAAAAAATTACTTTTGGACTTTAAAAAGTTGATTAAATAATTTTTTATATATTTAAAAAAAAATAAAAAAAACCAAGGAATTCAAGTGATAAAAATAATATTGAAATAAAAAATTTATTCAAGTTTAATATGCACTTGTTGATGATGTTGACAATATGATAAGAATTAATGTCAGTAAATAAAGGCTAAATAAAAAAATATTAATTTAAAAAATATAATTATAAAACAAGTGATCAGTTGGAGTGACAATCCGGAACTGGTTCACAGTTTAAAACAGATATTTTGTGTAAGGTGGTTTTTAAAAGAGAAATAAAGATAAGAATATCCCACCACTTGAGTATTTTTTTTTTTTTTTAATATTATTTTGTCTCATCTGTTTATTAAAAAAGAGAAAAACATATGTATATATATTAATGTCGTTTTGGAACTGGCCAACTATGTGACGTTGCGTTTTGTCTCGTCGCGTCAAGGCGCAAAATGATAATCAAACTTCTGGTGCCACTCGGTGACGGCACCAACATCAATCCCCAGGGATATTCATCAAAAACTCAGAAAAAAAAAAAAAAAAAGACAATAAATGATATTCTAATTTATATATGTTATAAATATCCAATGATTTAATTACGATCATCTGATAATTTAAAAAACTTTAATAAGCCAAATTTACATGTGCAGTTTTATTTAAAATTATTTTTATAAATTTAATATAATTTTTTAAGAAAAATTTAGATAGATTAAATAATACACATTTTGAAACTCAATAATGTTTTGAATTCAATGAATTTCTCCATGGTTATTTTGGAATGTTAAAATGTTTTTAAATTTTTTTTAAAATTCATCGACGTTCCTTCATATATTCTCTGGTAAAATAATGTGAATGAAAATTGTATGATAGGTGGCTTAAATAACTTAGTTAAAGATAACTCTATCGACAATTTAATTAAAAAATTAAAATAATATAAACAAATATAATTAATTAAATATGAATTAATTATTCAAGTTTTTATTTTTTTTTTAGGTCAAATATATAATTTTTAAATTTCAAATATAATTTTGACAATATTTTATGATGATTTTATCATCAGGTGTTACATCTAATTATTATTTCAGTAATTTTTAAATTAAATAATATATATATCTTGAATTAATATTTTTTTAATGTTAAATTAAAATTAAATTTTTATTTTACTTTTTTTTTTTTTTTTTTACAACACCTGATAAGAGTATAAGATTGTCACTCGTTGTGTTGATATGTTTTAAATAAAAAAAAAAAATTTCCATTTGCAATGACCTGGAAAATCTTCAACACATTCAATTTTATATGATATAATTAAAATTATAAATTATAATAATTATCAAATAGTTTATTTATAAAAATTACCAACTTTTATTAACAAAAAAAATTTATAAATATTATAATAATTTAAATTTATTTTTGATAAATAATTTAAAATTAATTTTTGCTGATATAGATAATCAGATTACGATATTGCATCAATTATTATTTATCAGTCCTTTGATTTTATTAATTTTTTATTTTTAAATTGCATGTGATCCTTCCACGTGTGTTATAATATTTTTTTTCTATCTATGAGTTATTTATTACTATTATTATTACTATTATTATTATCGCAATAACGTTGTGGCATCATCATGATGAGAAAAAAAAATAAAATAAAAATTCAACTACCATATTTTTTATCGATTGATCGTATTTCTCACAGAGATTTCATGATGATTGATTTCACGCCGTGGTATACTTTAGTGCAGTCATTTAAACTGATAAAAAAAAAATTAATAATTAAATAATAATAATAACCAATGAGATTTAATAATTAGTTTTTAATATTATTTATTATTTTTATTTTAATCTTTGGTATTTTATATTTTTTTTTTTTTCATTTCAATTGGCATGTAATCGATTAATTGATTATTTTTTTTATTTATTTTTACTATAAAAAAATTTAATTTGATTTATAAAAATATTTTTTTATTATTTCATATAAATAAATAAATAAATTGATATATATTTTTAAATACAAAAGTGTTACTTGTATATTAATTATAAATTTATAGATCATTTTTTTTTTTTTTTTTGTTAAATTTTAAATTTGTTATTGTTAATTAAATTGATATAAAATTATAATTTTTTTTTTTACATCAAATATTAATGATTAAATTATTAATAAATATTAATAAATTATTTATACTTTGTTGGTCATTTAAAGTGATAAAAATCATAAGTAGGCGTGACTCGTTTGGTGGGCCAGTCCCTCGATCCATTAGTCGATTATATGCCCTGCACATAATAAAGACCACAACACGCATACAAATAATAATAATAATAATAATAATAATAATAATAATAATAATAATATTGTTGTTATAAATAGATTAATAAATAAAATCCCAAAAACGATTAGTATATATAACTATCTTATTATTATATTTATTTATTTATTTATTTTAGTTAAAATATAATCTTTAATTGGTGATTAAACAGACTATTGCACATGGCCTAGTCAGTGACAACATATTCGTCAACTTAATTATTCATAATCATATTTCAATATTAAAAAAAAAAAACATAACATTAATCTTTGAATAATTTCTAATGATATCATAAATCTGTTTTATTTTCTAAATATTTTTAAAAAATCTGGATTTTGTCCTGATGAAATGTTCAAGTGAATTTTATATTTTTTCATGTCAAAAAATTTAAAATCCTGACAGTTTTTTATATGTTTTTTTTTTTATATGAGATAAGATAAATTTCAAGTATGATGATGGTGATGATGATGTTGTTGATGACGATGACACGGAAAGTTGTGGGTTCAATATGAATGACTCAAAAAGGGTGAAAAAAAAAATAAATAAATAAAAAAATAAAAAACACAACAATTAAATTTGTCAATAATTATTAATAAAATTATATTATTTATTTTTTAATTTAAAAAAAAAAAAAATCTTATTTCTCACGCTTAAAAAATATGATTGATTAAATATATATATTTTTTATTAAAATGAATCTATATATAATGAAATTTAAATATTATTAAATTAAAGTGATAATTGAAAAAAAAAAAAATTTATATAAATATTTATATCTCCATATAAATTAAAAGAGAAGTAAAAGAAAAAAAAATAATAAAAATACTAGCAATAACTTACTTGATAGCTGTCAAAAGTTGATTTTGTGTATTTAATTTCTCATGACAAATAATGAGTTTTGTGGAAGCCACGCAGGGGGGGTTCAAATAAATAGTCAGCAGATCGATGGTACTATTGCGTCGATAATAAATTAATGTCTTGGTAAGCTGGATCGTAATTGATGTCTGTGTACGGATGAAAACGACGTTGATTCATGAGACAATGGATACCATGCCGCGTTGTGAATCAAGAAATACCACAAAAATTTATCCAATCTTTTTAATTTTTTATATCATTATGAATCTGTTTTTTATTTTTTCAATTTATTATTTATTTTATTTTTAATGTCAAAATTATTTAATTAATAAAAATTTTTTTAATATTTCAAGCTACCAAATTTTATTCATCTAGCTGCTATTAATTTTTTAATTTTTTTTTTGTTTAATAATAATATCAAGTTACATATGTGTTTTGGCAATGACTTTTTATTCACGACTAAATTTAAGAACAATAAAAATTTATTATTTTAAAAAAGAAAAAAAAATGTTGAGATTATTAAAGTTGTTTTTATCAGTAAAAAAAGGAAGTATTCGCTGATATGTGAATTCCTGCTTATTCATTGCCATCATAATTTTAAAAAAATAAATAAAAAATAATTGTAAAAATTATTGAAATGATATTTTTTAAAAATGATATTATTTATTTATTTATTTATTTTTTTTTTTTTATAGAAATGGTTTGATTATGATGTTGATTCTGATGAAGAGTGGGAAGAGGAAGAACCAGGTGAATCATTGCATGGTTCTGATGATGAAAAAGAAGAAGAAAATGCTGATGATAATGAGTATGATGTTGACAATGAGTTTATGGTACCACATGGTTATTTGTCAGATGAAGAAGCTCGACCTGATGAAGAAGATGAAGAAGACATGGTAAATTATTATTATTATTATTATTATTATTATCAAAATAATATTACAAATTATTAAATGAATTTTTTTCTTTTTGTTTTTAGACACCAGAAACACAAAAATTCAAATTAAAAATTCTTGGTGAACAATTTCAAGCTGAAATGAATGAAAAAACAGCTAAAATAAAACCACGTGTTATTGGTATATATTGGCAAAACATGGAAAATAATAATCCTGATAATAGTAAGTAGTCAAAAAAAATAAACAAAAATTAATATATATATATAGGTATATTTTATTTTTGAAATTATTTAATAATATTAATAATTTATATTTTTATAGCACCAGAAAGTGTTATTAAATATATGACAGCACGTCAAGCATGGGTACGTGAAATTCCAATTGAATTAACAAAACCAATTGATCAAAAAATTGAAAATGAAAAATCAAGAGGTCCTAAAAAAATAAGTCTACCAGATGAAGCATTATCACATTTAATAAAATTAATTCATGGTAATACACATAATCGTAAATTTCTTGTTAAAGAATTTTTAACATTTTGGATTAAAAAACATCCAGATGATATTAAATTAACAAAAGCAAGTATTGATAATAAAATTAATGAAATTGCAAAATATATAGCATGTCCAGATGAAGGTTTAATGTATTTAAAAAATTGTTGGTGGGTATCAAAAGATATTAGAAAACAATATATTGATGAAGATATTAAATTACCAAATCAATGGTCATATAATTTAACACCAAAACGTAAAATAATACTTGATGATAGTTTTGATAAAACAGATAAAGATATTAAAGAACAAAAAGATAAAATTGAAAAAGAACAAAATAATAAAGAACATAAAAATTCATCATCAACAACAGCATCATCAGTATCATCAGTATCATCATCATCATCATTAATAACACAATTTACACAAAAAATAACAACTGAAGAATTAAAAAAACAGTTTAAAACAACATCACCAATTATTAAATCAACAAATTCATTAAATAGACCACCAAAAAGAGCAGTATTAATATCAGTACCACGAGGTGAATTAATTCCACCAACATCAAGCATTTCAGCATTTAATAAAATTAATGAAATTAACAAAACAAAAACAAATGAAGAAATAATAATTATTGATGAAAATGATAAAAAAGAAGAAAATGTTTTAAATTAAAAGAAAATACATGACAATAAATTTAAATAAAATTAAAAAATAATTAAATACAATTTAAACAAATAATTGTATAAAAAAAAGAAATAAATTTTTCATTTTTTTTTTTGTTTTATTTCTTTTTTCAATTATGTTTTCAATTTAATGTAAAATTAAAATTTTAAATTTTTCTCTTTGCATTGAAATTGTTTTATATTGTGCCACAATAATTTTGATTATTATTTATTTTCCTGTAAAATTATAATGTTAATTTAAAGATACATTATTCGTTAAAAAAATTATCAATGTAATTGTTATTTTCATTAAATATTATCAAGTATCTCGTGACTCAGTGAATCATAAAATATATTTTAATATTTTTTTTCTGTTTTTCAATTTAATATATTAAAAAATTTATGATGTTTCTTTTTTCTTCATTTAAAATCAGATTAATAATAGACAATATTTTTCAAGCATTTAATAAAATATGTAAATTGTATGATGTCATTAATAATGTTGTTTGTAACAAGTACATTAATGTAGACATTAGAACAACCGTTACTATCAGACATGTTAATATTTATATATATATATATAATATATTTATGTAAAAATGTGCCTTGACTTTTTTTTTTTTTTTTTTTTTCATAAAAACATTATATATATATATTTTTTTAAAATTAATATTAGTTTATACATATATTTTTATTATACAAATTAACAATTAATGTTTAAAAAAAAAAAAAAAAAAAAAACCACACACGTAAACATCATCAATGTGAGATTTAATTTTTTGTGATAAAATATTAATATGTGGCCTTAATAATTACACTGAAAACATGAAAAAAATATTTTGTTTAAAAATTTCAAACTGCCAATAAATGTGGTATTAGTATCTTAAAATTTTGATTAACAATATTGCGATTATAAATGTATAAAATATTTAGTTATTAATTTGTTATTTTAAGAATAAAAATTAAAAATAATAACAGTTAATTTTTGTAAATCGAAATTTTATTATAATTTTATTTGAGTATTTATTTTTTTTATTAAAAATTTAATTCAATTAAGTGACTTGAAAGTTGAATTTGATGAGAGAAGAGAGTCTCCAAAAGTTTGTTGTATGAATGTTAAATTCAAACTTTAAATAATAAAAATAAAATTTTATAAAATGAGAGAATGAGATGATAAGCAATGTTGAAGACTTTTGATAAAGATAAAATATGAAAATAGTAAAGCACAGTTGAGACGAAAAGGTAGATGAGAAGATGAGGATGTTTTGTTGCTCTTCTGGACGTCGTTGGCATTCATTGGGTTATACGAAATATAGAATGTTGTGAGTTAGGGACTTGAGGGTACACAAGAGAACTCAGTTGAGTAGTCTGAGGTTTCTCTTATATTTACCATGTAACTTGTTGGTAACTATGTACTTGTTTTTATATATATATATATATTTAACAAATGTTGGATTTTTCAATGGTATATATATTGAGTTAAAATTTAAACCAATCACAGAACTTTGCTGAGTTTGCTACCTCTAGTATTGAACGTCTTTTACCTTTAAATATTTTTTTCTTATTAATTATAATATATATAATATTTATTTTTATCATAGTAAGTATGTATTTTTTATAAACAAAAAATTTGATTAAAAGATTCATAAATTATTTTTTTATTTAAATTACATTATTTTGCAGAATATTTGATAAAAATCACCCTCAATTGATCTTTCTCAATATATTTATAAGAAAAAAAAAAAAATGAAGAAATTACCTTAAATTGATGATTGAATATATTTAAAAGAAAAAAAAATTAAAAATGTATATTTATTATAATTTTTTTTCCTTTTTACTAACTGATGCGACGAAATTTTAAGGGTATTCGTGATATGCATAGATAGATTAATACATTAGATATATATATATATATTTTTTTTTTTAGTATTAAATTTAGTACCATCCTCGTGTGCAGCTGGTGAATCTTATGCTAATCCTACCCTCAAGCAAAACTCCATACCCATCGCATGATAAAAAGTTGCTCGTTACGCGGGACGTTCTCATAAATCTTCACTTTTCTAAGCTTAATCTGGATTCACCAACACTACCAACCATCATATTCCCTCTTTGCTCTAATTTTTTATATAAAAAATATATCTTTTGTTTTTCCATTTAATATAAAAAAAAAAAAAGAAATTTATTTTATTTTTTTTTTGTATTTTATATATCCTAACCGCCCACAATGTAAAATAGCTGAATAAAATATCCAGCTGGTGGGTGGCAGGTGTTTGTTACCAAAATGTTCCGGTAGCCTGGTCCATAGATTTTCATAATTTGCCTCATTTTTTTTATTCATTTTTTTATTTAATTTTTTTAACCAACATGAAACTTTTCTCTCTTATTATTACCTCTGGTAAAAAACATTTAAATTTTCTAAATGCAAAATATGGCTAATTTTTTTTTTTTTATATTTTATTTTTCATATTTTTATTCAACAATTATTTAATGAAAAAAAATTATATATTTATAATTAAATTTAAAATTTTTATTCAATTATTATTTTTGGTATATAAATTAGATTATATATTTAAAAAAAAAAACTGTAATTTAATTTTTTTTTTCTTCTAGGTAAATTAGAATAGATATATATATTAAATTAGTATTTTCTTGGAATTAAAAGAGGTCGATTGCAATATTCGTGAATGGAAATAAATCTCAAATGAAAAAATGAAAAAAAAAAAAATATATAAAAAAAGTAACATTAACATCGACAAATGGAGGCAAAGATCGTGAGAACGTATGGATATAAAATTTTGTAAAGAAATTCAGAGTGAGAGAATCACAGGGTGGTTCATATATCGCGTGGTCTGTTGAAATGTAGATATTAAAAAAAAATAAAAAAAAAAATAAATAAAATCAACGTGAGACCCTCTTCAACGATCGCAAAAAGGGACACTTTTGCACAAGTTTTGCTTTTCAGTTCTCTCATTGAACACCATCATCAAGATTCATCCACTTGCACGCCATATCTCTGACACGCCATTGGTTCTTATATATATTTATTTATATTTATTTTATTTTTTATCTTTAACTTTTCTCTCATCAAATGGTCTAACCATCATCAGTATCAAATCATTATATATGATATGCAGATACATATATGACCAACAGTAAATGCATTTAAATTGCGGTTCATCATCATCATCATCAACAACAACAACGACAACAAAAACCTAGACAACTCAACAATGTCGAGACACTATTGGAGCATTGATTCATCTTTTTTTTTTTTTTTCTTCTTTTCCAACATGGTGGTTATCAGTAGTCTTGAAAAAAATTATACCTATTTGCCAGTAAAAAAAAAAAAAAAAAAAAAAAATAAAAACAAGACACGAAGATGAAAGACCAAGTATATTTCAAAGAAATAATTTAATCATTCCAACTAAATATTTATAAATTTAATGAGATAAGTAAATGTCTGTTAAAATAAATAGCCTTGCAAGGTCATGCATAAAAAATTTGTATATATGGAATCAAATCATGGCCATTTTTTATACATGAAACTATATTTATTATTATATGTTGGTTTGTTATTTAAAAACAGAGGTAAAATTATAAAATAAAAATGTAAAAATTGTTGTTCATTTATGTAGGTATATACCATATATATCTATGTTTAATGGACATGAATATATATATTCAAAAAGAGCACCTTGATGCTTGTAAACAAAGCTGAGTTACATTGAAATAGCTTATAAAGTTAAAGTGAGACAAGAAGATGGAAAATGTGAGCTTTTCATTGTTGCAAATATATATATAAAGCTAGAAGCATTTAGAGCAATTATGGAGATGGATTTTCCTTAAAATTGAGGCACATGTTGTAGAGTAGAAATAGTGCAGCAAGGGTTGGACGATGATTTGAAGTGGTGCATCAGTTTTAACAACAAAAATAGTATAAGATGGTAAAAGACAAAAGGAAGATTAAGATGAAATTGGGGTTGAAGTTGCAAAACATTGTTGCTGTTGGTTGGTTGGTTGGTTGGTTGGTTAGTTGTGGTAATATATCAATACCCTTGTCCTTTGTACAAGACACACGGCAAAGAGATGGATAGCTGATACAGATAAATTCTGATAAAGAAAAAAAAAAATAAAATCATTTGGCTACATGTGATATGTATATCGATATTTTGTTTTTTTTTTCTTGTATCTTGTTTTATTTCCAGTATATACTTTTCACTTTAATTTACCGTCAAGTCATCCCTCTATTTTATTTTTTTTTCTCTGCAACCTCCTGGAGCAATTCTGATGGTACTGTGAATCGATTGCTGTGATGGGCGTGAAACCTCCTCTTTTATTTATTTTATCTTTTCATTTTTATTTTCAATTTCTATTGTCCAGTGTCTTTTTATATCTGATTATAGTAAATGATCTATATTTTTTATTCATATATATATTTTATTGAGATGAAAAATTTTAATAGCCATATACATAATTATAATTATTATTTCATATTATTTTCATTTCATCAGTGATATGCTTTATCTTTTTTTTAATTTTTATTTCATTAAAATAAATATTTATTTAGTTTTTTTTTATATTTTATTTTTTTCTATTCAAAGTACAACGAGTTGGTTTTAATCAGAAAAAAGAGACGTTGACTGGTTGAAAAATAGAGTACCATAGAGAAAAAAAAATATATATAAACCAAGCTGAAATCAGAAAGCAAGTTGAGTAGAAATGTACTTGTGAAAGTAAATATATATACGTAATGAAGAAAATATCTAGGAGTACAAAGATGAAAAGAAGCGAACAAGAATGAAAAGGTAGAATATCTTGTACATATATATATATATACTTTTTAAAAAAAATAATAATAAAAAAATAAGATAGGTATATATACATAGAGATAGGTAGATGGATCGATGGGTAGATGGGTGCTGGTTTAACCAGTGGATCGATGTGTCGCCGGGTGTCCAGTTTTCCTCTTCTAGCTATCTAGTTCACAAGCGCTTGCGCTTTAAATGTATATACATAAGAGCTTTTATATATATTTTTTTGTCAAGATGAATTCAAGCACTCTGATTCGTTGGATATTTCAATTTGTCAACCAGCATTAAATACAAAATGTTAACGCCCCAAAAATACAATATTGTCATCAATATTTTACTGAAAATTAAAATTATAAAAAAATATAAATCTCAAACAAACATAAATTAAAATTAATAACAATTATATTTATTAGTACTATACTAATTAATATTATTGAAATAATTGATAAAAAGGCGCGACATTGTATCAAAGTGGGGAAAATGACACACCAAAGTCTTGCGTGTCTCTTCACAGTGCGTCAAGTTGCAAACATACCTATCATATATGTCGTTTGGATCAAAGCTTGCCTCCAAACATTTGTACATGCATTTATATATTTATGATTATCTTCTGCCATATGTACATATACCCACAGAGGGAAAAACATACAAACGACAGTACCAAGCTTATCGTCGATTGGATAACAACGAGGACAGAGGCGTGGTTATCCTCCATCGCGACTTTCAATAATTTGACGAGGTCGCGACAAAACTTGTTTGTTATATACTGATATTTAATTTAAAAAAAAATATTGTAAAAAAATTTTTCCGCGTGCGCAAATAAAAAATAATAAATAAATAAAAATAATACACATGTATGTTTATTTCTCATGTTCGAGTGTGGGAAAAATACGCGTTCTTCTTGTTTATATATTTTTTTTTTTTTTTGCATCTTTGCATCTTTGTATATATCGTCATATATATTTGCAAGGTCCGGGACATACAGGGGCCCTTCTTGGCTATATAGCATTTAATCAGTGCCCAGTGGTATAAGGTGAGTATATGGTTCGGTTAATTTTTTTTTTTTTTTATTTTACCTTGGTGAAAAGGGCATGCTTGAAAATTGGCGCCAAATTAGTAAGAAGACGAGGCAACAGAAGAGAGTAAGGTCTCTTACGATCATCTCTTGGATATATGTATATATATATTTTTTTTTTTTATTATTTTTATTTGATGCTGCTGTTGTTGCTGCTGTTGATGCTGTTGATGCTGCTGATGCTGAATGTGTATAGAAAAGAGAAAACATATATATATGGTGCCTTGGGCTGCGTGACGCGAGACATTAAAAGTAACCTCTGCTCTCACGTGGCATATCACAACCCCTTTTTTCTTTAGATGTATTTCTCGTTCAATTTCTCTCCACCTTCTAAAGTATAGTCATTATTATATTATTATTTTTCTTCATCATATTTTTTTTAGTTGGTATATTGTGCCGCCTATATATATTGGACCCCCAACATATTTTTGTCTTCAGAGAAAATGTATCTTCTGGGTCTTCTGGAGTCTAAAAGATATTGTTATTTATTTATTTTACTGTATAATCATTTTTAAAATAAATTTACTAACAGCAACAATTTGAGACAAAAAATATATATATAAAAATTACCTAAAATTGCATGTAGCAAAAATTTGATCTTTTAATTTTTTTTATCACTTTTTGAATGGTCATTTTTTTATTTAATTTTTTGAGAGAACAGATGTGAGATGTCTCTTGGAATTTAATTAACTGTATTTTTATATATTTCATTTGGTAATTTTTTTTTTTTTTTTTATATACTTGTAGAAAAATTAAGGATATACCTGAAACAAAAAAATTTAAGCAAACTTTTAGAAATTTCAAGATAAAAAAATTTATCTTTTTCTTATTTTAATTTTTAAAATTTTTTTTTATATTAGAGATAGATCTTACAATATATTTATATGGGCTGGCACAGCAGCTGCATTTTTTTATATTTATATGTCCTGAATTGCCTGAAGATTATAGATGCGTCTTGGCGATCACAGACAAAACGTTTATATTGCTAAACACTAAATTACTCTGTTGGCTTCTTTAACCCAAGAATATACTATAAAAAATAATAACACACTATCGTTTTATTTTTAAATGTATAAAATATATATCCAAGTGCTAAATACGATATACATATATATAAATAATATATACCTGTATACAATTCTTTAAAAAAAAAAAATTCAATATCAGCTGTTTTGGCTGACTAAACAATTACCTCTATCACTATTTTATTTAAACACAAAGTATTTATATATACATACATTTAATAATAATAATAATAATAATAATAATAATTTAAATATATTATTTATACAAATTAAAATAAAAAAAAATTACAATATTTTTATATCAAAGTTTATATGTTAAACAATAGACCAATAAATAAATAAAAATTTAATTTGCCTAGAGCAAGTATTTATAACTTTTGATATTATTTTTATTAAAAAATAATAATTTTAATAAACAAATTATATTAAAAAATAAATAAAAATAAAAAAAAAATATCAATATAAATATCATTATTTTTATTAATTTTATTTTTCTTAATTTCACTGATTTATTGAAAGATTTAAAGAGCAAAAAAATAAGAGGTCAATAAAACATGAATAATATATGATAAAAAAAATAAAATAAAATAAAAAAAAAAAGCTCAACAATGATGAGACCACACATATCCTTGATGATGTTTATTTGTACTTGAAGTTAGTCAATTAGTAATCACGTCTTTTCATCCCTAACTCATTCACCCTGAGGCTAAAGAATAAATAAATAAATAAATAAATAAATAATATATCTATTTAAAAAAAAAAAAAAAATAATAAAATGATACATCTTATATGAATAAAAATTTTTTTATCAATATCTATTTTTAATTATTATTATAATATTTATTTGATGGGTCATGCAATTTTATTTGTACTATATATATATAAATAAATAAATAAATAATTCAGAAGCATGTACATATATGTATGTATATATATATATATATATTTATTTAAAGGAATGCCGACTATATTTTTTTGATAATCGTCTGACATGATGATGACGCATTAGACTACCGGCATAGCTTTTGTGTGTAAAATGAATACGATGTAAATTGGGACTCTTATTATATTTTTTTTATAAAATTTATCAAAGCTACTTTTATAAATATCATCATTATTGTACAATGCTGAGTCAACCATTGAAATTATACATGTCAAAACTATATATTTATTATATATAAAATTTTACTATGAAATTTTTAAATAAAACCAGTTGAAATTATTTTGTCCGTTATATATATTTTTTTAAAAAATTATTTAAAAATCTTTTATCTTTTTTTTTTTAATGATATTTTTAAAACCATATTTTTGTGTCTGATAAAATATAAGGATAAAAAATAATAAAAATATTGTTTTTTTTTTTTTATTTAAAGGGTGAATTTCCGTTGTCATTAATACACAGCCGGAAAGTCATTAATAATACTTTAATGAGGAACCATATAACAGACCACCCTTTTCTTCTCATCCCTTTTACTTGATAATATTTTATCTTTATCTATCTTAATAAGAATCTTTTTTGTTTTTTATTTTTTATGCAATATCTTGGTGCGTGAAAATATATACAGCTCCTCTAAAAAAATATAAACTAAAATACTTTTAACATCATATGATTTACAACAAAGAAACACTTGTTCATTCGACACAGTCATGAAAGTATATAGTTTTTTTTTTAAATAAAAAAAAAAAATATATATATTACCATCAATTGTCAGTTAATTTCAAGGCCATAAAAATATATGTATATATACCCAGGCAATATATAGGTATATGAAAAAAAAAAAAAATAAACCAAAAGTATTTTACAAAGAAATATTTCCATAAAATGGCAAAATGTTATTGTAAAAATATGAAAGAGTCATGCATCAGACATTTGTGATTTGTATGTAACAAGTAACAACAGAATAGTGTATAAATATACATATATTCACATTAATATTTATTATTTATAAAAAGTAAAAAAAATAATTGACCGGACCTTCATATAGTCACTTTGGTATATCAGTGAGAACCTCTGGTTACAAAACAAAGTTACGCCCACACTATGTATCATGCACATGACGTATGATAGGTAAAAATGACTGCACATGAAGAAGATGCATCTACAAGATATATATTGAAATTATTTAAAAATAAAACAAATTTTTAGTATTTTTTTTTTATTTATAAACTCAGCATGAATGAATTAATTTATATAATAATAATATTATTAAATTATATATATTAATTTCTATTATTGATAAAAATTGTTAAATGAAAATGATAAAAAGAAAATTAATAAAATATATTAAAATAAATAAATAAAAAGGGTAAAAGCCCTGAGGTGATCATCGGTATATCACGGATGCAGAGATAACGTTTTTGATCATCTTACTTACTTGAAGATGACTCCCTGCTGTTTGACCTCATCATGGCAACACCATGGGGGTCTTTATGAGCTGCATATATATATAAATGCGTTAAAAAAAAGTAAAATCGGCTTTTGTCTCTTATTCAAAGTAAAGATATGATAAAAAAAATTATATCAAAAGTATATATATATTTGATTGTGATGGCACCCGCTGATCATTGAGGATGTGTTTTGTCTTGAAACACATTGAAATGAGCTTGTTAAAGTATCATAATTTTATTATTACTTTATCGTCATTTGTCAATGTCATTAACCCTCAAATAAATATACAAAAATTTAATAGATAAATTTTTAGTTGTATAAATTAATAATTAAATAAAAATATGAATTATTTAAATGATCATTGGAAATCAGCTTGGATACGTGGTGGTAATATTGATGAAATAATTTGGGTTGATAAAAATATAATGGCATGGAATAATGCAAATTATATTGTATTTTTTAACATTGAAAATAATAAAATAATGCTTTATCATTGTTTAAATGAAGATGGAGGTTATTGTTTAACTGGAAATCCTTATTTAAAAATATTTGCATTTGTAGAAAAATCAATAAAACCAAAAATAATTATTTATAATTATCCAAATTTAAATAAAATATCAGAATTAATTAATATTAATGATGACAATGATGATAATGATGATGATGATAATAATGGTTATTTATCAATTGGTTTTGCATCAACAGAATATCTAATATCACTTGGTAAAGAACCAAATTTTTTATTAACAATATGGTCATGGAGAAATGGTAATAAATTAAAATCAATAAAAACAAATATTTACAATAATAATTATCAAGAACAAATAATTAAAATATCATTAAATAAACCAATAAAAATAGCACAACTTGGTAAAAATACTGGTAAATTATTGATATGGAAATTAATAACATCACCATTAATATTATTATCAAATGAAGAAATATATTTATCAAATAATAATAAACCAGTTTATTGTGAATGGTCACATGATTATAATCAATCAATTCTTGCTATTGTTGATAATCATGGACATGTTTATATAACAAATAATGAAAATTGTGAAATAAAACGTATAATATTTTCTCAACGTTGTACATTATGTACAAATTATGAAATACCAATAATATGTTGGTATCATGATGGTATATTATTAAAAACAACATTTTGTCAAATAAGATATTATAAAAATAATAATAATAATAATAATAATAATTGGCAACGTAAATGGTGTATTAAAACAAATTTAAAACCATCAATATTAATTTGTAATCCAATGAAAAAAAATCATATATATTATTATACAATTGAAGGTTATTTAAATCAAATTAATATTATTGAAGATAAAAATCAAGAACCAATGATTCATCAAAAATTATATCTTGGTAATAATTATAAATTTTTTAATTTTATTTATCCTTGGGGACATCATTTAGCTATTATTGATGATTTAAAATTAATTATTATTGATGCTGAAAATGGTAAAGAAATAAGTACATTTAATATTGATATTGATGGTAAAATTATTAAGTTTTTATCACATTTTGATTATCCAATAATTGCTATTACAACAAATAATGGAAAATTATTATTAATAAGTATATTAAAATTAAAAGAACCAAATATTATATGTAAATGTTTGTTGCAAAAAAATAAACTTGATATATTAAAATTTTCATATTGTGGTAAACATTTATTTATTGGTGAAAAATTAACTGGTAATTGTTATTGTCTTGTATCAATTGATGATAATTATTTTACAAAAATTTATTCATTTAATATTGATAAAGCTATTATTGATGTAATATTATATGAAATTAATAATAAATTAAAAATAATAATATTATTAATGGAATTAAAAACAATAAAAGTTGGTTGTAATATTTTAATTTATCAAGTTGATTTGTTTGATGGAAAAATTACGATACCAATTGATATGATTAAATTACCATCAGCATATAAATCTATAAATTATGCACCTGGTAATAATTTATCAATAATAGCAACTCCATATTTATCAAATAAAATACATATTTTAAATTTACATGATGATAAAAGTGTTGATTTATCAAAAATTTTTACAACTCATCATCAAGTACGTGGTATTAAATTATCAGTTAATCGTAAAATAATAACAACTTATGGTTTTGATGGTTTAGTTATTATTTATAAATATGATTCATCAATTGAACAGTTGATATCATTGATTACACATCATAGAAAAAATTTAGGTATTGATATGGCTATTTGTCGAACATCTGGTGATTTAATTGTTTCTCTTGGTCATGATAAATCACTTGTTTGTATTAAATATCGTAAAAATATTGATAATTATAAAAAAATTATGTTAACAACATTTGAATTTGAAGAAAATAATAATTATGAAAATGAAAAATTATATATTTATGATTATAATATATTTGAAAAAAATATTATTAAATTATTATCACAAACTTGTTTATTAATTCCACCAGATGATAATATAAATATAACATGGATTGATTGGAAATTATTACAAGATCAAAAAAAAAAATCAGAACCATATTATAAATTAAAATTATCATTAATAAATGATTTAAATAAAATTAAAAATAAAATATCAATAATGTTAGATGAAAATGAAATATCTCCAGATATTGAAAAAATTTCAATTTCATATTTTGATCTTAATTTTCAATATAGACAAAAAAAAATACATTTATCAACAGAAAAACGTGATAAATTATATTTAAAATTAAAATTTATATGTAATGATTATAAAAGAATTAAAGAATGGATTAAAATTAAAATGTGGGATTCAAAAATAATAAAAGATCAATCAATTTTAGCAATTTATAATGATACAGAAGTTAAAAATTATTCAACAGAAAATAATGATCCACAAGAAAATGAAACAACAAGATGGATTAAATCATTTATTGATTCTTATGAAGATAAAAAACAAAAAAATATTCCTGAATTATATTTAATGTTAAAAAATAAATATAATCAAAATAACAAATTAACAAATGATAAAGATAATTTTCAAGATAAACAAAATACAATTGATGAATTTAATGCAACTTCAGGTAAAAAATAAATTTTTAATTTTTATAAAATATTAATTGAATAATTATTTTATTTATTTTTAGGAATAACAACACATAGATTTATTGATTCTTCATGTAAATTTTCACAATTTTCTGATTATACATTTTCTGAATCACTTGAGTTGAATGATCAACTACAAAATGATGTAGAAAAATTAAAAAATTATTTCAACAACATATTTAGTGACATGTTGATAACAAAACAATTGGAATTATCAAAAATTCAAAATTATATTTCAAAAATTCGTCATATTGATTCAGAATTACAATTGATGTTTAATGAAAATGTTTTAAAGATTCCAGATGAACCAGTATGGACAATGAAAGAAAAAACAGAATCAATTATTCAAGTTAATGATGATGAAGTACCAGCTAAAATTTGGATATCACCATCAGAACAAGATATATTAAATGAAAAAATAGCTGAAGCTGAAAAATTAAGATTACTTTTATTGGCTGATGATTTTCGTGAAAGAGCACTTATGAATATGATGGATGGTGTGATGGAAGTAAGATGGGAAGATATTATCAAAAAAGACATACCTAAACCATCATGTATGATTAATAAAATACCAGAAGATTATAATGTTGATGATATTATTTCAGTTAAAAAATATGAAAATTCTGTTGAAAAATTAATTATTGAACGTGAAAAATATAAAATTATTCTTCACTCAGATTATTTAAAAATAATGAAATTAATTAAAGATGATTATGAAAAATTTAATAAACATTTAAATAATTTTTATATTTTAAAATTAAAAATTGAATCAGCAATACAACAATTAAATTTTATACGAATACGTGGACATCTTAAAGTATTACACTTTTTAAATGGATTAAAAAAAATTAATGAAATAAATAAAAAAATAATAATTGATGAAATAAATATTAAAAATAATCAAGAAATTAATGAAATTATAAAACAAAAAATTCCTTATTTACAAGAACAACGTAAAGATTATTTAAATAAAGAAAAATTATTAATTAAAAAATTTACCAATGAATTTTCTACAATTGGACAAAAAAATTTTGATATTTTAAAAAAAGAATATAATAAAAGACCAAAAATTTCATTAAAAAATTCAACAAATACTGATATTTTAGAATTAGGTAAATGTATATTAATAAATTCTGATAATGATAATGTTATTTTATCTGAAGATTGTTTTGGATATTTAAGAATTTTAGAAGCACTTGATTATCCACCATCAGATTTTCTAGAATCAATTGATTCACAAAATTGGCAAAATCTTTGTAAATTAAGACGAATTAAAATTGATTTGGAAATGAAAATAAAAGCAAATAATATTGAATTAAATGATATTGAAAAAACAATAAATGATCATTGTAAAAAAAATGAAATTTGTCAAGAAGAATTATATAAATTAAATGAAGAATTAAAAAAAATTGATGATGAATTTAATGATTTTGAAATTGATTGTGAAATTCAATTGGTACTAAATATGGGACAAATTGAAATACCAATTGATGGTTCAACTGATGATGCATCAAATGCACAATTAATTATAAATAATGTTATTAAAAATTTAAATTTAAATATATTATCAGCTGGTTCAAAAAAAATACAAGAAATAAATAAAACAATAAAATGTCAAAGTGGAACAATATACAAAGAATGGGAACATAAATATCGTATAATGAAAATTAATAATTATAAAGATGATTTATATGAAATATGTAATTTTTTTGTAACAAAAGATATTTATGATTATTTAAATAAAAAATCAAAAAATAATGAATTTAATAAAACATCTCAACAACTTGAACATGAAATTCAAATGATGAAAAATAATTTTAATAAACCATTACGTAATTGGTTATTAAAATTAAATAATATTGAAAAAAAAATTGATATTGTTAATGAAAATAATAAAAAAATTGATGATAAAATTATGAAAAAAAATATTAAAAAAATCAAGATTCTTGAATTTAAACGTGATATATTAAATGAAGATAAAGTTAAATTATTTAATGAAAATAAATTAAAAATGATTATGAAAAAATCAAAATTACTAAGAAAAATACAAGAATTATTTGATGAAAATTTACAATTAATAAGAGACAATGAATTATTGTTGATGAGAAAATTTCCAAAATATTCATTTCTTCGTGTATTAAATACTGAAGATTAAAATAAATAAATGAAAAATAATATAAATATAATAATCAATGAGACAATAGTTATCAACATAAACATTAACAATCACTTTGAACACCTGGTGATAATATTAATGAAATCATTTGACTTTTAATAAAATTCAAAATATTATATTACATAAAATAATGCATTGTCATTGTTTAAAAAATAAAAATTGAATTTATTATCTATCAAAAAAATCATTTTAAAAGTTTATTAATTAAAAAAAAATAATATCATCATCGACAAAATAAACAATGAAAAAAAAAAAAAAAAAAATCAATTATTTATCATCGTTAAAAACAAATTTATTAAAATGTTAAAAGAGAAAATTTTATTTAAAAAAAAAAAGAGAAATTTATTTTATAAATTAAATTAAAAACATTTAATTGTAACAAAAGCAATTAAATATTTATAATATTTTTGATTGATAAATAATTAATATAAATCACAAATAATATTGATACTCAATACAGTGAATCAAAACAAAAAAAAAATTTCCAAAAACATTTTTATAAATATACAAAATCAATTAATCATCAATTACAGCCTTCAAGGCATAATCAAGTAAAACAGTATAAATATTATATATATAAAGAAGGAGTTACCAATATGTCCCGTATTTCTCTCACCAATTTTTAATTTTATATTTAAAAAAAAATATATATATAAATACACCAAAGAAAAAAATTATTCTTCATGGATTATAATATAATCACAGTCCAATCATAAACACGCAATACTAATACAATTTTTCACGCATATACATATTAATTATTTATATATATTTAATATTTATACCGTTTATTAACGATTAATAATAATTGCGTGGTTAATCGATCCTCAATGTAGATATATATTCAACTGAATTTATCAAATTTTATATTATTAATAATT
The DNA here is from genome assembly GCA_011426435.1 of Lysiphlebus fabarum. NCBI lineage: Eukaryota > Metazoa > Arthropoda > Insecta > Hymenoptera > Braconidae > Lysiphlebus > Lysiphlebus fabarum. The sequence continues at coordinate 172,358 of WSYQ01001031.1, forward strand.
CATCATAATGCGGAAGCTAATTTCTTTATTTAAAAAAAAAAATAAAAAAATCATTATATTATTTTATTATTCATTTATTTTTTTTTAATATAAAAAACAAATAAAAATATTTTTAAATTTATAATTTTGTTGGGTTATTTAATTTTATTGACAATGACTAATTTATTTACCGTTAATAATTAATTTTCTAATAAATATTATTAATTTTTAAAATTTATAATTAATTTAATATTTTACTTTTATATAAATTTTTTTAATCAAATTCAATTGGTATTATTGACCTGAAAGTGGCATTTAATAAATGACCAAACGATTTTGATTTCTTTTTTTTTTTTATTTAAATTTATGATGCTTTGTTTATTGGACAACATATTTGATGTGAAAAAGCCACTTGAATGAGATTTTCCTCGAGATGAAAATGCATTTGGTCCACTCAAATCAATGCAAATTTAAATGGGGTATTGATATGTGTACATGGAAAATATATATTCAGTTTGTCTGTGTGTATATAGTCAAATTAAATTGATAAAAGGTTCATGAATGTAAAAAAGTCTAGATGTTAAACGCGTGTGATTCAAAAAGCAATCTGTTAATGCGTTTCAATTTTCAAGGGAAAAAATAAATAAAAAAATTATATATAAATATATAAATGAAAATTTAAAATGTAAAATGAAAATGTAAATGTAAAAAATTAACACTAACATGCAATTTCGTACGATCGTTATTTTTTATTACATTTTTTTTTTTATTTTTCGATTGGAAAAATTTGTTTAAAAATTTCTTTTTTTTTTTTTTTTTCTATATAACATGAGTGGTGTCATTTATTTTATCGTTTACTTTGAATGTTTTTGATTTTAGCTAAGTGTGAAGCACCATTCTCGGGGTTGTACCAAACTTTTAAATTTCATGTATATTATGTTGTAAATTTATGTACTTTTATATATTTATTTTTTTTTAAATGTATTAGTATATAAAAGTGTAGATATTCATCGAGTGCCAAAAACTTTGAAAACACGCGATCACATAAAAGCTCATGTGTCTTTTGTGTAAAGCTTTTTTTTTTATATTTTTTTACCTTTTATGTCTGTGTAATAATATACCAGTAAATTAGAATTGTTTTAAGAATATATTTGATATTTTTTATTGACAAAATAACAAGTCAATCGTATACTGAGAAAAATAATAAAATAAATATATATATTTTGACATATTTTTTAATGTCAAGAATTGATTATTTTATTTTATCAGAAAATATTGTTTTCGAAATCAAAAAGAAATTTCGATGAGAATAATTTCTATCGAAACTTTTGAAATTTTTATTTCGATTTCTATATACAATTGAATTAAATATTTTAAAATAAAATATATATATATAATTATTAATAATAAATAAAAATATATAAATTATTATATTTTATTCACAAGATTTTGATCCTACATTGTGGAACTTGTTGTAATGTCTTGAGGGTATTATTTTAAAAGTATATATATAATATGTTTAACGTCCTCAACTTTTTTTTTTAATATATTATTTTTTTCGATTTGTGACGCCTACTTTTTTCGTTCACTGAGACACTGGCAATGGTATTATTGGTTCCACTTTCAGGTCATAAAGAGACAAAGGATCATTCTCTTGTTGTAAAATATTATTTTTGTTAAACAAAAAAAATTACACTGGTATATTCATAAACAAGTTTATGATACTTGAATTTTTTTAAATAAATTTTTTTAAAAATAAATAATATATCAACATTATTTATAATTTTTAAAAATTTTTTTTCTTTGAATTTTCATTTGTATTATTGATAAAAATAAAATAAATAAAATAAAAATATTGACCATTTTTTGAAAATAAAAATAAATGACAGTTATCCTTTATAAGCTGGACAATGTTGGTATTAATAAATATATATATATATTAGATAAAAAAAAATAAAATCTACGCAAGTAATGTTTCGATGGAATTACGTATGCACAAACCAAAAGTCAATATGTCGAGTGGTTAAAGTAGGTACATGATTTTGAGTTTGAATAGAGGGTAAAATGAAAATCTAGTGTGTAGTCCACCCTCTTTACTTTTCGCAAGATTTCACTGAATTTGAAATGATGCTTTTTGTTCTTCTTTGTTTTAAAATATATATATATGTATAAATAATATTTCTTACTTTACTTAATATGTTGCTTCTTATGCATTTTGTTATATGCGAAACACGTACACGCATTTGTATTTAATGCTGCGTGAAAATCACATTCGATCTGTCCATTCTTTTCACTAGAATAACTACACATCAACCTTCTATATACTTTTGTATATATTATATTATCAAATACTACCCCATCACTTAAATGTCCATCAAAAATTTTGATGGAATCGAAAAAATGAAATTTAAAAAAAAATATCAAATAAATATATTTTTACATTTTAAATTTATTAAATGAAAAATAATTGTAAATAAAAAATTGTTTAGAAATTGTAGTATTGATTTATAGAAATAATAAAAAAATAAATAATTAATTACGATAATAAAAAATTAATTGTAAATTAGAAAAATAATAAAATTGTGTAAATAATAATTGTGTAATTTTTAATGATTAAATTTAAAATTAAAAATTGATGATATATTTGATGATTCAGAGATTTATCATTTGGTAGTAAATTGCAACTGAGGGCAAATGCATTAAATTCACAATTAATTATATTTATAATTTTTTATATATGAAATATTAAATAATAAATATAAAAAATATATATAAATTGTTCTATTTTATTATTAACTACAACTATTATTATAAAAAAAAAATATATATATATATTATTATATGTAAATCTTTTGTTAAATGCATATATTTTTTATTTATTTACTTAATAAAAGATAAATATATTTAAATAAAAATATATATATAAATAACAGCTTGAGGGTTGTGTGTATATATTTATAAGATCAACGAATTCTCAATGGTCATTTATGATTACCAGACTAATCTTTTTTTAATGACAGGTTCTTGGGGCAAATGGGGCTGGTCAAATAATGAAGTGTCAAATCGCTTTTTGGTGGGCAAGTATTTTTTTTCATTTTATTTTTTAAATATTCTTGCTATTTTTGTATATATTAAATTTATTTATTTTATGTTGCCTTCTCATCATCATCATCGTCATCATGGTCATCGTTGCTTGTCGACTGACAAGGGAAAAATTAAAAAAATATCATGGGTCTCGGTTTTTTTAGTATAATATATTCTGTTGGGATATATTTTTAATTAGCAACAGAAGAATCTCTTGTAACCACTCGACTCTTTTTTTTTTTCACTATTATTATCATCATCCTACTTTGATATTTTATTTTTTTTTTAAATTTATTTTTTCTAAAAAAAATTGACAGACGTGTCTATGTATTTAACATGATTGTTTTATAAAAAAAACAATATATTTTATAAATTTATAAAATAAATGTACTTGAATTTTATAATTTAATAAAATATATTTTTCTTTTGAAATTAAAAAAATATAGATGTGTAAAAAGAGATATTAATTATTTTTTTAACGATTGACTTTTTGATGAGAAGATTCAGTTATATATATATACAGTAAAAAAATATTCATATTGCAAAGTAAATAAAATTTTTTTAAATATATTTCTTGCAAAATCTCAGTCGCCATTAATTCCGGTCCATCCGACAGGTCACTCGGGTAAAACACAGAGAGTCTGGCTATATTATAGATATTACATGCCTGGAGAGTTTGCTCGTTGTCGGTGAAAAAAAATATGAAAAAAAAAAAATAAATAAATAAATAAATAAATAATGAATAAAAAATAGAGATATATAGAAATAATAAAAGAAAGGGCAATAAACAGATACATATATAAAAAGTATAGTGCGAAGAGAGCTAGTATCACCATCACCATCATCATCATCATCATCATCATGATCATCATATATATATACTGGGATGATCAAAGTTATTGCCCGTATCGAATAATTATTATTGTTGTTTACTTTGAGGATCTTGCAGGTCGCCCGGGTTCGCCTGGCGGCTGCAATTTATTTCAAAATTTATTACCGATGACCGATTATCCAGTGGAAGCAAAATGCAAAAATTAAATTAAAAATAAAAATAAAAAACAAATATATAAATAAAATAAATAAGACGAATGTATCGAATAGAGATCTTTAGACGCCTTTTTGATTCTCATTCATGTTATTCACACGTAAAATAATTTTTATCAATTTTATCAAATATTATGTTGTATATAATTTTTAAGCTTTCAATAATTATTTATTATTTTTTTTTGTATACATATATACTGATCAGTTATCATAGTGATCACTAGAAATTAATCTAATATTTTATTTTATAATTAATTTTAAATATAATATCTGTTTTTTTTTTATTTAATTTGCATGAATTTAATAACATGGTTATTAATTTATTGAAAGAAAATATTTTTATTAAGATATAATAATTAAAAAAAATTATTTATTAAAATTTTGATAAATTAATTAAATGATATTGAGTTGTTTTTTAAAATTATTTATTTAATTTATAAAAAAAAATAATCAAACTAGTAGATGAATTGAATGACAATATAAAAAGTATAAAAAAATAAATTTTAATTTAGTAATTATATCAATTGATCAAACAAATTTCGAAATAAAAAAAAATATATAAGTTTATTTCTATTTAAATATAATAATTGTAATTTAAAAAAAATAAAATTAAGTGAATATAATTTAGTTAATATATTTGTTGTTACGCTAATATTTTAGTGTTATCCTGGGAATATTTTAAACTCCTTAATTTAAAACTCAAAATAAGCCGAAAATCCCATCGAAATATTTCTCACGTTTGCGTGAGTTTTGATGTGGATATATAAAATACACAGGAGTTAAATAATCGAGACGGTTGCAAATAAGAATTAAAAGGTTGTTTTTGACCAGTCAACGATTTTACCAAAAATAAATAATAAAAAAATAATAAATATACTGATGGGAATAAGAGGATGCATATGATGAAAAGTATATAGATGCTGATGAGACTAACATAACAACAGCTTAAACACAGGTCACGAAGGTAGCTTGTCTTTTTTCGTATATATTAATATACATATTGTTACTTTATTATTTTATAATTTTTTTTTTTTTTTTTAAATATATATTTATTTATTTTTTTACACGCGAAATATATTTATTTGCCAATATTTGTTATTATTTATATATTTTTTTGTCTCTACTCTTTTTATGCAATTTTCTAAAATAAATAAATAATCGTTTGTAATAATTCTATGTTACTATTGGTATACTGCACCTAATAATCAATTTTTATTTTAATTTAATTTTATTTATATTTTAAAAATAAATAAATATATTTATTTTCTTCTTACTGTATATATATTTTTTTTTTATTGTATTTAATTTTTTTAATAGGATAAATTTACTCGCTAGTTTATTTTAATTTTTAATATTATTTTTATGCATTGATATTCATGATGATGATGATGATGATACTGTGAACAAGTTGTGTATAATGATAAGACTGACACTACAATTGCAACAATGCAAGTCACTAATTTTCCATGTTAATGGACGTACGTGGTGTACTTGGTTTACGATCATTATTATATTTATATTTCTTTCTTTTTTATTTTTTTGTATTATTTTATTGCAAAGGGGTATCATTTGCCTATATTTATTTACACTGTAAAATAAACTATTGTTTCATTTTAAAAATTTTAAATAACAAAAAAAATGTATGATGATACTGGTAAAGATTTTTTTTTAAATATTAAAAATATAAAATAATTATTTTTTCTTTTTTTTTTTTTTGATACTCAAGAAATACAGCATCGCGTGTACAATTTGTTTTTTTTTTTTTTTATATTTTTTTTAACTCAACTTCAATATAGACGTGTGTCATTAATTTTTTTTCGTTTTCATTAATTCCAACCATCTTCTTGTATATTATCTCACAATTTTTATTTTTTATTTTTTAATATTGGAAGTTTGCACGAAAAAATTAAGCCAAAATTGAAGTGGTAATTTGATAAACATTAAAAAATATATTTATTTTTAAATAGTATATTTTGTAAATTTAAATTTAAATAAATTTCTCAAATCATTTATGATTTTTTTTTATTTTTTATAATTATAAGAACAAAAAAAAAACAAGTTTATTGCTTTCTATTTAAATTTTTGATATTAAAAATTCAATTTTTAATATAAATTAATTTTTATATTAACAATAAATGTCATTATCCAAAATTAAAATTTAATAATAATCAAAATATGAATTATTTATTGTCCAATTTAATTAATTTATATTAATTTTTCTTTTTAAATTTATAATATTGAATCAATCATTTATTGTTTTTAAATTTTAATAATAAATTATTATTATTATTATTTAAATAAAATATTAAATATTCGCGGGCTTTATTACGCCGCCATATTTGTCGCACTCATGAATTACAATTGAAAAAAAAAAAAAAAAAAAATTTCATTAAACCGCCGCCATCTTGTAATGACACTCATTATCTCTGTGCTTGGGTCCGTGTGCAGTTCGAAAAAAAAAATTAGCTAATTTGTCGTTATTTTAATATTATTTAAAAGTGAAAATTAATTATAAAATTATAATCATTCGATAGCTTAACAAACGAAGATTCAATTTTTTAATAAATTTTTTATTAATTGAGTATATTTACCTTGATATTTGTATTTTATTTTTTACTCCAAATCAATGACGCCATGGCATTTTGTATGTAAATGCATTGCTGAATCCTGAATTTCTTGTAAATCTATTTTTACAAAATGTACGTATTTAAATTGTTTATTATTTATTTATAAATTAATATTAATTATTTACCTTATTTTATTTTTATCAGTTGCTTGAATTATTGCTGTTTGCTGTTGAAAATTAATATCCTGTGTTCCCTGTTTTTCACACATTATGTAAGTACTTTTCAATTTTAATTAATCCAATTAACAAATAAAATTTATATCCATTATCACCGATAAGAATTTGTCAATTGAATACGTATTCAATTGATTATTAATTTTTTTTGGTCGACAATAATCCGTTGTATTGTTGAACTTTTAATTTATACATCGGCGTCTTAAATCTTTCTATGTGTGTGTTATATATATATAACACACACATCCACACTAGTATCTTCTAGAAACAAAAAAAAATAAAAAATTAGCATCACCTGGTGCACTTGAAATTATTAGTTTAATAATTAAACAATTTAACATGTTAAATTGTTTAGTTTAATTATTGTTTATAAATTAATTTTTATTAATTTATTTATAAAATAGTGAGATATTTTTTATTTTTGTTTTACTTATTCGTATTGTCCATTGTCATGATGATGTCCACCACGTCGTTTGATAGAATCAAAATAATATAATTTTTGATTGATTGATCAAAAATAAAATTATGTTATTGATAATTTAGCTTCGAGTATGTCGTGGTGTCGTGGTGTCTTCTAGACCTTTTTGTCAACGTGATTATATTCTTTTGTCAAGTCATTGCATCCAGTTTAACAAAAAAATTAATAATAATAATAAAAAACGTCAGTCAGTCTATCAAAAAAATTAACATAATGCTTGTTGATAATTTTAACAAATGTATTTGTTTTATATTTAAAACAATATCACTTGGTATTATCAACATATGTCGAATTAACTCATCTAGAGTTGATAATTTTATCAGCATCTAGACTTGGCTTTTACAAACTAAATATATTTTAATTTTTATCAACTCATTGTTATTCACAATATCACTTTTTGTTACATTATTTGATGCTTCTTGGTTATCTTGGTGTTGCTGATGATCACATGATGCAACTCAATGCAACTGGTCTTAACTCTTTTATTTTTTATATCTAAAAAATAAATTTCAACAATTTAATTAGTCAGCTAGTTTTATAAAAATTAAATTTTTATTTATCCAAATTATTCTTTGACCCACCTGATTTATTTAATCAGTCCAATTAATCCTGATAATAAAATAAAATAATTAATTTAATATGACGCAATATGACGCTTCATTTTTTTTTTTTTTTTTTTTTTTTTTATCATATGAGCATTATTACCATTATTATTATATATATATCAAACATCATAGCGCCATCTGTGTGAACTAATATTCAAACCCGCGAATAATTTAAAAATTTCAAAATCATTTAATTCGTTTTTTTTTTTCAATTTAAAATTTAAAAAAAATATATAAAATAATTTTAACTTTTACTTTTTAATGGTGACAAAATAATTAATCATATTAAATATTAAAAAAATTACAATTATTTAAAATATTTAAATTAAAATTAAAAAAAAATAATCATAAAAAATTTACAAAGACTATAAAAATTTTAATTATAAAATACTTTTTTTTTAAAACAACAACAATAATAATAATAATAATAAAATAAATAAATAATAACAACAACAATATTAATACCAATAATAAAAAATAGTAATAAATAAAGTTGAAAAATGTGATATTTATTTGATGACTCTGAGGATTCACCTGTAATATATATAAAAGACGACCTTGAGTGTATATGTGCCTTGGTGGAAGTCTTTATACTTGTCGGTTCCTCGAGGGGCTTTTTGCACCACCATATATACATACTCTCTCTTTCTCTCTTTGATTGCGTATATATCAACATTCAAGCAGAGGCATAGCCATTACGTAGTTGTAAATATCGTAACGACCTCGCGTCGCGCAGTTCAAAACCTTCCATGGACTCAAACCACGAGTAATTATGTAATTGCCGAAGAATTACTTACCGGGGGCCGATCCCGCGGTCCATCATTCAGTGACATTCCCGAGGACGTTTTATGACCAACTGAGTGCTGCTTTTTATATATATATATATATTTATTTTTTTTTCTTCATTTTTTATTATCTTTTTTTTTTAATTTTTTTGTTTGTCGTCTCTGGATATATATATATTTTCTGGTCGTTTTTTTTATCTTTACTCAAATGCAAGAGTTTCTTTTGTTGCTGTATGTTCACTTTATTTTTTTTTTTTTTCTCAAATTTTTTATTGTATTTTGCTTTAGGGGTTTTGAAATTTTAACTATTAGACTGTCTTTTTTGAAAATATATTTTTTTAATTTGAATTTTCTGATATTTAATTTAATTTTTTTTAAAAATAATTATTTTAAAGTTTTTTTTTTTAAATTATTTATGTTGTATATATTTATACCAGTATATTTTTAACACGAAATATTAAAAATGAGGATAAAGATGATGATGATGATGATGATCGTTTTACTGCTAAACTGAAACATGGAGATATTCCAGGACTATATCAGTATATTTATTTATTTATTTTTTTTAAATTTACTCGACACACTAAATTTTATTTTCCAACATAAAATTGCTTCTTCATTAAAATTTTTTTTTTATTAAAAAATTTTATAAATTATCTTGATTATTATAATATATTTTCTTTTCTTATAAAAAAAAATTTTTTTTTATTTAAAAATTTTAACAAAAAAAATGACACATTTATGATTATTATATACAAAAATTAAAAATATCCTTGACATTTGATGAAATTTATTTTTTTTTTTTATTATTTAATTTGAATGGACATTTAATTTTTATATATACTTATATATATTTTATACTTTCATTGGTTTTTCTCAGATTTTTAAATCATCATTCATTCAATATATTAAACAGATGTTGAATTTTTTTGTTTTGAAATTTATTATTTTATAAAAATATTCTTTGTTCCATCAAAATTGAATATATATGTATATATAGGTATATATTCATTTTTATTTATTGTTTAATCATTTGGAGAAGACAGGTGGAGTGTAGTTCACTTGTCCATGAAAGTATAAATTATATAATTTTTATATTAAAAATAAATAATAAACAAAATCCAATGACGCGAATCATTGCGTGTCCTTATATTTGTCGCGGTTTTGGACCGACCAAAATATGCCCTTGAAATAATCTTGTCATAATATATATCATTGTTCATTGAACCAACAATCATGATGTGAATGAATCAAATTTTGACCACCTGTGCTCAGTAAAATTGATCACATGCAATGTCACTATTATCAACTGACAAAAAATATAAAATTAACTTTCAATTTTTATTTTTGTCTCCACCGGAAAACCACTTTAATTTTTTTTTTTTTAATTTTTTTTATTTATATTCATTGTTTCCATTGATTTGTAATTTTATTTTATATATTTCATTTATAATATTTAATACAATATTTAAATAAAAATACTATGCAATTTTTTGATAAATGAAATTCTAAAATATATTTATCAAAAAAAAAAAAAAATTAATTTAACAAAAAATTTTAAAATACCACTGTAATTTTGTGGCAAAAATTATACCACAAAAAAATTTTCTACTTTTAAAATTTATTTAATAATTTTTTTTATTCTATATTTAACTTAATATATTTTTTTATATATTTTATTAAAAAAAGCTTCTTACAATATTTTTTTGCAAATTATTTAAAAAAAAAGATTAGAAAAAAGATAAAAAAAAATTGGAAAGTTGAGGAGTATAATAGTAAAAAAAAAAAAAGACATGTCAACTTTCGAATTTAAAAAATTCCGTTATGGTAAAATAAATAAAAAAAAAAAAAAAAAGATTAAGTCCCAAGGGTTGTAACAATTTTGGGTCTTTTTTTTTTTTTTTTTTTTACTTGACAAGGACAAGGTCATTTTTATTGCGGTAATAACCGAGGCTTGTTGTTGATATTATACACAGACACTTGATGGCTTTTCCTTAAGTGGCCATACAATTTTACTAAAACCATTTTTTTTTTTTTTTTTTATATTTTTTATTACTATACTATTGAAAAGTCTGTAGTTGGAGCCAGACACCATTCAAAAAATTAAAACTTGAAAAAAAAAAAAAAACGCCATATATATGTACAGGGGTTGAAAGAAAAATAAAAATCACAAAAATTTGATGTTCTGTGACAAATTTGCAACAATAAAAAAAATAAAAAAACCTAAAAACTTAAAATTTGTAAAATACATTTTCATGTGTCAATGTGACGCCAATAATAACGGTACATCCAGTTATTTTATTTTTTTTTTATAACAAATAAAATGTATTTTATATAAATAAATATATATATTTAATTACTAAATTTTCTTTAAAAATTTGTGAATTATTTTCATTTAGTAAAGTTTAAAAAAAGGGGTTGAAAAGGGCGTGTTTCGTTACGGTGTAATAATCGGATATAGGCATATCAGCATGACGGTCGTGCGCGTAATTGGTAGCGCCATGTATATTTTATATAATATAATATAATAAATGTGTTATGTGTTGATATATGTATATTTATATGTATATATTATATATCCATCAAAAACATGACCCTTTAGGTGCCGCATTTTAGTATATTCGTGATCCATAAAATGACCGCGAACAAGCCTCAAGCAATGATGATTAAAATCACCATGACTAAATGAAATTGGTTGATATACTTATGTGTAGTCTAATTCATTTTTTTATTTTTTTAAAATATATTTATATTCATTTATAAATATAAAATTTATTATTATTATTATTATAATATCAGTTATGATTTTATGACTATCAGACACATTAAATGCAAGATAATATCCGCGACATGTGCACGAGACGAAAATTACAAATTGATCATGTTATTTATCATTTTTAGATATCAGTAAATGATATTCACGCTTAGTCGAGAAATTTTTTTAAAATCAAGTTTAGACTAAGTGGATGTTTATTTCCTCTTCTATGTTATTAGTCGGAACACCTTCTGCAATAAAAGCTTTGCACACAGATAATATATATATATAAAAATAATATTAAAAAAAAGAGAAAAAAAAAGGAAAATTTTTAAAACATTCCTGACAATTGTCCTTCGGCTTCTTCAAAGTTATTTTATATATGGCTCCTTTTTAGATAATATGCTATTTTTTTTTTTATTTTTTTCTTTTTTTTTTTTTTTTTTTTTTTTTTTTATATCTCAAGGAAAATTTCTAAAAGCTTTGTAAAATATATTTATGAAATATATATACCTGTTTGGTGTATATCTTTTAATTTTTGTAATAAATTTATGGTTTTTTTTTTTTTTATAATTTTTTTTGTCTTCGGTATAGATCAGTAGATTTAGATCAGGATTTTTAATGGTAATATTATTTTTTGAAAATTAATATAAAAATAAATAATTAAAATTTATATTTTTTATTTAAATATATTTTTTTTTTCAAACCAATTTAATTATTAAATAAAATATTTAAAATCAACAATTAATTTCTGAATTAAACATACAAATTGTCAATTAAATTATTTAATGAAATTTGAAACAAAAAAAAAATAATAATTTCTTATTTTTTGTAATTGAAAATTGAAAAATAAAATAAAATTTATATAATTTTTTTAAAAATTAAAAATCAATATCTTGTTGAATAATCCTACAGACCTGTTTATAATATTATTAATTTAAATTATGATTATTATTACAATAAATAAATATATATATTATTTCAATATTTTGTATCAGAAAAAAATCAATATTTCTACATGCATATAATATATTTATAAAAATATAATTTATCGTGATGATTAATGATCGAGGACTGAGGCAATTCTGTCTGTATATATATATACACAAAAAACATTTATATATATATATATTTATATACGATGGTGTGACAGCCAATATAACGAAGAAATAATTTATGAAGCAAAGCAGGTTGTGGCCCGAATAATTGCAGCCTGCCAAAACATCGTGCACATCCTTAAAAAAATTAAAAAAGTTTAAATAAAAAAAATATATTTCAGTCAATAAAAATCATGTCATGCGTATAAATATATGTCCTTTTAAATAATAATAATAATATTATTATTTAAATATGAATTTTATTTTTGTTAGATATTTTATTTTTAAATTCATAGACTTGAAAATCCATTAACCCTTATCGCGTGACAGCAATTTTATTATTAAATTTTATTAACTCTCAAGAAACATATGGATTTAGTCTTTCATCTTTGGATTTAAGATATTTTTTTTTTTTTGTGTATAAAAAATATTTAAAAATATCATCGTGATTATATTTTGAATAATAATATTAATAAAGTTTAGAAGAAAAAAAAATATGTATACATTTAAAGTCATAATAAATAATGATAGTAAAAATAAATTTTTAAAAAGGGTCATTCATATATATTTGGCAGATTTCAAGTCTCATATTTATACATCAATGGACATATTTTTTTTTATCAAATTTATGTATTTTGTGTCTCGATATGTGATTTAGTTTTACAACCCGAAATTTATGTATATTTATTTTTTTTATTACCCAAACACGCCTCTGTTCGTCATTAGCAAGGGGCCTTTCGTAAATGTAGTAGTTGTGTCAGTCTGTTGTGTAGTAGAAGTGTAGTACTGGTGCAGGAATTTAGTCTAGTCATTATATATATTCCAATGAAAATTATACAAAAATGAGAAATAATTATGATTCAGGACAACACTCAGTCTTTGAGTATACTTTTAGGAGTGTTGTCCTGTTGAATTAATTTTTTCACATTTAATAAAAATTTTAAGGAAACACTGAGCCCTCACTTATACCTAGCAGAGTGTTTCCTTGTTTTTAATTATTTTTTTTATTTTATATCAAATTTAAGGAAACACTGGGCCCTCACTTATACCTAGTAGAGTGTTTCCTTGTTTTTAATTATTTTTTTATATTTTAAATGATTTTTGAGGAAACAGTGGGCCCTCACTTATGCCTAGCAGAGTGTTTCCTTGTTTTTAATTATTTTTTTATATTTTAATTGATTTTTAAGGAAACACTGAGCCCTCACTTATACCTAGCAGAGTGTTTCCTTGTTTTTAATTACTTTTTTATATTTTAAATGATTTTTGAGGAAACACTGGGCCCTTACTTATACCTAGTAGAGTGTTTCCTTGTTTTTAATTATTTTTTTATATTTTAATTGATTTTTAAGGAAACACTGAGCCCTCACTTATACCTAGCAGAGTGTTTCCTTGTTTTTAATTACTTTTTTATATTTTAAATGATTTTTGAGGAAACACTGGGCCCTCATTTATACCTAGCAGAGTGTTTCCTTTTTTTTAATTATTTTTTTATATTTTAAATGATTTTTGAGGAAACACTGGGCCCTCACTTATGCCCAGCAGAGTGTTTCCTTGTTTTTAATTATTTTTTTATATTTTAAATGATTTTTGAGGAAACACTGGGCCCTTACTTATACCTAGCAGAGTGTTTCCTTGTTTTTAATTATTTTTTTATATTTTAATTGATTTTTAAGGAAACACTGAGCCCTCACTTATACCTAGCAAAGTGTTTCCTTGTTTTTAATTATTTTTTTATATTTTATATCAAATTTAAGGAAACACTGAGCGCTCACTTATACCTAGCAGAGTATTTCCTTGTTTTTAATTATTTTTTTATATTTTAATTGATTTTTAAGGAAACACTGGGCCCTCACTTATGCCCAGCAGAGTGTTTCCTTGTTTTTAATTATTTTTTTATATTTTAAATGATTTTTGAGGAAACACTGGGCCCTTACTTATACCCAGCAGAGTGTTTCCTTGTTTTTAATTATTTTTTTATATTTTATATCAAATTTAAGGAAACACTGGGCCCTCACTTATACCCAGCAGAGTGTTTCCTTGTTTTAAATTATTTTTTTATATTTTATTCTAATTTTGAGGAAACACTGGGCCCTCACTTATACCTGGTAGAGTGTTTTCTTCATTTTTATTATTTTTTTATATTTTATTCTAATTTTGAGGAAACACTGCGCCCTCACTTATACCTGGCAGAGTGTTTCCTTGTTTTTAATTATTTTTTCATATTTTAATTGATTTTTAAGGAAACACTGAGCCCTCACTTATACCTAGCAGAGTGTTTCCTCCAATAAAGTATTCTTCTTTTTTAAAAATTTAACAATTCAACATTCAAATAATTATTCAACATAATGCATTTATATTCACCTTTCAATCATAAAATCATACCATTGCACAGATTCAAAAATAATTTTCAACTTATATAAATTATAAAATAAGACTTGAAAAATAAACAATTTATAAATAAATAAAAAAAATAAAAAAATGAAAGAGTATACAGGTACATTGCACATGATTGTCTGGGATCCACATGCACCTGTATTATTATGACGCGTCCGGGTTGTTCGTTAAGTTAGCCTCGAGGGAATCGAAGGTGCTAATCTAATCCCCATGGCAATCACTGGTGCAATGTTGAAAAAATAAAATAAAAAGTAGTTTTATTTTTTTTATTCTTTATTATTTTTTTTGTTCATCTTTCTGTATGGATAAACATAAAAATGTTGAGAGACTGGTACAAGTATCATGTGAATTATTTTAGTCAGTACAGATGATTGAAGAAGTCAAAAGAGGAGGAGTATATTTCACATATAGGTATCATAACAAACCAGGGAAAATTATGTCCACCAATAAATGCAATCTTCCTACTTCAATTACATATATCCTTTAGCTTGATTTTATTTTAAATTATAATAAATCTTTTTTTTATTTTATTTTTATTTTTTAATACAAATATGAAATAAAATACTATTTTTTCTCAAATAATTACATTTGCAATAATTAATTTATTAATTTTTTTTAATTTTGCTAATTTTTATTTTTTGATATTTCAAAAAAAATACCAAAAAACAAAAAGGGTTGTTTAAATATTTGTAGTTATTTTTTAGATTGAAAAAAATAAGTATGACTGGGTATATTTGGATTTTTTCATGATTTTTTTTGAAATAGATGATAGTCGTTTTTGTTTGTTAGTAGATGGGTAAAAATTTTTGAAACATTGAGGACGGATCGGTAGGCGTTCTCACTTCTCTCATTCGCGAGACGCTAAAGATTTTTCTGATAAACGACCGGTCGTTTCTCATTTAGTTTCAGTATATTTTGGCCTTGCTTGAGAAAAAACCAAGATGATGATGGGCGGGGCACAAACTTACAGTGCCTTGAAGAATTATTTTATTATTTTATTTTTTTTATTTTTGCGTGTCTCATGAAGAGACCTCTCATGTCAAGACAAATGAAAATGACCTAAAATAATAATAAATAATATAAAAAAAAAATTATTATTTAAATAATCATGACATAAATTAAATATTAATTTAAAAGAAAAAAAAACAAAAAGCAGAAACATGATTTTTATTTGAAAACAAAAATTTAAAACAATCAATCAATCAGAAAAATTTTAATTCTTCAAACTTAGAAATTTAAAATTTAGTTTTTCATGTTTTTGCAATTAGAATTATGTTAGGTTTAACAGGAAATTTTATAATTAAATATATTTATAAAAAATAAAATAAAAACACAATAAATATAGATTTTTATTTTTTTATTTTTTCATATATAGATATTTTTATTTTTCATAATGATGAGTGATTTTTTTTTTTTTTTTTAATTCTTTTTTTTTTAATAATTGATCTATAATATACATCATATAGCGTTCGGTTTATACATAATTACAATTGTAAACTTCAGTATTCGACTAATAAAAAAAAAAAAAAAAAAATGTATATATTTTTTTAATAATTTTTTTATACGTTTTACTTTGAGTTTTTTTTTTTTTTTTTTTCTACTTTAATTTACGAGAGTATTTTTAAAATTTTATTTAACTTTAGAATCCACAATAAAGTGCAAAGCTTTATTATTTTTTTAAAATAATAAAATTGCCTTTGTTGATTTGCCAAGTTCATTAATTACGTGATGCTTAATGAATTAAATATTGCGTAGAAAAGATTTTTTTTTTTTTAAATATTTAAATTCAATTTTATTTAATTGATTAATTATTTATTTATTTTTTTTATTTTTATGATAATTAAAATGATTCTACAAGAGACAATATATCATTATCCCATTTGTTGTATTTATTTTTATTTTTAAAATTAGCCAACGTATTTACAACCCAAAATTATTGGTAAGAGTGGAACAATAAAAGCAAAGTTTTATAGGCGGCATTATTATATTTTTTAAATATTATTTATATATTTGATATATTATTTTTTCATAAAATTTTTTTAAATTCATACAAGTGCAATTATTATTATAATTAAACAGGCAGTAAGTGCTCAGTTCTTGGCAATTTTATTGATCAAATAATTAACTCGTCAATAAATCCACCAAATTAAAAACACATATATATATTTTTATTTATTTTTATTATTTTCTTGATTTAAAAAGTGACCATTGAATTTATTATTTTATTATATATTATATATATATATATTCTGACAAATTTTATTTTACTAAATTAATGACAATTTTTTTTTTTTTTTCATTTATTTAAATTTTTTTAATATATTTTTTCAAAAAAAAAAAAAAAATTGTCATTGTTGTTATAATTGTGCCTGCTACTTGGCCGCCTATAATTAACTGGATAAACATTTATAAAATTCCTAAAATTGAAAGAAAAAATAAAATAAAAAAAACAAATAAATAATATCTATTATTATTATTATTATTTTTAATTATTATTTTATTAATTTAATTTTTTTTTTTCATATTAAATTTTATAATAATAATAATAATGATTTTCAGTCACGAATATTCTCAGACTCGTCTGAATTCTCCCCTTCAAATTATTGCAAATCTAGCTGCCATTAAAGTTTCAATGACACTTTAATATATATATCACATGAAATATACATATATCTCATGTTAAATTAATAAACTAAAAAAATAATAATAAAAAATAACACTGGTATTATTAATAATAATAATATTTACTTAAATATTTATAGTAAAATTTTTTTATTTATTTATTTATTAATATTTTATTTGTTTATTTTTTATATGATATTTTTTTTTTTTATTTAAACAATTTATATTTTGAAATACATCAATTAGTTTTATAATATATACAGCTTAACTACATAGCTGATTTAATGATTAAATATTTATATTATTTTATTATTTATATAAATTTTTATATTGTACATATAAATAATGTACGAAATCACAACAATTATGAAATTTCACGTATTTGCAAATTTCTTTGCTTATAAATACAATAAATAAAAACTCCATTATTAATTATATTAAATTATATTATTAGTATATTTTAATTATTCTAATAATTTTTATTTATTTTTTTTTATATATATATTTATATTTATATTTATATTTATTTATATTTATATGAGTATCTTGATAAATCGTTTGTATCACGAGTCAAAACGCACGAACAAGGAAGGAGTATTACTTTTATTTATATTTTTTATTATTATTATTCATATTAATATTTTTATCATGATAATAACAATAATAATAATAATAATATATATATATATTTTAAATTTTATTTGCGCGTTAATATCAAGGTGCTGGTATCTCAAAGTAAGAATGAATAAAACAAGTAACATCCCACATGAAAAAAAAAAACAGATATTGAATTTATATATTTTGTTGAAATTATTATTTTTAAAATATTATTTTGCGTTAATATATAATAATATTTGGGATATATTAAAGAAATGAATCGTAGCCGCGGCGATTGATTGCATGCGGATACGCGGACATCGGTCACGAGCTGCTAGTGGCAATACCTGTTAAATCTCTGTGTGCTTGTAAATCACGTGAATGTGCATCACGTACAGCCCGTGAGCCAAAAACCCTGTCACATCCGGGTATTGTACATCTAACTTCATCATGTAGATTATCATCATTGGGACTTGTTGATGATGTTGCTGATGATGATGATAATATTGGTGATGATGGTTTACTATTATTACGTTGTTGATGTTGCTGTTGTTGTTGTTGGTAATGATGTTGTTGTTGTTGTTGTTGTTGATGAAATTCTCTTTCTTGTCCTAGTCTTGTTAAATGATTTAATTGACTTAAATGTTGATGTGTTAAACCATTGAGACCAGCTAAATGTGTTGCAAATGTACTTAAACCACTAAATGCACTTAAATGTGGTGGTAATAACAAATGTGGTGGTGGTATTCTAGCAGCAATATCAATAGCTGCTGATGTTAATGGATAACCACCAAGTGCACCAATACCAGCATCAGCATAAAGTCTTGCTATAAAATCATTATGTAATAATGGATTAATTTGTGTATCATCAATTCTTGGTGATAAATTTGTTGTTGTTGTTGTTGTTGTTAAATTTGTTGTTAATGGTGGTGGACTTGTTGATGTTGATAATAATTTTCTGTGTAAATTTAAATTTGCTGAATGTCTATCTCTTGAACGTTTTGATGGAAATGCAGCATTACAACCATCAACACTACAACGATGCATTAATTTTAAATGTACATTTTGATAATGTGTTTTAACACCAAAATGATTTTGGAAGACTTTTCCACATGCTGTACATCTACGTGGATTATCACGATCAAGTGGTACTTCTTGTGTACTAACAAAACCACCATTTTCATAACGTGCATATGTTATTAAACTATTGTCCGTATCCATAGCCACTGTGGAGGGCGAGCCGCTGGACGAGCGCGAGCCACGAGAGTAATTGTCCATGGTGTTGTTGTCCTGGATCATGGTAGGGCTGGTGCATGGGCTGATAGATATTCTGCCAGGCCTCGATGTTGTGCATCCTCCGGTCTCTGGTGTGTATTGACTCTGCATCATCATCATGCGACCCTGTGACAAGGACTCTAGTTGACGCAAAGCATTTGAAGAGTCGAGGGACAGTTCATCATTAACAGTTGGATAACTGTCTACCGAGCTCGGGGCACGGGAGGGAACATCAGGAACATCACGCTCACCTTCACGTTTATCAGCAGTAGTATACTCGTCATCATCATCTGGCTCCTTTGTTGTTGTTTTTGGTGTTGTTTCCAAATTGATTGGCACACGACTTTCCTGCTCCTGGTGTTGTAGTTGATGTTGGCGTTGTTTCTCGTCATCATCATCATCATCTTCTTTCTCCACTTCCACCTCTTCACTTGGCTCGTGCTTTTGTTCTGGTACTGGTTCATCTGCATGCATCATCTCATCATTAACAGTTTTAACAACAACTGCATCAGCTTCATTATCAAGACGTTCTTCTTTTATTCGAGTTATTTTAATATTATTATCAGATTCATCTTTAATATCTCTTGAATCATTTGATACTTGACTTGTACGACGCTCACGTGATATTTCATTTGGTATTTGTTGTTGTTTATTTATTGTTGTTGGTGAATAAATTTCACGTTTTATTGGCTCTGGTGAATGACATCTTTTTGGTGATTTAATACTACTACTTGCACGTGAACTTAAATCTCTTGGTTCATCTTGTGGTACATCTAATATAATATTATCAGATTGTAATTTTTGTCGTTGATTTTTCATATATAATGATTCACGTTCTTTATTTATTTCTGGTGATTGTGATGTTATTGATTCATTATCACAATTTGAATTACGTGATGATAATGATGTTTTACGTTGTTGTTCAAGTCTTGACATTGACATATCTTCTGGTTGATCTTGAAAAACAGCATCACTTGATGAATCAGCATCAGTCATTGGTGAATGTACATTTGTTGGTATTGCACATCTTGTTGGATGTTGTGATTTACGTTTTCTAACACCACGATTATTAAATGATGATGAAATTTGTACATTATTAAATGATACTGAATTATGATCAATTGTACCCATTGAATCAGTATCATCAACACTATCAGTATTACTAACAATTTCTTCATCTTGACCGTCAATTGTTATTTTTGGTCTTTTAGCAAGATTAAATGGTGTCATTTGATCATCTTCATGTTTACCAGCACGTGCAGCTGCTTGTAATGATTCAATTTCATCACCAACAATAACAATACCTTCTTCATCATCATCATCATCTTCTTCACCTTCTAATATTATTGATGGTGTTTCAGATGATGGTGAATGTGCACCAATAATACTTGTTGTACTTGGTATTGTATTAATTTTATTATTTGATGTAGCTGTTGTTGTTGTTGTTGTTGCTGTTGAAAATGTAAATGAACCACTTGATGATGTTGTTGTTGATGCTGTTGTTGTTATCATTCTTTGATGTATTGCTTCATCATATGATATACCACTTTGACTATGTGTTGTTGATGATGATAAATCAAGATGTTTAAAATCTAAACCACAAAGACTTGCTGGTGATCTTAAATCTGGTGGTGGTGTTAATAATGGAAATGAACCAAATGGTAAATGATTAAGACCACTTGATGGTACTGATAATCCCATTTGTTGTGGTAATACTAAAGCATGTGCCATTGATGAACGTCCATCATGAGGTGATATTTTTCTACGTAAATGTGGTGAATGTAATTTTGGATTTGGATTTGCACTGTGACGATTTCTTGATCTTCTTGAACTAAATTTTGTATTACAACCTTTAACTGTACATTGATGCATTTCACGTAAATGAACAGCACTAAAATGAATTTTAAGAGCTCCTTTATCACAAAATGTTTTTAAACAAACATTACATTGTACTCTTTTTTTACCAGTTGCTGGATTTATAAATGGTGTACCAAGATTTGGTGGTAAATTTGATGTTGAACCCCATTGATTACGTTTACCTGGTGATTGTGATTTTCTACCAGGTATACCTGGTGGTCTACCAACACCAGATGTTGCTTGTTGTTGTTGTTGTTGTTGTTGTTGATGTTGTTGTTGTTGTTGTTGCATTGGTAATGAACGTAATCTTTGTTTATCATGTTTTGTAAGTGAATCTCTTCTACTTAAATTTAATGCACTACCAGAATTTTCATCATCATCATCAGTCTCTGATCCAAAATCACTACTTCTTTCTCCAATACTTAGTGAATCTCCTGTATGTTGTTGATGTTGTTGACCATTTAATAAATTTAAATTTAAATTACCATTTAAATTAGCACTATTTGATGTTAATTTAGCCATTGATGGATGTGAAAAATTAACTGGAAAATTTGGTGGTAATGCACCAGATGAACCAGCAACAGCCAATGGATGACCAAAGGCAAGTGATGTTGTTGTTATTGGTGCAACTGGCATTGGTGGTCTTAATTGTGATGATGATGATGATGATGTTGTTGATGATGATGAATGATGTGGTGGACTGTGTGAATTTTGTATATGTCTCATTGATTTTCTTGATTGTAATAATTGTTCAATTGGTGGTGGTGCTAAATGTGGAAATCCAGCAAGTCCTAAACTTCCTAATTCTCGAAAATCAAATGGTTGCATACTTTGTAAACGATTTAATGGTGATGTTAAATGTGAATTATTTGTTTCTAAATTTCTTGGTGGTGAATTTGTCAAACAATTTGTATTGACTAAATTTGATGATGATGATGATGATGATGTTGATGGTATATAATGTTTTTGTGCTGACGGCGACATGGATGAATGAGACACTGTATGTTTTGATGTTGTTGATGATTGTTGTGGTCTTGTACTAGGATGTGGTAATCTACAATGTAGTAAATTAAATGATGGTGGCAAATGGGCCAGTGGCATATTAGGTGATGATGGTCGTCGGCTCGGTGACATATCATCCGAGGAGACACTTGATCCAGCAGCTAACAATAGCTGCTGCACAAATTGACGCGTCTCCGGAAAACGAAGGAACTGCTGTAAAACCAGCGGTTCCTCTTCAGCTGAACATATACTCCATCTATCAAGTAGTGAACCGTTTTGAGTGTTCTGTAATCAACAAAAAAAATATACAAAAAAATATTAATAATCATGTTTTATTTAATAATCTATTTATTTTTTTAAATTAAATTTTTTATCTTTAAATTGATTTATATTTTGTTGAATTAAATTAAAATAGTGAGTAGTGATGATGATGATGATGATGAAGCAAGAAAAAAAAAAAAAAAAATTATATATACATTTATAAATGTTTGTATAATTTACGTGTCTTATATATATATATATAAATTTAGGGTGACGGAAAGTTAGTATAAAGTCTCTGTCAGTTTGTCTTGTTTCCTTACAACATATACTCTAAATTTCGTATATTTATTTACACATTCCAAATGTAGCTGGACGCCCTCTTTTTCCAATATACATACATACATCTAGCTTGCAACACTTTTGCAGTATTTGTATATTTTCCTCTGAGTGAAATTAGGAAGAGACTCCCTGATGTGACCACTCTTACAACAACCACACACTTTGTTAACTTTTTTATATCTTTCGTCATCATCATCAACATCAACATCAACATCATTATTATTATTATAATTATTATTTTCTATTTTTAATAACTTTTTTTTTTTTCTATTTTCTTTATTTAATTTCACCTTGTAATCTCAACACACATATGTACAATGTACATATAACCTATGGACCTAGGAAATTCGACATGGTCCGTTAGCGTCTATCATAATGGCTAGAATTAAAGTCACGGAAGCACCAAGGTGGCACACGCAAATGCAACACTAGAAATACCAATATATATAGAATTAAAAAATAAATAAATCAAAGTAGATAAAAATATATGTATAGAAAGAGCAGAGGTCACATTGGAGTCTTGCATCTTGTATATATATATATATATTTTTTATCCAGAAAATTGACTGATTGAAGTTTTGAAAAATATCAAAAGTGGCTGTTTAATATATATATATATATACAATACACACGGTAGTAGATTTTCTATATAGTTGATTTAAGTACAGGTCGGAATATCTTGTGGTAACCGTCACAAGAGTTGTAACGCGCGACCGCTATCATTTATATCTATGTATATCTATATATTTATACAGCTATACAAGCTATAGACATTTTATTCTATAACTACTCAACATTTCTTGGCTATTAAGTTTAAATTCATCCTCAGCTATATATAAGTATATTTTAATCGTATTTTAGAGTCGTCACGTATAATTCAAGTGCGGTATATAATGATCGATTCGATTGAGATATACAACTTCCGAGAAATACAATAAATTATATATATGCAAAATTAATATTAGATGGATAATTCAAAAAAATTTAGATGATCGTTTTAATATTTTGTGCGTGACGTTTTTATTTATAATATCCGTAATTTAATTCTTTGAATATACAAAAAATAAATAACAAAATTTTTATATATATTGGGAATTAATAATTTCATAAATAACAGGAGCTAAATATTATTATTTATTTTTTTTTTTTTAAATTAAATGCAAATAAAAATAATAAATAATCAAAACTGTATATGAATTTAAAATTTACATTTTTTTTTTTTTTTTACACGCAAACATGAAATTTTTAAACATTTTTTTTAAGCTTTTTTTTTTTTTTCTTAGAAAATATAATTTTTGCAAAAAATAAAATACTACTATTTATAAATAATTAAATTAATTAAATTTAAAATTATAACTTTTTTTTTTTTTTTGTAAAAATTATGATAAATTCACCTGTTTTTATTGACGACCCGATTAGTGGCGCCCTCTGTATTTTACTTTATTAAATATCAGTTATTTGATGACCAAGACAAGACAAAAATATATAAAAAGAATAAAAATAGTTTATTTAAAAAAAAAAAAAAAATATATAAAAAGACACACGGAGGAGGCAATCGAAGGTGCCATCCGTGACTGGACACTGCATATGATTTCACGCTCGGTGGACCTGTCTTATTCGTGTGTAGAAATCGTGAAGATCTCGCGGCGGATTGTATCCGTTTTTAAATTGGATTGCAGCTACTGCGCGATCTCCTCTTTCCCCATTTAAAAAAAGAATTATTTATTATTATTTTTTTCTTGAACGATCAGTACAACACCCTCAATGTCTCTCTGTGTCTTTCTCTCAAAGTATTTAGAATAAACAGATAAGACATCATGAGACAACGATTGCAATCAAATATATTTTTATTTCTTTCCTTTTCTTGAATAAATTTAAAAAATTAAAAATAAATAAAATAATATATCCTGTATGAATATTTATTGAAATTTTTTTTTTTTCATTCTGTCGTTTCTTCGAGCAAATATCAACGGAAATCACCAAAAATATTATAAATTTATTGTAATAAATGGCATAACGGTATTTGGGAAAAGAAAAAAAAAAAAATAAAGGGGTGTATAATTGTGACGGTAAAATTTTTACAAATAAATAATATACAGGTGTCATGATTTATACACGTCATATTTTGAAAATTGCTGACTTCTTGCGAAAAACCAAATATATGCATTTTATTTTTTTTTTTTTTAAATAATATATTTGATATTACTTTATAAATAATAATATATTTATATATAATTTTAAAAGCCGTAGGGAATTTTTTTTTTTATGAATAAGAAATATTCAAAAATAAAAAAATACAAAGTAACAAATTTCAATTTGAATTGCATGTCAAAATGATACACTGTTTAATGACAATTTTAAAAAATAATAATTTCATGTCAATTACAATATATTGCTGTTTTTCTTTATTGCAATTTTATGATCCATCATACTATCCATTTGATAAATTATGCTATATTTTATTTGACATAAAAAAATATATAATGATTGGTCAACATTTCAATGATATAATTTCTGACTTTGATATGACTTTTGTTGTTATTATTATATATTTTTTTTTTAACTTGGCAATCAGGGGTTAATCAAGGCAGATGTAATTATTGTAACATCTAATCGAGGACAACAAGTTGACTAACAGTAAAATAATTATTTAAAAAAAAATTACAAAAACAATATATATATTATCGATTACTTATATAATTTTTATAAAATATTTTTTTTATCTAAATTACATTTGACAAGTATATCTTTTGCTATCAATATTTAAAATAAAAAATAATTAAATTCAATTCCGGCAACAAAGTTTTACTTTTAAATGATTCAACTTGGTTAATATCATTTATAAATCTTACAAATCATTACCGACGGTCTTTATAACTATATTCCCATTATAAATAAAATAAAAAAACATGTTTATATTTTTATAATCAATAATATAATTTTTTTATATTCATAAAATAAAAATAAATCAACATTTATAAATTAAATATTCAAATTGAATGTTTTAACATAATAAATTATTGTCAATAATTATTTTCAGTCATTAAAAATTATAAAAAAAAATTATATTTACATGAAGAATTATTATTTTTTATAATTTATAGAAAAAAAAAAAAAAAAAATTGATTACACAGTAAAATTACGTTGATTTCATTGTCATTTAAAAAATCAAATAATCTGAATATATTAATTTTAAATATAAACAAAAAAAAAAAATAATAGTTATATATGACTTTATAAATAAATAAATAATAAAATTGATGTCAATATTGAAACAATTTGTTGTAATATTGTCATATTAAATTTACCCACAATAAATATATAAAATAAAATTTAAAAAAAAATTAAATAATACAAGAAAATTGGTATTGAATTAAACATATTATAATAAGATGGATATATATATAATTCGCAAGTATATATAATGTACCTTTGTAAATATATATATACATGAAAATATGATAAACCGGTTTTTCATATGCACATTTAATTTCACGCCAACGTCAGTGCAATTCAGTTTATACGCGGATACTCCCCATTTTCTATGGTTTATAACATGGATCCTTGTTCCCATGAGTACGAGACAACATTCTTAAACACTTGATGATGATAAAAAATATGTAAATAAAAATTATAAGAGAAAATTAAAAAAATTATTGAGATGTATTATAGTGTACAGAATTTAAGACATTAATAATCACTGGTCATCTTCGACACTGCAGCTTACCAAATATTGTGTTAAATATATTTTTTAGTATCATTTTGACATGCATGCAAATTTATTTTATTTATTCATTTTTTTTTTTTTCTAATTGCTTGTATTTTATTTTTTTATCTGGTTAATTGATTACACGAGATTTTAATGAGTTAAATGTAATTTTTGTTGATTAAATTTATTAAATGCACGCAAGAAAAATATCAGCAATATTAATAGTTTTTTATTTTGTCATTAGTCATCAGTTTCACAAATTTTGTCACACGTGGATAATATGTTTATGAAAAAATTAATAAATAAACTTTTAACACACAAATTTTTAAAAAATGAAATTTAATAATTTTTATTTTATATTGTCACTATATATTTGTTTTTTTTTATTGTTAATTTTTTTATTATTCACTGTAATCCGTCGGTTATTGTTTAATTGTTATTGATTATTATAAAATTGTCACTATATATTTTTATTATCACTTTGTTTATATCACAATTAAAACACTTTTTTTGCAATTGATATATTTTTTTTTCGTGTCTTTGGTCACTGATATTGGCAATATTGTTGACATTTTCATAACACTTTTTTATATCGAAGTGATTACTGTTATCTTGGCTTTAAAAAAATATTAAAAATAATTTATAATTTTTGTGGTAATTTAACTGGTGATTCTTCAATGACGTATGACAAAGTTTTGAAAAAATTGTATATATTGAAATTAATAAATTGACACATGATTTTTATTTTATATTTTTAAAAAAACGCTGCACTCAAATTTGATGTATTTATTTTTAGCAACTAAAGTCACATACACTATATACAAATTTTATTTTTAATTTTATTTTCAAAGTAAAATTTGATTGCTCAAGTTAAAAAAAAAAAAAAAATATCTGATAAACACAATCAAATTTAAATAAAATTTTCATGTGTCATTTGACACGATGAACTTTAAAAATATAATATAATAATGAATGAAAATAATAACAAAAATTAGTAATATAAAAAAAAAATTAAAGTTTGATAAGTATACTTATTAATTATAATGAAAAAAAAAAAAATAAATAAAATAAAGAAAAACATGTCAAATATCTGTCAAAAAGATGTGTAATATTTGAGGTCAGTGTAATCTTTGTGTCCGGTCATATCCATGATAATTCATAGCTGTCATTGTGAATTCGATAAAGTTCCATAATTTAAATATATATATAATATAATATCTCAATGACAAAATTGATGATGATGAAGAAAAAATATAAAAAATAATAAAAATAATTTTTATCACATCACTCACAAAGTAGTTTTGGTCCATGTCAATCAAAATAAAATAAAAAATTAAATTTTAAATGAGATTGCAACAGTGCTAATAAAAAAAAAAATAAAAAAAAAATAATAAAAAAATCATAATCAAAGTCAAATTTATATTTTATATAAACATTGTTGCTTTTTTTTTCCAAAGTGTCAAGTGTCAATGAACATAGGGTTGATAAATGATCACAAACACTTTTATATTTTTTAAAAATCTTTTTTTTTTTTTTTTTGGATTAATGATAGTAATGATAATGATGATTAAAAAAAAAAAAAAAAAAAAACAAATCTCACCTGCAATATGTATCCTCTAGTGTAATCCTCGTGGGTCCAGCCAAATGCGGCAAGTAGACTTGTCACTTTCGCGTATTGTAACTTATTAAACAATTGATCAAGTAATATTTTAAGACGAATTGGTAATGCGCGTGATCCGTATAGAACTAGTGATGCGACGTCAAACACGACCGTCGGCTCGACAGTCTCTGAAGCCGGTGGACTTTCCTCCTTCTCGGCGACCTCGTCAGTAATATCCCCACTACTATTATTAATGTTTAGTATTACCCTCCCTCCGGCGCTTTTGTCCTCCCTACCAGGACGTCGTGGGCCGGAGGCGACATCCCCACTTGTATTTTTGCTTGTTGTACTTGCCGACTGGAGGCTTGACAGTCGCGCCAGCGCTGCAACATACATTGAAAAGAGATGGATCAGTTCAAATCATTTAATTATAATTAAATTTGAAAAAAAAAACAAAAAATTACATATTTAAATTAAGTCAATCGGTGTACATGACAAGCTATATATGTTGAAAATTAAATGATTAATTTTTGTCATTAAATTAAGTAAGAAATTATGGATGAGATTCGGAATCTGTTGTTGGGTTTTTGTGGACCAAATCTTCCGATTTGTTATAAATTTTATGCCATCATCATTTGATAACTCTTTTATTATTTGACAAATTTATTTGAGAGTAGTACTTGCGTTGTCACATCAATCAAATTGTTATCAAATTTAGAAATTCCGTTTATTTATGTTAATTTGTAAATTTTTTAACTTTTAATATACAGGGAGAGTTCTATTAGGTTTTATTATCCTGAATCGGTATTGCAGGTCGTTTATTGAATTTTTAATAAACAATTGTCCCGTAGAATGTTTTGTAAAACGTCCTGGACAATGACAGCCTGTATAATGTTCTGTAAAATATCCTGAAAAATGTCTCGTAGAACGTCCCAAACAAAGTCCTGTAAAATATCGAATATTTATTAAAAATTGCCCGACGTATTGCCCGACTTAACCTGTATAAAGGTAAGGTCGGGCGGCGTTCACAAATTTCTACCAGGGAACAGCTAACCTAATTATTTTTTTGAATATTATTATTTGCGAAAATCTCAACTCATTGACAATAAATTAAAATGACCTGTAATACCGATTCAGGATAATACAACCTGATAAAATTCTTCCTGTATAATTAATTAAATACACATGTAAATATACACATAGGTATATATTTAAGTTTTAATTAAAAATAACAAATAATTATATTAATAAATTTGCACGCGTGTTCAAGTTGAACACGATAAGTATATAAATTTTCTTAAAACTATTTATCATATAATTTACAAATATATATAAATAAATAAATATAAATAAATGCACATAAATTTGAAGTTTAAAGATGCAACTTCACCCGAAGCAGTGCTTCTTTCAACTGATTATTATCGTCACGCTTTTTGCTCAACTTTTTATCATTTATAATATTAATAATCATCTAGCACAAAAATCAGTAAACCTCAACGATCGTTGCACGCTGGTGACTATTTAAAAAAAAAATTTATTTATATATTTATTTGCAATGT
Source organism: Lysiphlebus fabarum (assembly GCA_011426435.1). Lineage (NCBI taxonomy): Eukaryota > Metazoa > Arthropoda > Insecta > Hymenoptera > Braconidae > Lysiphlebus > Lysiphlebus fabarum. Next base: position 202,200 of record WSYQ01001031.1, read on the forward strand.
TTATCATATTGCAGATTATGAAAAAATAAAAAATATATACTAGATATAACTGTCTTGATATAAATTCAACATTATTATAATAATAAAATATATAAAATTAAAATAAAATATGGAGTTGATGTGTATATGGGTCCATTGGGAGGAAGAAAACTCATTTAATTGCCACCCTCAATTTGAGCTTCCCATTAAGGTTTTCGATCGATGGGATTAAAGAGCCAGTCTGTTATTAATATAATATATACATATATGTATATATTTGGTCAATATATTGTCCAGTGAATATAGTGGTCGTTTTGTTATTGTCATAAATATATATATATATATTTTGTTTGCGGCATTATATAAAAGAAAAATGAATCCCTTCGAAGTTCGAGTGGTTCTCCACCTACTCACCGCATGTGTCTCTCTTTTAAAATCCCTCAAAAAAAATACTCTTATAAATATCGTTATATGTTATGCGATGCCGTATCTATATAGAACCATATAAAATAAAATTAAAAAAAAAAATTGAATATAAAAAAAAGTAATAATAATATGGCCTTCTTCAAACCAATATGTCCCGCGCCAATCTCAATGGAAATCATATAGTCATTCCGATTGGGCGCCACTTGTCATTAATGACTTGACGTATTTTTATATAAAATATATTTTTTTTATATATACCCATACATATATTCATTTTAATATTTGATTTTTTTTTTATATTCTTATATTCTTCAATTTAATTACACTACGATGACGATTTTGTAGCCACCTCCTGTAGAATATTTCAAATAGATTTTTTTTTTTTTTTTATAATGGACAATGATTTTATCACTGTTTTGTGTTTCAAATATCATTGTTATTTATTAAAAGTATATTACAACGTTGATTGTTCAATATTTCAATTTATTTTTTTATTTTTAATTTCATTATATTAATTATTATTTTTTATATTGCGTTGTTATATTTATTTCATACTTTTGATGAAAATTAAATTTTTTTTTTTTTCAATGTAAATATATGCATTAATGTTTTATTGAACCTTTCTTTTTTTTTTTTTTTATTTTTTATATTTTAATGATGACGTTGAATTTTCCTGCTACATTATAAACGGGATTAGTGGTGCTTTTGCAATTTTTTATTTTTATTTTTTTATATATCCCTTTCGCCATTTAACAAATTGACATGGCCATGGTCTCATTTTCTCTTTTTTATTTGTTGGTATGCATCAATGATTTTTTTTACGAATATATATATATATATTTTTTTTTTATCATGTAAAACGTGAATTTACAAAAATTTTCTGGCGCTTCCAAATAGATCGGGTTAACCAAGAGTGGCAGGAAAATAAAAAAAAAAAAAAAAAACTAAAATACCTTTTTTTTTTTGGCTTTTGTTTTTTGATTTTTTGTTTTAAACTATTATTATTTTTTTTTAATTTAAAATTTTCAATATTGTAAAAGGCAGGTGATGCACTGTAGATTTATATAAAATTTTATCCGATTTATATGTTTCTCTCAACATTGTTTCGTCATCCCTGGTATAAAAAAATTTTCATGTTATTTTACAAAAAATTCATTGAAGCAAATTTACCATCAACACAATAGACACATGTTTATATATATATCTATATGATATTTAACATTACACACGCCACTCACAGTTTATTAATATCCCCAACGGATTGAATAACCAAATTTTTTTACCCTTTTTTTTTAAATTTTTTATTTCAAATATAAATTTCATGTACCATCATCACTAATTAACGGATTCTCAGAATTCCTCTGTTATTCTGTGTATTCAAATTATAAAAATAAATAAAAATTTACGTTAAATTAATACTGATAAATATATTGTTAAAAAATTCTCCAAAAAAAATGAAAATAATTTTCAATTATTATTTTTTAATTAAAAATAATTTTTTTTGTTTTAATATTTTATTTTTAGTATAGTCTAGATTGAATAGGGTTTTCTATGTGGTATCATTAACATTCTATTTGAGTTGATACATTATTTTTTCTACTGAGAATTAAAAAAATCCTGAGAAGAGTTAACCTTGAAAATTGAAACTTGCGCCATGGAAAACTACCTGGAAAACTAGTGCAAATAAAAAAATTACAAATGAATAGATGAGAGTGACAACTGTTAAATGTCACCATCACATCGAAAAATAAAAATCATCAAACAAAACACAAATACATGTAAAATATACCACAGTTTTTTTTTTTTTTTTTTTCTTTTTTGGGTTAAAAATACAAATTGCTTTTTCGACAAACTATCGAATTCGGCTTAAGCCTTATATTTCCATCGTCATTGTCTTTTTTCGTCTGCGGTATGTTTTTTTTCTACTTTTCTTTTTTTTTTTTTTTTTCTCCTATATTTTCTATTGTTGATTTTATTTAGTCCCATAGAAAAAATAAAATGAAAATTTATAATATGTGTGCGTGTATATAGAAGGCTGGGTTAAAGTGACAAATACTCTTTCATTAAAACATACAAACTTTTAATCTAGTATTATGCTTAGTTTGACAGCAGCCAATTGTCAACTAAATTCACTGCAAGACTTTTTCGTCAAAATATAAAAAAAAATTTGTTTAACTATTTTCATGCGAATTTTTATATTTTAGAGGGTTGACATTTAGATTTTTTTTTCGATACGCAAATAGAAAATAAAATAAGAAAAAAAGACGAAAAAAAAGGAGCAAATCATTATCGAAACTATCATTTATTATATGAAATAAACTATAGACATTTTTCGTCATGCTCAATCAATATATCCAAGAAATAGAAGAAAGAAAATTATCTCAAGTGGGAATTCCCACACAAGTTACAAGTTTTTCTTTTTATATTTTCTTTAAATAAAACGCTATTGTTGTCATTTTAAATTTTTCCATTGAAATATATTTTTATTTGTTTACTTTTTTAACTTTTATTTTTAAAAGTATATTCATGTATATATTATCAAAGTATGATTACAGGTGTTTATATGCGTATAATTTTACTTTATTTTTATCACATTTATATGTGAAAATTTTTATGTTGATTATAATCTTACCCCTTGTTTATAACACTCAACGTAATAATGATTTACCTCAAGATTAATAGTTAATTTTTACGACTTTTGATTGTCAAAATATAACATTTAATTAAAGATAAATGTAATTGCTATTTTTTGAATAATTTTAATTTCTAATTTAAATATAAATATTTATTTTTCTATTTAAAATTATTTATTGTACATATTATTTCTAGTATTCTCTAATTTAAATTCCACCAAATATCTAGCTTAAAAATCTAATCATAAAATCATAAAAAAGTAAGCATTATTTCCTGAATAATTGTTTTTTTTTTTCGATAAAAATTATAGATGTCTTGAATATTTTCTACCCCCTCGTCTAAGTAATATATACAAATTTTAAATATTTTTATTTTACAGTTTATTCGGTATGTAATTTAATATGAAAGCTATAATTAAAACACAATTGTGTATATAAAACAGATTTTAAATTATGATTTAAATTTTCCCCTTATGTATATAAATTAAAAATATTAAAAAATACTTGTCATTATTCTTGTCATTGCGTAATTATATTATAGTAGTACTTAAAATTTAAGTGCAAATTTTTTGATATAATAAATGTTTTTAAAGTGTTGAGTATATATTTGTTAAAGTTTGTGTAAATTTCTGATAAAAGCCAAAGACATAAAGTATATTGGTATGGTGAATTTGTTTTTGGACGATTCAAAGAGCATTATAAACTGTCAGATAATTGTTTGAATTGTTACATGTAACACCAGCGCCCAGTTTATACATATATATTTGTTGAATATTGAGATAAATGGGGTTGGAATAAAAGGGGTCATAGTAAAAGTTGTTAAAGGGCGCGTCTCTAACATAAACCTTTTGCACAACCACCAAAAACTCTGCACTGTTACAACTACTATTTATATATATATATATATACTCAACAAACTCCATTAAAACATTATACACGTTTCGATGCGCTTGATGGAAAATCAGATGTGCCTCTTTTCAACTGATATCCACATTTATATATCATCCGACTTTTAACATGGATATATACATGTTATAATTTTGATTTTTTTAATAATTTTTTTATGTATAAATAAATTACAGGACAACACTGAGTCTTCACTTGTACTTTCCAGTGTGTTGTCCTGTTTGAATTAATTTTTATATTTTAAAATAAATTTCGGGACAACACTGCGTCTCCACTTATACTTTTCAGTGTGTTGTCCTGCTTGAATTAATTTTTATATATTTTGAATAAATTACAGGACAACACTGCGTCTCCACTTATACTTTCCAGTGTGTTGTCCTGTTTGAATTAATTTTTATATATTTTAAATAAGTTACAGGACAACACTGCGTCTTCACTTGTACTTTTCAGTGTGTTGTCCGGCTTGAATTAATTTTTATATTTCTAAATAAATTTTGGGACAACACTGCGCCACCACTTATACTTTTGACAGTGTTGTCCGGTTTGAATTAATTTTTATATTTTAAAATAAATTTCGGGACAACACTGCGTCTCCACTTATACTTGTCAGTGTGTTGTCCTGTTTGAATTAATTTTTTTATATTTTAAATAAATTACAGGACAACACTGCGTCTTCACTTATACTTTTCAGTGTGTTGTCCTGCTTGAATTAATTTTTATATTTCTAAATAAATTTTGGGACAACACTGAGCCACCACTTATACTTTTGATGGTGTTGTCCTGTTTGAATTAATTTTTTTATATTTTAAATAAGTTACAGGACAACACTGCGTCTTCACTTATACTTTTCAGTGTGTTGTCCTGCTTGAATTAATTTTTATATTTCTAAATAAATTTCGGGACAACACTGAGCCACCACTTATACTTTTGATGGTGTTGTCCTGTTTGAATCAATTTTTTTATATTTTAAATAAGTTACAGGACAACACTGCGTCTTCACTTATACTTTTCAGTGTGTTGTCCTGTTTGAATTATATTTTTATATTTTTAAATATATTACCGGACAACACTGAGTCTTCACTTATACTTTTCAGTGTGTTGTCCTGCTTGAATTAATTTTTATATTTCTAAATAAATTTCGGGACAACACTGAGCCACCACTTATACTTTTGATGGTGTTGTCCTGTTTGAATCAATTTTTTTATATTTTAAATAAGTTACAGGACAACACTGCGTCTTCACTTATACTTTTCAGTGTGTTGTCCTGTTTGAATTATATTTTTATATTTTTAAATATATTACCGGACAACACTGAGTCTTCACTTATACTTTTCAGTGTGTTGTCCTGCTTGAATTAATTTTTATATTTCTAAATAAATTTCGGGACAACACTGAGCCACCACTTATACTTTTGATGGTGTTGTCCTGTTTGAATTAATTTTTATATATTTTAAATAAATTACAGGACAACACTGCATCTCCACTTATACTTTTCAGTGTGTTGTCCTGTTTGAATTAATTTTTTTATATTTTAAATAAATTACAGGACAACACTGCATCTCCACTTATACTTTTCAGTGTGTTGTCCTGTTTGAATTAATTTTTATATATTTTAAATAAATTACAGGACAACACTGCATCTCTACTTATACTTTCCAGTGTGTTGTCCTGTTTGAATTAATTTTTTTATATTTTAAATAAATTACAGGACAACACTGCGTCTTCACTTATACTTTTCAGTGTGTTGTCCTGCTTGAATTAATTTTTATATTTCTAAATAAATTTCGGGACAACACTGAGCCACCACTTATACTTTTGATGGTGTTGTCCTGTTTGAATTAATTTTTTTATATTTTAAATAAATTACAGGACAACACTGCGTCTTCACTTATACTTTTCAGTGTGTTGTCCTGCTTGAATTAATTTTTATATTTCTAAATAAATTTCGGGACAACACTGAGCCACCACTTATACTTTTGATGGTGTTGTCCTGTTTGAATTAATTTTTATATATTTTAAATAAATTACAGGACAACACTGCATCTCCACTTATACTTTTCAGTGTGTTGTCCTGTTTGAATTAATTTTTTTATATTTTAAATAAATTACAGGACAACACTGCATCTCCACTTATACTTTTCAGTGTGTTGTCCTGCTTGAATTAACTTTTATATTTCTAAATAAATTTTGGGACAACACTGAGCCACCACTTATACTTTTGATGGTGTTGTCCTGTTTGAATTAATTTTTTTATATTTTAAATAAGTTACAGGACAACACTGCGTCTTCACTTATACTTTTCAGTGTGTTGTCCTGCTTGAATTAATTTTTATATTTCTAAATAAATTTCGGGACAACACTGAGCCACCACTTATACTTTTGATGGTGTTGTCCTGTTTGAATTAATTTTTATATATTTTAAATAAATTACAGGACAACACTGCATCTCCACTTATACTTTCCAGTGTGTTGTCCTGTTTGAATTAATTTTTTTATATTTTAAATAAATTACAGGACAACACTGCGTCTTCACTTATACTTTTCAGTGTGTTGTCCTGCTTGAATTAATTTTTATATTTCTAAATAAATTTCGGGACAACACTGAGCCACCACTTATACTTTTGATGGTGTTGTCCTGTTTGAATTAATTTTTATATATTTTAAATATATGTCAGGACAGCACTTAGCCATCACTTATACTTTTACGAGTTTTGTCCCATTTAAATTAATTCTCTATATATTTTCAATATTAGTAACACGAAACTACACCTTTAATTTTTATTTTTTCATTCATTTTAATTTGATATGATTTTTTAGCCAGAATTTTGATTAAATATTTAAATATAGTTTTATAAATGTTTCTTATTATTTTGGAATTGATATTTTATATATTAAGTTATAGGTATATATATGTATATGTATATAATTGGATTTAAAACAGGTATATATATATATTTGTTTGCATTATCTCGTTGTGTCGTATAAAATTTTTAAAAGTCTTTGATGTTTAACCGCTTGTGTGTTGAATAACGACACTGAAATATTCAACGACGCGAGATGACCGTTTGACATTTTCACTGCGGGATACATTTGGACACATTAAATGACAGGTTTAACTTTTATGTATAAAAAAAAATAATATGTTTGTAAAAAAAATTTTTTGTCGACCAATACAACCGCAACATGATTTTTTTTCAACTCGTCATTAAATCTCAGTGTTCTCTATAAATTGCCTGGAAACTTTGAACCCAAGTCACAAAAATTTTCGATATACTTATCCTAAAATTTTATATATATATTTCTTATTCGAGTAAATCTTTTTTTGTTCTTTTTTTTTTTTTTGGTTCAATGAGAGCGACTAAAAGATCTTGAAGATCTTGGTATATAAGCTGTAAGGATTGAGTTTATGTTTAACAATAAAAATCTTATTCTTATTTTTATTTTTTTTTTTTTTACAGTGGGCGCCAGATAATTCGCTTCAAAACATGAATTTAAGATCAAGTCAAACAGTCAATGGTCCAATGAACAGGTCAGATAATATAAAAAATATTTTTTAACAATTTAAATTATTTTACATTTAAAATTAATCAAATATAATTTTTTATTTTTTATTTGCTATTTTAAATAAAAAAGTTGACTAATTTTATGACTTTCAATTTTAAACATAAACTATATCAGGAAAAAAAAACAATCAAATTGATAAATATGCCCAAATAAATCATTTAAAAATAACTATTTTAAAAATATATTCACAAAGTTTATTTATACTCGTGAGTAATTTCAATGATTTATTATCAAAAAAAAAAAAACAAAATGAAAATAATTTTGTCTCATTCTATTAATATCAATTAATATTTTAACAAAAATTCTCCCTCGTTATTATTAACCGAATAAAATAAATAAAAAAATGATGTCATATTCTATATAAAATATTGTGAACAAGTATTTCACATTAGAGCATCAATTTTTGCCATCAAAAATAATTTATTAAATTAAAAAGACATTTACAATAAATTGATACATTTCATGTGCACAAATATACCCGAACAATATAATAAAGTTATATATAATTTTTTTTTTATAATTTTTTTTGGTATATCTATTTCATTTTTATATACTTATATATAAATTTATTTTATCAATTTGTGCAAGAAACCCGGGCCATCGCGTGCTACGCAGTGATCAAGCCTTACCCTCTTATTTTAATTTATTTTTTTATTTTTTAAAAATTTTTTCTTATTTACTCTTTGTTTATATATTTTTTTTCATTTTATTTTTATAAAATCTTTCGTCATTGTAGTGCGATTTTGTGAGAAACAACCATGGGAACCATTCTCGATAATTTTTTTTTACGTTTATCTGTTTTTTTGATTTTTTTGCACCTCAAAAATCAAGTTGATTTTACAAAAAATTATCGTTATTTATATACTTTTTTTAAATTGTGTTAAAAAATTAACTAAAGTTTAGATTCAGTTGCAAATGGCAATTACGAATTTATATATTTAATTTTCCAAAATAATATTTCAAAACCAATAAAATTGGTAAAACTTGAAAAATTTATATCAAATAAATATGTCGGTATTTTTCTTTGTAAAGTTTTTTGTTGTTGAAAAATCCCTTTAAATTTACCTGGAACAATATCATTTTTTTGCTATGAAATTTTGAAAAAAATAAAATAAGAAAAACATTTGTAGCGCCTGGCGCATATATACATTATACATATATACATATAAATTCGATTCCTGTGGTGATTTGTCCTATTGTTATAGTTATTCAGTTTGTCTGTCGCCATGAGTTGAAAAAAAAAAATTTATTATAATATACACACGCCTAACCCTGAAAGATCAAATCATGGTGCAACCAAGTGAGCATATATATATAAAATCTATTGAGAGCGATATTCATAGTGACCCTCATCATTTTGACAATATAAAAAACCCTCTGCGTATACAATTTTCTAAAATTATTCCATTTTCCAAAATTTTTATGCGTAAAAAAATTAAAAAACTATTATTCAAATAAAAATTTAAAAAATTTGCTAAATTATATATCGATTAATATTTACTCAATTAATTTATATACTTTTGTTTTTTTTTTTTTTCAATTTAAAATAAAATTAAAGTAAAAAAAAAAGTTGTATATAAAGGGTAAAAATAAAATGAAAAAAAAAAAAGTATATATTATAAGTATTTTGTGGAGAATCGATTACAGCATGATCAGGGCAATTTATGTTGACGGATGAAAGCGAGTGTATAAGATGATGTTGAATGATTGATTTCGACACCGAGTCCACGCAAATTATCTTTCCAACTTATAAAATAAGATAAAAAAAATAATTTAAAAATTGAAAAAAAAAAAAAAAAAAAAAAAGGTATATATAAAAATAAATAAACGTGTGGTATTCTTAGTCTCGTTAGGAGGTTCATTGTCGTTGGGTAGATTCATTACGTTCAAAGACCAAGTAAAATTGATTCGATAACAGGTAAACTATATATATAAGGTTTAGACATGCTCAAAGAATCATTATTTTGTCTTCTCCCTTAAAGTGTATATACATTACATTTTTTTCTTCATGGTGTATAATATATTGTATGAAGAGTGAAGGGACCCACCTATAACATGAAGATCATCATTCGACCTTTTGAAACAACGTAGAGGGCAATCTTCAAGATGATTGATTCCATCGAAAAAACAAATCAAGGGGTAATTTGTCAAGCTGTCAACTAAATTCTTATTACGTTTATATATATTTACAATTTGTATATATATATAAATGTTGTTTATGAACCTTTTTGTAGAAATTTATATTTTATACAAACATATAAGTTGATAGCTTGATTCCGCGAAATTCTTCTATGAACAGTTGTTCATAAAATTAGGATTCTAGTATCCTTCCTATTATAAAAAGGAGAATGAAGCCTCCCTTCCAGACATTTGATTGGCTGTTATTAAACATTGTAAACAAAATAAAAAATCAATAAATTAAACAAAAAAAAATTCATTTATTTATCCGTTGCTATAAAAATTTATTTATTTATTTCTTCTGTTTACTCGTTGTTATGGGTATTAATTTGTTTGAAAAATTGTAAAAATTTAGTTCATAGAAGTGATTCATAAAAGTGTCATTAAAAATAAAAAATAATATATAATATATGTATCAACTTGAATTGACGTGAATTTTGTATATTTAAGATTTGCCAAGTTTAGTGTTTGTTCGTTCGACGACACCAAGAGGGTTGGCGGTATGAATTCAACTTGAATTGACGTGAATTTTGTATATTTGAGATTTGCCAAGTTTAGTGTTTGTTCGTTCGACGACACCAAGAGGGTTGGCGGTGTAAATTCAACTTGAATTGACGTGAATTTTGTATATTTAAGATTTGCCAAGTTTAGTGTTTGTTCGTTCGACGACACCAAGAGGGTTGGCGGTGTAAATTCAACTTGAATTGACGTGAATTTTGTATATTTAAGATTTGCCAAGTTTAGTGTTTGTTCGTTCGACGACACCAAGAGGGTTGGCGGTGTAAATTCAACTTGAATTGACGTGAATTTTGTATATTTAAGATTTGCCAAGTTTAGTGTTTGTTCGTTCGACGATACCAAGAGGGTTGGCGGTGTAAATTCAACATGAATTGACGTGAATTTTGTATATTTAAGATTTGCCAAGTTTAGTGTTTGTTCGTTCGACGATACCAAGAGGGTTGGCGGTGTAAATTCAACATGAATTGACGTGAATTTTGTATATTTAAGATTTGCCAAGTTTAGTGTTTGTTCGTTCGACGACACCAAGAGGGTTGGCGGTGTAAATTCAACTTGAATTGACGTGAATTTTGTATATTTAAGATTTGCCAAGTTTAGTGTTTGTTCGTTCGACGACACCAAGAGGGTTGGCGGTGTAAATTCAACTTGAATTGACGTGAATTTTGTATATTTTTTTTTTTTTTTTTTTTGAAAAGTATACAAACTGAACATTTGAAAATATGTGATCACCAAATGAACTTTTCTTCAAGTATTAATGAAGGCAAATTAATTATTAATTTAAATATTATATGTTATCCATGTGGACACGATGTTAATATTATTTCATGAATAATATAATAAAAAACATTAATAATTAAACAGTAACTTAATTTTAACATCATTCATATAAAAACATGAAGGCGCGCGAAGCGCGCCAAACGGTCTAGTTTAATAAATATTATAAATATTTGGATCATTGAAAAAATATTTCTAACCAACATATTAATGATATTATGCTTCTATTATTTGAAAAACACCCTTAAATGATTATTCTGTGAGTTTTAAGCATTTATTTCAATTATTTCTAATTTTTTTTTATTTTTTTATAATTTTGAAATGAGTTTGAGAAAGTCAAACTTTTCCAAACTCATACGGTTCATAGAAAAAATATTTCTAAGCAATCTATTAATAATATTATGATTCCAATATATAAATTACACATAAATTTAATTACTCTGAAAGTTAGAAGAATTATTTTTATTTTTTTTAATTTTGTATTTCTAATGACCTGCAGACAAATGTCAGTATAGCTTTTGTTGTCTGTGATCACTTTACCATAAAAGTCGGGTGAATTGATTGTCTAGTTTATAATACAATATGACAAGTATATAATCTAATATTAATAAATTTAAAAATATATTTTCATTGTTGATCAGTAATAATTTATATCCAACATTCCCATCTATCTATATATCTCATAATGCAAAAATACGTAAACTCTTTTGGTCTCACTAACTATACATGAAAATCCCAACAAAACGATGACTTTTAAAATTATATATATATACATATTTTTTTCATATTTATTTTTTATAATGTGAAATTTACTAAAACATGTATGTATAAGTATAAAATAGTAATTTTCTGCACGCAAGAACATATGCGGAAATTTCTGTGGTCAAAATAAAAAGAGAATAGTAAAAATTCAAAATAAATAAATAAATATATATAAATAAAACATAAATTAGAAAAATATAATTATTAAATAAATAATTTATATAAATTAAAGTTAAAAAAAAATATAAATTCGTTATCATTTACAAACATCTTTACGATAACAATTTAAAAATTTTCAAAAGAAAATAATAAAAATTATTTGATTCAATGAAAATTAAAATCAAATAAATATAAAATTATAATTATTTTTATAATTCAAAATTTATACAATAAATTTATCTCATTTCGTTTCTCTATTTTCTTCTCGATCTACCCCACAAATTTCTAAATAAAATAATCAAAAAAAAAAAAAAAAATTAGCAACAATAAGTTACAGGATGAAAAAAAAAATTCAAGTGTCATAAATCCTGTTAATTAAATTTTTCTCGTTGCATTAATATAATATATATTTTGTTTTTTTTTCTACAACGATTGCAAGGTGTGAATAAAAATGAGTATATACACTTATATAAAAAAAATATATATAAAATATATAATAAATAATGAAATGAGGAAGATTTTGTAATAAACGCGCGTGCGTCACGCATATTCGGTTCAACTTGATCTTTATCCCCCATCGTCACCCTTGTAAATGTTGAGTAATCACCCAGGGTGGTCTTTGAAAATCTCATAAAAAAATAATAATAATCAAAGGAAAAGATATGTGTTTACATCCGGTAGCGGCAGGTAAAAGAATAAAATAAAGAAAAAAAGAAAAAGCGTTTGGAAAAATATTAAATTTACGACATCAAGGACGTAGTCCTTCTTTTCATTGTCACTTTTTTTTTTTTATTTTTTTCATTTAGCTTATTTAACGCACTAATATGTATTACATTTTACTAAAGAAAAGATAACAAAAAAAAAAATAATAAAACCTAGCTCTCATGAGATCCTGAAAAAGACACAAAAAAATACATAAAAAAAAAAATTCCAATGACACTAAAATCTTCAATTTACACATCATAAAAATTTTTTTTTTTTTTATAGTTCAACCCCTGTAGGGTTTTTCTATGCTTTTGTTGATGTCTTTTTTTTTTTAAATTTGAAAATGAAAAAATTCCTATATATATGTAATATTAACAAAAATTTTTGATATTAATTGTTAAAAAAATTTTCTACTTATACATATGAATAAATTATAAATTTGATTTTCATTTTTTTAAACAAGGTAGAAAATTAGTTTGAAAAAAATGGGCGTCGAACTGCAGGGGGTGCGTCGTTATGAGACCTATTTGCTTCATCACAGCCCTTCTTGTATATAAAATATAAAATATTTTTCATTGCATTTGCGAACAACGTGCAAGAGATCTCATCTAGATAGCGGCATGATCGGTACTGTGTTGCACCCGGCCTTGTACATACGATGCAATATTACCTGTGTATGTTTGCCGCGTGTATTTGGAATCATTTATCTCTTTCTATCAACCAAAAAAAAAAAAAAAAAAAAAAAAAAATGATTGGAAATATAAAAGACCCGGTTGAATGTAATAATAATAATAGTTATGATAAAAAAAAAAAAATCATATATAGATTGGAGAATGATCAAAATGAAAATAAAGTTACATGCAAGTCACTGGGTAAAATTTGAATTTTTTTTTTTATTTTTTGATATTTATGCAGTGAGCTGAATCTCATCCCTCTCGAATCACGAATTTTATTTTCAAGGATTAATGAGTCTAAAGTAGTACTGAGCTTTATTTATCGATTGTTTTTTTTTTTGTTAATTTATACTCAATTTATTTGAATTGTATTAATTTGAAATGTGACAAAAACTTCTATTAATAATGTTTTGTTTATATGTCAAAATATATTTCGTTGACAAATACAAGATGTATTATTAAATATATTTATTGACAACTTTGACATATTTATTCATTGATGTACCATTGTTACATTAACCTTGATGATTTTGTACGTAAACAAAGCATCAAAAAAAAAAAAATATCTCTAAACGCAAACCTGTAAGTGAAGTTACAGTAAAAAAAAAAATTTAATTATTTTTAAAATATACATTTTTTATTGAAATGAAACATGTCTTTCAAATAAATTTTTTTTTATAATATTAATAATAAAGCTTTAAAAATATTTAATAAATTTGAATAAATACATATTTTCTTTGCTTATTTTAAATTAATATTTCAATGATTTTTTTTTTTTTTTGTTTAAAAATTTAATTTTTAATCAAACTATTTTCATATAAATATTATTATTAAATAAAATACTAAAATATACATATATATATTTAAATAATTTATAAATAATTTAGTGGGAGTGATAAAATAACATGTTGGTGTGTCGATATGTGAATAAGTACATACAATAGCAAAGCCAAGAATAAATATTACAGCCTTGACAAATTACTGTACACATTGAAGGCTGACTCTTGGTAATTACAGAGAAAGAGAAAGATTCACAATTTAATATTTTTTTTTTTATTTTACACACTAATACATATACAAGCATATACTTCTGGTTTTTCTATATGAAATTTTATATTTTTTATTTTTTTTCTTATTTATATCTCGTGGCTATAATCACGTGTGTTCAATGTTCATACAAGTATATCTATATGAAATTCATGTGGTTGCATTTCTCACCCAAGTCATCACATATCTTGAAACAAGACACGTGTATGCATACATATAAATTTCTTATATATATTAAATCCATCAGCTTATAACAACAATTCGTTGATTCACGCAACCGTCTTGTAATATTTTTAATACATTTTTTTATTTTTTTATTCAATGTGTGTAACTGTGATTGAGACTGTTGTTAATAATATATAAATAAAAATAAACAATAATAATGTTAATTTAAAAAAATATATATATATTTCATAGAGAAACTGAGGTGGCTGACCGACCACCTTGATCCTTTTACGCCAATTTCTTTAACTGCAAAAAAAAAAAATTATATATTTTTTTGTCTGCAGCCTTTCTACTTCATCACTTGAAATTTTATTAATGATTTGTTTTTTTTTTTTTCTTTTTTGTCTTTTTATAATGATAAATATTAGTTTTATTTTATTATTTATTTTTTTTTTTATGTACAAGACATTAAAGATTCTAGATGTATGTAGACACCAGTCATCAGTAAATGTCGTTGATGTTGAGAACGTAAATTAGTAATGTTGAAAGTGTGCCCTAAAAAATTTCCAGAGGCTAATTGCAAAATGAACGTCTCAGCACTCTAAATTCATTTTTTATAATTTTTTTTTTATCTTTTTTAATGTTTTATTAAAAATATAATTTTTTTTTTCTTTTTTTTTTTTTATAAATTACAGTTGGATATGATGATTTTTTTTTTATTTTAAAATTTAAACATTTAATTTTTTAATTTTTTTTTTATTTAAAAAAATTGACTAGAAATTTTAATTTTATATTATAAATTCATTTTTTTTTGTTCTCAAATTTATTTCAAGAATATTTAATTGATTATTGATTTACGACAGTAAATTGTATATTTTTTTTATTTAAAATATTCTCAAACTTTTTACTAGTAGCTGCTCAATTGCTCTCATTTAGTCAAATGTAAAAGTTTTTTTTATATATAATGATAAAACTTTGACTCAACGTTCCATTAGCATTACTAATTTATGCATCGTTATGAAGAGATCAGAAGAAAATCCCTTTTTCAAGATCCATCTTTTCTTTAAAAAGGGATCACGACTTTTATAAAGATTTTCTTCTCATCTTTGCATTTCTTAATTTACGTCATTTGCCATGTCTTAATTACAGTCATCTACAATTATTATATATATTTCTTTTTTAAAAAAAACAAAAAATTATAATGCAAAATAGTTTTTTTTTTTTTTAATTTCTCTCATCTTCCCATGATCAGTATTTTTTTAACGAGCAAACACATTTAATTTAATTCTTGTTTTGTAGTGCTCATTGTAAAAATTTTTCAATACCTTTGTTCATTTTTTAATTATTATATATTTTTTATTTTGAATATTCTAACTCGTATCTCGGTGTCGTCTTGAAGGTAAACAACTAAAAAATAATAAACATAATTTTAATGGACAAACAGCTTGTACCACATTTATATTGTACTTTTGTCTATGTACGATGGCACTCCCACAAAAGCTTTCACAAAAATAAAATATATTAAATATAAATTCATAAACTTGTCGTTGGTCTTTGTAGTCACACGATGACATGGGATTAAAAACATAAATAATATTTGCAATATATGACAATTTACAACTTGAAAATAATTAATTATAATTAAATAAACAAGATTGTCTTTTTTTTTTTTAGATATTTTTAATTTGATTTATTACATGGAATATCTTTTACTTTTTTTATAAAGTATACTTTCATTTTAGGAATAATTTTGATTTGTTTTATATATATATATATATGTATATTCAAGAGTATATAATTTTTTTCTTTTTAAATTTTATTTTTACCTCAATTTAGTGTTTATTTATTTGTTTGTGTGAGTGTTAATTTTGTGAATAAAAAAATAATAATTATATATTATGTAGTTGAGTAAAATTAGAGCCAGGTGTGTCCCTGAGGCTTGGTACGCGTGAATTGGAGTTGTTTTAGTTTTCTCCGTTAGAAAATATATATATACCTATATGATATATACAGATCGCGTGGTTAAACAACGTTACTTGCAATGAAACAAACCGCTTTACCGATAAGACCCTTTGGCATTTTCGTTAAACCTATCACAAAAATATATAGGTTCGGGGTTACATATTGCTCTTGGCATTATTTTTTTTTACGTCTAACAAATAAATATACGCGAGTGATTCAGAATTATACAAGCTCCAAATGAAAGGGAAACGAAAAAAATAAAAAATGGAGAAAGAATCTTATATTTTTTTTTTCTTTCAAAAATATATTAAAAGAATATAAACGACGGAAACGATATATATATATATATATTTATAAAAATAAATGAATGAGTATCGGAAGCAATGTAAAAATTCCCGCGGCTAAAATTCCTTAAAATTCAAAATGAATGTTTTTCATTCATCTGATTCTCATTGTTATTGTTGTTGTTGTTTTTTTATTGAAAAAATTATAAATAAAAACTTTTACAATGTCCAAATAGAAAAAATAAATTACCATTCTTTGCTACAAAGACAAATTAGAAAAGTATCAAATAAAAAAACAAAATGGCTGCTTCTAATATACATGTCAATCCCAAAAATTCATTCAAAAATAAACTTCCATTTTGTGTCACCAAAAGAGGGTAGGACAATTGACAAATAATAATAACAATATAATAAAAAAATGACAAAAAAAAGTGAAATACAAGCCAAACGATTGGTGAATTCACCATTGACAGATGCCAGGTGTTCGTCTTTTTTCAGCCCTTATATACATTACATCACTAATCCACCCATCGTCCTTCTCTATATATAACAAATTTTTTTTTTTTAAATTTATTATTATTTTTTATTTGTATTTACCCTTGGGCCTTGGATTTGTCAGGATGAATTGTAAAAAAAAAAAAAAAAAAATTTGGTGGGGTGGTATATATATGAAAATATATCAAGAGCATTGTATAACAGGCGGGGGATGAAATGCAGCTGCTAACAAGGACGGGTTTGTTGAGCTCCGTCCATCCATGTACTTCAAATTTATAAATATATCCACATCAAATACACTCTACCAAAAAGCCCAGCCACATAAATGGCGGATTTTGATTTTGGTGCTCTTGTAACTATCCCCCTCTTTATATTTATCCCCCTTTTATTAATTTTTTTTTTTTTTTTTTTTTCGATATCTGACATTTCATATATATACATATAATGAAAAAAAAATATAAATAAATTCAAACGACCCAGATTTATATTTGTATCAATACAAACAAAGACAACATATGTATAATATACAGAGCAGTCAAACGGTACTCCAACATTGTCCTTTGTTTTTTTTTTTTTTTAATAATATATATACTATATATATTTAACTATACCAAAAAATATGATGATGATGATGATGGGAGAATAATTCTGGTGCTCTCATTGAAACTAGAGAGAAAATAATTTGTGGAGAGTTGTGATCGTATATATATGAATTTTGGGAGGGAAAGACAGTTTATTCAAGTGAATATAAATTTGGATAAAGCTCTATTGTTATTTTCTCCTTCGCATGTCCTTCAGTATATATACATGTTAAAATTGATATGAGTGTATTGAGGTGAATTACACGCACTCGTGCCTAAACCCATAATATTGGGATGTAACGCCATCATGACAGCAGATGAAGGTGGGGCATGTATTAGAAACTGAATTTATATAAAGTGCATATATACTCTCCATGATGATGATGATGATGATGATGATGATGATTAAAATGGACCAAGAGATATGATATACAGAATGGCTGAGCTTCCACTCAACCACTTTTCATCTGTCTAGTTTCCCATGTGAAATAAAATATTGCTAATCATATACTGTATATATATATATCTAAGTGATATTTTTTTTATTTTTTCATTTTATTTCCCTTCTTTACTTATGTTCACCCTTTTTATTATTTCTATTTTTTTTTTTTTTATGTTATGTTATTATGAATATATACGCCACACGCCCGCACGCGTATATTTGTATCTATCCCCAGTGTAATTTTTTGATTTTTTTTTTTTTTTTCTATTTTGTATACTGTGGGTTTATTAATTCACATGTGGCATGTAATGTGAATAGTAAATGGCAAAATTTCAACCCTCTATAAAGGGGCGAGTCTAGTGACGAATAATAAAATCGCCATTTTGCAAAGTCTTTTAATAAAAAAAAAAAAATATTTATTTTTAAATTATTTAATATTATTTTAATTTTATGATAATTATAAATTTATAAAATATTTATTTATTATTTATTTTTTAATTTTATAAATTTGTAATTTAGATTTGTAATTTTTTAGTTGAAATTATTTAGTAATATATATGTTATTTATATAAAATATATTTATTTATATTTATGTTGCACATTTGTAAACTCACGTTGAGTCCTGAATACGTGTTCCAATCATCCAACTCAAGGTCAATCGACATAAACCGTCGACATCCATTCACGTCATCGACGTGTCAATCTTCTGGTAGCACAAGGACTTTTTTTTTTTTTTTTTTTTTTTTTTTCATTTTACATCTCATTTTATATCATCTTCTCCTTCATATATATATTCATATTACATTTTTATATTTTAAATTCAATTCTGTATATAGCAGTAAATAAAATTTAAAATAAAAAAACAAGACTCGCAACGACATTTATACTGTGAAACAGTGATGGCCGCTTTCCTGTTTGACAAATAAAAATGAATTGAATATAAAAAAAAAATCTTTTGTCCAGTTTAACCCCCCTTATTCTAGTAATAATAAAAAAAAAAGGGTCGATGAGTTTATATGTAGAGTGTACAATATAAAAAGGGCGTGTGTCTCTTTGCGTGCCCTATTTACCCAAGCGACAGCCTCCAGAGTCCTCGAGGCTTTTTTTTTAAATTTTTTTTTATTTTCTCCCTCATTTGTGCTTTTATATATATACATACCCTTGTCGTTGTCATATATATATTTTCTATAATCCACCCACTCTCTTTATATCCCTTCTCATCGGCATTACCCACCCCAATAGTCCTCAAACTGTGGGAGCCATATAAAATTTATCCAATCGCATGTCAAATAGGCATATATGCTGTACTAAGCATAGCGACGATTTTTTTAATGTGAAAAAAAAAAAAAAAAATAAATAAATAAATAATAATAATAATAATGTAATAACGGTGGTATAAATGTTGGGGTGGTTCGAGAACCAATCACCCCCTATTATACGCCCTTTTAACTTCCTTTTGTATACAAACTTTCTCAATATAAATAAACAAAATTCAATAACTTTAATAACAAAATTAAATAATAAAAAAATAAAAATATATTTATTAATTTATTATAATGATTTTATATGAATTTTATAAATTTTTATTTTTTTTTTTATTTTAATAATTGAAGCAAAAAATTATTGAGTAAATATAAAATACATAATTTTTTTTCTAAATTTTGGTTTACTATTTTATGGTAGGTATATATAACTCAAATTCAATGCTCACTCATAAATTGTGGTTTAAAAAAAAATATATAAAAAATTGTTATATCCGGTTTGTTATATTTAATTTTATATTTATTTTTTTTTGACCGACCCGGAAATATGGTTGAAGCTGATGAGGACTCACTTTGGCCTGTATGAATTTTATGATTATATTATATTAAAAATAAAAACAATAAAATTAGGTATATATATATTCAGGTGACGAGGTGCAACACCTGCTATCATCATCACAATTACCACTCGTGCAATTGATATGCCCCAATGATAAATAACCGTCATGGTAAAATAAAGGGCTCAATCATTTTGTGCTCATACCCCGTGTATTTTTTAAATTATTATTTTATAGTTATCATATTATACACAAACATACATATTATTATAAATTTATATAGGTATATATACACCTACTTTTATCATCACGTCAACAAGCGTGACCGTGAAGACACGTGTCATCTTTCCGGTTTAATTTTTTTATTTTAAATTTATTTATTATTTTTTTTTTTTTAAATTAATTAAATATTTAATTTTCTAAATAATTTTATATATCAATTAATTTTTTTTATCTTTTATATGTATTTTGTATTATATAGATATTATTTAATTTAGAATTTTTTAATTTTTTTAAATAAAAAAATTTAAAAATTGTCTGACTAAATATATATTTATACTACTTGAAATATTTAAATTTATATTTTCAATTTAATTTTTCTTTATTTTCTTAAATAAATAAGAAAAAAAATATTATTTTATTAAAACTGTCATGTTTAACATTATTTATTATTATTTTTGTTGTTTAAAAATTTTATTTGTATTTTTTTAGCATGTTTGAACCTGCTGAGCAAGGTGGCTTACTGCCTTCCGAATTTATATTTTAACACTGCTTCTGGCATGGTTAGACCCCCTGTTAATTTACCCAAGATATCGTGAAAGTGAAGTTGATGGATCAGCGACAGGTGTGATTGGACCACAGGAGGCAGAACATCAGGTAAAATAATAATAAAAATAATATCATATATAGTTTTTATGATTTTGACCATTTAAAGTTGATCAAATTTTTTGTTGACCTAAATAATTATATTTTACGCGAATTGTTTATATATTATTTTGAATTTAAAATATATATATTAATTTTTTCTTTGAATTTAGATATAGATCCACTGACAAATACATTTTTAATATCGATCGCGTGACTGTTGATCTTATAGCTTCAGTGCATATTTTCTTTTTTTTTTTTTTTTTCATAATTTTTTTACTGTTTTATTTATTTACTTGATTTTTTTTTTTTTTTGGACACTTATAATGTTTTACTATATACAACAAAAGAAGGTAGATAAACGTGAATTTAATTTTATATTATACTAAAGTGTCTTGTTCATATAATACTCCACCTCGTGATCAATTTTTTTAAAAATATTTTTCTTTATCTTTTCAATATTCCCACGAAATTTATTTAATTCCAAAAACCAGTAAAAATTAAAGCTTCAAAAATACAATATAAAATTTAGTTTTTTTTTTAAAAATATCTATCGTTATAAGATATTATCATCATCATTCTCATAACTTCCGTTTTTTGATTGTTTTTATTTTTTTTTTTTATTTACAACTTGTTAAAGTAATTTAACAACTATAAAATAAATTAAATAAAAAAAAAAAATATAAATAAAAAAGTAAAACGTCATTTTTAAAATCTTTTTTTAAATTACTGTGATTTATAAATACAAAAAGTTTTTTATTTTTTTATTTTCTGTTTAATTATTATATATGTTACTTTGTGACTTGATCGCATATCAACATTTTGATATTTGCAAACATATTGAAACAAACAACGGACAGACATTTAATGAGTTTTGTTTTATATATTATACAAAAATTAAAATTATCGTAATTTTCGTATGTATGACTTTTTTGTTTGGTGTTAAATGCCATTCGTGATGATTGCAATAATAGTATATCGTGTTTTTACATATACAAATGACTTTCTATTTAACCCTGGCACATTCGATGGTACCATGCATTATAATTATACATGCGCACATTTTGTCTCTTGATATTTCCTAATTAAGTTGATTTTTTTACCAAAAAATTTTATAAAATGTGGTTCCAATAATAATTTTACTAATTTCACATGAAAACTTACAACAATGCCAACAATAAAATATAAATATAAATGCATATAAATTGTCATTGATATTCATAAAGTTAAATATAATAATATAATATATTTTTTTTTTTAAAATAAGAGAAAGTTCAATAAAATAATATCCTTGGGCTCAGATAAATGATCAAACACGACCTTGGTTATTATAAAGTTGGACAATCAGGGTGTGTCACCCAAATAACTTTGCCATCTAAATATCGTAATATATTTACTGAGAACCAATTCGAACAACAAAAATGATCAAAAAAAAAAAACCCATATATACTCATGTGGTGCCGCCCATAATCAGCAGGCAACTGCCCAAGTGAGATATATGTATATCTTGCGCAAATAAATAAGTCCCCTGACTTGAAAAAAAATTAAAAAAAAACAAAAATTAACAATAAGCTAGAAAGAGGAAAAATTAAAAAATTCGTCACGAGATATAAATTTATTTTAATTGCCTCCAAATGACTGTCTTTATTTTTTAAAATATATATATAAAAAAAGAAACCTTATTTTAAAATAAAATGGTAGTTTTATAAAAAGTATAAATTAAAATACAGCTAGTGCGAGAATTTAAAAAAAAAAAATTTGTAGTGAAACTGCAAAATGTTGTTACATCGTGTGAACGTGTGTAGAATAGTATACACTTTATGTTATATATAACAAATTGTGTTGAGTATATGTTGCCATTGTATGGAGATGAAATTGCAACGAGAAACAAGCTCTCTTTCGTATAGATATACCTATAAATATAAATCTGAGAGCAAGACAACTGACTTTTAAAAAAAATATTCACAATAACAATAGATTTTGCAGAAGCCCCAACCACTCCAATGCACATAGTTTTATATTCAAATGTATATGTAAAAGTTGGCCTGATATTTTTACCTCCAACTGACCATCGTAATAATGTCCCTGTCAAGAAAGCGGTTAAGCGTCTTCTTGCGATTATATTTACCCTGAGGCAATCTCATAAACGTAAACGCCGGACGTGAGTTCTTCAGGCCATGGCAAAAACCATATAGCCACTTCCATTCTCCCTTCATTTTTCCATTTTTTTTTTTACCTTTATTTATCATTTTTTTTTTTTTAAATTGTGTATATATCTATTTTTATTTTCCCCTTATAAATTTTATTAAAATCATACATGTGCATACCTCCTATTTTGAAAAACCTGGAACATCTTATTGTCGGTCTTTCAGCTCACATTGACAGCCATAATATAATTACATTGTTAAATTATTTATTAGATGAAAATTCATATTTAAAAAAAAAGGATATATAATTTTTTTAAATTCAAATTTTATGGAGAATAAAAAAAAATTTATACGCAAATTTTTTGTGCGTAACGCTTTGTTGTGAAAATAATTGCTGATGAATCAAGGCCGTGTCGACGTGCGTGCGAATTAAACGAGATTCTATTATTTTTTTTTATTTTTTTGTTATTAAATATACCTATCTGTAAAATATATAAATTATTATATTTTTTTTTTTTTATTTATTTAACACGTGCGATAAAATATTGCAGTTATAGTTTAACGCTCATTTACGCAATTCAACAATGTATATAGCACGATTAAATTATACTTTTTTTTTTTTTTTGTATTATTTCTAAACATTTGTTAATATATCAACCAAAATAAGAATTTATACAACATTGTATTATGATAATTAATTCTCAAGATATAAAACTATAAATATTTATATAAAATTAATTATTATATTTTTTTTATTATTTTAAATTATCTTTTAAAACGGTGTTAAATTTTTTTATCAAATGTTTTTCTTTCTTTTGAATAATGAATTATAATTTATTAATTAAAATTAAAAATAATAAAAAATATAAATATTTTCACGTAAAACAATTGATGTATATTTTTTTTATATAATTACATATAGCAAATAAATAATTGCACATATTTAAAAGAAAAAATAATTTAAAAAAAAATCTGACATTTACAAAGTGGAATACAGGGTTGAATTCGTGTGTCAGTTATCATCGAACAAGACACATACGAAAATTTACTTTTTACGTTGTTAAAGAGCAACCAGAAAATATTATTTATTTTTTTTAATTTTAAATATTTCATTTGTGGGTAAATGAGAATAAGAGTGAGGGCCAAAAAGGTTAAAGTTTCAAATGATTGGTATGTGTGGATAATATATATTTAATGTCCATATATATACATATATATAAAAAATAACATTGATGCTGTAAGAAGGACCTCCTGTAGATACAGAGAAAAAGTCTTGGTATAATATGAGGACGCAAAGACTACTCGTAAAAGTCATTTTTATATATGCTCACACTCGAGGGACAGGTGACCGGGTAATATAAGTGTCAGCCATGTCGGTGTCATGGTCGATGAAAAAAAATATATTTAAAAAAAAAAAAAAAAAAAAAATTAAAGAAATAATTTTAATGCAATGTGGTACTGATGCATATATACCTATACAGTATAAGAGACAAGTATCAGGATATATATCTGACATATTTAAAATTCTCCTTTTGTGACCCCAAACAAACGAGGAAGAAATGTACTGTCACAGATTGACGCTTCGATCGAAAAATATAATTTTTAAAAAATATAAATAAATCAAGACATATACAAGTCCATCCATCATTTAAAATATCCCTTTTTTTTTTTTATTTTAAAAAAATTTATATAAAAAAAAAAACAAAAAAAAACAGATATACACACACTGTATATGTATTTTTTTTAAAAAAGCATTCTTGGAAAGTTTGGATATAAATTTTTATCCATTCATGACACTCCTCTCGACACGAAAGATTTTTAATGATAGTTTAATTACACATCAGTTGTTCATCATGAATTATTCTATTTAATATTTATCCTTTTTTTTTTTTTTTTCTTAATATAATTTTAAACAGTAAACTAGTTTAAAATATTTATATATATAATTAAACATGGGTTTCGTCTCCAAACATGTATATATGTGTCCCAATATAAGCCAAAGGCAATAATCACGATGGCCAATTACCCATGTCTCGTAACCATCTGCTTTATTCGATTCAAACCACTATTTTATTTTTTATATTTATTTTCTATATATATACACTTGAAGACAACAAATGTTTATAAATACACAACATGCGTTGTTCCGGGGGACCCAAATGATGCGTCCAATCACCTCTGTATATATTATACCTGCTAATTTTTTATTTTTTTGATACTTGGCCTTAAGCAAAAAAAATTTACAAATTTTAATTTGTACTAATTTTATAATGACAAATTTTTAATATGACTATACAAATGTGACATATTATTTTTTATTTTTAAACATAAATTTGGTATTTATACAAAAAATATTTATACTATATATTTTACAAGTACCAATTGTCGAGAGAGAATTTTTTTTTTTTTATATGATGATATTTAAAGGCTATGATTTTTATATACTTTAATGTGTGTACGAGGTATTCAAGTTGAATTGATTATTATATTGTGCATGATAAAAAAATTAAGGACAAAAAAATTATATATATATAAAATGAATGTATAATTATGTCTCAAAATCGTAGAGTTTGTTACATGTAATGGGACTTATTGCTTCTCTTGCGTTAAAACCAAAATACAAGTTAAAAAAAAAAAATTAGACACACTGAGAAACCCGAAATTGATCACGTACGATGGGCCAAAGTTACTTTCCTGCTCTCTGTTATTATCGGGAATAAAAGTCACCGCTACCAGAGATACCAAATTTCTTTGCGGCGACAATCTCGAATTTTTATTTCGTTTTTTATGATTTTTTTTTTTTTTTTTCATTTCATCTGCTACGTGATACAAATGGAAAAAAAAAAAAAATTATCAAAATCTTATTATTTTTTTATATACGAGACTGATCGTCTGGTTATTCGCGGTTATTTTTTTTTTATAAAGATGGTACACTTTGACTATAATTCTGTGAATAAAAGTTTACAGTGTTATTTTTAATTTAAAATTTTAGTTTTGAAAAAACTATATATTTCTAAATACCAATCTAGTGAGATTATTCTATTCTAGTATTTAAACAATCCCTAAATTAAAGTATCCTAAAATTCATAAAAAAATAATGGAAATAATCAAAATTTACAATTTACAATTACAAGATTTAAAGAAACTCGATACTTTTGCAAAACCATCGAGTCATTTAAAAATATATTTCTATAATTATGCTCCAAAACATACACATAATTTAAATTCAAATATAAAAATAAGAAAAATAACAATTAATCATGAACAAGAAATAAATTAAAAATCCAAAATTACCATCTTATAAAATTATAATTTTATTTTCCAATAAATATAAATAATTCAATTTAGAAAAAAAAAACAATCAATTAATCATAAAAAATACCAATTAATTAAATATAAATAATTTATCATAAAAATTTAAATAATTTTATTTTTATTAAATATCACTGTTCCATTTATTACTTCCAAATAAATAAACATAAACAAACTTGATGAAAAAAAAAAATACATCTACCTATATACCTAGTAGTAAAGTAAACAATTTAATTGGATATTTAAATAAAACATGGCTATCTTAATATACATTGGAGTATATCCTTATTTGTATAAAATAGGAAAGTAAATTAGCATAGTTTTAGCTTGACTGTCGGTTGTCCTGCATGTGGACTTGGCATATCGCTTTCGTTGTATCTACAACATGTATATATAAGCGATACTAAATATAGGTTTGTTATAAAAACAGTTGTGATTATATTAAATATACAAACCAAGAGATAATATGTGCAATGCAAAAAAAAAGGGCCTTGTATATATTTGGTTTGTATGTCCGGATAAAATTCGTTGAGCGTGACAGAACGATGTCTCAAC
The DNA here is from genome assembly GCA_011426435.1 of Lysiphlebus fabarum. Taxonomy (NCBI): domain Eukaryota; kingdom Metazoa; phylum Arthropoda; class Insecta; order Hymenoptera; family Braconidae; genus Lysiphlebus; species Lysiphlebus fabarum. Next base: position 229,152 of record WSYQ01001031.1, read on the forward strand.
CTTCAAGTGAAAATATCAGAAGCACATCATGAAAATAATATTATACCTATTTATACAATAATTAAAGTCTTTTATCAATTGTCTCATACATATTAAGGCTTCACTCCAAGATAAGATTCGCATATTTTGTACCAAGACAAGACCAAGACAAGATTAGGCTCAGTCTTGGCATATTTAGTCTAGGGTGAAGCCCTACAAGCCACAGTCAGTTTTGTAGAAATAGAGCATTTTAGTCGTTAATAATTTTTCTAAGTTGAAATATAATGGTTTTATGATTCAATAGTGTAAACAACAATGAAAGACGTTGTTTCCAAGCAATAGATAATTTATTTCTATTCATTTTGAAATTTTATTGGACTTTGAAGCTAACTTTTACTTCCGACTTATAGTCGTCTTTGTGAAAAAGAGGCATTTCGGTCAAAATAAATTTTTCTAAGACAATATTTCATCGGATTATCATTGAATTGTGTTAACAACAATAGAAGACGTTGTTTCCAAGCACTAAATAGATTATTTCTATTCATTTTGAGATTTTGTTGGACTTTGACGAAAACGTCGACATCCAAGCCAGAGTCAGTTTTGTAGAAATAGGGCATTTTGGTGGATAATAATTTTTCTAAGTTAAAATTACATCGGATTATGATTGAATTAAGTTGACGACAATAGAAGACGTTGTTTCAAAGCATAAAATAAGATATTTTTATTCATTTTGAAATTTTATTAAATTTTGACGCAGACTTTTAACTCCAACTCAGAGTCATCTTTGTGAAAATGAGGCATTTTGGTTAAAATAAAATTTCCTATGTTAAAATTTCACCGAAATATGATTGAATTGTGTTAACAACAATAAAAGACGTTGTTTGCAATTATTAAATAGATTATTTCTATTCATTTTAAAATTTTATTGGAGTTTGACGCAGACTTTTACCTCCGACTTGAAATCATCTTGGTAAAAATAAGACATTTCCGTCAAAATAAATTTTTCTACATTATAATTCCATGAGATTATGATTGAATTGTGTTAACAACAATGAAAGACGTTGTTTTAAATCATAAAATAATTCATTTCTATTTATTTTGAAATTATACTGGACTTTGACGCCAAGTTTTACCTTGGACTTAGAGTCGTCTTTGTGAAAATGAGGCATTTTCGTTAAAATAACTTTTTCTCGGTTAAAATATTAAAATATTATGATTGAATTTAGTCAAAAACAATGAAAGACGTTGTTTCCGAGCTATAAATAAATTATTTCTATTAATTTTAAAATTTTATTGGACTTTGACGCAGACTTTTACCTCCGGCTTAAAATCATCTTGGTAAAAATAAGACATTTCCGTCAAAATAAATTTTTCTCAATTGAAATTTTATAAGATTATGATTGAATTGAGTCAACAACAGTGGAAGACGTTGTTTTAAATCATAAAATAATTTATTTCTATTTATTTCAAAATTTTCTTGGACTTTGACGCCAACTTTGACCTCGGACTTAGAGTCGTCTTTTTGAAAATGAGGCATTTTCGTTAAAATAAATTTTTCTCGGTTAGAAAATTGAAATATTATGATTAAATTTAGTCAACAACAATGGAAGACGTTGTTTTCGAGCATTTAATGAATTATTTCTATTCATTTCCAAATTTTATTGGACTATGAAGATAACTTCTACCTCCGACTTAGAGTCACCTATGTAAAAATGAGACATTTTTGTCAAAATAAATTTTTCTCGGTTGAAATATTGAAATATTATGATTGATTTTCATCAACAACAATGAAAGACGTTGTTTCAATACATAAAATGAATTATTTCTATTCATTTCCAAATTTTATTGGACTTTGACGCCAACTTTTACCTCCGACTTGGAGTCATCTTTGTGAAAATATGGCATTTTGGTTATTAAAAATTTTTCTATGTTAAAATTCTACCAGATTATGATTGAATTTAGTCAACAACACTGTAAGACGTTGTTTACAATCATTAAACGAATTGTTTCAATCAATTTTGAAATTTAATTGGACTTTGAAGATAACTTTTACCTCCGACTTAGAGCCACCTTTGTGAAAATGAGGCATTTTTGTCAAAATAAATTTTTCTCGGTTAAAATATTGAAATATTATGATTGAGTTGTGTTAACAACAATGGAAGACGTTGTTTCGAAGCATAAAATAAATTTTTTTTATTTATTTCCAAATTTTATTGGACTTTGAAGATAACTTCTACCTCCGACTTAGAGTGGTATTTGTGAAAATAACGCATTTTCGTCAAAATAAATTTTTCTCGGTTAGAATATTGAAATATTATGATTGAATTTAGTCAACAACGATGGAAGACGTTGTTTTAAATCATAAAATAATTCATTTCTATTTATTTTGAAATTATACTGGACTTTGACGCCAACTTTTACCTTGGACTTAGAGTCGTCTTTTTGAAAATGAGACATTTTCGTTAAAATAACTTTGACGTGAACGTCGACATCCAAGCCAGAGTCAATTTTGTGGAAATAGAACATTTTGTTCAATAATAATTTTTTTAGTTCAAATATAATCGTTTTATGATTCAATGTTGTCAGCAACTATAAAAACCAAGCCAAGACCAAGATAAGACTAATGTTTTTAAAACCAAGACAAGACCAAGACAAGACTTGGCTCAGTCTTGGCATATTTAGTCTTGGGTGAAGCCCTAATACATATATACATTTTTTCTTTTTAACAATATATTACATTAAACTATTATCAAATACTTTATTATCATCATCATTAGCATCATCATAGTATCATGATTGTCATCGCATATTGTCGTTTGTCTTTTCACACGAACAATATTTTTTTTCTCATTATTAATGAATAATTTAATATAAATTTATAATTAAATCTCAATATAGTAAAAAAAATTTAAAATTTAAATTTTATTATTCAAAAATAACAAATATATTTAGAAAGTAATAAATAATATAAAAATCAAATATAATTAATTAATTTATATTTTGAATAATTCATTTAAATTTATGATATATTTATATATAAAATTTTATTATTGATATTATATGAAATGCAATATTAATAACGATATTTTTTTTTATTTTTTGAGGTGTTAACAAAAAAAAAAATAAGTTATAATGATAATTAATTGGAAAAAAAAAAACAAGTCAAGTGCATAAATAATGAGAAACAAAAAAATAAATTTCAAAGCATATATACACTTTTATAATATGTATATAGATTATCTTGAGTAAAATGAACTCCTTAATCATGTCGCAGATATAAATAAATGGGTTTAGTTATTTATATTTATTTAAAAATAAAAAAAAATCAAAAAATGCGCGTAAAATGTGATGATAGTAAAACCGTTATATTCCACAAGGTATATACTCGTAGATTTCAAGTCATGGCTAAACATTATACTCAACACACATATAAACATGAAAATTTTTATTTTTATTTATATTATTTTATTTTAATTTTGCATAGGATGTAACTGCAATGACTTTTAATTTTACATGTTTGTGTAATGCATGTGTCTTGACAAGCAATTGCAGATTGTTAGGTGAATATTTTTTCTATGTAGTAGCACATTCAGGTGGGGCAACGGGAAAATATAAATAAAAAAATATATATTTTAAATGAAAAAATAGAAAAAAAATAAAAAAAAGGAGAAAAGTAGAAAAGAAACACTTAACATATTACGCGAAGTGCGATTAATCGCGCGCTCCTGTTTCAAGACATTCTTCTTCCTACATAACTTGCTGTTTGTCTGTCGTGTGTTGGTACTTATTTGCTTCCGCAATATATATAGTAAGTACATATTGTAAGTACATATATGTATATATAGGTGTATATATTTTACGCGCGACAACAAACCGGGACAACTCACTGTGACCGATACGTGTATGCGTGTTCCGGTGTAACAGGTCACACGATTCATCTCGCTTGGCTTACGAACCAGGATAATAATAAAATTGAATAAAAAAATTACAAAAAAAAACAGATAAGATAAGAAATAGCAATTTAATATATATAAATGTAATTAATTTAGAAATTACATTGATAAAAATAATATATACATAAATCGAGGAAGAAATCAAAGGGTCATATTTTTTTTTTTTAAATTAAAATTTATTAATTTTTTTTTTTGTTTTTATTGAATAATAATTTTGTCAGAATCATTTAATTTTAAAAATAATTTATAAAATTGAATTTAAATTCTAAATATTAATTCAATTGAAAAAAATTACAAAAAATTATTAAATTAAATTAAATAAAGTTTCTTCAATCAATAATTAAATTTTTACCACAATTATTTAAAATATTAATTAAAACACTGCAACTATATTTAAATACATATAAAAAAATGAAAATATATAATTAAAAAAAAAATATATATATAAGTATATTTCATTTTAAAATAAGCGTTGAAATTGGCTCATATCGATGTGATCAGTTTGTTAAGTTGTATTATTCTTTCGCGTGTTTATTATTAAACAGGTACATTCTTCATTGAGGCCATATGGGTGTTTGGGTATTATAAATTTATCAGAAAGATATGCACATATTGAACAAAAATAAAAATAAAAACCTAAAAATTATATGTGATGGTAGAGAGAAAAAAAAAAAAAGAGTTGTTGATTATCGAGTCTTAGCAAACTCTGTAGAGTTTATATAGAGATAAAAATGTAAAATAAAAATATAATATGTAGAGGGGGAATTGAAAAATATAAAATGAAAAAGATAGTGACCCTTGACCTCAGTCTCAGTGTATATATCGATATACAGTCTCTCGTGCCATGGAGATATTTATTGAAGATAATTACAAGAACGCTCGTAAAGTTACTCGCTTGAGTATTTCACTAACGCACGCCTTGGCTGATATCTTACACCGTCAATTTTGCTTCCCTTTTTTTATTTTCTCTTATTATTTAAAATTATAATAATAATAATAATAATAATAATAATAATATAGAGACATTCTGATGATGTATTTTATAATTTTAATGAATGTTGGTATATATGCGTGTCCATCAGAAAAATAACAAAATATATATATGCATTTGTGTTTTTAAAAAAAAATTAAAATATAGGTATACGCGTTTATTTATTTATTATATTTTTTTTATTTCACAACTAGTTTATTTTTTTTTTATCTAAATTTAGTATTTAATTGTATATTTAGTTTGGTATTGAGTTAAAAATGTAATTGAAGCTGAAAGATATATTTTTTGTCAGATTCATATTTCATTCAAGAAAAAATTGAAATAGTTATGAGATAAGTTTGATAAAAAATATAAAAAACAATTTGTTTTTTTTAAATTGGAAATAATGATAATATTTTTTTTTTTGTTTTGTTTTAAAAAAAATTGAAAAATAAATGATTAACATCGATTGATGAGTGATGTATCTCTCATCAATTTCTCGCGATGTATATTTCTCACGGTCGATGGATATGTATAAATCAATGGAATTTCAAAGATGTATTTTTTCTTAAAACTTGAATAATTCTATACAGTAAATATGTATAATAAAAAAAATATCAAAACTTGTTAAACGCATGTGTTGTGAAATTTACAAATCATATTTTAACGTGAATATAGCCGCAACTATAAATGCGCGAGAACCACTTTTTTTTCAAAAAAATCATTTAAAAATATTATAAAAAAAAAAAAAAATAAAATATTTCACCCCCTTCTCTAAATTATATCTTTACCTACGTTAATTATACCGATCACGAACTTGCAAAATTTTTACTCAATAGTATTTGAAAGTTTATTATATTAAATCCCTTAATTTTTCATTTTTATTTTTATTTATATATAAATTTCTTTTTTATCTTTTTGCAATATATATAAATATATATTTTCGACTGTGTGAATATCAAAACTATAACAAAACAATTCCGTTATTTTCATGTCTTTTGTGTATTATTTATTTAATATTTTTATATATTTAACTATTTCTCAGACCACCCTGATGATATTTAACAAAAAAAAATAAAAATAAATAAATAAATATAATAACTCTATTTAAAACAATCATTGTTTAAATACTGAAATATAAAAAACGATTACTTGCCAGTAGAAAAAAATAAAATAAATTATTACAATAAATAAAAAAAAAAAAAAAAAAAATTATTCGCAACATTTTGCAACCGTATACAAGATCGACATAATTTTTCTCAGCATTAATTCAGTCCAATTAATATCCGTCATTTTAAAACGTGAAAAAAATAAAACTTTTTATATTTAAAAAAAAAAAAAAATACGGTAAACATATTTTTTTTTATTCTACATAGTAATTCAGGCCGAATATATACAAGTTGTATTTATTATTTATTTTATTATAATATCATTTTTGTATTCACATGCGGACAATTGGTTTATATCTCAAAATAAAATATGATACATTCAAAAGTATAAGCAAATATATAATAAAAATTATAGCGGTCAGATAAATAGCGTGGGGTCTGAGTGTGGCAATGGAATGAAAATCGATCGACAAACTCTGAGATAAATAAAATAATAAAACATAAATAAAATGGTTTGAGAAATAAAATAAATAAATATGCGTTGAGACTTTTTACTCATCTTGGTTGAAAACTTAGTGCCCGGCGGATCGAGATGATGCGTCGATATATCTGAAGTTGCAAGGTTTTTTGCACCGATGCGATCTCTCACCTTGTCTGCCATGCCCCTCATGCACTTTACTCTTTTATTTATTTTTTTTTTTTATTTTATATTTTCAATATTTTCAATATTTTATAATATTATTATTTTTATTTCATTACATTTATTTCTATTATTTTTTATTATTTTTTATCTAGTTTAATATAACTGCTCTTCTTGTTTTGTTGTTTTTTTTTTTTCTGTATGTCAATTTGACGGGAAATCGAAAAAAAATGTATATATTATTTGAAACATAATATAATGCACGACATTGCAATGTCAACCATTCGTTTTTTTACATTTGATGTAAATCGAAAATGCAATTTTAATTTTTATTTCTTCACGAGACATTTTTATTTATTTTTTTGAATAATTAAAGTAAATTGTGTTGAGAGATAATTAAACATGACATTTTAAAAAGATTTTTTGGAAAGTATATGATACACGCAATGCTGTATAACATTGTTTGAGGTAAATAATGAAAAATTGTTATCACTAAAAATGCACGACACATACCTCATCAAAATTTAAGTAGAGGAAGTGTATGCAATGTCATCCAAAGTGATTAAATAAATTTCTTTAAACATGACTTTATTTTCTAATTGCATTGTCATTGTTTTTTCTTTAATTTAATGATTTTTTTTATTTTTACTGTGGTTAATTAAATGTGAGAGAAAAAAAAAACCCAGTGATTGCATATCAAAGTAATTGATCAATCTGCAGATATGTCACTATTTTCTGCAATATATGTATAGCTCGGTCTGTGATTAATCATTAATTTTTTTTATAAAGTCTTTATTATTTAACCTTGTGAATTATAAAATCTAACTACTGTATCAATTTTCATTGTTGTTATTATATTATTCACGGTTATTTTTTTGTGATTAAGATGACACTGTGAAGTGTTCTATGCACTCGCGCACGCAAGACTGAAGATCCGTTGGAACTTTTCGAGTAGGGACTTCTTGAATTTCATTTAATATAATGCAAAATAAGAATGAATAGTTTTTTTTTTAAAAAAAGGTGGGGTTGTTTTTTGAGTAATATATATAATTTTTTTTTTATCCATTGCTAACCCTTTGTACCCATTCGTGCGTACAACTGAGCTAAGAAAAAAATAATATAAGGTGTACACGCCTTTCTAGGATTGGCATATATCCCCTTCCATCTTTATTCACATGAAAAATAATAAGAAAAAAAAAAAAAATCATCATTATTATTTCAATGTTGAATATCTTTTTGTAATTTTCATTTTTTTTTAATCTTTTATTAATCTTGAAATTTTTATTATTATTATTTTTTTTCATATCAAAAAGTTTAAATGAAGTAGTTGGGGTCCAGAGGACAATGCATTGTTGCCTCAATTTTATAGTGAATATTTTTCGAAAGCCCAAGTGCTTGACCGAGCCATTTCGATTAATTTTTTTTTTAATTTTTTTTTTAATATGGTCATTTAGAACGTTTATGGGATGAAATTCCACAATAATCCCTGATCAACTTGGACCCCTATTTAAATATCTGTATATATACATGAAAACTTTTGAGTACTAAAATTTATCATGGGGATTGAAATTGTTGATTTTTTGGTTGACGGATTTAAAGAAAAAATAAATATTAATATAAATTTTTAAAATACAATATTTACATGAATCATTGAATTGAAAAATAAATATTACAGAAAAAAAAAAAAATTTACACTACATGTCAAAATATATATTTTTTGAAATTTTTTGAAATATTTTTTCAACAAATTGTAATTGTATTTGAATTGCGGTTGATGGTTATATGGATATATATATATGTAATACGCGATGTAAAAAATAAAATATAAAAAATGAAAAATTGAATTACTAGTCATGATAGGGTGGTTGCCTGTTGTAGACTTCAAAAGGCCTTTTATACTCAGAATTTATCTCGGCACAGCCGGAATTGACAATTGACAGAATTGATACTGTTGCGGGATTCGCTTGTATGGCTATGATATTTATCGCCTGAGGCATACACAGCCACCGACAACACCAGAACACCCCGAGACTGCAAAACGAGCATTAGGGGTGAATTTATATATGTTATATATATCCCCCTTTACTATTTTACCTATATACAGCCACAAACCAGCTGGCAAAGGACTCGTTATCATCCACACATTTCGTCGCAATTATATTTATTTTTTTTATTATTTTCAATTTACCACAAAATTTTTATCATTTACAAATATAAATTTCATCTTTTGTTAGTTTAAAAATTATGTATTAATTTTTTTTTAACGGTTTATTATTATGATTTTATAAGATAAAATCTGTCGTGTTTATTCAACGATAATTTTCACCGGTTTGTGACAATCTTAATTATAAATTTATCATTTTTATAATCTAACTGACAATGTCACAACATCCTGCATTAAAAAAAAATTTAATTAATAAAATTAAAATTTAAATATATATTTTTAAAATTTAATAAATGAAAAAATAAAAATTAATTGACAAAAAAGTGAGATAATAATAAAAATTTAAAATTAAAAAAATTAGAAAATAAGGGGATAAAAGATAAAGACTAAATCCGATTTACTAATGGGCAATTTTATATAGCGACAAAAAAAAAAAAATATATTTAAATGGCAAAGCAATACGTATGGGTATCATAAAACTATTTTCAACTCATTGCCTAATTTATCTGCAGATAAAAATGTAAAAATATATATGAAAAGTGGATTGATTGTTCTTTGAGTGGTAAGAGAAAAGTGGATCAAGTATAATACCCAGTAAAATGAGTATTTGAAGGGTGAATTTAAAATTAAGGATATAAAAAATATAATATATTTTATCATTTTTAAATAAATTAATCTAATTTTTCACTTGTGGTGACACGACATGTCGGTTACATCACTCAAAAATTATACTACTTGGTAACTTGGACACCATTAAATTTATTTATTCACACTGTATATTCATTCTTTCATGTCACTTTGATTTTTCATCCAATTTTTTTTCTATATCTTTTCATATATTCATCGGTGTCTCTTTGTCGAAATGAATAATTTTTTTAAAATTTTTTCTTTTTTTTTTTTTGCTGCCTCATAAGAGATATATACACCAAAAACGACATTGTAAATTTATATTTAAAAAATTTGTCGAGTCATTGATACTCTGGTTTTATATTATTTATTTATTTATTTATTTTTTTCAATTTAAAAATATATATGAGTTAAATGATAGTGTGAAACTATTTAGAATTGGTAGATTTATTTTATATGCATTTTGACTACCCACGTTGTTGTAGATAAAAGCCACCAAAACGAGCGTGACCAAAGGTTAAAAAATATTATTGTGTATGCTTTTATAATATATTTTTAAAAAAATTATTTATATATTTTTGAATGAAGAGAAGATTGGTAGAATCATCACTGTAAAAAATTTTTTTTCAATTTATTATTTTGTATAAATTATCAACAAATAGTCAGACAGCTACTCAAACTTGCGACGAATTTTTGTCTTCATTGTCATCAAAATATATTTATTTATTTTTTTTTCATAAATATATACGAGACATATAACGTTTTTAAAATTTATTATTATTTTGTAATAAAATATATTTTAATACTTGTCAAGTGATTTTATTACCTCGTTAAATTTTGGTTCATTGATGTCCTAACTGATTGCTAATCTCATCGATATTTTTTAAAATATAAATTTAACAAAATAAAAATTCATAATTATAAACGGTAATTATGTAAATGAATAACGAATAAATAAATAAAATGAATATAAAATTAATAATTGTATTGAAATCAATTATCTTTACGTGCTTCAAAATTTTGATATATTTTTTTTATTTTAAATTTTTTAAATAATATCACACGCGATGAGACTAGTAAAGACAAGATTACCTGTATGTCTTTACAAGTACTTGAAGATTAAAGATAAGTTAACATCGTATAAGGGTTACTTGCATTAAAAATAGATTCTCTTTTATACATACATATCTAAATTCATGGATGTCACGATATACATTCGTTGTTTATTTTCGAAAAAAAACTGTGAAAAAAAATATCATCGTCACGCGACTGTCTCACCTTGTGTTATATATACTACCACAGAAATGAAAAAAAAAAAAAACCTTATTTTTTATTTTAAAAATAATGAAACCATTTTATGACCTAAATTCGTCCTTGTGGCTTAAAAATATTTTTGTTAAAAAATTCACACCTTTTTTTAAAAATGCATTGGCAAATATACGTTATATTTTCTAACAAAAAAAAAATAAAAAAAATATTTAAAAATATCTTTGAAAATTGCAGTGGTCATTGTTGAAATAAAAAAATAAAAAAAAAAAAAATTCCATAGAAATTGAAGCCTGTTTTTTTTATTTTTTAAAGGATATATATTTTTTGCCCCCATAAACACTCTAATGTCTGGATTCAGGATAGAGTATATAACCACGAGTAGTAGAAAAAATAAAAAAAATAAAAAAATAAAAAATAAAAAACTATATAAAAGATGATCTCTTATTTATTTTTATTTTATCTTTGGCATCTAAAGTTTTACTGCTTTTCCAGAATTTTAACGACACCACTAAATGCGACTTATTTAGACTCAAGATTCTCTCTCTTTTCCAATTGCTTCAAACCAATTTTATCATTATAATTTTAAATAAAAAAAAAAGTACATAAATAATATAATTATAATAAATATAATTTCTTAATAATTTCTATTTTTTATAAATATACAAATGTCAAAATAAAATTGTCCAGTGATGAATTAATTTTTTATTTTCTTGTAGAATATATTTCTCCCTATTGTGTATATCAAATTTCTGGTCTAATGGTAAATTAAATTTTACAACCCTTAGTTTAAAATTTGAAAAACGTCCACTTGACAATTGACATGTCGAGTTTATTGTGTAAATTTATACAAGCATATATATGTTTTTAAAATATATACAGTGTAAAATACATTGCCTGACATTTTGTTGGGGCTCATCATCCAAACGCCTTCGTTCTGATATTATATATATGTACACTCTCATATGTACTTCTTATATTTTATTTTTTTTTTTTTATATATTTTTATATATTTTTTAATATCATACGCGACATGCGGCTTTGAATTATTAAACACATGACACGACATGAGAACATATATTATTTAAACTTGCGTCATATATAAAAAAATAATAATGAAAATAAAAATATATTAAAATTTTTTTTTAAATTAAAATAATTTTCATTTAAATTTAATATTTTATTTTTTTATGAAAAATAAAAATTGATAATACTATTGATTAAAAATTGAAATAAATATAAAATTTTTTACATTTTAAATTAAATAATAATAAAATGTTTTTAATTAAAATTTTAAAAATAAAAAAAAATTTTTTACAAAATAATTGTAATTTAATTAAATAACAAAAAATTTAATTAAATTGTCAATATTATTTATTTTTCATATTCATATATAAATTTTTATTTTTTTTGTTTTTTTTTTTTAATAATTTTTTTTAATAAAAAAATAAAATTTTGATATTTGATCAATATCAAAGACATGATGGATTGAAATAAATTTTTTTTTTTTTTTGGTGTTATAATATTGAGACGTCAAGTTATAGACATATATATCAATCTATCTCATTCTTCTCGTAATTTTGTGTGTGAGTTTGTGTATGTATTATAATATATATTTGAAGTATCACAACACAGTATCTCATCTTTTGGTATGCCCGTTTGATAATGCATTAACGCCAGTGGATCGGTAATATTAGCATAGCATACGCCCATCGCATTTGAATTGAGTCTCAGTGGCAGCTTTTCTCCCTTTCTCTTGATTCTGTTAATCCTCCTTCCACAATTACCTATATATATATAACATTGAATATATATATAATGTTAGCAGAAGCTAAAGTGAAGGAAGGCGTCCCAGCGTCTCTTTGTCATGCTAATATATCAACAAGCATCCATCCAATGTTGTCGTCCCGCCAAGGATGACTCTGCACGCTTTTCTCTTTTACCCTGTCAGATATGCCCTCAACATCTTTGAATTTAGTTGACTAAATTTACTCATTCTATTTTTATATCCCTCTGAATATTTAAATTAATATATACATATATATTTTATTTAAACGTACATTTTAATATTATTCTATATACTACTTCAGTGCATTGTATGTGCAGTTATTGATTACAAATTTTATCATAAATTCTGTCAACATTTTCTGCTGTCTTTTATTTAAATGATACATGAAATTATAAAAAATGTAGCCATGTTGATTGACATTTACATAATGACACTTTCAATGTTGTAGTAACAAGTATTTTGTAATTATTATTTTTCTAAATTAAATGACGTTAATTTAACCTTCGCAAGCTGAATGTTTAAATATGTATATATAATAATATGATTGATATACACGACAATGTTTTGTATAATAATAATAATATGAGTGTGTGACTGGAACGAATATCAATTTAAAAATTTAAAATATATTTTGTTTATAAAATTATGGCTATTTGAAAATGTAAGTGTTTTTTTTATTTTTATTTTTTTTTTTTTTGTAAATATAAATTATTATTTATATAAAAAAAATTAATCTTTTAATTTGTATATGAAAACTTTCACATTGTGAATATACCTAAATGAATTATGAATAAATAGGTAGAGACACAGTATATATAGGTTTATATTTATATATTGACTGAGCGAAAGGATCAAAAATTGCGTGATATTGTTGATGAGATATTCAGTTTTTATAACGGTAACCATTAAAGTGCGATTAGAGTTGAAGATGAGACTTTACGGTAATTTGATTAACCAATGACCTTCCGGATGATGTATACCTACATTTATAGATATTTTTTTTTAATTTTTTTATTATCATTTTGTAAATATATATATATACAGAGAAATCTGTGACTTCCGTGTGTATTGGAGACAAAAAATATTTTACATCAATCATCGCAATCAATCTTGATACAATAATAATTTAATTTTTTTTTTTTTTAATTAATCCATCACGACAATGTATATATACAATTGCTAAATTTTGAAATTACAACATTTTTTTTAATATGAAATTGAATCTCTACATAAAAGTACACTTGTCATAGATTGCATGAAATTTTAACTAGAAATTTGAGGAAGATTTTATCAACTGAAATACCCTATTTTTGAAAGACTGACCCTGATTTGGAAGTCAAAAATTGCTCAAAAACTACAAATAGCTGGAAACAATTCATACAGCTCTTGGAAACAACGTCTTTCGGTGTTGTTGACTCAATTCAATCATAATATTATGAAATTATAACGTAGAAAAATTTATTTCAACCAAAATGCCCTATTTTCACAAAACTGACCCCGAGCTGGAGGCAGGAATTACGTCAAAGTCCAATAAAATCTCAAAATTTGTGGAAATAATTTATACAAGGCTTGAAAACATTGTCTTTCAGGGTTGTTTATTTGATTCGATTATAATCCTATGGAATTATAACGTAGAAAAATTTATTTTGACTGAAATGCCCTATTTTCACAAAACAGACCCTGGGTTGGAGGTAAAAGCTAGCGTCAAAGTCCTATAAAAACTCAAAATTTGTAGAAATAATTCATCTAATGCTTGGAAACAACGTCTTACATCGTTGTTGACTCAATCCAATCATAATCTCATGAAATTATAATGTAGAAAAATTTATTTTAACAAAAATGCCTTATTTTCACAAAGATGACTCCAAGTTGGAGGTAAAAGTTTGCGTCAAAGTCCAAGAAAATCTCAAAATGAGTAGGAATAATGCATTTAATACTTGAAAACAACGTCTTACAGTGTCGTTAACTCAATTCAATCATAATCCGATGTAATTATAATTTAAAAAAATTATTATCGACCAAAATGCCCTATTTCTACAAAACTGATTCTGGCTTTGATGTCGACGTTTGCGTCAAAGTTCAAGAAAATCTTAAAATGAATAGAAATAATTTATTTAGTGCTTGGAAACAACGTCTTCCATTGTTGTTAACACAATTCAATTATAATCTGATGGAATTTTGACTTTAAAAAATTTATTTTAACCGAAATGCGTTATTTTTACAAAGACGACTATAAGTCGGAAGTAAAAGTTAGCTTCAAAGTCCAATAAAATTTCAAAATGAATAGAAATAAATTATCTATTGCTTGGAAACAACGTCTTACATTGTTGTTAACTTAATTCAATCACAACTCGATGAAATTATAATGTAGAAAAATTTATTTTGGCTGAAATGCCTTATTTTCACAAAAATGACTCCAAGTTGGAGGTAAAAGTCTGCGTCAAAGTCCACTAACATTTCAAAATGAGTAGAAATAATTCATTTAACGCTTTGAAACAACGTCTTACATTGTCGTTAACACAATTCAATCATAATCCGATGTAATTTTAGCTTAGAAAAATTATTATCCACCAAAATGCCTTATTTTTACAAAACTAACTCTGGCTTGGATGTCGATGTCTGCGTCAAAGTTCAACAAAATCTTAAAATGAATAGAAATAATACATTGAGTACTTGGAAACAACGTCTTACATTGTTGTTAACGCAATTCAATCATAATCCCATGAAATTATAACGTAGAAAAATTTTTTTCACGCAAAAACACTTTTTTTAAAAAAACTGGTCTCAGTTTGGAGGTCAAAGTTTACTTCAAAGTATCACAAAACGCAAAAATTATTCAATACAATTTTTTTAACGCTTGGAATCCCTGTATTCAACTTTTATTTACTCAGTCAAACAACAATATTATCAAATTTTAAGTTTGAAAAATTATAGCTAAATAGTTCGTCCTTGTTTCCTTACTTTCGTGATCAATCTTTTTTTTTTTTTTTTAAAAAAAAAAAACTATGTTGCATCTTTGCGATGTGTATATTTATAATATCCTATTATTATTTATTTCTATTTTATAATATCATATGTGTGCAGTGTTTCTGTATGGCATATGTATATTTTTATCTTGTCAAATTGATGCTCCGCCTTTTAAAAGTGTAAAAGCCGCATCGAGAGGTGTTTTTATCTTGCCATTATCTTGTATCGGTTCTGGTACTTGTCACGCAAAGACAAAGAAATAAATCAGATAAAATATAAAATATAAAAAATAAAAAATAAAATATCTTCCATTAATGAAAAAATTTTAATCATTTCAAAGATAGCAAAAAAGTGCATTAGCAAGAATATAAAAGAAACGAAAAAAAAAATATCTTAATTATTATACCCAGGATTTTTTAAATGCATTTCCACTTTTTTTTTTTTCTCGTGAAAAATTCTTTTGACGTTTTTAAATTTTCCCAATGACTTGATTGTTTTAAAATTATATACATACATTTTTAAGAAAAAAAAAAAAAATTTCTTTCTATTCAAAGTCCAGTGATGAATGCTTACCTGGAACAAAAAAATATGTATAAAAAGGTTAGAAATTTTGGGACATTTTTTTAACTAGATGATTTAAAAAGTGAAAAGATTACTGTCTTTAAGGGTCGCTTATGTATATACCAACTGCTCCAAATCTTTATTTATCTAACTTTGAGTTAAAAATTTTTTTAAAAAAGGCGGGACAAGAAAAAAATATAAAAAAAAAAGATCACAAAAGTACAAGGGCTTGATTTTTATATTTTTTTATTTATTCCCACTTGATGACACTGAAAAAAAAAAAAGCCCAAAAGTCGAGAATCCAAATTTTTAGGGTGCGACACAATAGTATAAAGTAGTCGGTGGTTTTTGCGGTCAAAGTGGAACGAAACGTCACCACAATGCATGTCCCTGTCATCCAGTCATGTTATTAGTCTGCTTCATCTCACTTGCACAACTGTATTATTCGGTGACAGTCTTTTTTTTATTTTCTTTTTATATATTATTTTTTCCTTTTTTTTTTTTTTTTTGTGAATGTTTTCACTTGATGTTTACCTGGAACAGGTGACACAATCAGTGACACATTTTTTTTATTTTTTTTTCTTCTTTTTTTCTGACTCAGTGAATATAATATTAAATAAAAATGTCATACAGGTAGATTTTAAAGATTTATTATGCGTCAAAAAATTACTAAAAAAATAAATATATAAATACAATAGAATAAACAACTTTTATTTAAAAAAAAAAAAAATAAATAAATAATTTCAATAGTAAAAAATGATTTAAAAATTAAGTTCTTTTATACTATTTTTTTTTTTTTAATAATAATCCAAATATTTATACTTTTATTTTGATTTGATTTTACTATTTTTCTTAATATAATAAAAAAAAATTTAATTTAAAAATAATTTTTTAATAATATTATATTTTTCATCAAAGAAATGAAATTATATATTTTTTTTTTTCCAAGACATTAAATTTCATACAGACAATTTTAATTTAAAAAAAAAAAAAAAAAACAAATATGACATTTTCAGTATTCGTTGGTTAAGATACCCCTAGTTTATATATATAATGTCACTTCAAAGTGACACGTGACTGATTTTTACTCCATTTGACATTGGATACATTTCGATATAAAATAACAACCCCAAATGTGTGTGCATCCATCGACCTTCTGGTCTGAGCTTTTTTTTATTTTTCTTCTCAATAAAAACATTTACATACATGCATGTGTATATACAGTTGGAAAAAAAAAATGAAAAAAAAATTTAGAAATGAGGGTCTGAGTTGTTATAAAATTCTCAAATACATATACGCCATCAACAGATAGATACAAACCAATCTCTGATCACAATCAACAGAAGCATTCTCGGGTAATTGGTTTTTGTGTAATGCTAAGCAGTTTTGTATTTGCCTTTCAGATTAGTTTTATTTATTTATTTATTGTTTTATACTCATCATACAAATGGGGTGGGTTCAAAGCTGGAATTAATCGACAAACATTGCCCAGTTGTATTTCTCCTTTTTTTTTTTTTTCATTTTCAATAAATTTAATTTTTTTTTTTTTTTATCTATCGAAAGTTGATTCAAACAGTTATATTATTCTTGAGATATGTTGAAGAGGGATTTTTCTTTTTATTTTCCTTTTTCAGATTCCAGTGGGAAAAAAAAAATATATATGTATATAATCGTGGTAGCTTCCGAAATACCGTGGAATAATCTCAAAAAAAAAAAAATCAACCCCCGATATATAAAATTCTATTGTGTCGCCCAGAAGCGTTTAAGCTTTCTATCTTTTCTCCCCAATTTTTTCTTTTTCCTTTCTCATTTTTTTATTTTTATCTTTTAGCCCTCTTTCCCTCTCACCCCATTGGGATTGGTTTTTTTTTTTAACCCTCCGAGGGAATCAGCTCAGAGACTTGTTGTCGCGATGCCTTTATTAGCCTCTTTCATTCAGCCTCAGGGACAAGGGATGACTTTTTTATTTCATACGACTTGACATCAATGCGACTATTTTTTTATTTATTTATTTATTTTTTTTTTTTACCTCCCCAATTTATTTGGTGTTCCACTTGTTGCTTCAACTAAAATTTATATGTATATATCTATCTATCTCCGCATTCTATTTACTTTTTTTTTTTTTTGTTGGCAAATGTGAAATTAAAAAATACAAAAAATCATACAAATTGTTTTATTTAATCACACGTGATTTATTTATTTATTTTTTAATTTATAAATTTGATAATCTCATATGTTTTATGATTTTTAAAATTCAATGTTATCTTCTCACCCTTTATATGTTGTTGATGATTTTTATATTATTTATTTTAAATCTCATTTACCTTTTTTAAATTGGCTACAGATGTAAAAATATTTTTTGCATTTATTCTGTTCGTATGTGTGTTCATGTATTTTTTTACTGAGTGTCCAAAGAATGATAATAATCATTTCGTGATCTATTATCTGATGTATTTTTATTTTTTATTTTGTTATCCCATTTTTTTTATTTATTATGGTGTATGTGAATGTGATGATATAACTGAGTTGGTCCAACGGGAGTTTTGAGGACTACTGAAGACCTGAGTGTATATATATCAAAAACCACAACCATCAGGGCCAATATAATGAGATTTAAATTACTGAAAATTACTGTGGGACTGTGACAACTCTTGAATTCTGAATTCTTCTCACACATACAAATATAAATTTGACATCCTTTTATTGAAAGACAAAAAAATAATAATCAAATTATCTTGTTTACTAGTAGAAAATTAATAATCAACATTTTATAAAAATATATATTTCTTTTCTAATTATTTAAATTGATAAAACTTGGGTATTAATTTATCAAACTGAAGATAATTTGCTAGGTAAAATTTTAAAATAATAAAAGGGTAAAAATTAAAATTACAAAAAGGGTAAAAAGTTTAATTTGTTAGTATTTTTTTATCATTTATATAAATTTATTTTTAATAATCAATTATAAACTTTGGAATTTTTATTCTTTAAATTTCGTTTTATTCTTTGCGTGACGATAATATATCAATGTTGATCTTGTCTTTTGGACACTTTTAAAATTCATTTATCATATTTTATTAATGTCTATACTTTATAGAGTTTAAAAAATAGTGTAAACAAGAAACACATGATAAATAAAACACGCGACAATATCAGTTACTCAGTACACATTTATGATATATATTTTGACAACAAGTGACACTTGTAATATTGTTCAACTTAATCATCATTGTGGTAGAATAAAATCAAATTTATTTATATACATTTTTTTTTTTTTCATTATTTTGTAAGACGATGAATTAACTCAGGACAACCAAAACGAGTCAAAAATTACAAAAGAATTCTTTTTAGTTTTTAATAAAAAAAAAATTAAAAAAAAAAAAAAAAAATTGTATATATAAACTTGAACAAAGTGGCTCTGTCACGCGAGCATCATCTTCTTTTCAGATTAATCGTTGGGTCATAGCAATTACCAAAAATCCCGCGTTTTGCCACGTCAAGGTTGATCGATCGTCTACTCGTCTCTTTATTCTCATGATGTTTACCCCGGATGTTTTCTCGACTACATTGCGGCAACATTAAATAAAAATATATCTAAAAAAAAAAAAAAAAAAAAAAAAATGAAACAGGTTACAAAAAACGTTCAAGATCTTGCTACACTATCTTTTGTAATGTACATTATTTTCGGTAGCGTCACGACCAGAAGCATCAAAAACTTCAAGCTCACACATTGAATTATTATATAAAAAAAAAAATATATATATATATATTTTATATATTTAAAAAATAAATTATCATGAACATAGTAAACTTGTCACGGCATTTCCAAGACTTGTTTAAATTAATCACCATTATTTCGTGATCACAAAATATCTAATTTCATTTTTGTCTATAAATTTTTTGTGATTTCATTTTTAAATAAAAAAAACAATAGACTCAAAATTTAAATTAAATATTCAATAATTTATCCCCAGTATTTTTTGTTAACATTATCAATTAATTATTTTGAAATAATCAATAGTCAACAGATATGATTATTGAAGAACAAAGAAAAATATCGTTTGACTTTGACACAAATTTGTGTTTATAAATGTATCCTACTATATTTAAATTTCTACAGACATTAAATGTACATATATATATATATTGAAATAATTGAACTGTCCCAAATCGTTTAGATAGCGATTAGAAACACCGTTAGTGGCAAACGATTACGATTCGATGAAAATGTTGAGAGTTTGAAAACGGTTAACGCCAGAGGGTCGTATACGCACGACCTCTGTGATCGGTGGTCCGTGTAATCGCCAAGTATGCAGATGATTAAATTTGCAACATCATCGTGGCAACCCTATATATATATATATATATATATATAAAGCGAGTTAAACAATAGTGAGGATACAGAGGGGTAATACCAGAACAAAATCGTTAGATACTCTTTTGGAGAGTTTGACTTCTCTCGTGGTCTGCCAAAGGCCAAAACTCATGTCTATCTATATACCATATATCTTACTCGGCTTGTTCAACACACAAATACAAAGAAAAACTAAAACTTAATTTCAACTTTATATATATAAAAATATAATAATAACACACACATATACACAAGCCACATATAAATTTTATTAAAAACAAAAAATATAATTATCAATTTGACAATTTAAAATTGTTTTTTATTAAAATTTTTAGTTTTTATTTTTTTTTTTAAATAATAATTGAAAAATAAATTAACGTTTAAATTTTAATAAAAAATAAAATAATATTAAAGTTTATATTTATTATGAAAGAAGAAAGAAAAGATATATAAAAAAAATATATATTAAATTCAAGGACCGAGACGAAATTGTATTGGTTATGTCTATAATATACAAATTGGAGCGATTGAGACGATTGGCCAATTACGTGTAAAGATATTGCAAACTGGAAATGCAAAAGGCAATTAAGTTGAAGGGAGAAATAAAGACCTTTGACCCTTCAATAACGCCATCAAAAAATTTCATAATTTTATCTCATTTTATCTTTCATATCAAAGAGACAACGATGTAATTCATATTCAATTCAATGTAACATGCCTGTCCTTGTTTTTTTTTTTTTTTTTTTTCTTCTTGGTTTAAAACATGGCCATCAAGTTTCATTAAAAATTCACAACTGGTCATACAAAAAAAAAAAAAAATTATATTCTCTACACGGCTGTCACAAAAATAATATCATATTCCCTCATATTTTTTCCGCATCTTTTATTTTTCTTTTTCCCGCATAATAAATAATAAAAAAAAATTAAATAAAAACAAAATTTATCCGTTTGGCAAACGTATCGTTTTCTTTTCTATTATTTTCATGTTCCCATCATCATTGAGCTCAATTTTTTTTTTTTTCTCTACCTTTTCTTTTGATCCTATAATATATATAAATTGAGCCCACCCTGAGACCACCTCTTAAAAAATATTAAAAAAAAGAAAAAAAAATAAAATAAATAAATCCACACAAACATCAATCTGATTTTTCACAAAGATTTTTGTTATATACCAGGTAACGTCATATTCAATACTCAACCAATCACAATATTTTTGACGAGTTATGTCAGTTTAAAATATATAATAATATAATAGATGCCGAAAAGAGTCTTGAGACTAGAGCATACATATATTGAAGAATAAAAAAGAATAAATAAATACAAAAAAAAAAAAAAAAAAATTAGAAGAATAAAAAATAAATAAAAGATTTTTTAAATATGTTCATTCAGCTGAGTTTAAACACATGCTTTCTCTTTTTTACCATCAACATCAGCAAAACTATTACCATCATCATCTTCATCACCACCATCAACATCAACATCAACATCACCTTGTTACTTACCACCACCACCACTACCATCATCATCATCACCACCCTCTTCCTCCTTCTTGTGTATATAATTTTTTAGGACAAAAATACAATAGTATATATAATTTTTATTTCGGCATAGTTACTGACACACAAAGACACACAGTAATATTCGCTCGCGCGGATACTGTTTATCCTGTCATATATAGTTTTCCCTCGGGATGATCTTTGGAGCGTGCGTAACGTAACCATCCGTCTGTGAGTTATGAGAGAACCTCGAGATATTAATATTTTGTATCATCCTTAGCTACTTACAACTAATATATATATTTCATATATGTATATGAAAATTTTCCTTGTCTTCCTGTTAAACCATCCTTCTCATATATATCTTTTGTCGTTTGAAGTTATACCCGCTATATAGTTTCTTTTGAGTCGCGGCATTTTTAAGAAAAAAAAAAAAAAAAAAAAAAAAAGTATTATTTTATATAAATATATGAAATAATAATAATAGTAATATGCTAATCTTACTAAAAACTATCAAATATATATCAAACTGGACAATTTATTAATTTATATTTATTTTCAAGTTTTTTAATTATCATTATTATGTTAATTAAATTTGAGCTTAATTATAACTAAAAAAAATATAATTTAAAATATCTAATTATTTAAATATTATCGTCATTCATCATTCAAATAAAAGGTGAAAGCTATAAACTTTTAAAATCTTGTAATGTCATCTAAACTGATTGTCAGAATAGTTAACAAGCCTTATTGCTTCACGCCCATGAAAAAATATAAAAAATATAAAAAATAAAAGTAAATAAATAATAAAGAAAGGTGAGAGATATAAATAAAATACATTTATATAAATGTATATATGTGGATTAGGGTAAATATACTTTAGTATAAATGTTAAAAAAAAAAAAAACCTAAAAAATTTTATACATATCCCTTTACTGATTTTTTTTTCTATTTTTACAAAATCATCCCTTTATATTTTTTTTATTGTTTTCTCACGCGTTCACATTCTCAATGACGTTTCAGCTTTTTGTTCGATCGGAAAGATGAAAAACAAAAGGGGCTTGTGAGTAGTGTGATGCCGAAAAAAAAAAATAAAATAATAAAATTGATCCCGTGAAAATTGTGGTCCTCTTGTAGTAAAAGGTGTGACGCTACCACGCCTTAATATAATTTTTTATGAAAAATACATTTTTTATTCTGCAATTTTCTATCTTTTTTTTTCTTAAAATAAAACTTGACTCAATAGTGTATATATATATATATATATACCAAATGCCATGTCAGTTTGGATGCATACCTTTTTTTAACACCCCCTATGAAAAAAATGAGAAAAAGAAAAAATAAAAATCCAATTGTTTTCATTGCAACCGCAGATCCTCTCTCGTGTATTTGGAACAACGGTTTTAAAATTGGCGAAACGAATGGTCAGACGAAGAGAAATACATTGTCATTATATTCATCCATCCATATATACATACATATATATATATATATATTTCTTCGCATAGTCATTCTGACTCCAATTTGTATCGATTGGATTTTCTCATCCCCCGGCTGTCAAATTCTTTTATATATATTATTTTTATTTTTCTTTAATTTTCTCTTGAATTTTCACACGAGATACATTTGATAAAAGTATAAAAAAAAAAAAACAAATACAATATAAAAGTATGACTTTATTTGTATTTATATTGAATTTATATTGAAAGACAGATATCAAACACATGGCCTCATTCTTACCCTTAAATAGCTTTAATGATCATTATTATTTATAGTTTTTGAATAATAAAAAATTCATATTTTTTGAGAGTAAAAAAATTAACTTACAATAACATCAGAGGAAGTGGTGTCAATAAAAATATATACATCAATTTATATATTATCATAATTTAAATATAAAAAATTGTTAAATTATTTACACAAAATTTTATTAAAAAATATGTCAATATATTTTTGAGTGAATATAATTTAATATTTCAATTTTTTTTTTTTAAATTTAAATAACCATGCAAATACCACAGACACGATTCATGTCAAAATGCATTATTTTATGAAACATATATTTACTAAGTATTACGTTATATGTATAAATACATAAAAAACTTTGGTATATATTATAAAATCAACAAAAAATAAGATAAAAACAAAATAATAATATGAAATAAAAAATTATACAAAGATCAAGCGTCATTGTCGATTCTTGACATAAAAAAATAAAAAATAAAAAATTATTATGATTATTTTAGTGACTCTGACTTTCGACAAAATTACAACAAGTCACACGGGTTGACATCGCGTCAGTTAATGTTAGGTTTTGTGCAATTTTACTGCAAATTCTTGCACGCAAGCCCGCCAGGCGACACTTTGGGTAACGATCGGTTGCGCGGACAGACATAGTGTTTTTTATTTTAAAGAACCGCCCGAATGTATTTCTGGTAAACTACTTGAACAACTGAATATCACTGAGAAACTGAGATGAATATATATATATATATTTTTTTTTAAAAAAAAAAAAACCCATTGGCAATAATATAACTGCAACGACAAAACAATAAATAAAAAAATAAATAAATCTTTAAAAAATAAAAATATATAAATGCATCAAAAGTATTTTTAAAATTATTATTTTTTTTTCATCGTGTTGTAAGCTATAAGTATATAATTTACAATCACTGTGGTGACGATCAAATGGAAATTTTGATTGGATTAAATTAGGGTAAGAAATATATATATTTATGTGATCAATGATCATGTGGATTATTGGTGTGTTGTCTGATGATGTAGCATCAAACATGACACATGATTCTCGTTGCATATTTTTTTATTATTATTTAATTTTATTTTTATGATCGACGTATATATCTGTATGTGTGTCTATTCTTGACATGTTCAAAAGTAAAAAGTATATTTTAAAAGTGACTGTATAAAAATTGAATATAAAAAAAAAAAGTCAATATGTGTGTGGCAATATGTTGATCAATCTGCAAAAGACTGACAACAAGCATCAAAGGCGGTCAATCATATGGATCTTTATTATTTTAGTGTCTATTTAAACTGTACAAAAAAAATTTTCTTTTAGATAAAATATATATATAAAGAAAAATAATAAAATATATACACTAATAGAGTAGATCATGTTGATGATGGTTTCTTGGAACAAGGAATGTTTTTACTCAAATGATTTTATGCCATCAATGTCAACCAATATATATATATATATATAAAAGAAAAACATTAAAATGGAAAAATTCTTGAAAATATATAAAATATTTAAAAACATAAATACATATTTGACTTTATGTCACCAAAAATATATTTATCTTTATCTTTTTCTTCTTTTTTTTTTCGTACCATATGAATTTATACAAATAAATTTATGACATATTGTATATGTTTTATACCCAATATATTCTCTGCAAGATTGAAAATAGTTTTTTAAAAAAATATATATATAACCTCAAAAGAACCTATATATATTTTTATTTTTCAACATTTTTCAAACATATGGTTCACGTCATGTTGAATATTTGTTCACTGCGACACTCTTGTATTTCTGTCCCACCCAGTATAAACAAACCAAAGTGACGATCGTCATCCAGGAATAACATTCTTTTCGATCTATATACTTTGCAATGTTTAAATTAAAGTTCATTCGCGTCTTTTGGCTATTAAAAAAAAAATAAAAAACTAGCAAACTCTTTAACAAACTTGATTATTATTTGATTTTTTTGTCAAATATATTTTAAAAAATAATATCTAAATTATTTCAAATTAATTTGCTTCAATTTTTTTGTTGTTTGATATAATAACATTTTTTTTTTTACATTAAAACATTTCAAACGATGCAAATTATATGAAGCAACTTGGGCTTGGTTAACTATCAACAAGGCTTGTCTTTGTTGATATATTTTGTCGTATTTTATCCACACACGACAAACGCCGTGACGAGGGAGAAATTAAACCAACGTCCGGCAGACTATAAAACCTTCTTTGTCCATACAAATCACTCACTTGATCATCGTGAATATATAAAACAAACGTAAACACTTGGATGATAAAAAAAAAAAAAAAAAAAATGAATTAAAAAAATAATATAATCCTTCTTGATATATACATTTATGAATTTAAAACAAGATGTCCTCTTGAAATTTTTAAAATGAGGATTATACATGTCTCTTTTGACTAGAACCAAATCTGTATAAATTTTTTTTATGTATATCAATGATTGTATGATATACACCCACTTGTTTTAAGCCAGAAAAAATATAAATTTATTTTTTCAAAAAAAAAATTCGATGCGACATAAATAGAAATTGGTAATTATCGAGGCAACAAGTAATGGCATACCCCTGTGGTGTTTTCAACACAAATTCCATAAGGTGATACTATTAAAATTTAAAAAAACACGAAAGCGGCATTTGCCTTTGCTTTTTTAGTTACAGAGACAATAGTGTACCCCTGCAGAGGCACCGAATAAATTGTTTTTTATATATACCTACATATATTTTTTAAAAATTGACACATGATCACAAATAACTTTTATATTAACACACATATATAAATTTAAATCTTTACCTTTCGTGTGATCGTCACAAACGTCAATCATTAATCAAAAAAAAAAAAAAGCAGCATAGAGATCACATAATTTTTTATTTAAAATCATTTTTTATATATTATTCATTTAAAATAATGACATATTGATCATGTGGCTTTTCAAACGATGATTGATTCTGTCTTCGATCTCACTTGCTTATATGCACTTTTATTTTTATTTTATTTATATATTGTTCTTTTATTCTTTCATAATTTTTATATATAAAAAATTATTATTTCTTTTTATTTTTTTAATAATAGAAATTAAATGTATAATAACAATGACAACTTGATAAAGTCAACTGGCAAATGACTGACGTTACAATTGTTGTATAATTATATTGTAAGAACAAAGAATTAATTTTCAGTCCCTTTTTTGATGGCATTGAATTTTCACCTGCTAGCTGGTATATATATGTATGTTATATTATATTATATTATATTATATATAAATAAGCTTCAACAGAGAAACCCCACATGGCCAATACCGTGGTTCATTTAGCTGCACACGCCAAGCGTCGATTGAAAGACAAAAGGTCTTTTCTTTCAACATTTATCCGTAGGTTAAATGCGTGTTCACATTATACAATTGTAAATTTGCCTTTTATTTATTTTCATTTTTTTTTTTTATTTATACATATATACTCTATTTTATTTTTCGTTGTTTAATGTACAATAGTGCCCTCTCTCGTATCCACCTCACGTTTTTACTGTACTACCAGACATGGACACAAAGATTTAGTAAAAAAAAAATTATTCAAAATTAAATATACTCAGTGAAAATTAACAAAATAATTTTATAAATAAAAATTAAGGTTTCAAGTAGTATAGGTATAATTATAGTCAGACATGAAAATTTGACATTTTTTGTATCTTCAAAATATAAATTTAATTTATTAAAATATTGACACGTGTACTTGAAAAATATCAAGCTACAAAATAAATAATTATATTTTAAATAATAAAAATAAAATAGTCACTGTGTATAGATAAAGTAGTATTTACTCAAAACTTGCAAGACGCCAAGACCGCAGGACCAACATCCGGCTGTTGATGTAAGCTCGCATCAATCTTCAATACAGCTACCTACATGATTTTAATATTTTCATATTATTTTATTATTTTCTCGTATGTTGGTGGTCGCTATGGTACTGATATTTTTTACTCACATATAAACATTGCAAGGTGTAGATATTATAACCTCAACTAAGCGGTGCTGCGGGCATGATTTCAATGGGACGATGCCTGCAGTCCATGAATAATCTGTGTATTGCCCTTTTTTGCTGTACGATAAAAATATTATTCTGACTACAAACGTGGCCTGACGAACTGTCTTCAGTTAAACTTTATTTATTTATTTATTATTTTTTTTTTTTGCAATATCTTTGTCTAACTCATCATACCAACATCTATGTTAATTTACCACTTACAAAAAAAAGATACAAGATATACCTATAAACTAAAGATAATGCCTCTGGCTTCTGGTACGCGTGCGTGATACACAAGGTAATGTGAGAATCTAAAGAAAACGAAAGATAATGTTGCTTGATCGTCATCTTGCTGAGAGGTACATTAAGCTCAAGAATGAATAACAAAAATTTAAAAAAAAAAAAAAAAAAAAAAAACGAAATTCATTTTGATGAGATCTGCATAGACGAAACCAAATTTTAAAGAACGCTGATTTTGACATGATAACTTATATATGGTCCATAAAGTTTTTTATTTTGGAAGAAAGGATTATATATATATTTTTTTCTTCGGTGACGTTGGTGAAATGTTAGTGCCCCTTAAATAAATTTTTTATATATATTATCGTTGATCTACAATACGCGGATATATATGCGTCCTCAAAAGCAATTCTAAAACGCAAAATCAGGGTGGTCGAATGGTACTTATTGCCTTTGGCTGTATTATGTGAAGAAGGTGGACAACTTGAAGTCTGGACTCTTTGAAAGCGTGGGCGGAGCAGAGCACGCATTGCTCCCGGCCTTTCCCATCTTTTTTCTTGAACATATCTTCTTTTTCTTCGTCATCATCATCATCATCATCATCATCATCATCAGCATTATCATCATCTCTTATCTTACTCTCAACGATTCACATCATTTGTTTTTTTTTTTTATCTTTTACGAAATTCTGCTGCAGCACATATGTGAAGGATATATTTATTTTATTTCATTTTGATCCCAAGTATCTTAGAAATGAACAGACCATGAGTGTTTTTTCTTCACTACTACCGTTTTATTGTTTTATATATATATATATATATATATATATAACTTTATTTTTATTATTTCTGTGTCTTTCTCAGCACAAATATATGTCGACTAAAATTGCAAAATTCATGTCGAGACTTTAATGCTTCTAGGGCATACGTGCAACTTGAAAAACTAAAAGAAGATTACACGTCGAGTCTTTTACTTCTCTCGGGGCTTTTATTTATATTTTTATTTTTATATATTTTTTTTATTTTATGTATAATAGTGTACAAGTTCAAGTCTTCAATTTGAATGTATATACATATATGCATACGGATATATAGACACGCTTAATGTAGCACGCGAAAGGGCGTTCTAGAAAAAATCAAAGTAAATGATCCTTGTCTTTGGGTTTTTTTTTATTTTTATATAATTTTATAATATGTTTTTATTTTTTTACCAATCAAATAGAATTTACTTGTATTATTTTAAAATAAAAGATGAATTAAAAAAAAATAAAAAATTGAAATTAAATTAAATGAAAAAATGATATAAAGAGATGACGTGAGATGAGGATGATTTCCGTGGAATATTGCAGCTGTAAATGGCACAACCCCGCTGTGCATCGTCGATTTACTCGTGATTAAATGCCAAGTTTTTGTATGGTATATAAAATGGTCGCACGAAGTCGTCGAAGGGCGCGGCCCCGCGTGTGTTTCATTTGCGTCCGGAACATATACTATTTATTTTATTTATTTTATTTTATTTTATTTATTTATTTTTTTACATGCTCACTTGTCTGTATGTACCACTCGACAATTTTCTTCACGGCCATACAAGGCCCCTTGGCATACACAAACCAACCAACCAACCAACGCAGCTAAATTGACGCACCAAAGAATCAACTTTGTTTCTTCGTTAGTTTTTTATTTTTTTTTTATTTTAATTTATTCAATCCACCAGAGGCAATATTTATATATGATCGTGATGGTATTTTACACTTATGGGTGTTATCAAATTTGTGACTGCAATTATCAACCGTGTCATTTGACGATTTGTAAAAAAATTCAAATTTAATAATACAAAAGATATATTTTTTTAAGGTTTTTTTTTTTTTTTTTTGTTTTATAATTAAAATGTCTGTTTGAAATTTTTAAAAACTGAAATTTAATACAGAGTTTATTAAAAATTTTTTAAATTGAAATAATATTCATGGATATTTTTTTTTTTTTGTCAATTTTTTAATTTTTATTACGATTCTATTCACGTTCAAGTATTATAATTTTAACTATAAAAAATAATTCAAATATTAAACAAGTATTATTTCACTTTTATTCTTACTATTTTATTTTCTTTTTCAATCATGATATAATTCAATATTCACATTAAAAAAAAAAAAAAGGGAAAAGTAGATTATTTGAATTTATTGTCTTTTCGTGATCGCGACATGAAATTCTATCAAGTCAATTGTCTACAATAAATCCAATAACCATCAACATTAATAATAAAAAAAAAAACAAGCAATACACTTATATATATTTATAAATATCCTGAAATAATAATTGTAAATATAATATCACGAATGCGCAAGCTTTGATGATCAATGACCCCAAATTGGCCTCAATAGCAAGCTGTATCAAAATTTTACGTCTTAAACCTCATAATGGTGTCTCTGACGTAATTCATTTTAACAAACACGATATCTCATAGCCATTATATATTCTCTCAAAATACTTATATCTAGATATATCAATGTACATATAATATTATTGAGAACATTGCAGGCGTGACCATAAGCTATATTGCTGATCAAAATAGATAATACAGTCAAGACTCACCACTGTACAAGTCCTTCTGTATATAAATAATTACTTCATGATTTTAGCTGATAATTTTAGTGCAATCATCAATGTACATGTATAATTACACATGTATATAATAAAATTTATATACAACTAACAGTGATTTCGTGATATCAAGTCAAGATTGCTTTGTATATATATTGCTACTAAATCACCATCATCAACCCTTAAATCAAGCTCATAAAATTATTTGCGTATGTATATATAGTTTTGAATTAGTTGGTGAAACTAAAATCATCAAGACTTTGTTTCTTGTTGTATTATACAATAAATGATACAAACTATTTGAAAGTATAAAAAGTATTTTAATTGTCTTGAATTTATTCAAGTCAAAATGGTAATGATGATTATATAAAAATGCAAGAAAAATTAAAATCAATATAAATATATTTAAGATTAGCAAGTATATATTGATGAAAAAAATATGATATATCCTTGGCTACTTGGATATTTGATGCAAGCGAAAGAGGCACGTGCCTTCATACCACAATCATCATCATCATCATCATTGCCCGCAAGTCGAAATAGAAATGATTTAATCTCTACTTGTATGTATGCGTATATATGAATATATATAGTTTACAATGTGTTGGAAATAAGGGGGCGCCATATCGGTAATCGATCGTTCCCTCAAAGTCCCCGAAGGCAATATATATACATGAGTGAGAAGTCGTACCAGGTGCGTGTTACAAAACCAAAGTAATTTGCAAATTGTTCAAATCAAAGCACTAAATTTTGTACTTGTAATTATATTATACATAGTCGATACATATAAAAATACATAATAAAATTTATATAAATATACCAATTGAGTTATAAAAGTCATAAAAATATTTTTTTATAATTGAAAACAAAATTTTTAAGTTGAAATTACATGAGATTATGAATGAATTAAGTAAACAATCCTGGAAGACAACTTTTTCAAGGATTGTATAAATTATTTTCATCTATTTCAAGATTTTTTTGGACTTTGACGCAATTATTACTTCCAACCCATGATCAGTTTCGTAAAAATAGGGCATTTTAGTCGAAATAAATTTTTCTAAGTTGAAATTTTATGAGATTACGATTGAATTGAGTCAACGACCCTGAAAGACAATGTTTCCAAGTATCATACTAATTATTTCTAACTATTTTGAAGTTTTGTTGAACTTTGACGCAAACTCTGACGTCCCAGACAGGGTTAGTTTTGTAAAAATAGGGAATTTCCGTCAAAATAAATTTTTTTGAGTTGAATATCAATGAGATTATAATTGAATCGAGTGAACGATATTGAAAGACAACTTTTCCAAGCATTGTATCAATTATTTTCATCTATTAGTAGATTTTGTTGGACTTTGACGTGATTCTTACCTTCAACCCAGGGTCAGTTTTTTGAAAATAGGGCATTTTAGTCGAAATAAATTTTTCTGAGTTGAAATTTTGTGAGATTACGATTGAATTAAGTCAACAACCCTGAAAGACAATGTTTCCAAGTATCATACTAATTATTTCCCACGATTTTAAGGTTTTGTTGAACTTTGACGTCCCAGACAGGGTCAGTATTTTGAAAATGGGGCAGTTCTGGTTGATAATAAATTTTCTGAGTAGAAATTTCATGAGATCATTATTGAATTAGGTTAAAAACACCAAAAGGCAACTTTTACAAGCGTTGTGTCAATTATTTCTACTTATTTTTTGTTTTTCTTGAGCGTTGAAGCAATCTCTGACTTCTAAAAATGAGGCATTTTAGTTAAAAAAATTTGTGTCCTTTTTATATGTATAAAAAATAATCTTCCACAGTTGTGTTCTGTTTATTTTTTTCATTTTATATAAACATTTATACAATTCTTTTTTTTTTTTTTAATTATTTTTTGACCCATTGATCTCTTACAACAAATTAATATTTCATTTTTTTATAATTCGATAAGCAAAACATGTTTAAAATTTAAAATAAAATAACAAAGTATATATATTTTTTTTTTCAAATTTATGTCCTCCAAGTGTGTATGAAGCACATTCGACCAATTAATATTTTAAAATCATGTTAATTAAGAAACATTTGTATGCACGACCAAAGTAAAATTCATGTATATTTAGAGACGGTCTCTTCCCTATGGCGTGTATATGCCGATTCAACATAACAAAATTTATAATAAGAAAAATGATTGAAAAAATAATCATAATAAATAGATGCTGAGAAATAAAAAATTAAAAAAAAAAAAAAAAAAAATAGAGTAGAGTGAGGTTCTTTGGTTGAGTCAGATCACCGCGCGAAATCGATCCTCTCAGGACTTTAATGCATTCGGCTCTCAAGAGAATATAACACGACTAAATTTTGAAGACAATATTTTTAGGTTTGGCTCGGTCATCAGCTTGTAATTAAAAAGTTCCCCCTGTCGATGAGAAAAAAATATATAAATATATATAAAAAAGAATACAGATGAATAAAAGAAAAATAAAAAAAAATAAAAAAATATATACAAAATAGAATCAAGGACCCACAAGAGTCCCGCGTTGTAGTGTCATTATTTTAAACCGGCGCCAAGAACCTGTAACTCATCGTTCTACTAAAACGACTTCAGTGTATTTTATAATTTTTTATAAAAAAAAAAACTTTTTTTTATAAATGAATACAATGGCAATTGAGATGCGATTCGTTGGGCTTTAAAATCCCCTCCAAAATAATCAAAAAAAAAAAAATTGATGATAGTAAAAGAATAAAAAAAAAAAAAAAGGCACCGAAAATCATTATTTTTGTATACTTGGACAAATTGGAATGGAATAGAGGCGGAGTTGTGAGATTCTTTTTTTTAAATTATTTTATTTTTTTTTTTTGATATACACCGGGTATGGCAAAAAATATAAAAAAAGAATGAAATTTGTCTAGAGTCGTCTTGAGTTTGAATACCATATACAAATGGGCGGGATTTTTAAATTTCATATATCTATTTTTTTTTTTTTTAAATTTTAAAAAATATATATTTAAAAAATATTTTGCTATTTTTTTATTTACGATTAGCGGGACAGTTTTTAATTTGTTTCAACGCAAAGAGGGTAAAATATAAAATTAAAAATAATATATATAGAATATGCGGGTCTCTAAAAAATATTTTTGGTTATGTTAGTTTGGCAATTTGTGAGAGTTTAAAAGGATGAAGAGAAAGGCGTGTTTTTGCGGTTTTTGCCTCAGGGGGATGGCCACGTACCTGCTAATAAATCCTTAATTATAATTGCAATGCGCGTGACGAGAATAACTCGCTGATTTAATTACCGATCAATGGCTATTATCATCGGCTATTATCACCAACTAAAGTACAAGTACTGCACTTGGACGCATATAACAAGATGAATCATTTTTTTATATTTGAAAAAAAAAAAAAGAAAAAACAGCTAAAAATATATTTTTTTTTTGATAAATTTTTCTTGGTATAATGAAATTTTTAAAAGAGTGATTAAACACTAATTACTTGATGAAAGTATTTTCCTTTTTTTTTTTTTGGTTGTATAATACAAATTGATGAGAATTTTTTTATTTGATGATAATTGACTTTTTTTTTTTTGACTTCTTTTGTGTATAATATTTTCATTTTGATGATTATCCAAAATTCTAATCTGTCAAAGTGTCGTGGTATGATGTAGCTGTGTTAATTATAGTTAAGAAAAAGTCAAGACATTATTTTGCCTATATAATTTCATCATTCAAATTTTACTCTTCTTAACTTTTAAAAAATAATTATAATAATCAAATAATATATACGCCTCTTTTACATTTATAAGATAGATGATGGGCGCATGGATTTTTCTTTTAGCCTCATTTATCCTTTTAGTTTTTTGTTCATTTGTTTTTCTATATGCTATGCTTAAGATATATATTTGTAACTAATATTGAGCTATTGTCAAGATTAAGCGTGAGATGAAAATTTATTTTTTAAAACTAATACTTAAAAATCATTTATAAAATGGAAAAAAAAAAATAAAATAAAAAAATAATGAATGGGAATCATTTTTTTAAAAATAAAAATATAA
Organism: Lysiphlebus fabarum; assembly: GCA_011426435.1. Classification (NCBI taxonomy): domain Eukaryota; kingdom Metazoa; phylum Arthropoda; class Insecta; order Hymenoptera; family Braconidae; genus Lysiphlebus; species Lysiphlebus fabarum. The sequence continues at coordinate 263,688 of WSYQ01001031.1, forward strand.
TATTTAATTTTGATATTATATTTATTTTAATCAGCTTTGTTTCAATTTCAGTCATTTAAAATGAGATCAAAGATGTGGAAAAAAAAAAACCAAGTTATGGGGGTGAAAAATACCTGCAGGGGTTCAAAATTGTCTGTCATCTTTCAACGACTAATGGTTGTTTCACGCTGCTTCATTATATTTTCTAAATGTAAATTTGTACATGGTTCCTGGCGAGTTCACTTCTCAGCATAATATGGTAATATCTTTTTTTATTTTTTTAATAATATAATATCGAATTTAGATTTGTATATATGTATATGTATATGTGTTCAGGGTGCGCGCGGGATTTCTTAAAAGGCCCCCAAGCGACATTGCAAAGACTTGTAAAAAAAACTTGTAGTGTTGCATTCATATACATATATATATATTGTGTGATTCGATGAATGAATTTAAACACACATATGAATACTAAAATTTCATTCGCATATTCTTATATATATGTATGATACATGCACAAATTTGTGCATCAAAAAAAAAAAAAAAAAAAGTAAAAATTTAAAAAGCTGCACCCCTGGGCGATTTTCAATGCAAAAAACATTTTTATATTTTTATTATAACTCTTTTTGACTTTTCGATTGTCGAGGACATTTTATGATCCTCAAAATTTACCCTCAGTTGCGTCAATTAAATTTTTTTCTTATTTTTTTTATCAATTTCTAAGAAAAAACACTCTCAAATTATACACCATGATGTCCACCAGTTTATTATCATTTTATGATAGTTGTTTTCAAGAAACAGATATATAAATTTTTTTTAATTCTTCACGACATTTTTACCTTTTATTATTTTATTTTATTTTTTTTTGTTCCATCATTCATCAGAACTGTTATTAATATAATTTTAACTTTAATAATTCGTAAGATATATCACATATATACTTAATAAAATTGTTCCAAGAAATGACTTCTTGAAATAAAATGATACAATGTAAAATTGAAAAAATATCATATACATATTTAACTATAGTTAAAGAAATGAAAAAAAAAAATTAAAAATTGAAAGATGAAGAAGAATATAATCAAGATCAGAAAAGTATATATACGTCGTGGCCATTATCAGGCCTCTGGTCTTTTTGCAGGAGCTTGAAAGGATTGCAAGCCAATTCGTTGAACGCCATTGTCTTTTACAAGATGAAAAAATAAATAAATAAATAAAAAAAAAATTCCAACACGTTTTAGTTGCTGTTTTATGAACAACCAGACAGTTCATCGACTATTTTTTTATTTTTTTTTTTATTTTTTTTTTTCACGTATAGACTTATCTTGATCTTTCATTTGTAACCAACATATTTTCTTGGTCATTATTTTTTACATTGGTTTCTTCAATTATTTACCATCTCCATCAACAAAATTTCATTCTATATAAAATTTATTTTAAAATTTTTTGATGTTGCTTCATAAACGAATCATGAGATAAAAATAATAATAAAAAAAATAGAAATATATGATAAAAAAAATATAAGATACAAATGAAAGACAGATTGGGACTTTCAGTTTATTTTGAACAACGACGACACAACAACGACCACAAAAAAAAAAATATAAAAAATATAATATCAAGCAATTTTAAGTCCCCCATGTTGCTTATTACCAATCATCTCTTAGTCGCACAAATTGGTTTTTTGGTTGAGGTCCATTCAAGTCCCTGCAGGCCATTTTTTTTTATGCTATTTTATATGTATAAAATACCCCCACGAAGATATTTTTTTTAATTTTTATTTTTCTTATTACTTTATAACTTTAAATCCATTTGCAAGTGAAATTATTTATCATCAAAATTGACTAGACACATTTGAACACGTTTTTGTATTTATATTTATTTTTTTTTTTTTGTATGTCAACAATATGTGATCATTTATTATTCAAATTTTGATTGATTATCAAACACATCAAAGTCTAGTATTGATTATTTATTACAAAAGTTATATAATATCTATTTACTTACACTTTGCACTTGTTGATAAATCAAAAGAAATATAACATTTTTTTTTTTAAATTAAAAAAACCAGAGCTTTAATTCATACAGCAAATATTCTAATTTACCAAAAAGTCCTAAATTTATTTTCATTCAAATAGATAATATCAAATTAAAATTATATATTTAATATTAATATGATTAATTTACGACTGCATTTATATATTTCTATAAGTAAAATAAAATCGGAATCATATGCAATTTCGATTGATAAATATATAATCAAAAAATAATTAATTATGTCTATAATTATTTTACAACAATCAATTATTAAATATGATATCAATTAATCATATAGGTATATATTTTATATTTTTCTAGTATAATTTATATATACGAAAAATATATTGTAAATATATATAAAAACAATTAATAAAACTCGTTTTGAATATAAATATATAATATAAATTTGTTATCTCTGTTAAAATGACAAACCGCAAATTCTTTGAATATTATTATTGGTTATTGATCGTTTATTTATTCAAATTAATGCAAATTATTATTAGCATGGTAAAGTTTTCAATACTTTGCGGCCAGTTAGCAAACGTTCAATGAATAAATTGCTACTGGGCACTTGAAAGTCGCGCGCGCCAGTACTTAGCATTGCCACAAATTTAAACTCCCCTTGTTTTTTCAATAAATTTTTTTTTTTTTTATATATTTTTCATATCGTTTATTTATAAATATATATTTTTAATTTTTAACTTGTTCAAGTATATAACCATACTATATATTTATCAAACTTTAATTTATTAATTGGTCGACTTTTTCGCTGCAAAACTCTCACTAATTACAATCAAACATTAAAAATAATAATATTAAATGCAAATAAAAAAATAATATTCAACTTGATACATGGTGTTTTAAATGTATATTTTTTTTTTTTTTTTTTATTTAGTCTGGTTAGTGTATGTCACATTGGTCTTATAATTAACAGTAATTTATCAAGTAATATTAATTTAATAATTACATCAAGGTGTGGTGTATATTATTGTGTCATAAAAATATCGTGAGAAAATAATATTAATAAACTATTTCTTTTTATATTTTAATATTATTTTAAAATATAAATTATTAATTTTATTAAATAAAAAAAAAAAAACATATACAAATATGTATTTTCTATTTTTACATATAAAATTTTTTTTTTTTAATTTTAAATAAATTAGACTCACAGTTAATCCAATACGTGTGTTTCGAATTAAAAATTTCGTAGCTGGTTAATCTTGATTTATCCCCTACTTTTTTACAATTTATATATACATATTATATATTTTTATTTCTTTTGTTTTCGTCGACACGCGTTTCTTGCATTCTATATATATACTTGTCTTCAAATTGGAGGCATATAATAAAATTTGCCTCAGCTATACAATTTAAAAAAAAAAAAAAAAAAAAATTAATATGAGATATAACAAATGTGATGTTTTGAATGTTTCATTTGTGAGATTGTGTCCCGCTATCAACCTGACTTGTATTTGATGAGGCAACATTAGTTTATGAAAGTTTGATGGAAGGCATATATATTTTAAACATAATAAAAATAAATACTTAATAATAATAATAATAATAATAATAACAAATATAAAAAAAAAAAAAAGAGTTAAAGATGAAAAATAAAAAAAAAAAATATATATATAGGGAGATCATCCAACAAACACTGTTGTGACTTTCACAGGTTGAGGTTGAATATCCGTCATCTGTCACCGTGTATATTGTAGATCACCAGTGTGGCTTCCACAATCACTGATGCATTGTGTCCCGCCTTTAAAAAATTACCTTCCTCCTTCTTCATCTTATAAATATATATTTTATTTTTTTATATTCATCTTGGTTCAAGTTGGAAAAGATCAGACGCCGGCGTGACTGACAACCTGAACAGCTTCTCTTGTCTAAAAAATAACGCCCAGCTCTTTCAATTCATGTATACCTATATACCTATATGTATATATAAATATAAATATAAATATAAATATATTGGTACTCATTTACTATCTTTATTCAATACTTTGTCTACGTGAGAACGAAAAATAATGATTTTAAAAATATCAAAGAAGGATCGATTGTGGTTATTAGTTCGGAATGTCAGACGCAATATTAGAAAATTATTTTTATATTTTTTAATTTTTGATTCATCAATGAATTATTACAAATATATTCGTCACTGGATTGAAAATTTTTAATAAATATATTTATCATTTAATTGAAGATAAAGTAGTATAATTTAAAAATTTATAATACAAAAAATAAAAATAAAAATAAAAATAATATCAAGAGACCGATAATTTTTTGAAAAGAATTTTTATGGTTTTTTTTATTCAACTGAAAAATAATATCAAGTCAATAGATAATCAATTACAATGGCTAATAAATATATAACTTAAAATTAATTTTAAATATTTTACTAAAAAAAAAAATTGTCACGTAATATTAAATTTATGAAAAATCTAATAATCCATGTTGTTAATATTGAGATAATATAATTCATCGTGAGATAACTTTGCGGTATATTTAATATATAAAAAAAAAAAAATAAATATATTTAAATAAATAATACGTTGGTATATAATATTAACGATAAAAATAACAGCATTCCATATATATGCGGCATCTTTTGCGAGTGTGTGCCAACGGGCTAATAAACTTTGTGGACGCTAATTAGCTGGCTATAAAACGATAAACGATGACACGACAGCCGGTTGACGCTCCAAGAACGACAACGACACGCCGTTAGTTTTTTGTCTTTCTTTTTTTTTATAATATATTTTTTACATATGTATATATATATGAAAATATAAACCACCGATAACCCAAGATTATAAACCCACAATTTTTTTCACATACATTGACTTTTTTACACAAAAAAATAAAAAACTTTAATGTCGTATATTATGTTCATATTCGCATATACTCATTTATTTTATTTTATATTTTTTTATTGTTAAATAAATTCTTAGTGTTATTAATCATATATAAATTTAGCTTCTTAACAATAATGTTTTCATCTTTTGAATATTGTTGAGTAACCAACGGTACTCGATGTCAACAATATTCTATCATAAATGCAAAAAAAATTTATCATAAATGATGATCATGATGATGATGATACACCACACATTGATATTATTTTATTTTCCATTAAGATACTCGAAATAACTGTCATTGTTATTGTATAAATATATAAAATAGTCATTATTTTTATTTTCTTATGAATATAGAATAATGGGTATATGAATATAAATTCTTTGTCCCCGATATCACAAGATTTATTGCAACTTTGATTCTCGTTAAATACGATGAAACTTTTGTACATATATTGTAGATAGATATATTTATTTATTTTATTATTAATAAATAGAATTTTAATGCATCCAACTTTGTAGATATATATGCTTAATCATTGAATGAAAAAAATAAATAAATAAATATTTTATCGTCACGCCTGTAAACTGGTAAGACTGTCACGTTAGACAAAGAAATATTGTGAATGACGTGTTTTAACGTTACGGATCGTTGATATATATTCTTCGGAGCGATGACATCGCGGATTGCTGAGAAATACTGAGAATGACAAGATGATACCTTTTTTTTTTTTTTTTTTTTTTTTTATTATTCTATTATTCCCCTCTTTTAAATTGTTGACAGATGCGTTAATGAATAATCTATGCTTCTCATTAAATTTTTTTTTTTTTTTTAATTAATTATTTGCTATCTTTATTTTCTATTGTTTAATTGGTTTTTTTTTGTTTTATCAACAATTACATTCTGTTACTTTTCCGAGTATTTAGTTTTTTTAATTATCATTTTTTTTTACAATAAATTTTTTATGTCTGACTATAAATTACCATTACTACTTGGTTGAATTTAATTTTACATTTTAAACTTTTAAATAAAAATTAAAGAATTATTAATATTATTATTTTTTTTTTTAATAATATATAAATATTTTTTATAATTTTAATTTACAAATCAGTAAAATAATTATATAAAAAAATAATTATTGCAGTAGAAAAATATATAATAAATCAGACAGAATTTAGATGGTAAAAACAAAAAAAAAAAATATATATATATATACGTTAACAATGATTATTATCATATGTAAATTATAAAAAATCATTAAATCAAATTTAAAAAATTTTGGGTCACACAAAACTCATCAATATGGAGTAGTCTTCTGTATCGAATGAACCGAAAAATATAATACATCGGCCAGATCTTTTGAAGGTTACAAGGCGGGTCTCAAGACTGTCATTTTTTGATTGGCTTTTAGAGTGGCTGTTCTCTGCACTTTTTTTTATTATCTCATCTTTCTTTTTTATTGTTATTATATTTATTTATTTGCCCCTTCATTTATAACCTTTTGTCTTTCTCTTTTTTTATAAATATATTTCAGTTCATTTCTACATATACGCTTTTAATCTGTTGCGTTATTTTTAACGCAACCTTTACCTGAAATCATCCCCCCGTTTGTCATAATCATTTCAAAAAAAAAAATCATAAGAAAAAATCACTTTGATATACTTGAGTCCCTTATTCTAGTTATTTTATTTTTTTTTTTTTTTGTCCTCACCTCATCTCTCTTAAATTTGACTCGGTTGACCTAAATAAATGATTTATTTATTTTGGTATATTCTTTTTCTTTTTTTTTTTTTTTGGAAAAACGGCACATTGTCTAAAGATAATAATTTTAAAATTGGACACAATGGGTGGAGTGAAAATGAAGGTGGAAGGTGGGAGTTATTTTAAAATAAAAAAATGAAAAATATATAAAAAAGAAAGGTGGGGACGCCTTGTGGCGAAGTCATTCATTCTGGACATGAGATCGATTATTCAAAGTCGATTGTACCATTTGTCCGTTGATTTTTTTTATTTTTTCTTTAATTTTTTTTTAAGTCATCTTTTTTTTTTTTTTTTTTTGACTTCAGACGCGGTATATATACGTCAGATCGGTACCCGTGAGATATCCACTTTACGATTAGGGTCCTTTCCCATTAGTCCAGGGTGAAAACATGAATATTTTTTTCCCTTGTTCTTGGACTGGTTGTTGTCTTGCACGCCGACTGAATATATTTCAAAACTCACTGTTATAATATTCAAGCTTCAGTTCAATATTATATAGAAAATTATAAAAAAAAAAAAAAATACAGCAGCTCATTTCACGTCTTCACATATACGCAGCACTTATACACAATATCAATATTTTATTTTTTTTTCATTTTTTTATCTTATTTTTATTCACTACTATTGTATATATTTTTTTTTTTTTTTTATAAGAAACTTTGCGGCGCGTGCTACGAACCAACATCATGATAAAGATCTTTGAACAACCGGGTCCTCAAAATTACGATCTGTATGTTAACTTATCGTATTAACATTTATTGAATCGATTTTAATCTTTATCTTTTCTTCATCACAAATTTTTATAAAGACATATGTTTTTTTATTATTATTATTCTTAAACGAATATTTCAATTGATTAGTTTTATCAATAAAAAAAAAATTGCAAATGATAAAATTGTCAAAAAATAATATTATTTTTTGAAATTAAAATTTTTCAAGATCATTTGTCTTATACTCTCTTGAAATTTAATTGAATTGGGAGGAGTTTTTTGAATTTTTTTTTATATATTTTTTTCAAGGGTGTGGGAAATGGGAGTGGGGTGGTTGAGGGATATTTTAAAGAAGGTAAAATGTATGTCGACACAGTCTTGTTATATAATTAATGACTTTTTGTGCCGAATAGATTTATAAAAAAAATTATAATAAATATAAATTTAAAAAAATATATAAAAATAAAAATAAAAAAATAAAAGACTCCTTGTGGTGATGACGGCGTGGTCACATCACCCCCTGGTGACATTTATCATTCTTCTCAGCGCGCTATTACCAGGTCAAAGCAACCGACCCCGCGGGATGTCGTGACTCTTCAGATCATGTGCATATGTGTTCTTACCTGTTGTACTTGAAGCTTACATTTAAGCTCTATTTACTTTTTTTTTTTTTCATTAAAGATTGACTCAACCAAACGTCATCAAAAAACTGTCTTTCATTATTTTTATTTTTTTTAATCATTATAGTTTTTTTTTTTTTATTATTTTCTATCAATTTTTTATTTATCATTCTCATCAAAATAGAATATCCAATTATCCTATGTTGAACCGTACAATTCATTGTGATGAATATAAAAAATATTCTACACATTATTATGACTATTATTTATTATATTTTTTTTTTAGTCAAATATTTTTTTAAGGGGTTGATGTCTATCCAGGTGCAGAAAAGGATTTTTTTTTTTTTTTCAAATTTGTGATGATGATTTTTCAAGTTTTTTATTATTTTTTTTTTTCTATCAAAGGTATTAATAATAAATAAAATGATATTTAAAAATATTTAAATACAAAAATATATGATGATCAATTAGTTTATTATAAAAACAAAAAATAAAAAATATTTATGACTCTATCAGTAATCGATAAGTTTGATTTAAAATATAATTTTTTTATTATTTTTTGAGGATATTAATTGAGAAATTTAAGATAATGAAAGAGAATTGATAAGAATCGGCAATGAAGGTGGGCGAAATTTATTATTTATTGATGAAACGTAATTTATAAATATTATTTTCAACCTGTTTTTTATTAAATTTAATATACACACATGATGATTATTTTATTTTTTAATTTTTATTCGTTAACTCATGATGTCTTGGAGACTTATTATATTTTATTATAATGACTCAATATCTTTGTGTAGTTTGTGTGCATTGATCAATCATGATGAATATGTATGTATAGAAACAAAGAAACTTTATAATAACGAGGGTGGACCAATATTCATGCTGTTACTAATACGTGGGTGTATTCTTTTAGATTGATATAATGAACAAGTTAATTAAGACAATATTATATCATACATAATGGCATTTACATACTGAAGTGGTTTTGAAAATTTGAGATAGCCTTGATTTGCGTGAGTCTATTGTTTGAAATGACCCGTGCTGGCAATTTTTTTTTTAAATTAAAAAATTAAAATTTTCGAAATTTCGGACTCAAATCCCCTTGAGAGAGAGTTGATATCTAAACCCTGTATAAATTTTAAATTATTTGGATAAGCCAATTTGAAAAAAAGTCGTTTTGAAAATTTAAGACAAAAAATTGCCACCACGGGTCATTTCAAATAGTAGACTCACCCAAATCAAGGCAACCTCAAATTTTCAAACCGACTTTTTTTAAAATTGGCCCGACCAAAAAATTTAAAATTTTTACAGGGTTTAGATATTAACCCCCTCAAAATATCTCAAGTTAAAAATTTTCAAAATCAGATTTTATTTCAAATTTAAAAAAAAAATGCCATCACAAGTCAATTTAAGCAGCATAAAATTATTTAAAAGCACTTTTTTTTTTCAACCTGACTGAAATAAATTGGAATACTATAAATTTCATTGTCCTATTATTTAAATTAAATTACAGATGAATATTTTAAATTAAAAAAATTTTAATTTAAATCATTTGGGTATTAATTATGTTCAGATATTATAAAAAAGAAAAAAAAAGTAAAAAACAAAACAAAACTTAATAATATTTTTTAATAAGTAAATTTTTTTTTTTTTTTTGAATATTAAATTTTTATGGTGTTATCTTTCATTCTCACTTTCTGTATGGTTATTTATCATAGTTATTAATACCCCATCGATACACATCCAGACATGTATCTGGCGATTATACAAGTATACCTATATATAAAATTGGACCGCCCGTAATGTTGAACATCATCCAAGTCTTGGCGACACTCTTCTTCATATAAATGTACATAATTTTAATGCCAAAACAAGTTTTAAACTTTTAATATTTATACATATTTTTATTTTTTACAACTTGACAATAATTTTAAATAAATAAATAAAAATATATTAAAAAAAAAAAACATGAAATAATATTTATATAAATTTTTATTATCGCACTTATTTGAACGACCGGAAATCGGTATTTTGTTTCTCGCGGTAAATATTGACTTGCTCGCGTTAATTTTTCATTTTTTTTTTATAAAAAATTTAAAAATGTATTTGTGTGTATGTATATTGTGGTTCATATACCTCAAGGGGTCGTTTAGCACGTGCAATATGAACACATAAATACCTGATAAAATAACAACAAACATATCATCTTGGTCATGTTGTCTTGACTGCTAACAAAAAAAATAAAAAATACAGCGTTAATTATTTGGTGCTAATCGAGGTACGAGACCTTTTAACTTTGCAAAAAAATAATCTTTTGTCTTATTTTATAAATTTTTTTTTTTCACATAATATCAACAAATTTTTAAACTACTAAAAAAATAAGTAAAAAAATATTATTTTAATATCAAAATAATAAATATATATACAAATATATGCAAATGAGATATAAAAAATATAAAAAATATAAAAAATATTTTAATATAGTTATAAAAAATAATAAGAGTCATTAAAATAATGATTATCATTATATAATTTGTTAATTTTCACTTAAAAATAATTTTTAAATAATAAATTTCGATTTATATTTTCGTTTTTTTTTTTTTTCATTTTTTTTTATTTGATATTACTCTGCATTAATTTAATACAAGTTTTTAATATTAAATTTATAAATTTTTTATTTTCATTTGCTATATAGTTTTTATAATTTATATAATTTTTGTATATATATTTTTTTTTATTTTGGAGAGACTCGTGCCTGTTGGCTGATGGCTGTTGTTGGTTTTATATGTATGTTAAAAAGAGGGTCCTCTATTTTTGGTTCCACTGAATAATGCATTAATATGTGCATGCGATTTTACAGAGACTAATGAAACATATACGACAAGAGTTGTGTGTGCAGGTGTAAACTCAGTTATTTAAATGATTTATTATACAAGGTATATATCGTGAATTCTTGGCTCAACTTTGTAAACTAGTTGCAAGTTATTTATTTTAATTTTATCTGTCATTTTCTTTGTATATACTTGAGCTTTTTTTATGATCAAATACTGTGTTAAAAAGCATTGTAAATTTATATAATAAAAAATAAATAAATAAATTACAAGGCCATTGACTTGAAATATATATAAAAGCACATCAACATTATGATATATACTTATATGTGTAGACAGTTATCATGTTGTCGTTGATGTCGATCAAATTTTAAGAAAAAACATTTAAAAAACACGTAAATATATATAAAATTTATATTTGCAAATTATTTTCTTGACAAATGATGTTTACAAAATTAAATTATTAATATACATGAATTTGTATATAAATGTTTGAAACATAAAAAAATATTTTTCTTTTGAATTAAAAATAAGAAAAAAAAAAATAATATTATACTTTATGAGATTATATTATTAATGGCATGGAATTTTCATGTTTATTTTTCCAAAAAAAAAAAAAAAAAAAAAAAAAATGAAACATTATTTTAGTGAAATTTTGATAATCTCAGCCACGCGACCAATAATTTTTGAGATTCTTGGAGACTTTGCCAGATGTAACTCGTTAAACACTTGAGAAAGACCTCCAGATGTCGACACACAAAAATATACCTCCCATTGTGAAAATAATAATCTCTTTGAAAAATTTGGATTAACAAAAAAAATACATATTAAAGAAAATAAACTTAAATATTTTAATAGAAAATGTAAAATAATTGATCATGATTTTAATTTTACAATTTTACAAGTGGAATGAGTAAAAGCTTGAAAAGCCAAAAGAAGAATAAACAAAAATCAAAGTCTCAACGAGGCTATTCAAAAGTTTATTTTTTTCCAATGAATCGTTAAAAAGTTTTAACAAAATTTTATATAATTCCCTGATTTTTTTACCCTCTCTAAATTATGGTCAGATAATCTCAAACACTTTTAAAGACAATCTCACTATTCAACCACAAAAAAATAATAAAAACCAATTAAAAAAACTTTTCACATATATTAATAAAAATATTTAACCAAGAAGAAATTGAATAGCAAAAAACAAATTTAATTAACAAATTAAAGCTTTTTTAAAAAAATAAAGAAAAAAAATATATTGATATAGACAATGATGCTAGTTTTAATCATCGCAAATTGATACAAATAATAAAGAAGACAAAAAATAAAATTAAAAAAATTAAAAAATACATCGCTTATCTAACAACAGCACGTGCGTCAGTTGACCACTTGCATGACGAAAGATAAACATACGTTAAAAAAAAATTGAAATAATATATATAGAGAACAAGAAAAAATAATCAAAAAAATATATAAAAAAATTACAAACAGATTCGTGACGTCTTGTGCTATATATCTTGCAAAAAAAATATATCCCAAAGACAAACAAACCACTGTATTGTTTATTTATTTATTTAATTTTCAAAATGATCTTGTGATTCTTCATAAACTCAAAATGTTTTAACTCTTTAATTCACAAAACTGCGTGTTTTTATCTTTTTTTTGTCACGAAATTCATGTTATAATGATAAACTGCAGCTTTTTTTAATTTTTTTTTACTCAGCAGGATTTAAAAAGTTGATTAAAAAAAAAAAAAAAGGGTTTATTATAAAATATAATTTAAGAGACTGGTTGCTGATTAAAATATAAATATGATGTTGATTTTCTTCACCTTTTACTTATTCATTGACTCGTTCACTTAGTTACTCATCATCATCATCATCATCATCATCAACATGATGATCATGTATCGAGTTGTTTGTCGGTGTGTATGAGTTACACGCTTGTGAAAAACACCCCTAGGGGCTCGACAACAACCAGTGCGTAACTAACCTCACGCATTCTTTGCACGCATATAAAACACACACACAATATTAATATATTATAAAATTATATATATATTTTATTGATTCATCATTCATTTTTAAAAATCACCTGGTGAGTAAGTGCTAATCAATGTTGTCATTGAAAATTACCACACAACTTGCAATTTCAATTAGTTTTTAAGCCAAAAAATAACTTGAATTATTATTAATATATTTTTTTTAAATTTAATAATAATTTATACATAATTTATAATAAATTTAAATTTTTTATTTTTTTAAAAATTTTATAAATAACATTTTGGTGTCCTGGGCACCGTCATTCTACGTTTACATTATCGACGACTTTGTTTAGTTTTGCAGATCGTTAAACACCAAAGCACGCGGTATTTGCGTGATTTTAAATTTCAACAAATTCATAGCTTTCGTGTGGGTATTGTAAATTATAAATTTACTTTTTTATTTTTTTTTTTTATTTTTTTAAATTTTAAATATATTCAAGAATGACATATTTACTAAAACATATTTCAAATATATTATATACAAATAAATTAAATAGTTTAAATTTATTATTTTTCTATTTTAAAATTTAAATATTTAAATTAATTTTTATACTTATATATATATATATATATATTTAATATTAAAAATACATCAGACATAAATTTATTTTTATCAAAAAATTATAAAAAAAAATATATATATAATTCTTGAGACGAGTTTTGTGATAATGCAGTGTCGAGGAGGCAATAATAATTAATGTTAAATGATAGCAATGATTTGACAGTTGACACAGACTGATCGATGTCATAGGCCAGTTGTCTTATTGATAACCTCATCCATGACATCAAATCACTCCAACACTATCACTTCCACGAACTTTAAGTAACGAAAAAAAAATATATATATATAAAATATAAAACTTTTTTTTATAATTAAACAATGTTCAATGTTCAAACATTAATCATATTAAATATTAACTATATTTTATCATGCAAAACTTGACAAATAAATCATATAATAATAATTAAAATAAAAAAAATATATATATATTTATTAATAAATAAATTCCGGAAGTAAATTTATATATATATAGATACAAAATACACCCTAATAATCTATCAACAAAAGGGATGCGAAGAATGGAAAATATAAGACATAAATTATATATATATATACATACGAGAAAATGTAAACCAAAAAATAAAAAAATACAGTAAAAAGGGGAAAAGAAATAAGGCCAAGTAGTGTCACGTCAACGCACAATATCCCATGAGATTTAACCCTTTCGCGAGTCTGCATAATCCACGACCCCGTTGAGACATGAGTTGAAAATTAGATACCCTTTTTGTCTCTCTTTTATTTATTATCAACATCTTTCTCTTCTTTATATATGATTCATCCCTTAAAATTTAAGCCAGTTGCTTTGTGTATGGTATATATATTATATAGGTTCATACCCAATGTTTGCACAATTATTTAGGAGAAAATTATCAAGACAAATCCAATAAACTAAACCGCGTAATTTGTCCCGCGAAAAATTAAAATCAACTAATATATTTATTTATAAATATAATTATAAAATTTTACAAATTTTAATTATTATAAATTTTTATCGTATTTACATTTATGATAATTAATTATTAATGATGTTTATTAATAATAAATGTCATTTGATATTTTTAATATTCATTCATGCAATGATGAAGTAATTTAATATACTATTTTTATTATTTATTATATATATTTGTTGAAAATAATAATAAGATAAAAGATTTATATATAATTTCAAGTATTGATATAATAAAAATCTAGGAGTTGTTATGACAGTCAGCAGAAGACGATCCATCACTGTGATTCAGTCCCAATGGATTTGCTGGACCAACTTATCCAATATTTAAGGCAATGTCCCTCGCGACCAACGACTGATATATCACGCCGCATTAATACATATTTGCGGGGTAGATAACGTCATTTTTGGCTTGTTGGTGATATTGTATTTTTTTGTTTGCTTATTCAACGAAAAAATAAATAATGATATATATTTTTGATGACACAATGTTGAGATATAAAACCAAGATGCATTATAATATATTTATATATTTTATGATAAATAAAAATCAACTTTTGAGTGACATTATGACATTTAAATGAAACTCAATTTTATATCATATTTTTATTTGAAAAATAAAAAATAATAAATATATTTTAAGTAATTTTATATAAAAAATATATAATTTCAATGTCAAAAAAATTCACGATAAAATTTATAATTAATTGTTAATAATGTTGATTGACTTTTTGCAATTACTTGTTGATGGTTAATATAAAAAAACATATATATATTGATTATTATTTAAGCTCGAATGCAAAAAAAAAATGTAAACATATATCAATATTTTTTTTTATATGGGTAATAAGCCATCAGGGGTTACATACGTTGTGATATTATTGTATAATCTATGTGCGTATAAATGTTAGCCACCCGGACCGCAGGATGCGCGACTAACTGGTAATAAGATTGCGCTTTGTGGTAAACTTTTATGGGGCATCAAAGAGATTTACCGTCGTGGTTGAATATACATGAAAACCGGGGGTAATTAAAGCATCGTATGCTGACTTTATGCTGGATATTCTGGACAGTGTCGATCGGCGCCAGTGTCGTCGCTTAAGCCGGCACCCTTTGATTATTTTTCCCTTTTATTTTTCATTTTATATATATTATTTTAAACTCTTTTTTTTTTTTTTATTTTTATTATATATATATATATATATATATATTTTTAACAGTTATATTCATATTTTTTTAAAATACAAGGGCTCTTTTGTCTCATGTATATATAAAATATTTCAAATAAATAAAAACCATATGGATTTTATATTTTTATTTGAATTTTTAAAAATTATAATTTTTTATTTTTGATCTATGCATAGAAAAATAGTTTAAAGTTATTCAATTTATATATTAATGATAATAAAAAATTGAGAAAATTAATTTCTCAAAATAACTATATACTATATTTAAAAAAAAAAAAAAAAAAAATTTACAATATTTATTATTTTAATTAACACATAAAATTATTTTAAATTAAATAAATTTTTTTTTATAATCATGAGTCGACAGTTTTACATGATTATCATTTTTTTATAAAATATTAAAAAAAGAATGAAAAAGAGTAAAAAAAAAAAAATCTAAACATTGAAAAATAAAAAATTAAAAAAAATGAACAAGGTATATTATAATCGGAGGGTTTCGCATACAAACTGGCGCTAATAGCGCGTATAGCTTTTGTTATTTTTAATTAACCCTTTCTTTTAAGACGACCAGAGGGAACGTTAAAGCATTACAAAGGGTCCAACCTTTGGCCTTTTGCTTTTTCAGTTTATACAAGTTTATATAACCCATTCTTTATGTATATAATATCTACTTTGCTCTTTTACCAGTCTACTGGGTTACATTTTTTTTTTTTTTTTAAATTTTTTATTATTTTTCTTTTCTCTTACCCATGGGAGATGTAAATACGCCAAATGAACTGCACCTTGGAGACAGTACGAGCTTTTTTCTTTAATTTACAATGTATACGATTAGCAGACTCTTGTTACAATTAAAGCTTTATTTAATTATATATTTTTATTTTATATTTTTTTAAATATATATGTATACATATAAAAGCTCAAAGGAAAGAGGTAGCTTTGTCATATAGATAAAATATTTATTGTTTAAATTAATTGATTGATTTCTTTGTCTTGATTATTTCAATTAAATTTATATCATCACGTCAAGAAAACATCGAGTCTGTATATATTGACAAATAGTATTTGTATATATAAAAAAAAGTTTAAAAAATTGACAATAAAGATTAGAAAAAAAATTTTAAAAATAAAAAATAACAGGGTATTGAAGTGGTAAATATAAATTTAACAATCGCAATAGTCGGCACTTTTATCGTGGTCAAGGGACTGTCAATCACAAGTGATAGAAGACGACACATTAATCTTTTGGTGCCGAGACCCCGTCGACCACACTTTTCTTGTGGTCATATATAAGAATTTAAGACAACATAACTTTGTATTATTTTTTAAATTCTCTCTTAAAAAAAAACTTGAAAAAATAACCAAAAAAAAAAAACATAGAAATATAATTTAATCTTATTTAAATTGTCAATACATTAATGTCAATTTCATTTTAACATTTTCATTAAAATAAAATATAAAAAAAGATCAAACAAAACCAAAACTTTTTTTATTTAAAATTTTAAAAATAGATAATTTAAATAGTTTAATACATTTATATAACTATATATAATTTCATAATAAAAATTAAATATAAAAACAGAAAAATTTTGCCCACCCATGTTGTTTGATCGTGACGCGATAAAGGCATTATTTAATTACCACAAGTAATTACCGATTATTAAATGTTGTCTGGCCTAAGGGTTTTTGTAAAAAATAAATATATATAAAAAATAGAATGAAAAATTAAACCGGATGATTTCATCGTTAATTAATTCTTGGGTTATATATATTTATTTATGTATTTTATAAGCGGAAGGCAGTACGTCTCGATCTTATATATATTATGTATACATACACTTGTTACTCTACTACTCTTTCAATAAACTTGCTCTATATATATATTTAAAAATAAAAAAAATATATTTATATCCATTTGACAGAAAGCAATCATCATTATTATTATTGTTTTATATATACAAAGTTTAAAAATAAATAAATAAATATATAAAACTAATTTTAACAACTATCTCATTTGATAAAATTGATTGATTCAAAATTAAATGGGAAAATAATTATATATCCTATAAATTTATGAAGTTGAGAAATAATATAAATTTATATATTGATTGCAATGTGTTTATGGGGGTCAGTGGTCAATAACAAAACAAAAAATAAAAATAGAATAAAAATAAAAAAAGGGACGATTGATCTAATACTGATAATAATTTTAATAAATAAGGTGGCATATATCCATCCTAGTATATGGGATAAATTGATATACTTTTTTTTTTTTGTGTAGTCTTATCTCAAAATAAACTTTGCTCGTAAATTATTATATATTTTTTGTTTTTTTTTTTTTTTGTTTAGATATGATGACGATACTCAACATGACAAAATGTATATTTTTTTATCGCAAAATTATATTTATAAATTTTTTTTTTTTTGTATGATGTATTCAGTCAAGTTTAATACAAGTTTTAATATAATTTTTTTGAGATATAAAAATCTTAATTCCATAAGGTAGAAAATAAAATTTATTATTTATTTTTTTATTTATTTACATTTATTTTTTCAAGCACCGATTTATTGTTGAGTAAAAAAAAAAAAATAAATTTATATATGAGAAAGGATAAGAGAGACAAATAGATTTAGCCAATGGGTCAAGAAAAAATATATATACGAAAAAGATCTTGCTTGAGTTGGACATTAATCTGTATCCGACTTTTCCATCAATGTTTAATCCTAATCGGGAAAATTGCTTGGGAACCATCCAACATAGTCCTTGTCAATAAAACTCAAGTACATGTCTGTCAAGTTACACATCACCTCTTTTCTCACAATGATATTTATTGTTTTTCAAATTTCAAATTTATATTATTTTTTTAATCAATAAAAAGGTGTGGTTTTCTTTTTTGTTTATACAGATAACAGTTGCGAATAAAATTTGGAGGCAAAAACTGGATGTAATTTGTCGTGTCAATTGATTAATCAACAAAGTAGTGAGTCAATTTATAAACATCATAATATTTTTTTTAATTTATTGAATAGTTTTGGTTGTGTGTTGAATTAAATTCACAAAAAAATCATTGTTAGAGATAGAAATTTAATTGTTGTGAATATTATGACAAAGAAAATATTACTTTCAACAATTTTTTTAAATTTTTGTGATTTTTTTAAATATAAATTTATTAAAGCTGCAAGATATTTAGTTGGTGTATGATCTATTATATATTCACCATTTTTGTATGCTAAAATGCTAAAATATATATTATAAAAAAAAAAAAAAATGTAAAATAATAATATTGGGTTTTAAAGTAAACATAAGAGAGGGACGTCGTAAAGCATCGCGGCGCCTTATTGTTTATGTTTTGGCCGACCAGCCTTGTAATGTCGTCACGTAAATTATATTCATTGCTTTATAATTTGCATTTTCTATTTTTATCATTTTTTCAAATTTTACGTCATCATCATGAAGCACAAGTTAACCGCAATAATAATTTATAAATTACAATTTAATATATCAATTTTAAGAAAAAAAATATTTTATATTTTAAAATAAATTTTTTTAAATATTTTCATTTCAAATATAGATTTTTAAAATTAAATATTTAAAGAGTAAAATATATAGGGATGAAAGAATTTCAATATTTAAACTTTGCGACAAATGAATTCTTCGAAAAATTCCATTCCATTCAATTTTTTTTTTTTTTTTTTTTTTTTGGTCGTAAAAATAAACTGATTTTTTAAAAATTTTTTTAGGATAATAATTTTTAAGAAAGATATGCCCGACAATGGGACATGTGTATATATATTCATTTATTTTTTAGTTTTGGGTTTGAGAAAAAAAATATAGAACGATGACGCTTTATCTTTTTTTTTTTTTTTTTTTTTTTATACCTGGGGGTAATAAAACAACGGTCATTTTTCGCCTGAACGCGGCCTTGTGTTTTTCTTAAACGATTGTACCTGTTGAGGACCAAAAATTGTATTCAAAAATTTTTCTAGTTTATGATTTCCCATGCATCTAACACTACAGTGCAAAAAAAATAAAATAAATATTCAAACAAAAGAATAGAAAAAAAATAAAAGAAAAATGTCCAGAGAAATAAAATAAAATAAAAAAAAAAAAAAGGGAAAAAGTTACCTTGTTGTTTGTCTTCAAAGATATTGCGCAAAAAAGCCGAAATTTCATAAGGGTTTTACTTTGGGATCAAGAGAAATCGTTGCCACTTTTTCAAGGCATTATTTTCTAGAGCATTATTTTCTCAATGAATTCACAGTGGGCACCAAATATTTATAACAAACAAAAAAAAAAACACCCCCATTAAAAATATAAAAAAAGATGAAAAATATGACAGTTTAAAAAATAAAGCTCACATAAATTTTGATTTATATAGATCATTTTATAAAATCAGTTCCATATTAAAACAAATAGTTAAAATTTAAAGAAAAAAATAAATACATTATTATCAACCCCTCAATGGCAATTTAATACACCCCCTGTCGATTTAAAAAATATTAGTTAAAAAATAAAACAAAATGTTACAAATTCAAGTTTACAAATTCGACCCTTTTTTTTTTTTTTTATAGCAAATAGTGGCTTAATAAATGTATAATATATATATATTTTTTAAATACACTACGGGGTACTAAACCACCCCCGTATATAATACATATCAACCACAAATTTTAACCCAAGTTTATTAACGCTGGGAGTGAGGTTGTCATTTTTGGATACGCCTCTCGTGATTTATAAGCACACCAAAACGGTTTTTTTTTTTTTTTTCAATTTCTTTTACCTTATAGCCCTTTTTTTATTTTTCAAAACACAAACGATCAAAAGTATTTCTTTTTCTTTTGCCCTTGATATACTTATATATATATTTCTTTTTGTTTTTGCCGGGGGTAAACTGTCGTAGAAACCATACTCATACAGCTGCTTCAAAAATATATATATATATAAAATGCAGATGGACAATGTGAGGGCAGATGGTTCTTAAAAAAATTCTCATCATCGATTGTTGTTTTCAAAAATGTCTAGGACCATCAATTAATATTATTAATATTTATGAATCATATTATACAACGGATTTAACTTTTATTATTATTTTATTTTTTTTACTTTATCATGCTTTATTGTTGTTGTATTTAATTGTCTTTTTTATATTCATTTTTTATTTATGTAATTATGATTTATATTAGCGTTGATATATCCACAGCTGAAATATATATCCAGTATGATTTTTTATCAGGTAGATGTATTTTTTTTTTTTGAGATACATTGAAATGATTAAATTGGTGCATCAATACATTTTTTTAATACAATTGCGATGCTTTTTATTATCCTTTCTTCAATGTTATTAACGAATATCGATAGGTTGTATTTCATTATTATCATCGCAAAACGTGTATTTAATTTCAAAAAAATATTTATGAAAGGAAGCTTTTTAATTATTATCAACAGAAGCCACAAAATATAATATCCCTTCAATTAAAAATGAAAATTATAAGACATGATTTTGTGTTTATGATTGAATATTAATCAATTGAAGCCAAATAAATTATTAAAAAAAAAAACAAATAACAATTAACATAATAATTTTAATATTAAATAAATAATAAAAAATTGCGGATATAATATTATATAGAAAAATAAAGTGTATAGACTATAAAGAAATTTTGTTTGTGTTTTTATAAATATTTCTTTATACTTTGAACCATTGGAAAATGATGAGTTGAAGGATAAACGATAAATAAAGTATATATATTCTGATGGATAAATGTTTATATATATATATATATGACTTTGGTATAACTTGGCAAATGAAAAATGTTGAGAGACGAAACGATCAATGTAAATATATTCATGACATGGGGTTGTAACAGGGCATCTTTCTATCTGACTACTGTATATATGACTAAACTGATGGTCTTCATTCAGGGAGTGAGTTAAAAATATGTGTCTGTTTTATGTACAATAACTAAACATGAATTCAGTGAATAAATATATAGGGTTATATACAAAGAGATTTTTTATTTTTTTGTCCAACAATTCGATGGCACTTGGTCGCTACATAATTCACTATTTGGCAGCTCATTACAATTTAAAAAGATCCTCAGTCAGTTTTGAATTTAAAAAAAAAAAATTTATTTTATTTTATACATATGAATCACGATGATATTCACATCACATCACTCAAAAATAGGGAAACATAAAATACATAAATTATATACAACTATTGACAATTTAACCGCATAATGCAACAAAAAAATAAATAAAAATAATAAATAAAATTTTTAATAATCAATAAATAAATTCATGACAAAGTATATATATTTTTTACATGAAAAACATTTTTATAAATATTTTTTGGATAAAATTGAGAATACCATCAATCCCTGGGGACAAGTTTCAAAAAAATAAAAATCATATATATGTTGATATGTATTTCGTGATACCCGTCGCAGCAAGACCAATCGCGAGAGGTCAAGGCAGAATTTTAATATATATTTTACACAATATCCAAAAAATATATATATTTTTTTTATCATATTTATCTTGGCTATTCTTTGGATGTATAATTTTATTTATTTTTATTTTATGTGTTGCATGGTGGTATTGGTATTGATATGGCTGACCAGTAGTTTCTGTTACTACTACTACCACTGCTTCTTGTGAAGTACACAAAAGTAGATTACGAATTCCAAACGTGTGGTTATATTGGCCAAGGCAATTGAGTACATATATATGTTATATTTTCTAGTGATGGTATATTATATGTATCTCTTGACTTTTGTGATATAATAAAATGATCAAATTTTCCGTTTTTTTTTTTTAACAATGAAAAACAGTGTGTGCAATATTTTCAATACATTTTAAAAACTTACGAGCACGTAAATTTTGTATAGCTATTTTTATTTATATAATATATATACAGTATATATAAATGTTGGGGTGAAAAAAAATTTATTTAAGGGTCAATTGGGGGTGGTATTGGTCATCCGTGGAAAATTGAATTTACTCCCTGTGGAATTGACGAATGAGCTATGCTGACATTTGAATTTTTATTTTACTTTATTTGTTGCGAATTTATTCTAGAATATAATATTTCAATTTTTTATATTTTTTGATTTTTTTTTTATATATAATCTGTATGTGAAAAGTACACTTGTCATCGATTTAGTTTGGAAGTCAGACATTACTTAAAAGTCAAATGAAATCTTATAATAAATGAATATAATTTATACAAGACTTGGAAACGTTGCCTTCCAGTGTTGATTGACTAAAAGTTAACCAAAATAATTTATTGAATGATTGTAAACAACGTCTTCCATTGTTGTCAACTCAATTCAATCATAATCTCAAGAAATTATAATGTAGAAAAATTTATTTTGACGGAAATGTCTCATTTTCAGAAAGATGACTCTAAGTCGGAGGTAGAATCTATCTTCAAAGTCCAATAAAATTAGGAAATGAATAGAAATGATTCATTTAATGATTGGAAACAACGTCTTTCATTGTTGTCAACACAATTCAATCATATTCCGATAAAATTTTAACATAGGAAAATTTATTTTAACCAAAATGCCTCATTTTTAAAAAGATGACTCTGAGTTGGAGTTAAAAGTCTGCGTCAAAGTTTAATAAAATTTCAAAATGAATAAAAATATCTCATTTTATGCTTTGAAACAACGTCTTACAGTGTCGTTAACTCAATTCAATCATAATCCGATGTAATTTTAACTTAGAAAAATTATTATCCACCAAAATGCCCTATTTCTACAAAACTGACTCTGGCTTGGATGTCGACGTTTTCGTCAAAGTCCAACAAAATCTCAAAATGAATAGAAATAATCTATTTAGTGCTTGGAAACAACGTCTTCCATTGTTGTTAACTAAATTCAATCATAATCTCAAGAAATTATATTGTAGAAAAATTAATTTTAACGAAACTGCGTTATTTTTACAACGACGACTCTAAGTCGGAGGTAGAAGTTACCTTCAAAGTCCAATAAAATTTGGAAATGAATGGAAATGATTTATTTAATGATTGGAAACAACGTCTTCCATTGTTGTTAACACAATTCAATCATATTCCGATGAAATTTTAACATAAAAAAATTTATTTTGACGAAAATGTCTCATTTTCAGTAAGATGACTCTAAGTCGGAGGTAGAAGTTACCTTCAAAGTCAAATAAAATTTGGAAATGAATGGATATAATTTATCTTATGCTTCAAAACAACGTCTTTCATTGTTGTTAAATAAATTCAGTCACAATATTTCAATATTTTAACCGAGAAAAATTTATTTTGTTGAAAATGTCTCTTTTACACAAAGATGACTCTAAGTCGGAAGTAGAATCTATCTTCAAAGTCCAATAAAATTTGGAAATGAATGGATTTAAATTATTTTATGCTTTGAAACAACGTCTTCCATTGTTGTCAACTAAATTCAATCATAATCTCAAGAAATTATAATGTAGAAAAATTTATTTTTACGAAACTGCGTTATTTTTACAACGACGACTCTAAGTCGGAGGTAGAAGTTATCTTCAAAGTCCAATAATATTTGGAAATGAATGGAAATGATTCATTTAATGATTGGAAACAACGTCTTTCATTATTGTTAACACAATTCATTCATATTCCGATGAAATTTTAACATAGAAAAATTTATTTTGACGAAAATGTCTCATTTTCACAAAGATGACTTTAAGTCGGAGGTAGAATCTATCTTCAAAGTCCAATAAAATTTGGAAATGAATGGATTTAAATTATTTTATTGTTTGAAACAACGTCTTCCATTGTTGTTAACACAATTCAATCATATTCCGATGAAATTTTAACATAAAAAAATTTATTTTGACGAAAATGTCTCATTTTCAGTAAGATGACTCTAAGTCGGAGGTAGAAGTTATCTTCAAAGTCCAATAATATTTGGAAATGAATGGAAATGATTCATTTAATGATTGGAAACAACGTCTTTCATTGTTGTTAACACAATTCATTCATATTCCGATGAAATTTTAACATAGAAAAATTTATTTTGATGAAAATGTCTCATTTTCACAAAGATGACTTTAAGTCGGAGGTAGAATCTATCTTCAAAGTCAAATAAAATTTGGAAATGAATGGATATAATTTATCTTATGCTTCAAAACAACGTCTTTCATTGTTGTTAAATAAATTCAATCATAATATTTCAATATTTTGACCGAGAAAAATTTATTTTAACCAAAATGCGTTATTTTCACAAATGCGACTCTAAGTTGGAGTTAAAAGTCTGCGTCAAAGTCCAATAAAATTTTAAAATGAATAGACATAATTTATACAATGCTCGAAAACAACGTCTTTCAATATAATAAACTTTTAAATAACATAAATTTAATTTACAATTATAAAGATTAAATAATAAATAAAATTTTAAACTTACCATGAAAAACCCAGCCATGTTGACATTTATCACAATAACGCAGATGTCTTTTACCCGGTGTAAATGAATTACAGGTGCATCCATTAGCCGTGCATTTAATTGACTGTAACAAATGAAAAAAAAAAAAAAAATTAATATATAAATAATTTAATTTTTAAAATAAAAAATAATGTATATATAAATCAGTATGCAAAACATTTAAAAATTATTCGTGATGATATTGCTTGAGGCAAGTACTATATACTCACTGTGCTTATATTTCAAGTTGCATATAAATAAATATTAAGGGAGGAAGTAAGGGGGTGTGGCTGTATAACTTGAGTGACCGTTTTTTGGTAACACGACCCCAGAGAGAAACGGATTTTAAGGAACCAAATAATTCTCCTACCCTTTTTTATACTGAATCGAAATTAACCCCTTGGGGATCAACATGAACGGCTGTATATTTCGTTTATTATCGCTTTACATATTTTGTTATTTTATTTTTTTTTTATCCTTATTTTTTCATTATTATTTTGTTTTTTTTTTTGTATATATTTATATATTTTTTTATATTTTTTATGGCTTTTAAATGTAGAGAAATATATATACGATAGGGAAGAAGAAGAGACGCCTGCTTCTTATAAAAATTTTTGACTTTGTTTTGCCGAGGGGTTATTATATGTGGCGTTACAGGGGCGCCAATATAAAGACAAATGAAGCAATGTAAATTATATATATGGCTATGTGTCTATATATTCGTTTGCTTAAATTTTTATTTTTTTTATTTTTTATTTTATCTCATTTATTGCCCCCACAGCACCTTTTTAATTCAACAGGGAAGTAAGAAAATAATATTAATATTTTTTTTTTTTTTTTTTTAACTTGTCAGATTACATTCATTTATATATTTAAAAAAAAATTATATTAATCAACAGATATTATATGTTTATATATAGTAAAATATATATCGCAGTATATAAATGAAATTTATTCAATGAAAAATAATACATAAAAAATTTAAAAAAATATTTGATTTTATGTGTACTGAAAATAACCACAGAAACTTGTCCACTCAGATTTTTTATTTATCCAGTTTATTTGTTCATTTAGTTTTTATCTGTATACATATATATTTTTTTAATTTTTTTATATATACAGTGATAAATTATAGTCTTCCATAAAGCCAATATAACGATTTAACGATCACCAAAACATTTATTGCTGCATCTTCTTGGCAACGTTTTTATTATCAGTGTCGTTTTGATGGTAATGCTTGTGTCCTTGACGACGTCGGCGTCATCACAAAAATAATATATAAATCAACAGGTATATGTGTGTATATATTTAATTATCATTGAATTTTTTATTTAATTTTATTTTATAAACCCATTAATTTGGTTGAAAAAAAGAAAATATATACACGAGATATTAATAGTTTGATATATTGCTTCATTATTTATATTAATTTAATTTTTTTTTTTAAATTGTAAATGTCATTTTTAGTTTAAATAAATTAAAAATATAAATTTATAATTATTTTTTTAAATAATCATGTCAATTTGTATAATATTTTAATGATTATTAATTTTTATAAATAATTTAATTATGATTATAGAGCTTTAAATGAATAATAAAATTTAAATTTTAAAACTAGACTGAACCATAAATTTTTTATCTTTTAAATTATTGATCAATAAATATGTAACATAAATTAATTGAAAATTAAATAACAAAATAATTTTATTAATATGAATTTTAAAGATTTAAACAACAAAGCTTTTGAGCTATATATAATCTGATTTGTTTGGAATTATATTTCTATGATAAAGCTGATAAATCAATAGTAATAATAATTCTATTTTAGTTGGAAAATATGAGACTATGTTAATCATAAATAAATCAAAAATTTAAATCCAAACAGTATTGAAATGATTATGATAATGTTGATGATGATGATAATGATGATGATGATTTATCTCTGCAACAATATATATATCAATGTGTTTAATAAAACGTAATTATTGTTTCAAATTGAAATACAGAATACAGATGTTGTTGCTGTTGTTGTTGTATATATAAATTATTATATTGTGGAAAATATTTCATATATATATTTTCATCATCAGTGAAAATTAATAAACGAATCGACAGTATTAAACCTCAAGTATAAAGCTAAACTATAAATGATAAGGGGTGGATAATTGAGAAAAAATCAGGGGATAAATTGAACAATCCATTAATGAGCTATGTGATTTAGGTGTGCCATAGTGTTTTTTTTTTATTTATTTTTTTGCCACACCCTGTTTGTGATTCACCACAATTTGTAAACATAAAAAATAATAATTTATAAAAAATATCATCAAATTTTAAAATATATAAAATAACAAGATGAAAAGTATATGTTAATGACATGCGAATATAAATTTAGTTTATAAAAAAAAAAATAATAAAATTGTAACATTTAGCACATTGTCGCAACCGCACAATGGCAATTTGTATGATGTATTTCCCCATTATTTTTGACATTGCATATCAAATGTAGTGGAATTAACTCGTCTTCTATAACAAAATGCAGAATTTTTTATTTTTTTTTTCAATATAAACCCTCTTTGAGCTCATTTTCGTTGCCACTTTTGTGTATATATTTTGTTTTCTTTTTTTTTGATTATTTATTTCACATGGTACACTAGGAATGCTGGTGAAAAACGACAGTAAGAACGATAATAACCTGGCACGCGGCATAAAGACTAAAAAATAAAATAATAAAAAAATATAAAAATTGTACGATAAATATATCCAGAGGCGACAAAATATCATGAGATATAAGAAAAAGGTTCCGGCCTGGAGGGTTTTGACGGACGACACCCGCAGGACCACTAAGTCATGGCTTATGCTAACCCTATACCCCCTTTCTTTTTATTATTTTTTATTTTTTATATTTTTTTTTTATTTTTATTTTTTTTATTTTTGACTTGCTCTTTCTTTTGTGCTTTTACTCTCAATGTGCTTGAGAGCCCTAGAGCGATGAAATAATATCGTCCTGGCAGCATCAACAATTGTCTGACCCATGTACCGTTAAATTTTCTGGCATGTAAAGTATAGGGATGATAAAAAATATGAAAATAATATTCAAAATATAAAATAATATTAATAATATATAAAATTTTTAAAACTGTCTTAAATGATATAAATTAAAAGTGACAGAAAAATAATAATAAAAAAATAAAAAAATTTGAAAAATTAAAAATTAAAAAAAAAACCAATGTATTTACCCGGAAGAAAAACAATTTTGTTTGACCCCCGTAACTCTCAATTATTTAGGGAAAATTTGTTGAATCCGTTGGTATATATAGAAAAAAAAAAGTAAAATATACAAGAGAATGAGAAAAAAGTTGTGTGTGCCCAGTGGGAAATGACCGGTGGTCAGTTCCTTTGGCGGAAGATGAAAAATTACGATTTTGTTGTTTTTTTTTTTATTCTATTTCTGTTTTCATCGTTGGACATTAATTTTTAGTGTCTTCTTTTACATTTCGTTGAACAGATACACTGATGCCAGGTACATTTTTTTTTTATGTTAAAATTTCATTTAAAGATAGGCTTTTAAATTCTAAGGGTTGAAAGGATTTTACAATATAATAATCCCTAAAAATTGTTGGACAATAATTTTTCTTGTCCGACTTTTTAACAATATATTTTTTTGACTAGTTAATGAGCTTCAAAAAATATTACACCCTCTTAATCCATAAAAAAATATAAAATAATATTTAAAAAAAAGAAAATTAAATATTATTTTAAAAATAATAAAAAAAAAAAGGGTGTAACATTAATTTCCGATTGGGTCACCAATGACGACAGTAGGTGGACACCCTCCAATATATATATGTCCTGTACATGAATCGATTGCCACCACATTGTCTGGACTTTGGTTGTCAAGCCACACCTTTACCACTTTGTTGATTTGCCCAAAAAAAAAAAAAATAAATAAAAAAAATATTCATGAAATAATATTAAAATCAAATTTAATATTTATCAAATTAAATCAAAGCATACACAATTATTATCATTTTTTTTTTATTTAAACGTTTATATTATGAATAATGAATATATGAATATAAAAAAATATGAATTATAAGTTTTTCAATATTCATTTTGATATAGCCAGGTAAATTTAACACTGACACGAGACAATTTTCTCAGTAAACAATTACAAATAGAAAGTCATCATTTACCCTCGAAAATATTATTATTATTTCCTTTTTTATTTTTTAAACAAAATCATAAAAATATTTATTATTTTTTTAGTAAAATTTATTGATTTATTTTAAATTAATTTTATATATATTTTCTATGAAATATAAGGGTAGTTTGTCATTTATTTAATCACATGATTTATTGATAATTTATTTAAAAATTTATTTAAAAATATAAATAATAACAAAAATAAACAATGATAATAAAATATGTTGAAATTTTTTGCGTGAATAAGGGGGCGTTAACGACATCCCTATTATTTTATTTTTCATGTGAAATTATATTTTCGATGCCAGGGCTGAATGCCAAGTTCAAGTGATAAAAAATAATAAAAAATGCATGTTATATATGTTAAGACTGAGAAATTTTTAGTTTGTGCCTTTCGATGTGTGATATATCGGCTCGTAAAAAAATCAAGAAAAAAAAATAAATAAATTTTTAACCGGGGGAATAAAATATATATCTCGCTGGATCTTGGGTCGAAGGTTGTCGTCGCCGAAAGGCTTGCGCAAATGTTGATTGTGGGTGGAGAAACACAAACTATCTAAGATAGGTATATTCACACGAATGTGTGCAAGGAGGATCAATATAAACAAAAAAAAAAAAAAAACATAAATAAAAAAAATATCATATACAATGATAATAATAAAAACAACAGAATGAATGATAAAAAAAAATTTATTTTTTTATTTTTTAAATGTAAAAAAAAAAAAAAAATACATATACTTGTTTGGGGAGGTGCGAACATTGTTAACGAGGCACGTATTTTATCCATGCATCGATAAATAAATAAATAAAAAAATATAAAATAAATATACTTATAAAGATTTCTAAATGATCCTTGTAAAATTATTATTTATGATATTGATATTGATAATAATAAATTTTTGTCATTTATTATAAATATTATTTTACATTTATTTTGAAGTGACAAAAAATAATAATTCAAAATTTATAATTATATAAATTATAAATTCGTTTGTTTTTTTTTTTCTTTCATTATCAATTTTTATAAGCAAATATGGTAGTGGATTTTTCATGAAGCACGCGAGAGTCTATCGGGGGTAGAAGGATACTTTGTAAAAATGCCTGGATATAGAGCGTAGGGGATGGTCAAACATACTGGGACAAAACGAAAGCTAAAATTCATTTCTAAAAATAAAGGGGTGGAATATATAGTCAACATAAAAGACCGAGTTTATTCGCTCATTTTTTAAAACCACCAATTTCCCTTTCTTTATTAATGAAAAAAAAGAAAAAAAAAAATTTAACACAAAAATAATTGCAAATAACGTTATTAAAATTAAGATAAATTATTTTTATCAAAAAAAAAATTTCTATATACCTATCAGTTACAGTGATTATAAAATTGTTGATAAATATTTTTTTTAAATTTTATATTTATTTTATTTTTTTATATTGTTCAAAGACATTTGGTGAAAAAGCTTTCAACATTGCTTTTTAACTTTATCATTTATTTTTATTTTTTTTATTTTCAACTATTTGAGGAGAGGTAAAGTGAGTAAGTGGATGAGAGAGTAAGAGGGTGAATGAGGGTGGATAAATTGAAGAGAGTTGGCTGATAAAAAGCATAACACACAAATGGTTGTATGAAAAAGTAGATATAAATAAAAAGGATAGACAATGGAGAAAACTGAGAATGAATAAAGGGTAGAAAGAGGAGGTGGATGGTGATTGAAGGAGTAAAAGGAGGGTTGGTTTTGTGCTGTTAGTGCTGCTGCTGTTGCTGCTGTTGCTGCTGCTGCTGCTGCTGCCTCCTGCACACTCTGGCCTCGAGGCCAATGTATTGATCCAGAGGCGGTCGCGGTCATCTACCACTAATTAAATGCCAATCGTCGACCCTCCTTCAACATGTCTCATACCACCCTTATATACTATGTACACTTATACCAACTAACTTTACCAAAGCACACCCCTTTTTCTCCTCAATCTCATTTTTTATTTTTTATTTGTCCTTCTCAATTGATTTTTGACAAAAGTCAATTTATTTGATTAGCAACAAAAAAATATTGTAAAATAATTATCAACATTTCTTTTACAGTAATTTAAACATAGGAAAAACATTCTTTATTTACGCAGTGTTTATCATCATCACAACGAGATCCTGCCAAAGGAGGACCAGCATATTCACAGTTATCGAAAATGTCAAAGCCAAGTTTTTTATTTTTACAATATAAAGCATTACACTCTACAAACTGATCCTATATTCAATCAACAAGAAAAAAAAATAATTATTATTATTATTTGAATAAATATTAGAAACATCTAGTAGTTGTTTTTAGTCATACATCACATGTATCATCGTAACCTCGATTAATGCATTGATTTTTCAAAGATACCATATGTCCTGGTAATATTTGTGGAACTCGATCAATTTTGTCTATTGATGGTTTAAAATTCCAACAAACTTTAGAATTATTTCTATAAAAAAAAAAAAAATAAATAACAAAACAAATATAATCAAATTAAAAAATGATAATATAAAAAAATAAATAATAAATAAATAAATATTCATAGTAATCACACCTGAGTTGTTTAAGTATTTCATATTTACTACACCATGACCATGTTTCAACAGATGATAAATTATGAACATGCATTGGTGTCATTATAAATTGATTATCATCACACAATGCTTTTGGATCACCATCATGGATAGCTCCAAATCTATTTTATTGAATTTTATATAGTACTTACATTTAAAATTTTTTTTTATAATAAAAAATAAAAGCAACATTGACTTACATGTGACCAATTTCATGAGCAGCACTTAAAATACCTTCAAATAAATAATTATCTGTAATAAGTACTATTGAATTTGTTCTTGATGCTTTTGGAGAAAAATTACAACTTTGTCCACGCACTGCTGAACCTGTAAAATTATTTTTTTAAATAAATTATATAAATAATAATAAAATATTAGTTGAAATTAAATTAGTAATTACTAATTACCACCAATTTTTGCTTTATTATAAATACCGATTTGATAATACAATTCCACACTAAAAAATTATAAAAAATAAATAAATTAAACAACAAAATGATATTATTTATAAAAAAATTAATTTTACTCTGATTGTATAATTGGAATATCCCAATGTTCAGCTAATGGATCATTGACATTTAGATAATTGTGAAAATTAGACCATGCATTATTTATAGTTGCACTTTGTGAATCTAATTCAGAATATGTTTGCAGCAATGGATTAGCCCATTTATTCTGTATTTATTGAAGAAAAAATATACATGTTTTATAAAAAGAATAATAATTTTAATAATGTTTATTTAATTATTTTGTAATATTACATTTCCAACAACAATACCAGCAATATGAAATTTAATTGATGGATTTTCAAACTCAGTATATTTCAAATCAACTGAATTCCAAAATGCAATAAGATAAATTAATAACTGATAAAAACCAAGATCCCGATCTCTAAAAAATTAATTAAAATACTGATAATTAATATAATTTGTTTGTTTGTTTTTTTTTTTTTTTTAAACTTACGTAGTGTAATAATAATCTTTGAAATTTACAAAAAGTAAAATTCTTGGATGAATTGGATTAGGACCATCATAAACAGGCAAAACATATTCAACACGTCGAGTTAAATCTTTAAAAAAAATAATAGATATAAATAAAAATAAATTGATAATTCTTTTAAATAAAAAAAATTTACCAGTTTTGTGTTTATTTTCTGTTGATCGTTTGATATTTCTTGAATTTTTTATATTTTTAAAATTAGAAAAATTATTATGCAATTCACCAAATAGGTCAAGCCAAATTTCACGTAAATTTTCTGGTATTTTTTTTGATTTGTTTGACTTATCAATATGTCGTGTCTTGAAAAAAAATTAATGTTTTATTTTAAATAAAATTATTAATAATTAATTTGCTAAAACCAAGTAATTTATACTTACGAAATGCCAATTATCTCGATAATCCTTTTCAATATCAATTCCAGCCATATTTTCAAAATTTTCATAAAACTTTATAGCGTCATGCATTGACTGATTAAAAAATTATTATAACTCATTAATAATTATTATGATAAATATAATTATTATTTAATTAACTTACTCGAGTATCAACTTGTTTGTATATTACAATATTTGAATTATTAGAACCTTCAGCAAACCATATTGGAGTTTTTAATGAAAACAATACACGATCACTTTTTTCATTATTCAAATTTTGTGACAAAGAATTTTTAAATTCTACAAAAACCATTAAAAGTAAAAATATAATGGCATTATTTGAAGTTAAATAATAATTCATCTTTATAAAATAAAATATGTCAATTCATCTGATGATTCTAATAGACTCTCAACTAATCACTGACAGAGGTTAAAATAACGAAAAAATATAGCTGATAAAATCAAAAAAAAATAAATAATCATAAGCAGAAAATACTTTGATTCTTTATGAAATCAGGTCAACACTCATTTGACAAAAACAAAAACAAATTAAGCGTGATAAAAAATATTTTTTAATCTTTTTATTATGAAATATTTTTGTGAATAGATTTTTTTTCAATCTATTTTGTCATATTGTTATTAAAAAATATTTTTTTTTATTTCAATTATTCTTTTAAAAATTTACTTCAAGTTTAAAATTATCAATAAAATTTCAGGCGATATATAAAGCTTAACAATTTTTGTCTTGTTATTTTTTTTTAAAATAAAAATCAATAAAAAGATAAAAAAATTAGTGGCTGATTGACTTCCCACGAGACTCCTTATTTTGAGTTGAAGAAAAAAAAAAAGTATAACTCAAAAAACCAGCTGATATCTGTCGGTTATTTTTTGATTCTCAAGTCCAAAATAATCCACCCAAGTTCATCTTTACGTGACCAGTTTACTACTTCTAGTAGAAAAAAAAACAACAACCAAATATCTATCAAATATACAAAAAAAAAAAAAAAATAATAAAAAAAAGTAAAAATAGAAAAAAGTAAAGAACCCTTTTCATTCCCGAAGCGAGGACTCTCGAGAGTCAAACTCATCGATTGGCAGGTCGACATAAATGAAACAGGGGTTGAATTGAGCTTTTTTATTTATTTATTTATTTATTTTCTGAAAAAAAAAATAAATAAAAATAAAAACCAAACAACTCAGTCTTTCGTCATTGGCCGAGTATTTTTTTTTTCTCCCCACTAAAAGTAAAAACTACCACGAGAGTTCGTGTTAATTGATGCGGAAGTAATTAAGACACGGTTTTTTTTATTTATTTATTTATTTTTTTTCATTTTTTACTGAGTAAAACAGCCAACGCCCCCTCTCACAATATAATACAGCAGTATTATATATATATACAGCTAACAAGCCAAGCATCAGACATATATATATACTGTCTTGATTATAACATTAAAATTTACCCTTTATTTTTTTTCATATTTATATCATCATAATTATTTTAACGATATAAATAATATTTATTTTTCATTAAACAAATTCATATATTTTAATTTTATATACTGATAAAAATAATAAAACATATTTAAACAATAAAAAGGAAGAGAGAATTTTTTTTCTTGCAAGTCAATTTGCTATTGTTTTAAATTTAAAATTTTAGTTGGATGTTGATGATAATGATAAAAAGTAGTTGTATATATTTTTATCTGTTATTATTATTTTATAAAACTCCCAAATCAAATGATAAAAATGACCATCGCAAAAGTAAAATATCCAACAATGATGATGACGATGGACCTGACGTGCCATACATTCTGAACTTGTAATTATTGTGAACAAAGACCAGATAAAGGTGAAGATAAACAAAGAAATTTTTAGTATATAAATATATATACAATACATTTAACATTTAGCCCTTTTCTATTTAACTATTTTCTATATACCAAGTTAAACTCTGACGTTTTCAAGTCTATTGTCCTAGACGGCTGCAGAAATGACCGTTCAACAAATATTATACACATTTCTTTTGATTCAAAATATAAAAAAAAAAAATATAAGTACATTCTTATATTCAAGTAGGAGGTGTGTTTTTATTTTTTAAAGCATTTTTTAACTAACAAAAAATGAAATAATTTTTTTTTTCAAATTATTTCGACAAAAATCAATTACTTTTATCATGAAAATTCAGTTCATTTTTTTTGCTAATGTACAGATATATTTAATATAAAAAAAAAAAGAATTTAAAAACGATATATATATAAATACAATTTTTTATTAAATAAAATAAAATATATAAAAAACAATGATCAGTATTGTGTGATGACCACAAGGCCTTTAGTATTGTATATTGAGTGCATCAAAAGGTCGAAATCAAAATTCCATCATTTTCTTGGTTTTAAAAGCCTCACACGCAACCCGGAATCGTGATCGATCCACCCAGAATCAGTATTAGATTGTAAAAAACAAAAAAAAATATATAAATAAATGAAAAAAAAAAACAGTTAAATTTTATCTTTACATTTTTTTTTTTTATTATAACATATATAATATTTTTTTTTTTGTTGAAGAATCACGACAGGAAGAAACTTGAGATAAAATAAAATCAAAAAAACATTGGTTGCACGAGGTTTGAGCTTTATTTAAAAATCCTATCGAAAGTACATTACGAATTGATGTTGGCGATATGAAAAAAAAAGCTCTTTCGCACAATTACCTATCTTAAATTTTATTTTTATATTTTTACGTGGTTATTTTTTTGAAATTCTCTTACAATGTTTTACTGAATATGTATAACATAACGAAAAGTGCATTGGCATTGGAAGTCCGCCAATAGATTAATAGCCACTGCGTGATACTCAAATTTTATTTTATTTTTTTTATATTTTTTTATCCCCCACATATACATTACTTCCTAAATGAGGGATTGGTAAACGAGACAGACAAAAAAAAAAAAAAAAAAACAGTGAATTGTATATTGTGGGAAATGACACTGGTAAATCTGTTAAGTAACTTTTTTGAAAATATAAGAATGAATCTGTGAAATCACTCTATCCATTAAGAATACATTTTAGTTTCTTTTTTTTTTTTTCATTTATAAATTAAACAATTTATTTGAAAAATATTTACAAAGAAATTTATTCATTTATTTCTTGAAATTTCTATATATCAATGATTTTGATATTTCAATTTCTTTTTATTTTTTAATCATTAATATTTTAATAAAAAATTTATAAAAATATTTAAATTATAATTCACATAAATGATACATTTTTTTTTTTTTTATCAAGGGTAAATTTTATTTGACCTTTTGTGTCTGAAACATAATATTTTTAGCAACCCTAAAATTACCGAAAATCTTTTTTCAAGAGGTTGTACAATTACGTGTATATTACAACAAAAACGCTACAAGGTTACAAAAAAAAAAAAATAAATAATTATTATTTTAAAATAAATAATTAGATAGATTCAAGAGCAAAACGTGACTCGTTATATATATTGGCAAATCATGGATTATGTATATAAAATAAAATAAATAAAAGAGCTGTAATTTAACAATAGCCCAAGTTTAATCTGTTGACATTATAAAAAAATACACCCCTAAAAATTACACCCCTATTATGTTTAATATATGTGTGTATCTGTGTGGCTTCATTTACGTATTTCATATATGCATTTATATATTTTTTTTTTTTTTTTGTGTTTCTTTTGTTTATAATCATTTGTAAATGATACCGTTTTGCTAGTTTCTAAAAATTCGAAAAATATAAAATACTATTCTACGAGACAGTGGCGATTATGTTAAACATCCAAAAAATATAATAAACCTTTATATATTAAATGACCACTCACAATATAGTCCATTATTTTAATCGTGTCTTTTAACAAAAGTACCATAGAATTTATCTTTGAATATATAGAACAAAAACATTTTTTTATTTCATCATAACTTTGCAACAACACAGCTATATTTATTAAAAAAAAAAATCTAAGCTATTTAAAAAAATAAAATAGACTAAAAAATATGTTATTATCAAATGAATAATAAAATGATGCTATATAAAATTTAAAATTAAAAAAAATATATAATCTGTAATCATCAGTCTGTTGTTAATATAATTTGAACATTGTTAGGATTTAATAAATAAAAAAAAAATAAATAAATAAAAAATTGAATGTCAAATTATGTTGAAATTTCAAGTCAATCATTATTTAAAGTTTTTTATATATATATTTAATAAAAAGTTTATACATGTCACGATATTGTTGTTGTCATATATATTTAATAAAAAATTTTTATTTTTATTATTTTAAATTATTAACCTTCAATTGAAAATGATTGGTTATCCTTGTTATTTTTTATACACAATTTTTTTTTTTTCATGACAATTGAACAAATCACATTGATATTAATAAATAAATTTAAAACACAATAGATATATATATATATATATAAAAAGAATGAAATATTCATTGTGAAAATATAGCGTGTTAAATATATAATCTGTTGAAAATTATTTTATTGAGACATTGAAGCCTAGGGCCATCAACAAGCCACTGACAATCATCAAATAAATATACATTCATTTAAAATATAAAATATAAAAAAATATGTGTACATACGTGACACGTCAAGAATGAAAAGATGCATCTTTTAAATATTTTTAATAATAATAATAATGATAAAGTGAATGTTAAAAAAAAATATATATGGTCAACAAAATAATGTTAAAGACGTATAGATAGGTGAGAGATTAAATAACAATGAGTATATAAAATCATCTTGGACACATATAGGTTTATACTGCGGCAAGCCCACAAATTACAGGCGATTTCTTGTCTTTCATCGTTTTGATAAACCGCTCTTTTTTTTATATAATATAATGTATTTTTTTTTTTAATTTTATCTTGGAATCCGAAAAGGGTGACAAGCCAAACACCCCCTTTAAATTCTTTACACCAATTTAATATTTTACAACACACCGGCATTTATTTATTCTTCATTGATGATTATAAATATATAAAAAAAAAATAATAAAAAATAAAACTACAAACATATCAAAAG
This sequence comes from Lysiphlebus fabarum, assembly GCA_011426435.1. Classification (NCBI taxonomy): domain Eukaryota; kingdom Metazoa; phylum Arthropoda; class Insecta; order Hymenoptera; family Braconidae; genus Lysiphlebus; species Lysiphlebus fabarum. Next base: position 301,869 of record WSYQ01001031.1, read on the forward strand.
CCATAAAAATTCCTCAAAAAAATATAACCAAAATATCGTCATTTTATTTTGCTAAATTATTATTTTATTGATATAAATTATCTATTTTAAATTAAAAATAAAAATAAGAAAAAAACTTGTATCATTAATAAATGCTAGATTATTTATACAATAAAATAATAATAATAATAATAAAATATATAAAAATAGACATAATGAAAAGTATCAAGTATGAAGAGGGTTTGAACTAGAGACTCGTTAGCTTGAATGATAAGTCGGAGCAATTTCACAGCTCTAATGCCGACTCTGACACTGAAACCTGACAAATAAAAAAATTTTAAAAAATTTTATAAAAATATATAGATATACAAAGATGTATCTTTTTTTTTTTTTTTTTTTATATACCTATATATTTTTCTATGTAATTTTATTTATCTCTTACCCTGATTCGTCTCGTTGAATTTTAGAAAATAAATTCCATCTAGTCAAGTCACAAAGTGTCACTTGAAAAAACCTGCAATATCATCTACATATGACTCATCATTATCATCACGGACACATATATTTTTTAAAAAAAAAAAAAAAAAAAAAAACTCTAGTCTCATGTCATTTTTATTATTTATTTTTCTCAATGTCATTCAATCGAAAAAAAATATAAAGAATATTATACATACAACGAAAGAAAAATGTAAAAAAAAAAAAAAAATGATTTTAATTGACCCTGATGTAAAATTAAAAATAATATTTCAACATTAGACATGTACAGTAAAATATTTGTACATATATATATATATATATATTTTTTTTTTTTTTTTAATGTATATTTTGCCCTTATTACACCAGTAAAATATAAAAGTCAAGGAGTAAAGTAATAGTTGAAAGTCTGATTGGTATGAGGATAAAAGTCCAGTACAGCAGCTTTCTGCTTTAGTTATATATTTGTACTTTGAATTCATGGTTTGTTGCTAAGCAACGTACTAATTAGCCCACCCAGCATCACTTTTAAGAGGATACTCAACAGTACTTGATGTTAATCTTCTTTTTTTATTTATCTAACTTTCTCTGTCACTTTATCTATCAAGTATTTTGACCTCTTGGTAGTCAGTGACACCATAAATATCCACAAAACGAATTGAAAATTTTTTAATTATTTTAAAAAATCAATAATAGAAAATTTTATTTATTTAATATTAGTTTTATAATAATATTTATTTTTTAAATTTAACTGTAATATTCATCTTATCAATTAGCAATTTTGTAAATCTTTTGATGCTTTTGCATAATTATTGTTAATTCCAATGTAATTATTAATTTTGTAAATTTATAATTTTATAATTTAAAAATTAATTAATCTTTTGTTAATCTATCAAATGTAATTCTTGTAATTATAACTAAATTATATGTTGAATAAATAACTGTACCATAAATTTAAATCAAATGAATAAATATAAATTTGAATAATAAAAAAACTTATTAATTATTATTAATGTATATAAAAAAAAAAAGTAAAATAAACAATATTTCAAATAATAAAAATAAAATAAACATAAATAAAAACATTTGTGCCAACAATATAAATAATTTTTTTCTTTTTTTCAAATGATTTTTATGCAGCCAGATGTAAAAGATTGTGTTGTTTGATGATGGAGCCACAGGTGCTGACTGCCTCGTAAAGATGCAAATACATCCAGGATGGACTCGTCAGAAAGTGTCAAAGTCCGATTGCATATTGCAACATTATGCATATATCATTGTTATTATTATTATTATTATTATTAAATTTATTTATATACTTCAAAGTTATAGTGTTGAAGAGTTGAGGAGAAAGGTATTGTGACATATATATATAAATATAAATATAATATTATATACATTTTGTGGTCATAAGACAAACACGATTGGATTCAAAGATCATACACAGCTGACATACTGGTTACTTTTTAAATGCATATTTATATATTTGTAAAATAAACCTTTTTGATGGTTTACAGCATTATTTACACTTATATTTATTTCAGAACAAATATATTCATAAAACCAATAAGCCAATATCAAAAAAATTTTCATTTTTTTTATTTTATTTACTTTAAAAGTAACTATTTTAAATTGAATAGAAAAATTCTCTTAATAGTTTTATATTCAACTGCATTATTATTATTATATAATTAATAAATAGTAAATTTAAAAATATATATAATTTTTTAAAATTTACAATAGTTATTTTATTTTATTTTAATTTTTTTTTGAAAGAAAAAGCAGCAATGTATTTTGTGAGTAAACTAAACTTTATTTTTACAATGGATAAATAAATACGACCACCATGAATATTCTCATGGTTTTTATAATATATATATAAATTTAAAAAAAAAAACTGAAATTTTTTTTCAAGTGTGGCATCTTGCAATATACCAGATGATGCTGAATGCTGATTGTATTGATGTATAAATAAATAAATAGTGAGAGATCAATTTTCGACAAGTCACACCTCCAATTCATTTGGAATATACTGTAGTTATTTTTAACAATAATGATATATACCATTCGTTTATAAAAAATATAAAAAAATAAACTAAAATGAGTCGTCTTTATATAATTCTTTGCAGGTCAACCACAATTGTTGTTTTAAGGGCGTGAAACATGACAGGTGTATGGCGCGACGGTGATGATGATGATGATGGTGATGGTGATGCTGGTCTCTTTTTTTTTTTTTTTGTATTTTTTTATTATTATCTCTTTATTTTTTTCTTTTTCCATAGTGTCTAGTGATGTTCCCTATTCTTTTGCAGGTGCGAGAATATACTGGGGCGGAACGCGACGGAAATTGAGAAGAAGAAGCTAAAATTTTTTAAGTACAGGTCTTTCGTCACGCATATAACATAAAATTGATGAAAAGTTTGTTTACATCATTTTATATTTTCAATTCATCATATTTTTAAAAATACATATTTATTTATAATATACAAAAAAAAACCACAAATTTTTTTATATTTCACACATTAAATTGTGTCAATTTTCAATCAATCGACAAAATACATCCGTTTTTTTTAAAAAAAAATACAATCGAATTTTAAATTTAAAAAAAAATTGTAGTTTATAAAAATACGCCTGTTTTTCATACAAATACTCTTTTACTTATATACTTTGTATTTTTAAAAAACAATTTAAACATTTTGATAAAAAAAAAAAAAGATATACTTTTTTATAAATTTTGTTTTTGGCAGTTTATTTTTTATGTTTAATAAATAATCATTATGCGTAACAACATCAGATATAAACATAAAAATAAAATATATATAATATTTATTTGAAATTTATTTTAATACATAAGTTATTGTATTTTAAAATCCCACCTTATGTCAAAATGATTACTTAATATTTGTGATTTTCAATAATTTTAAAGAACAAAAAAAAAAAGTAAATTATGATATACATATTATTAAAAAAAAAATAAATAAAATAATAATAATAAATGATTGTTATAGTAGTTGTTCAGTACAATATGATCCATAAATTCTCATGTCAAAAATTTGAATTGGGTTGAAATTGGGTTTTGTTGACTTGAGGGCATATGTAACGTGTCATAAATCGACTGAGATCTGGTGTATTGTCCTTGAGGCTAGATATCCAGATGAAAAAAATATTATAAAAATATAAAATATATAAAAAAAAACTTTACTTTTGACTAACATAAGATGCACATGCATATCATTTCATACATTGCAACGGATGCGGATGTCACATGTAATTGGTATTAAACTGCAAAATGCCCCTTGGCTTTTTTGTAACGCCCGATCAAAATTTATCTTTATGATCCTTATATTTTTCATTTTTTTTTTTAAATATTTATTTATCATTATTATTTTTTAATATAACGTTTATTTTTTTCTCACAATTTTTTATTGGTTTGAGTATAAAAATTCATCATTCCAATAGCGAAATAATTACGACTAATTTTTGTTTTAAATTGAATTTAATTATTAATTTTCAAATTTGATAATCAAAAAAAAATTTTAAGAAAATTAAAAACTTTTAAATTATCATATAAATCATTGATTTATAAATAAAATTATTACAAAACTTTTATTGTAATAATTAAAGAAAAAAAAAAAATATTTTTATAAATTTCTTTTTAATTTAAAAATAAAAAATATAATTTCTTTTTTATTATTAGCTGGATTTTAAATTGATTACACAAATTATTTATTGTCCTAATTTAGTGTCATTGTTGCAACGTGAAATAAATTACAAAAGCTTAAATGATATTACAAATCAAAATGTGTATAATTATACACAAAAAATAAAAAAATAAAAAAATTGAACAAATCATAATCGGATACTGAGTAATATTTTTATTCTCAAGAGGCACAATAAAATCAAATACATAATTATACATATTGAATTGCGTCACACATCAACAAAGTTTGTAACTTGTATAAAAGGTTAATAAAAGATTGTAGATAAGTAATAGCCATAGTTTTAATTCAAACAAATTTAACATTATATATATGTTATATCTTTTATTGTCTATGTGTATATATATTTATGAATTTCATTATTTTTTTTTTAATTATATTTTCAACTTTCGTATTTTATTATTTATCTGTTTAACATTATTATTATTTTAATAATTCATTATGATTTTTCATTATTATTATTATCAGTTAAAAAATTGTCATTTATAAAAGTTGAATTCTTTTTTTTATTTGTTTTCTATTTTTTTCGAACTTAATCTATTATAAAAAGTACACTCGACCGAATTTTATTTATTGATATTAGTTGGCCAGAATTTTTTGGCATTTGTTTAATATGGTATTATAAAGATGACCTCTTTAAAATACCTCTTTTCTTGTTATATTATCCTGTTATAATTCAGAATTTTACCAAAGAGTTTTTTATTTCTGGTAAAACTGAATAATTTTAAAAATATAATAACAGGATTTTGTATTTGTATTAGGCAAATATGATGAGTGAAGAGGTGTTCGAATTTTTTTTTTTTCTGAAAAATTTTTGAATTGTTATTAGGCAAATATGATGAGTGAAGAGGTATTCGAATTTTTTTTTTTTCTGAAAAATTTTTGAATTTTTATTAGGCAAATATAATGACTGAAGAGGTATTCGAATTTTTTTTTTCTAAAAAATTTTGAAATTTTATTAGGCAAATATAATGAGTGAAGAGGTATTCGAATTTTTTTTTTTTTTGAAAAAATTTTGAAATTTTATTAGGCAAATATAATGACTGAAGAGGTATTCGAATTTTTTTTTTCTGAAAAAATTTTGAAATTTTATTAGGCAAATATGAGTGAAGAGGTATTCGAATTTTTTTTTTTTTTGAAAAAATTTTGAAATTTTATTAGGCAAATATAATGACTGAAGAGGTATTCGAATTTTTTTTTTTTCTGAAAAAATTTTGAATTTTTATTAGGCAAATATGATGAGTGAAGAGGTATTCGAATTTTTTTTTTTCTGAAAATTTTTGAATTTTTATTAGGCAAATATAATGGGTGAAGAGGTATTCAAATTTTTTTTTTTCAGAAAAATTTTGAAATTTTATTAGGCAAATATGATGAGTGAAGAGGTATTCGAATTTTTTTGAAGCGGATGAAAATCATCGAAATTTTTTTCGATAAAATATCAAGTTATATCAGGGTTTCATGGCTTGTAAAGAGCTTTTCAAATCAATTTATATATTTTTTCTAGGATCGATATTTTTCGATATATCGATAGTAACTAATCGAAAAATATATCGAACAACTTTCGAGATATATCGAAGTTTTAGGTCTCGAAAAGACGATTTCAAATCGATTTAAGACATTCTTCTAGAATCGATATTTTTCGATATATCGATAGTAACATATCGAAAAATATATCGAACAAATTTCGAGATATATCAATGTTTTAGATCTCGGAAAGACGATTTCAAATCGATTCATACATTTTATCTAGGATCGATATTTTTCGATATATCGATAGTAACATATCGAAAAATATATCGAAAAAATTTCGAGATATATCGATGTTTTAGATCTCGAAAAGGCGATTTCAAATCGATTCATACATTTTATCTAGGATCTATATTTTTCGATATATCGATAGTAACATATCGAAAAATATATCGAAAAAATTTCAAGATATATCGATGTTTTAGATCTCGAAAAGACGATTTCAAATCGATTCATACATTTTTTCTAGGATCGATATTTTTCGATATATCGATAGTGACATTTTGAAAAATAAATCGAAAAAATTTCGAGATATATCGATGTTTTAGATCTCGAAAAGAAGATTTCAAATCGATTTATATATTTTTTCTAAGATCGATATTTTTCGATATATCGATAGTGACATTTTGAAAAATAAATCGAAAAAATTTCGAGATATATCAATGTTTTAGATCTCGAAAAGAAGATTTCAAATCGATTTATATATTTTTTCTAAGATCAATATTTTTCGATATATCGATAGTGACATTTCGAAAAATATATCGAAAAAATTTCAAGTGATATCAGGGTTTTAGGGCTCGAAAAGAGCTATTCAAATCCGTATATACTTTTTTTTGAAGATTTATATTTTTCGAGATATTGATAAAAACATTTTCTAAATTTATCGAAAAAATTTCGAATCATATAATTTGAATTTTTATCAGGCGAATATAAAAACCCAAGAGGTATTCGAATTTGTTTTTTTTTTTGTAAAAATTTTGAAATTTTATCAGGCAAATATAATGAGTGAAGAGGTGTTCGAATTTTTTTTCTTTCTGAAAAAATTTTGAATTTTTATTAGGCAAATATAATGAGTGAAGAGGTATTCGAATTTTTTTTTTTTTTGTAAAAATTTTGAAATTTTATCAGGCAAATATAATGAGTGAAGAGGTATTCGAATTTTTTTTTTTTCTGAAAAAATTTTGAATTTTTATTAGGCAAATATAATGAGTGAAGAGGTATTCTGAAAAATTTTTGAATTTTTATTAGGCAAATATGATGAATGAAGAGGTATTCGAATTTTTTTTTTTCTGAAAAAATTTTAAAATTTTATTAAGCGAATATAATGATCGTAGAGGTATTTCACATATAAAAAATTATCGAAAATCTTTTAGAAAAATTAGAGTATTGAAATTTGATAATGATAAACAAAAATTATTTAACGGTCGGTATATCTTTTTACCTGTTTTATTATCCTGTTATAATTTGAACATTTTTTCACAAATAACTCATCATTTATTATTAATTATATTATAAAATTTTTGATTCCTTTTAGTTAAATTACACCTTATTGACGTCGATTTTTAATAATAATCATAAAAACCATTGCCTGTTTAATGATATTCAGCGCTGAAGGCACGTAATCGGTCTCGTATATAACACTAAGTGTCATTTTAATTTAGTTAAAATATTCCAATAATAATTAATTTAAAATAATCTTCTACTATCTTTTCAAAGAAAGTATTTTTTTTTATTGTATTTTATTGTCTACAGATAAATGACGTCATTGTGAAGAGGTTAAATGGTAAAGGATGAACCCGATCATCAGGCATTCGTCGCGCTTGTCTTTGTTGAATTGTTCACGATCCTTGGAAATATGTTATATATGTAAGAGATCAGATATCTTGTATTTTTTTTTTTTTTAAATTTTTTTAAATAAAAAAATAATATTTATAATATATTCTTGTAACAGCCCCAGGGCCGTCATCAGTGCCGAATAGCATGTTCACAATTTCTATATGTCCTCCCACATCCTGCTCATCGTTTATATTCAATATGTCTTATTGGACATTTATTTAAGCTCAACATTATTACCTACGCAAATTTATATATCATAAAAATAAAAATTAAATAAATTTAACATTGTCAAACACTGTTAATTTATATATTTATATATAATAGTAATTGAAAAAAATTAAATTTATAAAAATATTTATTTATTTATTTTTAAATTGGTATAATCAATAGATAATTAAAATTTAAATCTTTTTTAGATAGAATGATAAACAATGATGATTTGTAAAGTTTTAAAATAAAAAAAAATACAAATTTGTTTTTATTTTTTTGCATTTTTACTGAAGCTTTGCGTGTATATTAAATTTTTGTATTTTGTGTTATTATTTTTTGGTGGGCCATCAACTGGTATACAGACAAAAATTGATAAGATAAAAGGGTAAAATATTGTACAAAATTTAAAATAGAATATACAATAAATTTTCATGTGTTTATATATGTTGAGAAAAGTGGTTTCGCACGTGATGCACATGACGCATATCGTTATTTCATGATTTTGACTATCGTGATGGCCCAGCTGTATTTCTCCCACAGAAAAGCTTATATATATTATATGTAAGCTTCTATGCAATGACTGTAAATCGAGACTTTGGTAACATTAAAAACAAAACTTGGTGATTGTATAAAAGTACTGAGGGTATGAGGTGATCACTAACACCCTTGCGTGATCATCATCATGCGGACACATGTTATTAAATTCACAGAAAATATTATCAAACATATATGAATTTTATGTAATTTTTTTGTTTGTTTAAATAAAAATAATTTAATGAAATAAATAGTTATTATAAATATTTAATTATTTCATAAAAAAATATTATATTTTTTTGCTTAGCTACCTCTACATATAGACAAATAGATTTTATGAAAAAAAATAAAATAAAAAAATATTAAAAATAAAATATACCGACATTTAGCACTGAGCTACTGGTCAGTACAAATAAAGCGGTACAGGTTAAAGGACAGAAAATTGTATCCAATTTAAACCATAAGATAAAAATAAACTTTAAATGTATTTATTTAAATAATAAATGGTATTTTACTAAATATCCTAATTTAAAATACAATGACGAAAAATAAATTTTTAGCGGCGACGAATTTTCAAAAGATATATTTATGAATATTTTAAATAATATATTTAAATATTTTTATTTTTAAATTTAAAATTCTATTTTTAAATTTAAAAAATTATATAAAAATTATTTAATTATATATAATAAATATTTTAAATTGATAAATAAATAAAATGAAAAATTTATATTTTATTGTCCAAAAAAATGCAAACTTTTATTTCAAAAAATGATAATATTGGCTTAAAAGTAATGACAACATGAATAATATCAAACAAAGAAAATTTAAAAAAAATAATAATAAAAAATAAAGTATGTATTTGAGTGAAGTAAAAAGCGTGGAAATAAAAAAAAATACAGATAACCAAAGTATTTTCGCTAAGTGGGCACGCATGTAGAGAAAATGTATAATAACTGGCGCAAAACATACTCCACAATGTGGTAATTATCTTTGGTAAAGACACTGCTTTCGTGCAACTAAACAAGTATAAATACATCAAAGAGTTTTCGATTTATTTTCTTGTATATTTACTAATTTATAAACATATTAATCAAGAATCAGATGTTCGATTCCATATCTAATTGCAACCAATAATATCTCAAAACAACTAATGATAATCACCATTCAATATTATCGATTGAAAAAAGAAATATAACAACAAATCAATAACCAATCATTCAATTCAAATGAAAATAATAAAACACGTGAATTTAATATATTTATCTATTTTTTTTCTAAATAAATATCAATCATTGTAAAAGTTTAATTAAAAAAATATAAATAAATATTTTCAATCAAAATAAAATATAAAAAAATAAATTATAAATTACTAACAACTGCAATCAAGAAAATAAATAAATAAATAAAAATTTATTTTTCTGATTAGATTTAGAATAAAAAAAAAAAATCCCTCGCACGACAAAGTGAGGAATTCTATAACCAGGGTGTACAATCACTATAATTTCCCACGCGAAAACTAGCAATCGGTATAAATCGTGTAGATTGAAATCATTTTATATATATATATTCTCATAAATAGAATTTTTTTTTTCTACAATAAAATTGCGTAACATCATTGAAAAACCACAAAACGCATAGATGCAAATATATATAAATTAAAAATAGTTGAATACGATCAGTACAAGTTTTATCTCACGGCGATTAATTTTTCTTGTTATTATTAATAAAAAATAAAAATTAAATATATAAAACAATAGTATATTATTCACGCTTCTCTAATTTTACTCTCAATTTATATTTATTTCATCTATATTTACTATTTTTAATATGATTTTGAAAAAAAAAAATATAAATGAATAAATAAATTATATATTTATATGTAAAAGAGAAAAAAGAGCGACATGATACCACGCCTTCATCATCATCACCATCACCATCACCACCATCACCATCATCACCATCATCATCATCAGTATTATTCGGAGTGTAACAGAGAGAAAATTCATATATATATTGTAAATATATTGTGTGCACCTGCTTGACTCTCTCTAGATGCCTTGAAGGCTTGTTCAGCAGCGTGTGCTCACGATAATGTGCCGCGGAAAAGATCATGAGCCGCGAATCGTGACGAGACTCTTTCATCCCTTTTTACCCTAATATTTTATTTATTTTTATTATTTTTAAAACATCGGCTCATCATCCGCCCAGTTGTATATCCCTGGATATAAAATTATGATAAGCCACCTGAGACACAGATATCTTGACTGTGAAAATATATATTACATTCATAATAAGACTTATTAATACAAAAAATTAAAAAAAAAACAAAAACAACATTATTATTATCATCAAGATATGATGTTAAATAAAATTGAAAAAAAAAATTTTAAATAAAAAATATTAAACCCAACCCTTTTGGTGTGAAAATTTTTTGTTGCTTTTGGCCGTCATTGTTGGCCGTATCATTGTTGTTATTATTATTCTTTGTTTTATTTATGTATTTATTGTTGAGATTATTGTGATGGCGCGAGAATGATAAATCATGTCCGGTGTGTATGAATTTTTTTAATTTGATATATGAATATGCGTATGGTACATATAACTCCCGGCAATTTTGATGAAAATTTTCTCATTCTGTTTAATATTTATTGGTGTCTCATTCGATATATAGGTATATATAACTTTTTATTATTAAAAATAATTTTAATCTCATCTTTGTTTAAAAGTTGCTGACTCTTGTAACATGTCTCGATTTGTATATAATATTATAATAGGTGCGTCGTCGTTGTTGTTGTTGTTGTTGTTGTTTTTTGTTGTCAGTTAAATCGAGTCTCATTGGATATTACCACCACGCCTATGTGGGCGATCACTCGTTAGTAGTTTTGATTAGAATTTAACCTGAGGCAATACCCGCACTTTTCTTATATATTTTATATTTTATATTATATTTTAATAATAAATATATATATTAGTGTGGGTTCATTGTGTCAGTGTATTTTATATTTTATAATAAATAAACTATCATGGACTTTAATTTTTATTCTAGATCTGTTTGAATTAATCAAAATAATTTTTATTATATATTATATTTTCCAGTTTAACTTGTCATGATTTTTTTTTTTTTTAAATTTTTTTATTCATTATATTTATTTATTTTTGAATTAAAGGTTACATGATAAGATGATGCTTACAATTGCAAAATTATAATATTATTTAAATTCGATTTATTGTTTTACAACCCCGGGCTACTTAAATCTTTTTAATTTAATTTTTTTTTTCTTTTTTTTTTTTTTCATGATTAAACTGCAGGGATTGAAGATGTATTTATTTATTTTATACTTTAGCTAAGATGAGCAAGTATTTTAGTTAAAAAAAAAAAAAAAGAAAAAAACTTTTTAAAAACTTTTTAAAGTTTGTATTTAGTTTTGAAGTTTATATTTTTATTGAACAAACATGAAGACGTGACAAATTCATTTTGTCAAATTTCATTTTGTTTATTTTTTTTTTTTTTTTGTTTAAAAATATTAAAAGTGAGTTAAGAGTTAATTGGCTTGTATTAATCACGAGACTAATAACGTTTGTATTAAGTTTAAATGTTTTTATTTTTTTATTTTTTAAATATGTGGTTACACGCCTCGTCGAAATTGTCGAGTCAGTATGTCACATCAGATATGTTTCTGGTCTTTGTGGACACAGAGCACGCGATTTTATGTAAATACCATATAATCGGGGACAAAATGTACAAACGATAACTTCATTACCGTCGTTTTGCTAATTGCTTTGTAAATTAGCGAGACTAATTGCAAGAAAAAATCATAGTATTTTTATATAATCATTATACACAGTATTTAAATACATGCCATTAAATATGTACATCAAGATTTTGTCCAGCTTTTCTCGATCAAGATTTAATCGAAATTTCTATGCGCTCTACAAACACGTTATACAAATTCCATTTTTATTTATTTTTTTTTTACATCATTATCTTGATGTTTCGACAGGAAAGTTTGTACAAATAATAAAAAAAAAAAAAAACACACAGTTATTAAAAACAAATTAAAATTAAATTGAAAAAAAAAAAAACGAGATAAATTTAATAAAATTATTAAAGTTTCCGGGGATTTGTTGAAATTACAAAATGACGTTTGATAGATTAATTACAGATCAATTGAATTTTGAAATGATTGAGTTAATTAAAGATAGTAAAATGAACAAATTAAATTACAAAATTATATCAAATATATTTTTTCATCTTTCAAGATAATAAATGTAATTTAATTAAATCATTTTTTATTCACTAAACAAATTTACAAAAGAAACTAATTTAATTTTTACATTGTTAATAATTTATTAAATAATTATATTCGTACAATTAAAATTGTAATAAAATTTTTATTGTAGAAAATATAAAAAAATAATAAGCTATAAAATCACGTCACGCAATTTTATGTATTTTTTTTTCACGAATATTAATGATGACTTTGCGTTGCAGTGATTTACGTGAAAATTATTATTTTAAATGATAGATGAAATGATTTGATTGTTGATCAAGTTTTGATAAAATAAAATAATAAAATATAATATTAATTATAATTTTCATCAATGGATTTGTATCAGTATGAATTACGATCAAATGAAAAATCATCATCCAAGCCAAGTCACGACCTACTAATGAAAATTATGCTACAATTTGCCTCGGGTCACTGGCAATATTGCAATTTATTAAATTACAGTGATTCATGATATTGTGAATGCTTCTCACCGTTGGCATCCGGTAGTCTCTAAAAACTTGTTTCAATCTATATAAAATGACACATTTATATATTCAATTATATAAAAAAATATATTCAATAAATTTTTTTAGTTATATTCATCAAACATTCTACAAGTTTTTGTCCAGTCAATAGAAGATATAAAATTAATAAAAAAAATTATTAAAAAAACTAGTTGAAAAATAAAATTTTCAAACTTTTTAGAGTAAAAAATATTTTTAAATATAAAATAACCTAAAAAAATAATTAAATTAAAATTAAAATTAATGAATTTTAAATTTTTTTTTCAAAATTATAATTATCATTTTATCAAATAAAATAAATTCAATCTCACATATCTGACAGTAAACTAACGACTTTAAAATAATATATAAAAAATAAAAAAGTTTAATCATCCGTGAAACGAACTTGAAAGTGTACATCTTTGACTACCTGGATTCATGGATCTTTTTCTCTCGTTACATTGCTCACGGTAGTGAAAAAGGTGGAACTAATATAATTCGCAAAAGAGAAGCCAAAAGAATACAACCCAATAGTTTTAAAAAAAATATAAAAAAATAAATAAATAAATCAATAATGAATAAAATAAAATTTAAAAAAAAAAAAAAAAAATAGAATAAATTGAAAATAAAGATGAGAAAAAATGAAAATAAAAAATACCAAGATCAAAAAAAAAAAAAAATCATTACAGATACAAAAACAAGAGAATCTTATTATCGGTTGTCTTTACGAGAAATTCGCGACGGAATCACATTGCGTGTCCATACGATGAGATGCAGTCATAAACAAGCTAGCCATTAATTTACCACGAATCATGATGCCCAATTTTTTTTTTTTTTTTTTATTATTTTTAATACCCCTTTTTTATTTTCTGTTACCCCTTTTTAATATAATATTTCAATTTTTTTTTTAATTTTTAATCTTTCTCATTGAGAAAAGCACCATGAAGTGCTTCCTTTTGGCATCATGATGTTGCTGTCTTTTCCCACTGTTGAAAAAAAAATATAAAAAAAAAAAAACAGATTCTCAAAGTGATTCAAAATATATATACTGTATTGCATGTGTGATGGATAAAATAACGTTAAGGGCGTGAAATTGCCAGTAATTTTACAAGCCATAACGATCTACTAAATCCGTAAAATAATTAAAGGACGCAGATGGTTTTTTTTGAAGACTTGAAGTAGTATTTTGGTTGATGTTGCTTTAGCTTTTTTGAAAAATTTAACAGACGAATCTTTGTGATGATTTTCTAATATATATTTCGATGCTTATCTTTATTTTTTTCTTTTTTGTCTATATTTATTATTATTATTATTATTATTATTTATTTATTTTATTTTTTTCCCTCTCAAGCTGACTCAACCAGGGAGCAGTTAAATTGCCCTCAAGATATACACACACCAAACGAATTCAATTCTCATCGCGTGACTGATGTACATTTTCAAATGTTCACTGCATTTATTTATTATTATTTTTTTTTATTTATTTATTTATTTTTAAGTGTAGTATATATTGGCTGATGCTGAACGTCCATCAATTTGTAATTAACATGTGGATAATTGTAGGCGATAATTGTCAGTGATCTTCTTTCATTCACCAGTTTTATTGGACTCACTATGTTACAAGTCAACATTCTCACGCTTGAATATATTCTATTCCTCACAACATTCAATTTAAATGATCTACTTTCACAATATAATATTTATAACAAAAAAAAAATGTATATATATAATATTTATTTATAAATGATATTAAATATGATGATGACTGTTTTTATTTTAAACAAAAAATATAAATATTTAGATGAAAAAAAATATATATAAAAAATTATAAGATTGCATATTTATTTATGATAACTAGAAAATTATTTTAAACTTGATATATATGAATAAATAAATTTAAAAAAAAAATATTAATTGGTGAAAGTCATGAACGACTTAATGTTTATTTATTCATTTATTTTCTGTCATTTACTGACATTGATGGTCAGTTATGATAAAATTCACGTTGTCTTATAATATGAAATAAAAAATTATGAGCAATCATCATCATCATTGCCATCATCAACAACATCTAGATAAATTTTATATTTTTTTATCTTAAATTAATAAGACATTTCACTAATGACTTTTTATGTCTTCTATGTATTCAATCAATGACACAAAACATATACACACCAATCATAATAAATAAAGACACTTAAAAAATATAAAAATTGTAACTAAACATTATAAAAAAAAATAATATAATAATAACCAGTGGCTCGTTAAAATTACATTTTATTTTTGATAAAAAAATTAATTTAACTTGTTAATCTTCATTTTCATATTGCATGCCAACGTAAATAACAATCAGTTGACTTTTTAAAATGACTTCTCATTTACTACACTGAAAAATCAAAAATCAAGCTAGATGCTGATGAAGATATGCCTTCAGGCAACTGAAAACACAAATCAGTGTACAATTTCTGATGGTTCCTAATAAATAATAAATTTAAAAACAAAAAAAATAGAATTTAAAATACAAAAAAAAGTTGAAAAAAAAAGTCATCTAGTCTGGCAATAAAATCATAAACCAAAAAATCTTCAATATTATTTAAAAAAAAATATAATATTTGATTTTTGTCAGTGAACATGTGAACATATGGTAAACGCTAAAAAAAAATAAAATATAATTTAAAATAACATATAATATTATCATCAAATAATTACATAATAACAAGTAATAATTACCCAGAATGTTGAATGTATCTTAACTTAATAGCTTCATATATTTTTTACCCTTCACAATGACCATCACTCTTAGTGACTATAAATATATATTTTTTAATTTTCACATCACATCCGTACACGTAAATATTAACTGTTAATATTTATGATAAATAACAATGATAATAAATAAATTGAAAATAGCAGGAAAAAAAATTGTGGTAACCGTATTGTGGGACAAATATGTTGCTGATGTTACAACTTTGGTGGTCAATTTTTAAAAATAATACAAATATATATTTACAAATTTATTATTTTAAAAAATAGTTATTATAAATTAACCAACAAAATTGCTTTATTAAAAAAAAATATATAAAAATACTGCAAAGTTATTTCATTGTAGAAAAAAAAAACTTAAACAATATGACAAATCATCAAATTGTTAAAATGTTTTATAAAATTATAGCACATCATTATATTGCTACAAAAAATTTTAATATTATTATTTTTTTTTATAATTTAAACTATTTATATGTACAATAAAAAAAATAAAATAATAATATGACACACAAGCAAGTTTCTTGATTTATATAATAATAACGAGTTTGCTTGTAGTAAATTTACTTTGTGAGAAAAAAAAAATGAAAAAAAAAAAAAAAAACCCATCACAAGTAAATATATAATCAACACTAAAAGAAATGTATTTTTAAAAAAAATTTTTTTTTTTTAATTTTTAAATCCAGACAGTAGGTAAATTCATCAGTTATAAGATCAATGAGTCAACGTCAAGTTGAAAAGATCTTTCGGGTCAATAAATGCTTTTTACTTTAATGGCTACTTTTGGACTGAATAGTTGGCTCATTAATTCGATTGACAAATAAAAAAAAAATATATGGTTAATCGTGTGTTGAGTTGGTCTTTCATAATATATATTTATAATTTTATATTTTTTTTTTTTATAATAAAATATATGTAGAACATTAACCAGGGGCATAAATATATTTTTTAACAGAGGGCGTATATGTATGCTTCTTTTATTATTTTATTAATATTATTTTTATATGAATATGTACCGTATGTGCGGGATATATAATACACAACAACGAAAGAATAAATTATATATTTAAGTTGTTTTATTCCTCACCTGTATAATGATGTACCCGTTATATGCCTTCTGTACAGCATCACAAGCCGTTCGTTGAATTCGTCACGAGAATCTTCATCATCATTAGTCGTTGATCTTTTGTGATCAAAGTTTTTTCTATTTTATTTTTCATCATTTATATATATTTATAAATGTTTGTTGTTGGCTAAATTCAATCATAATATTTCAATATTTTAACCGAGAAAAATTCATTTTGACCAAAATACCTTATTTTCAAAAAGATGACTCTAAGTCGGAGGTAAAAGTTGGCGTCAAAGTTCAATAAAATTACAAAATGAATAGAAATATTTTATTTTATGCATCGAAACAACGTCTTCCATTGTTGTTGACTAAAATCAATCATAATATTTCAATATTTTAACCAAAAAAAAATTATTTTGACGAAAATGTCTCATTTTCAGAAAGATGACTTCAAGTCGGAGGTAGAATCTATCTTCAAAGTCCAATAAAATTTGGAAATGAATAGAAATAATTTATTTTATGCTTTGAAACAACGTCTTCCATTGTTGTTAAATAAATTCAATCATAATCTCAAGAAATTATAATGTAGAAAAATTTATTTTAACGAAACTGCGTTATTTTTACAACGACGACTCTAAGTCGGAGGTAGAAGTTATCTTCAAAGTCTAATAATATTTGGAAATGAATATAAATGATTTATTTAATGATTGGAAACAACGTCTTTCATCGTTGTCAACACAATTCAATCATATTCCGATAAAATTTTAACATAGGAAAATTTATTTTAACCAAAATGCCTCATTTTTAAAAAGATGATCCTAAGTCGGAGGTAGAAGTTATTTTCAAAGTCTAATAAAAATTGGGAATGAACGGATATAATTTATTTTATGCTTTAAAACAACGTCTTTCATTGTTGTTGACTAAAATCAATCATAATATTTCAATATTTTGACCAAAAAAAATTTATTTTGTCGAAAATGTCTCATTTACACAAAGATGACTTTAAGTCGGAGATAGAAGTTACCTTCAAAGTCCAATAAAATTTGGAAATGAATAGAAATATTTCATTTCATGCTTTTAAACAACGTCTTTCATTGTTGTTGACTAAATTTAATCATAATCTTTCAATATTTTAACCGAGAAAAATTCATTTTGACCAAAATACCTTATTTTCAAAAAGATGACTCTAAGTCGGAGGTAAAAGTTGGCGTCAAAGTTCAATAAAATTACAAAATGAATAGAAATATTTTATTTTATGCATCGAAACAACGTCTTCCATTGTCGTTGACTAAATTCAATCATAATATTTTAAAATTTTAAAATAGAAAAGTTTATTTTGACGGAAATACGTTATTTTCACAAAGATGCGACCCTAAGTCAGAAGTTATTCTTAAAGTCCAATAAAATTTGGAAATGAATAGAAATAATTCATTTTATGATTTGAAACAACGTCTTTTATTGTTGTTTACACGATTAAATCATAAAACCATTATATTTGAATTTAGAAAAATTATTATCGACCAAAATACCCCATTTCGACAAAACTGACTCTGGTTTATAAGGCTTCACCCAAGACTAAATATGCAAAGATTGAGCCCAGTCTTGTCTTGTTCTTGTCTTGGTATTCTCTTGGTTTTAAAAATATTACTCTTGTCCTGGTCTTGGCTTGGTTTTCAAAATTGTAAATATAATTTTCAATAGAAAAATTCTACCGTTATGAATGATATTGTATATAAATTCAATTCAAGGGAAAATTTGCATTGAAAAATGAAAAATAATAAAAAAAAATAAAAGGGAGGTTTTTTTTCATTTTGCGTGACTATAAATTTATACATCGGTGTATATATTTATAATAAAAGATGGGTGTCAACGAGGAGGTAAACTTCGTCACACCTGATAAATAATATTTCAGTCTGCGGTATTAAAAATTATTCCATCTATTATTATCATAATAATAATAATTATTTGAACTATATATTTATTTTATTTTATTTTTTTATTTATTTTTTTATTTTTTTTTCAGTTAAATAATAAATATAGATAATTTAAATCACGTTGACTCACCGTACAGATGGTTGGCGTCTGACCATGTACCCTGGTACTGTCGACAGGCGGTTCTGATGCCTTCGACAAGTCGATTTGAGTCCTAGGTGATGGAGCTGTTCTTGGACACGAGGCGAGTGGCACGTCCGGTCGCAAAAACCACGAAGGCAGCTGCAAAAAAAAAAAAAAAAAATTATTATAATAAAAATTATAAGAAAGGAAATAATAAAAATAAAATTATAAAAATTATGTTATTATTTTATATTTTTTTTGGTGATTAGAGGGTTGGTAATTATAATAAATAATTTTACAAGTATGGATGAGTTTAATAATAGGTCTTAAACAAAAGATCTTAGATAAATTTTTTTATCAATTTGATAATAAAAATATTAAAAATTTTATTTTGTCAAATAGTTTATTTATTTATTTATTTATTTTTAATGTTGAAATGTATAAAGTTTGTAAGATATTTTATAAATTTTTGTATTGTATTTGAAATAGATTAATAACAAGCAAGATGTGTGGTCTTTATTTTTATTATTTTTGTTATAACAAGAATAAAAAAAATATAAATCAAGAGTGACGAATAAATAGCTTTTGATACAAGCTAAATCATGTCCAACTTGAGACGATCAGTCTCATTGTAAATGATATAATCCAAACTACATCAATCATTTCCTACTCCATCAAAATATTATATACAAACTCTTTCAAATGTCAACTACATAAAAAAAAAATTAAATAAAAAATAAGCTGTCTTTAATAAAAAATAATTTCCAAAGGAATATAAATAAAAAATTTAAAAATCAATTTTCAAATTCGTATAACTTAAGAAACTTTTAAATGAGAAAAAAAATATATAAATTTTATTACTAAAAATTATAGTAGCAAGTAATTGATTAATTTTTCAGCGTGTCGACAAGTCACGCGAGTCACTTGCACACACAATGATCCAAAAATAAAATAATTATAATCATTATTAAGTTGGCAGTTTTATATTTTTTTTTAAAAACCTCAAACACACAAAAATTAATTATAAAAAAAATTATTTAATATTGTGTCTGATGCACAACTTTGATGCCTCAGGTTAAATTCATTTTTGCTTCAACTCTTTAGCTTTTATACTTTATTTATTTATTTATTTATTTTTATTTTATTTTCTTGAATATATATATATATATACATTTATTTTTCATCTCTTTTTAATTTTTGTGTATTTTATCAGAGTGAAAATACTTGCTTGCATATACATATCTCGCAAAATGACGTGACGGGATGGTCTTAACCTGAGGGCACCAAGTTCTGGTGCATGATATAGGTGTATTTGGACACTGTACATCATCCTCGATCACAAGTACACACATTTAATAAAAATATACATACATACATGGATCATACATATCATTTTGTTCTATTAGTTTATATATACATTTAAACTGAAAGAGAATGGAAATAATATTGCGAGGGTGATAATTATGTTTTACCGAGCGTTACACTTATATCAAGCAATTTTGTGACAGGTATCAATTTACCAAGCGACACGCTACCGCAAATACATGTTTCTATGTTAACCCTCAACGACCCTTCTTTCTATTTCACCCTATTTTATCTTACAGATAAAAATATATTGATAATATAAAAAAAAAAAGTAAGTTAAAAATTATAAAAATTAAATTAAATGTGATATATTGGAAATTAAATTTTAATTTATTTTATTTTTTTTTGCAGCTTTTGATTTTTAGATGCGTTATAATTTTATAAATTTTTTTTTAATACTATACATATATTGACATGATTTTCATTTAGACAAGGATAATAACTGTTAAAAAACTTGATTATAAAAATGAAAAAATAAAATTTATTACAATAAAAAAAGCACAGTAGCTTTGTATATAGTGTCTCATGAGTTTATCAAATATTGAAAGTAATAATATCATGTAAAAAGATGGCATAAATGGGCAAGCAATGTCACACGCAACAAACCTTGACATATACGTTTTCATGTCATCAAATGGGACACAATATTGAAGCGTGCGACACGCCATCGTAAAATGAGACACTCCCACTCAGTGTAATTATGGGTGACAAAGCGATCAGTTGTTGGCCAAGTACACCTATCACATAAAAGACTTTATGTACATAAAGAATCAAAAAAAAAATGAAATAAAATATATATAAAAAAAAAACTGTTTACTGTATATATATGCGCGTGAAATAAAAAATATGCAAGTATATATGTATACATAAATAATAAAAGAAAAACATACAAAGAATTTATTTATAACATTTTTTTTAAATAAAAAAAAAAACCACATAAGTATACAATAAATACTATTGTACATTGTAATAGTTTTTTATTCGCATTGTGACGATAATACACTTTAAAGTAAAAAAAATTAAACACATACTTTCAGCTCTCAGTATCGATTCCCGTAAAATTGATGTGTCATGCAATCGGTTGTATGTAAAATATAATAAATAATAAATAATATTATAATAATTGTAAATATATGCTGCAGATAAAATTATTATTTCCTGATGAAAGGGCCAAGGTGTCATCTTGACAGTTATACCTTTTGTCCAAGGACGTAACCTCGATATTGAGGGTAATATTCGCATTGAAAAAAAATTATAAAAAATTATTACACCTTATATATACTCATGTGAAATATAAAAAAAAAAATAAACAAATGCAAAGGTGCATCATCACGACATTCACGACCGACAGTTTACAGGTATATATATTTTTTTTTTGTTCAAACATTTGAATATGTTATAGCCCGCGTGATTAGAACGTTTGAGTAACGAGCAAAGTCGTTCATTATAAAATATATACTGTTGTATTTAAAACCTGTCTCTATAAAACCAGTCTAATGTTGATAATAATCAATTATATATATATTTATTATTAAAATTTAAAATGAATGATTTTACAGTTAATTAGAAATATTTTTTTTTTTTTTTTATATTTTTATAGTTATAAATCAATAAATATACATAGTGTCAATCACATGCATATATTTTAATTATAAAATTAATGTATTCATTGATTCAATAAGTAAATATTTTTCTTGATTTTGTAATTAATTATTATTAGATATAAATTAAAAAATAATATTAATTTTTAATTTATTACATTTGTTGTGTAATAGATATATATATATTTTTGTCGTATATTAATTAATACTTATGTCAATGGATTCATGTTTATTATTGTCAAGTAATAAATTAATGATAATTATTATTAAATAATTTATTAAATTATTAATTTAATATTGATAATAAATATCAAGATGTGTTTGGAATTTTTTTATTTTAATTATAATATAGAAAGGGTTTTATTTTTATTTTTTTTTTGTTATTAATTTTAATAAAAATAAAAGGTCTTCGAAATAGCGTCAATATTTTTTCTGTCCATTATTTATTGTAAAATTGGACAAAATACGACTCACAGACCAAAACAAATGATGTATCCAAATATTATTTATAATAAAATAAAAAGTTGATATTTTTAAAATATTCAAAATTTCAACTTTTCTGAAATCTCTCAAAATTTTGATTATCAATGAAATTATTGATTGAAAGTATGACTTGTTTGCGCATGACAACTTTATTTTATTGTGATTAACAAGATTTGATAAATATCAAAGTGATTAGGTTCACCTACAAGCTTATACAATTGAATAAACACTATATTTTACCCAAGAGAGACGAGACCGTGCGCATCTCTAAATTTTATATTTTTGCCAACGTGTATATATCAAAATATTAAAAGCTCTTGTTGTGTTTTTAATAATTTAAAATGAAATTTATATACATATGTATCTATTAATAAACCAACAAGAGAACATCATCCATATCCATAAAGATCCACCAAATTATATATCAAATAACAAGAGTCGTAACGCCATTATAAACCAAATCACTAACGAGCTTTCGTCAGCAATATTCTCCCTATCATATTCAAGCTTTGGACCTAAGTAAATAAATGTACCTGTTCTTGTAAATTTTATGTTTACATACATTGTTACAAATATATATCATATATACATGTAATATGATATATATACATATATATATTATTAACATTTAAAAATTAGATGATGAAAGAAATTATTTAGTAAATATTTAGTTGAAATAAATATATATATTATTTATAAATGTGATAATATTTAATTGTTGGTAATTGAATATAGTCAGTTAAAAAATATCTACGTAAAATAGTAAAAAAATAAAAAATTACAACAATAATATCCAAAATATGAAAATAAATTAAATACAAATTTTTAAAAAATATATGAAATAATAAGATTAAATTTGATAAAAACAGGGCAATTTATGTGATATATATGATAAAAGTAAATTTAAATAAATAATACGCAAAAGTCAACTGTCATAAATATATAAAAATTAAAAAAAATTTAATTCAATTTAAAATCATTTTTTCTTTTTGGTATTTGAAGCAACTACAATCAAGCATAGAAAAAGTGAGATCTTTCACTTGTTCTATGCTAAAAGGTAGTTGCCTCAAATGCTGAAAAAACAGTCATTTATAAAAAGTAGTAATGAAAAGCTTGTAAATTATAAATACACCGCTAAAATGGTTAGAACCCGGTAATTCAAATAATAACCTGGTTGCTAGCCTACTCAACCACAAGCTCACTTGATAGTAATACATATCAACTTAATCATTATAGATGCATATACTTATCAAACAAAAATATATCAACCTGTATATTTTTGCAAATTAATATACACAATAATAAAAATTAATATTTTTTCTTAAAAAAAAAAAAAAAACAATTTAAATATATTTTTTTCATTTTTAAAAATAATTTGACAGTATAATTATTTTGTTGACAATATATTTATACTCTTAAATCATTATATCAAAATATCTTAAATTTTAGGTATTTTATTGAATGAGATTTGAAAAAAGGGGTTCAATATAAACATATCAACCCTTTAATACAAAGTTCAACCAATTAAAACACCAAATTCGTATTAATTAACTCGTCGATTACGCGGCTTCCCCAATGATTTTCAATAGCAAACAAAGTAGTAAAATAATTTTATGAAGCAAGTCAAGAGATAAAAATCTATACGCAGCAATATACATATACAAATTTATATATAAAATTATAAAGACCATAAATTTACCAAACTTTGTGTGTATATAATATATAAATACATATATCTCTTTTTACTTGGGGATAATTTTACTGAATACATATTATAATTGCGCATATTAAAATGGCGTCGTTGGTTTTGTACAATGTTGCCAGTTAAATATATATATATAATATGACTGATGATATTGGTGTATACAACTGACAATGAACAAGATGAAAATTTATATAAAGGTAAAGTTTTAGCAAGAGATATAGCCCAGCCATCTTTAATCAATAATGTAGCATCACAGGGACCATGACAACAGATACCCCTTTTCACTTGGTTTATTTTATCATGTCTCAGATAACCACGTGCAGGCCAACCCCTTGGGCAAGGGTTGCCGCCTTGTTTCTAAATTTATATATATATATTTAAGTTATACATCCAGGAAATCCCAAACGTCCCATGACAACCCTTGACACGCACTCATATATTGTCCTCTTTCATTTAACTCAATACTCAATTCTAAGCTTCAAGTTACATCTTTTCTTTGTATATATATTATTTATACATTAATTTTTTGAAATTCAATCGGCATTCAAGATTTTATATATACCAGTTGAAATTATATATCATTTACAAATTTATTATTATATTTCTTGGAGAAAAATAATTTAACAGAAATATTTGTTGGGAAGAGACTGCGATTGAAATTTTTATGACTGATTGCAATTATACTTGATCAATATTGAAGGACAATATTGTTTCTACTATAGAGAAATTTATTAAATATATTTTGAATTAAAAATTAAAAGCCAAATTTAATTTGATATTTAATTATTGTAATGTTTTTTGTTTGAGATAAAAATATTTTATTCAGGAGCAAAAGAAGCTTGTAACAAGTCGCTTTGATAATATGATTTAATCATAGCAATACCAGATAATCTAAATACTGGTATATATATATTTATTTATTTTTTATTTTTTTTTTTGCAAGTACATGAACCAACGCCTTGAATTCCACAGCAGGTATCATCTACCATGAGTGAATATTAATGTTGTTCATACAGTGTATATTTGTGTATTATATTCATGACTTGTTTTGGCCATTGAGATCATGTTATGTTCAATGTCGGTATATTCTCTTTATATAAACTTTTGAATAACTTTATTTTTTTATTTTATTTTATTTTCAACTAACACACCACGGGCGCAACAGTTTGATACATTGTTACAAGATCTTCACCACATATCCATTAACTGCCGACTTATATATATTTATATTTTAATATATTTTTTTAATATATCAATATTCATTTATTTAAATTCGTATGGTTATTAAAATTAATTTACTAAATTGTTTTTCAAATAATTATTAACAAAATAATATCAGCATATATCAACAATTCAATTAGTTGTTATTAATTTCATCTGGAAATTCTATTAATTACCTTCAAGAATTACAACATCATTCGAAGATAATACACAAATCTGTTGATATTTCTAATAATAAATCCAAAAAATTATATTTTAAAAAATAATTATAAAAATGAATTCTTTTTGTTAATTTTCTAATTAGTAATTTAAAAAAAACCAATACAAATAAATTTAATGATATTATAATATACTCTATAGTCAATGAAAATAATAATTTAAATGGTCAAGAGTAAAAAAAAAAAAATCATGTGAAAATTTACAGGTGAATATATACATATACATATACATATACATATCTCCAGGTATATTATTATTATATTTATTTCTAAGTAAAAATAATATTGTAATATGTGTATTATATTGTAGAAAATATATATAAATATGCATTGTGTATACAATAAAGAAAATAGGGTGATATTTAAAATATATTCCCAGAGACATTGAGAAAAGTTGTTGTGTGTATTCACTGTTTTATGATGGCATCAATTACTTTAATATTCACGGTCGTAATATCGCCAAGATAAGAATATAATAATACAAAATAAAATGAAATAAAAAAATGATAAATATAAACAGCAGGTTGGTAGGTGTCAGCAATCGTAAACTACAACTACATATATATATACATACTGACTATCATCATCATATATTAAAATGAATTTTATTTCTTTTACAATAATATCATAGAACAATCGTCAATCAGTGTACAAAGATTTTTGAATTATTTTATAAAAATAATAAACAAAAATATACAATCAAGATTTAACAAAAAAAAAAACCGATCAAAGAAATAATAAAATAAAAAAAAAAAATTTGAAAATATTGTTAGTCAGATTATAATAATGTTTACTATCTCAGCAACTTGGCGAGAGTTGCTCTTCTGATCTTAATGGCCCCATAAAGAATCACCAGGCTCGTGTTGAACCAGCTACCCATCCGAATAATTTAACGCTTATTTTTATGCCATTTTTATTTTTATTTATATTTTTTTTTTTTTATATTTTCTGTATATGTATATTTACAATATTACATATTCAAATAAATATGTAACCATGAATTTTGTCAATAATACAAAAAGATCAAAAAAATATTTTTACATGATATGAAAATAATAATAATAATAATAATAATATGGATTATGTACGTGTATGTATATAAATATGTATAAAATGTGTGTTTTCAATTGTATATAAATTTGATTAAAAATAAAAATAAAACCACAATATATATTCATTGATGATGAAAGACGTGAAACCTGATGACAGAATATGTATAAAAATTTCATAAAAATATATATATATATATGTATTATGAAATTGATGAAGAATATAAGAGAAAGAAAGGTATACACCTTTTTTTTTTATTTTTTATATTTTTTATATTGAATATAAATAATTATTATGTGGTTTTGAAACATCGTGGTTTTTGTCCGCACGTGCGTTTCCTTTTTGTAAATAATTAAAGTATGAGTGTATATGGCATATTGGTTCCTTATTTTTTTTTTAAATAAAAAAAAATATATATATACGTACTGTTTTCCTAAAATTAAAAAATAACATGGAAAAAAAAGCTCAACAGATACGCACGCGTTGTCGTTACTGTAAAATATGACACTTGAATAATTTTTTTATTTAAACCACAATAATAATAAAAAATAAATAACAGGAAGCACAGGCTGACCATTGAACAATTGAAAAAATATAATAATTTTTTAATAAAAAATTATATTTATAATAATAGGTATAGAAAAAACAATGAGGCGAAAAAAAATATGTATATATAAATGAAATAAAAAAAAATTGGATGATCATGGATTTGAATTTATATAGAATCATCTTGTAATAAATATTCAAGAAAAAATAAAAAAAAAAACAATCAAATTGCGTTGACTATAGTCAACATATATACATCATATGTCATCATTTAGACGAAAAAATTAACATTAATTCCGGATGAGTTTGACGCAAGTTTCCATTAATTATCTAGTTGTCATCGTTACTCATGTGTAATTTTCCATGACGATGCAATATTAAAATGTGAAAAAATATCTACATAGAAATATTTATACGGCACGTGTATGCAAAAAAATTAAATAAAAAAATACAAACACATGTATGAAGATTATAGAGAATTTCATGTTCCATCATCAAAGTGACAATTTGCACATTTAATGCAACTTCTACCTTTATATATGAGATGTTAAATTATGTTTATTTTTTCAACTATTCATGCTTGGAAAATTTACTTTTAAATCATCAAGCACACGACTATAATTTCAAAAAATAAAAAAAGATATTTAATAGTTAAAAAAATAAAATAAAAAAACCATTAAATATATGCAAGTGTCTTTCACATGTTACAAGATTACTTTGTAATTCAAAGTTGTAAATATGCTAATTTATCATAAATATAATATTCAAATTGTCTTTTGTTTTCTTTTCAAGATGTTGAAGATATATTGTATTTATGAAAAAATTTATACAAATTTACGATGCGGAAAGAGTGATCTAAATTTTACAAAATTATTATAAATGTTGACAGAAAAATATATAAAAAATAAGTATTTTAATTTTTTTTTTTCATAAATAATATTTAAAGTAAAAAAATAAATTGTTTTTAGATTTTTTTTTTTTGTTGGTGTTAAATAATAAAATACTAATTTGTGTAGATAAACATTTAAACAAGTCGATAAGTATCTTGCTCGACTCAATTATTGTAGATATGACTTGTTAACTATACAAAGTTTAATAAAAACCACGAGATTTATAATAAAAAAAATATAATTGTAAACAAGGTCGTTTGTTTGTTTGTTTTATATTTTTTCTTCCACACAATATTTGTAAATAATAAAAAAAAAAAAAAAAAACATAATCCGTGAGAATTATTTGGTAATATGTTAACTAAATCAATTTGCTTTTAAATAATTAAATGTTTTTTTTTTATGTAATTGATATTTGATTGTAAAAATAAAATTACATGATTTACAAATATTTATTTTAAAAATTAGTGTATCAAAAAAAAAATAAAACTCAGCAGCAATTTGTTAAATAACTCAACAAAATTATGAAAAAAAAAAATTTATCTCGACAAATACTTGACTATAATCAACTCATTTTTTTCATCAACTATTTTTTTTTTGGGTCAATAATCGCAGATATGGGCTCATTAAAAATTTATAAATATTTGATATAAATTGTTTGAGTTGAGAGAAATATAGGGGTATGAATCGCGCGCCCCTTGAGACAACATGTGTTATTATTGGATATATACCCCTCAGGTAGTCAAAAATAAAATAGATATATATATATTGAAAATCGAAGGCATATAAATATAAATATAAAAAACGCATCTGGCGAGCGGGTTTCTCACTCAATGAATTTACCAGGGGGCGTTAAAATGCATCCTTCTTTTAAATATAAAAAAAAAAAATCGATATATCCAAACTATTTTTCTTTAATTTATTTATTTGATAAATTTCTATTTATTTATTTCATTGAGTTTTAAAAGAATGACAGTAAAATTTTATATTAAAATTAAAAAAAAAAGATTGATTTTGACAGATTTCGTATGAATAACTTCAGTTAATCTATGTCAAAATTGATTAAAAGAAATCCCACGTTGAAACAAACAAACACACGATATTATATTTTAATGATATATTTAAAATATCAAATAAACAATATATTGTATGTAATGTAATTCTTGTAAAAATTATAATTATTTTATTTTTTTGTTCAACACAATGTTGATTCTACATAACCCACGCTAATTTCATCGACAAAGATGAGTTGTTTTGATTTTTATATATTTTATAAAATAAATATATTAACCAATTGATGAGAAAATGATTAACGTTCATATTTTGACATAATATTTTTATTTTTAAAATGGATCATTTAATATAAATTGGTTAAAAAGTGAAAGACAATATCAATATTATTTGCATGAATGAGTTATAGTTTAAAATTCAATAAAATTATTATAAATATATTTATACACAAAAGAGACAAATTATTAAAATAAAGTCAACTTTCACTATTGCAAAAAATAATGAAGTTATACATCCATTAAATTATTTAAAATTATTATTATTATATATATACATATTTTTATGATTTTATTTGTTTTAAAGATAATATACTTTAAGTTATATTATTTTTATTTATATATAGAATTTTATTTGTATTTGACTTTCTAAATTGGACGTTAAAGATTTTCTTATCCCATCATTGAATCGAGGATTAAATTTATGCTCACATGATTTAAATAACAAAGTGAGAATGAAAATTCAGTTTATCAAATACCAAGTGTTAAATGTATATCACACAACACTTGAATGGTCATACATTCAAGATGTACATTTGCAAAAAAAAAAATATATATATATATATATAAAAATAATAATAAAGTTTCGATTCACAATCGCCTTATTCGTCGTTCAATGTAAATAATTTCTGTCGGCATTGCACGAAAGACGACATTATCTTGACATTTAAGGTGAATTTTAGGACATGTGTGAGTTTACAAAGTCACGATTAATGTTGTTTAAATATATATACCGCTTTTATATATATATATACATTGACCAAAACCAGAGCACATATAATAATATATTATCTCTTATCGTTTTTGTAACAAAATAAGTTTTATATTTTTTTTCAAATTTTTACGATATCAAGAGTTGCAGTAGATTTAAAAAAATATAAATTTTATATATAAAAATATACTATTTAAATGTGTGTATATATATACCTATACTATACCTATCTATGTTTAAAAACTAGAAAAAAATATATGTTGGTTATATTAGCAACATCCAGAGGACGATGATTTCACCATTAAACCATTTCCAAGAATAAATAGCGCGCGCGAACGCGGTACAACGTGATCGTTCGGCCGCGTATAACGACGTAACGGTTCGCTTCGACGAACGCGTTTTCCCATGCACACTTAAAGTTACAAAAAAAAAAAGAAAAAAAAAAATCATGAAGAAGAAATCGCGTCCACACAGAGAAAAAGAGACTTTGATTCGTTGACCAGAAAATATTTTAAATTCCAGAATATGTAAGTTGTATTTGCGTTGATTTCCACTTATTTTTGTATACATATTGCCACTCTCAGAACTTTTTACCCTATTACTTTTGCTATTTTTTTTTTTTACAAAATATAGAAACGATCGTATATGCACAATATATTATAGATCTACAAAAGACAAGTGTATATATAAACACTATACTATATATCTATATACGCATGTATTGCAAAATAATGCCAGGAAGTCTACTGACAATAAAAAAAAAATATAAATAAAATAAATAAATAATACAGAGACAGTAAAACCTAAACGGGCAGCAATTTATACTGCAACAATTTCAGAACAATTTAACAAAATGTTTGTCTCTCATCATCTTCGACAACAATGAAAATAAAATAAAATATAAAACAAAAAAATTTAAGAAAATATATAATAAAAAAAAAATATATATACCGTGTAATGTACAAAAAAAATAAAATAAAATATAAATATTACAAAATATACATCATGTGTCTGCCCACAAGCCCTCTGGCTGAGACAAAGAAAAAGTAACCAACTCGTCCATGAATTATGAAATAATAATTTCAGTTTCATATATATATAGCATATTATGAATATTTATATATATATTTTTAAACTCACGGATGGTTGACGAATTTTTAATGCAGAATTGCTCCATTTTTTTTGTCTTTCTTGATAAAAACGTCGTAAATTATTTAATTGATCAGATTGTTGTTGTTGATGTTGTTTTTGTAAATTTTGTTGTTGTTGTTGATTAAAATATGCCATTTCTAATGATGAACGAAATGTTGTTGGTGTTGCTGATGATACGACAGGATATCCGGGTAATTTAATTTGATGAAAGTCATGATTTGAACGATAATCACGAAGTAGTGTATCATTGAAATCACTTGTGTTATTTGACCTTGAATGACGATTACTATCATGATTAATATTATTATTATTATTATTATAATTTGTATTAGGTATCATTTTAAATTTGTTCTCATTTATAAATTCATTATTTTTAATATTGTTGACACATTTTTCACGATCTAAGGATTTTATGTCTTGATCATGATGATGAGCATTTGTTGAGTAAGAGGTAAACATTGGTGGATAAAAATGAGAGAAACTAAATGAATTGTAATTGTTGTTATTGTTGGGTGATAATCCCGTGCCGACGGCAGTACGATAAGCTGGATGTTGCAATGCTACATACTGACGTTCAGTCTTGGATAAATTAAATTGTGAATCTCGATAAAGTTCTTTATTATTTTCTCTACTCAAACATGAATTTGTCAACTTTTTATCATTTTCAACACTTGAAGAATTATAATCAGAATTATTAGCTTCTGAATTATCTTGATTATCAAAAATTTCTTGTTTTATTTTAATTTCTTTTGAATTATCTTGTTTTATCATAACATCAGTATCTAATTTATTAAAGTTTTGCAGAATTTGATCATTATTGACATCTAATGATATTGGTCCAGAATTTGGACCAAGACTAGCTTGCTGCATTTTTATGAGATTGAAAAATTTGGGGTTAGGGTCATTTGATGTCTCATTGATTTTTTGATGTTTAAAGAAACGTGTGACGTATTAGTACCTGGATTGCAGGTATATTATTAAATATCAAAAGAAGAGACGATTTTACTTCGGTTGTTTTCGGTTGTATCTGCGTCGGTTGAAACGACGACTAAGCTTTTATATAAAAATAAACAAAAACAAAAAAATAAGAAGGGGGAGGATATATTGGGGATGACAAAGAGGGAGTCAATTGAAAGAAGGAGAAAGTAGGGGAAGGTAAGGGCGGCGTGACAGTTTCCGTATATGTCACGTGTCCACCACCGTCCTCTACCACAAGCTCCGCCTACAAAAATCAACTTTTTAAATATTTTTCTAAAGAAGTTTCATTAACAATCTGTTCATTGTCGTGTTTATACAATGAAACACTGTTCTTATCTTTTGATATTTCACAAGATATTATTTAATCCAACGGAAATTATTAAAACACATTTGTATGATCACTTAACAATTCAACACTGACACTTCACTATCAATTTCATATGATTTACTGATTTTTTTTTTATTTTTTTAAATTTTCACTAATTTTTTTATGATAATTTAATTCAATTAATTTTAATAATTAATATATTTTTAATACTTAAAAAACCGAGAGTAACACGCGACTCTGACCGTTCCCTCGAGCGCACCACAGTCGACTCGGTTGCCCCGCGTTTACAAGGCACGAGTCGATTCGTGCTTTTTCGTAATTAATCGTGGATAACCGCGCGCCGGGTTATTTCAATAGAATTTACTATATACGTATAAAATATCCTCGGTGCAAATTAATATACCTATATATAACACATTCGATTCTCACCTTCGTTCATGTTTTTCTATCGATATTTAATATTTTTTTTATATTTAGTCGTGGTTTATTTTGTATACCCATCTTTACTTTTTTTCTGTTATCTATCCTAATTTTTCGTATAATTCATAGCCAAATAACATTATTATTTTTTTGCAAAAACAATTGATTATGTGGTTAATTTTCTAGCGGAATGATGATTAATGACGTAAATAAAAATGTATAGATTTTTATATGCTTTTATACTTGCGTATAAAAGTACATGAAATAGACAGTAGTATATTTATAATTTTGGAGCTAAACTTTATCGCGTAAAGAGTTAAGTTCCACGCAGCAGCAAAAAATTTATTGGCATTGGTTGCGCGCGTCCACTCAACGAAATTCACCGAAAAATATCGAATTTATCCGAGTTTAAATTCTTTACTTGTATTATTATATATATTTTTTTATATTTTTTATAGTTTTTTTTATATTTTTTACTCTGTAAGATGAGTATATACATGTACATGATGCTTGAAACCATCAGTAAGTATACATGAGATATAATACTTTACCGCGCCATCCTTCCAAACACTACACTTCAACGGTTTACCTTTTATGCACTCCATGTGCACATATATACAAACATTTTTATTTTATATATTAATATAATATGCATTGTTGTTAATATCTACACCCGGTTTTTCTATAATATTATGTGTTCAAATATCTGTTGGTAGTTTATATTTTTAATAGTTTCGAAAAAAAATTATACAAGTTATTGTTGTCATTTTAAGGATGAGTTTAATCACTTGGAAATAATGCAAGTATAAATTTTTGTAGAAATAATCTATTCTTTTCTTTTTATAGAATTTTTTTAAAATATATATATATATTTGTTGATTTTTCATTTTTATTATTTTTCGAAGGGAGTATATACTGTGTTAGCTGTTGATAGAATAACAAATGATGAAAGAAAAATACATACAAATACAATTATAGAGCGTTTAAAGTATTCTTAAAAGTGAACATGTAATTTTTTGTATATATAAATTCATTTTTATTATTTACTAAACAGCCGTAGCAGAAACAAGCTGATTGGTACTGAATAGGCATATATTATGTTTCACAGCAGGATGACTGATGCGAGATTTCAATTTCCGTCTTGTTTATCGTTTTCATAATCTTCGACAGCGTATAGCAATAATGTGCAGATTGCTATTTGTCTGTCAATTTTTATTCATCTTTTTTTTTTTTGATGCAACACTATATCTATTAGTTATTATTTGCAATGAATTTGTTCTTTTTTTATATTTTTCATAAATTATTATTAATATATTTTTTTGATAATCATCGACATTGATACTGTCATCTCTTGTTGCAATTAATATTTTATATGTAATATTATTTTTATTAAATGATTGTTTAGACTTGGTTTTAAGTAATTTAAAAATAATTTAGATTGACATATTGAGATCAAAAATATTTATCATTACAAATATGCAATCAAAGTTTATCATTATTCATTAATACATGCAGATGGTAGAATTATAAATTATATATAAATTACAATACTAATATGTATATATATAAAATCATTATAATTTTATTCGTATTAGCCAGCTGTCTGTCAGACTTGTCCACGCATTTTCTCATCATTGAACTTTAACCCGGTTTCATATATATAATACAATATCTCCAACACACATAAATGTCTATATATGAATTAAAAAATAAAATATATATCCAATCTCTGATCAAACAAAATTTAATGAATTGAATATCCCTCCTCTAACAATTTCCAAAATTCATTCATCATAAATTCTCATTCAAAACAACGGGATAACAAAACAAAACAAAAAATAATTGATCGATTTGTAAATACCCAACTATATATACTATATATATGTATATATATTAAAAGTGTTGTTATAATCCTATATAATATATATACATGCGAATAAGCCATATGCTTATGTATATATATACAATTAGATTGACGTTAACCAGCAACAATTCCAAACAAAGTGTTTAACGTAATATGAATATTCTGATGGTTTAATCGATAACTCAATTGATAGTAAATTCAGTAAATAATAAACCATATTAATCAAGAAAACTATACAGAAAAAAAGTAATTTAAAATAGAGCTAAAAAAAAAAAAAACAAGTAGCATTAATTACTAGTTTTTTCATGAGTTAATGCAAGTGAAAAAAATAAAATAAAATAAAATATATATAAATAATGTTTATAAAAGTAAAATTTTGCAAGAAGAAAATGGGCGTGAATTGTGATAGTTTGAGGACAACTGGGGGATGATGGCCAATGAAATGTCGTGGAAGGCGTGTTAGGATTGGGTGACCAAGAGACGACAACATGTTGTAGGTTAGGTGACTCCCCGATGGCATCGTGTCTTACTTGTCCGTAAAAGCCCACTGGTGTCGTACTGGTCGCAGTGTCTCAGGCGCCGTTGTTGGTGGGGTATTATTTGAA
The DNA here is from genome assembly GCA_011426435.1 of Lysiphlebus fabarum. Lineage (NCBI taxonomy): Eukaryota > Metazoa > Arthropoda > Insecta > Hymenoptera > Braconidae > Lysiphlebus > Lysiphlebus fabarum. The sequence continues at coordinate 337,233 of WSYQ01001031.1, forward strand.
AGGGGCTTAAGGGGAAATTTTATATGTAGTGGGAATAATGTGACACGCCCAATGTTGTCATAGTGGGGATAGATAGTAGTTTTATAATTTTTGGTAGTGGGGAAAGACATAAAAAACCAAGAGGGACACAAAGAAGCAGATGGGTAATATGTCGTGTGCGGAATTACGCGGAATTCCGTATATCATTGTACACATTTATTTATGTATTTTGTTGGGCGAATTATCTGTATTACAATTATCATCATAAATCTAAGACAGATATTAAAGTATAGATTTGTTTCTGAATTGCATTTTTTTAAATTTCATTGTTATATGTCTATTTTAATGCACATTTTTTATTTTTGCTTATCAAGCATTCAAAGACGTTGCAGATATCTCTTTGCCTTATATGATCTTGTCTTGATTCTCAATTTCTTTCGGAAAGAAGTTATGTTTCACTCCATATATTCTTAGTATAGGACATAGGTATATATGTACATGTGTAGAATAGTTGAATGCATATAAGGTGTATCAGTATAATAAGATATATCCAAGCATCCATCTATTTTGTGTGTACATGTACAGATATATACGCTGGATTTACACTTAGACATTAATTTTCTCACGGGGCATCACTTCACATCGTGAAATGAAATCTTGAGGCACGATCTAAACGAGCGATATCCACTACTGGATTTTTATTTATATTTATTATTATTATTATATTATATATATATATATAAATTATATAATCTTTAATTGTATATAGCCTCAAGATTAGATGAGTATATAGTTTTGTTTTTTTAAAGTCAATTCATCTAAATTCCGCAAGTTTTTTTTTTTTTTTTAAAATTATATTTATATTTATTTTAATTATAATTTTTTTTATTAAATTATATATTTTATATAAAATAAATTAATTGAAAATTGAATTTTTATATTTACAGCTGATAATCGTTTAAAAACGTATATTGTATTTTTTTTTGTTAAATAATCGACATTTCTTAATTGCTAGACTTTATTTCGTCTTATCTACTTTGTCACCCTGTTTTTTTTTATATACGCAGTATAATATTGTTTAGACACAGTGTGTATGTGTGAATGTACATATATATATATATTTGTAGATACTTGGCAAAGTCTTAGTTCACGGATTAGTCAGTCTATCACTTTCGACCCACGTCCCACACTTAATCTTTCGCCTCGACGGCTCTGGGACGTCTTAGCTGACGCGAGACTGAACTATATATATATATACACTCACTTTTACCCGCAACCGGAGCTTCCGGCTGACTACCAAGACTCTACCGAGAGGGTCGATTTTCGATAACAAAAGATTTGCGGATCGTCACTATATATTTATACCTATACATACCTATATATATTAAATTTACTTCAACTACTACTTCTACTACTTCTACTACACTGTCTCACTTATTTTATCTTTGTTTTTTATTTTTTTCCTACTTTTTATTTGTTAAGGGAAACTACGGGTTTTTATATTTTTTTTTCTTGTTTTCAATGAAAAAAATTGAGAATTGAGATTACATATTTATTTAAAGTGATGTATCAAGTTGAATATGAAGACTGATAGGTCCTCACGTCAACGTAAACGCACCCCATGTGTATTCACACATCACGATTCCCAAATCAGAAATAACGTCTTGAAAATGATTAATGGTTATTTTTCCTTGAGATTTTTTTTTTTTTTTTTTTTTTTTTTATTAATTCAGATTTGAGGATTTCATGTATATAAAAAGTGACATGAGTTTATTATTTATTTATCAATTGTTTCATAACGAAGAAAACAAAAAAAAAAAAAAATTGAAACAATCAAAATTAAAAAAACAAACAAAAATATACTCTCAAGAAAAAATTGTATTATTGAGCTTTTTGTTTTTTAAATATATTATATATTTTTGCGTCAAAAGAGGCCTTCATTTCGACACTTGACATTATATAAATTTCATAAATTTACGTGCAACAAAAACCGTCATACAGTCATGTCAGAATTGTTGACTGATCGGCATGCGCACTCAGGAAATTAGGCAATTTCCTGACTGTACCTGCTCGTGTCTGCATTTAATAGTGCAAGCTCAACTACTACAGTATGTAAGTATATAAAACAACCCTTACAATTTTTTTTATTTCCAAACAAAATAAAATATACATGCATAATATAGGTATATAACTAAAAATTTGACTTACCACTATACTCGAGACACAAGATACACAGCGCTTTTTGTTTCCTCATGTAGATGTTGTATATTTATATTTGTTCCAAGCATATATGTACCCATACAATGTGTAACTTGAAAATTATATTCAACATGATGAAAGGTCTGGATGATGATAGTGTGCATTTTACTAATAACCAAAAAGTCGTGTCTCCCTTAAAAATCGATTGAAGATAAAACTATATACATGTTCAATCTCATTGTCGTATATCATTTCTGAAATCAAAAAAAAAAATAAAAAACAAATGGTAAAACTAAAACAATATAATCATTTCAAAAACATATATATATATAAACTTTCAACTGAGAATTATTCCACTTATATTTAAAATACACCATTGAAATATACAACAAATAAAAAATTATATTTTATATTTTAAACTTGTATATATATATATATATTGTTGTATCATAAAATTAACGCGAAATAATATCATGAAAATTGTAGAGTTGAATATAAATAAATAAATAAATAAATATAAGAAGCTATCGATTGTTGTATGTGAATCTCAATGAAATAAATATATATAAACCCAATGGAGTAACAATATAATGACAGATGATCCGTGTGGATCACAGAGACGAGTTAAAACCACATAAACATTTTTTTTTTTTTTTTTTAAATTCAACTACAGAATGCGTGTTATATACACACATGTACATATATATAAAAATGTTTTCACCATCTCAATTTGTATTTTACTGTACGTTAAAATAGCTATTGAATTGGCCTCATCAAAGCAAGCAAACAACAATGCTTGTGAATGCCGCCGATATATAGTTGGACAACGTGTGGTTAGCCAAATCACCGTATATCCACATGATCGCTTGTTGAAGAGTCAGATTCGAGTCATGAACGCCGGTAACAATTCTCACCCGGGGGGTTGGCATCTATACATATACATCTGCATCTGCATATATACCTATATTGTATATATCCAAACATACAACAAGAAAAGTAAAGGGTTGGGTCATATGAGATTATACAACACCACCAAGTACACCATTATTATTGTTATTTGTGTATTTGTACATGAATGTATTAGAGATTATTTCCAGATCAACACAAATATATGTTGCAATAATATACACCATGCATGATGATGATGATGATGATGATGATGATGATGATCCTTCTCATTCTCCTTATTGCTACACTATAACAATCTAGGTTGATATGCACACACTGCAAATATATACATGGCCAATCTGTGAGCAACGATGCGTATTATTCTTTGTATATATTCCAGAACAGTATATATATTTCACTCATAATAAAATACATAAAGTTATTTCTCATTGCAAATGGCATATGTGTATAAAGATGTGCACAATTAGTATCAAATCACTTGGCATTAGTCAATACGTTCAATTATATTTATACAGCTATACAAAATGTTGATGTATATTATTTATTTGTGTATATAAAAAAATTATGACTGTTTGTGTGTATATATAGATTTTGTTTTTTGATGATCACTCAAATATTTATATTATAAATCCCATAGGTAGAAATTCAAAGACCATAGTTGATTGGACTTTTATCTAATGTCATTTTCTTCGAAATAAATCGAAAAAACTTCAGTCGAAATGATAAAGTTTTGGTGAAATTTTATTTATATACTTTGATTTTTATTTTAGCAAAAGAGATAATCGAAAAGTTGTGAAGAAGATTTTAATTATTAATTGAAATTTTTTGTTTTTTAAATTATTTTAAAAATTAATAAAATTGTACCGACAAATATATAATTAATTTTTATTAAAAATATTAATGAATTGATATAAAAAAACTATTTAGAGCAATTATCAATTGAAAGAGATAACTGGCATCAAATAATATAAAAATATTAATTGGCCAGCTCGTTAGTATGGCCCCCTGCAATGTCCACTAGATGTTGACCTGAGGTCACATTGCAGGGAGTCGCCAGGTATATATTTTCTTTCGACTTGTATATTTTGTATCTTGTCCTTTTGATTATTTATCGCCACGCATGATATCCCTCTTCACTTTACTAACATTTTCCTACATAAATTTGTGCATATATTTCTTACAAAAATTTTCATATTTATTATTTTATTTGCATCTTTTTTATTTTTTATGAATATATATTTAAGCAAGTCACAGACAAAATTGACAGCTCGTCTTTTATCGATCACAAAATATATATAATTTCTTCAAATTTTAAACTTGCGTATTCCATAAGCATATATGTGCAGAAATATATTTATACAAAATAAAATGAGTGAATGAGTATAGAATATTATCATTCACCATGGTCGCGCTCGTTAAAGTCAATCATGATACAACATTTATATGATGATTTCTATGAAAAGTACTGCATTTCACTGCATGTGTCTGCATTATTATTTTCTTGTCTATATATATACTTTTTTTTTTAATTCATTAAAAATTTATATACTTCCTTCTGTTGAGGTCATAACTTCAACAGATTACAGTTTATTTTTTTGATTTTTTTTTTAATACTGTATTTTGAAAACTATTCAAAAGTACCATAATATAAAAAATATAAAATATAAATCAACGAATATATTATATAAAAAGCATCTGAAGAAACTAAATTAAAATTTTAAGGCACATTTAGACAAAAAAAGCCACTGTAAAGGGTCAACTACCATATGTATATCAAAACACACTTATATACATATAACTCTTGAAAATAACCAAATGAAAAAAAAAAAATTAAATAAAAATATAAAAAAACCTAATAAACCACAAAATACAAAATGTATATTCAAAAGAGAGTGACCTCTTGATGTTTTCAACGGGTCTCAATGTTTTTTGCAGTTGATCCATGTACCTTCAGACACACTGTCTGTGTTGTTGCTTTTCATACAACATTCATTCCAAAATTGCCATTGAAAATATATAAATGTAAATATACATTTCATTGATTATACCACTCTTCACAATTTTACCAAAAATCCATTCACATTAATAGTGGATACACGTGGATGATTCAACTTTCTGTTTTTTTTTTTTTTTTTTTACATGGTATTTTAGGCACTCTCAAAACTAAAAAGCTAATTTACTTTAAAAGTATTCCCTGATGGTTATATATACAAAAAAATAAAAATAAATAAATAGGGCCAGTTTCATCAGAAGTAAAAATTTGCTTTTTTTTTTTTTTACATGTGTGTCCAAAAAGCGAGTACAGTCATCCCCATTGAAATAGCATCTACTGTCTACTCTATAAAAGCCTAATGTAGACAGCGACAGATTGGCCATGTATACTTGTATATTTTATTTTTGGGATTTACTGTGTTTTATATATATATGTGTGTATAAATTTGTATAAATATCTATGTGTGTTATTTAACCCCTAAATACTACATACCTTTGTAAAATACTGAAATATCTGAATAGTCATTTCGTTGATAGCTCAAATTGGCATTCATTAATGTATGGATAACACTGATAATATCCTGAATTCTCGTAATTTCTTTTTTACCCTTCAAATAAATTGTTGAATATTCCGGAAACTAACTGAAAATTTAAAAAAAAATACAAAAATTTAGTATCATTGCATGTAATTTTATATATTTTTTTTTTATTAAAAAATTTTACAACTATCAATTAAAGAAAGAAAAATCAATCGAAACGATATTAAATTTTAATTTATGTATTTTAGTATATTTAAAAATAGAACTAGTAATTTTTATGATCATTTTGTATCATATAATTAATTTCAATGAACAAAACTAAAAATGCATTTATCTCTAACAATGTAACAATTAAATATAATATATTTTTTTTTTTTTTTTCTATAACTGCGCGAAAAATACAAGGAATATAATTGTTATTGTATATGTATAGTCCAAGAACGTTTATAAAGTGCACAGTGTATCTATTATACTTTTAAATATTAAACAATTAGTCGTAATCAAGCACAGGAAACAATTCCAAGCGGTCGCGCAATTATTTTTAAATAAGATTCCGCGGACGAGCATAGCGCGACGGATTTATATTTTATTATATTTTTTTTATAATTTTTTCATAAAATATATTCAGTAGGATTGTGATTATATAGTTAAAATATAAAGAATTTTAAGGATGAGCATGAATATATTATAAATTTAATTTACAAAGACGAATGTATATAAATGTAACGACCGTGATTATTAATACTTGTTGTGTTTATAAATGATAGATGTAGAAGGGCGATAAACACCTGTGAGCATAAAATATATAAATATATAAATAAAAATATAAATATATAACAACAATATATGTTTATATAAATATATATTAACCGGACGTTATAAGAACGTCATGCAAGTGCGCTTTGACATCGTCCCTTTATATGCTAATTTATTTGCCATTAATTTTTACGGTTATCATAATCAGAGTCACTCAATGAATTTACTTGATAATTATAAAATTTTATGGTTTTTTTTTATCTAGTTAAACTGTTTATCAATTATTATATATTCAACTGTTTTATATTTTAATTTAGAAATTAAAATATCTTGTAGAAAATTTTTTTGATGATAATTATTTTCAACAATCAATAAAAATCAAAGTATATAAATTCAAAAAATAAATTATTTACATTAACTTTGTTGTTTTTATTTTTATGTTTTTTATTTAATTTTTTATAGTTGGTATAAGAAAAAAATTGAGACTATATTGATACGCTCATTTTTTCTTGTCAACAAAAAAAACCAAAAAAAAAATTATTATTGTCTCGACATACCTAATATCAATCGATGAGTTTAACACTAAAGATTAATTCAAAAAAAAAAAAAATAAAATAACCTCATATTGTTTGTCAGTGTGTAAACTTATTGTCCTTGATAGAAAAAAAAAAAAAAAAAATTATAAAAGTTTTAATCCACCACTCAATCGGAACGACCGGATGTCTGCCAAAATCTTTGTTCTTTTTTTTTTTTTATGTATTTTTTTTCAATCTTTGATTTTTACTGTGACAAAATAAATCAAGTAAATTAATTGGCTTGATTTCAAATCTCATTCATTATTATATTTTCAATATAAGAAAAAAAAATGATATCAAGTTTGATAAATAAGTTTGAATGACTAAAATTATGATAAATTGATGGATTATTATACAAGATTGTAAATATTTTCTCAGAGTTCATATATGTACAAACAGATCGTACCCCACGGACTAAATATTGATTTTTATTTGATACATATATATAAATGAAAGTATATACGTACCCCAACATTAAACCCCTCCAGGCTATCATCCCTTATATATAAAGGGTGCTTACATACTGAATGATGTCATGATTTAATATCTCTTTTACTGGGTCACTGTGTCTCATCTTGAGCTTGAAATATTCTTCATTCTTTTCTATAAAAAAAAATTTTAAATTAAATACTCGTTTATTATTAATTTTTTTTTCGTATAAATAATATTTGTATGATTAAAAATAAAATTATTTACGTAACGATGATGCCAACAATCGTGACATTAATTTATTTTTGATGATCCTCGTCTTTCACACTTAAATATTTCAAGGACATCTAGTCATCTCTCAGCTGGTCTGTATCATTTTTTATAAATTTTTTTATTCATTTTTACTTATCGTAAGGTAACTGACACGCCTTTGAAAAATATTATTTGTATATATCAAGCCAAAGATGGTCACCACACCACTGTGACAAATCCTTTCAAATCGCCGCGACATGTACCCAATCTTTGCCAGGTATAAAACATTATTTAACAGATATTATATTATATTATAAAAAAAAATTTATATATACACATATGCTTTATGTATATATATACTTACTATTATTTTATATGTATACAATATGATATATAAAACACAACTTGACTGTCTACTTTTAATCTTGGCGCAAGGTGGTCCGATTTGATATGGCCCTTTTTTTTAAATTTTTTTATTATTTTTTTCCTAGTCATTCAATGTGTCTCCGCATTCCACTGATATATCCTGAAATAAGCAAAAAATAAAAAATATAATATAATTTATAATACAATTAATAGGTAATTTAAAAAAAATATTAATTTTCTCTTTTTTTTTTCTAATTTAAAATATAAGAAAAATTATATTTTTTTTTAGATGAAAAAATAATAGGATATTTTCATATATTGGGATTGAATATTTAATTTTATTTTTTATTATTTTTGGTAAATTATATTTTTTAATCTTTTGATGGGAAGCCGATAATGGTTCTTAGAATTAAATAACAACGAAAGGATTCGATTACATTGTCAAAGTCTCCGATTAAGCCGGTAAATAAAAAAACTCTGTTAAGCTGTCAACTTGAATAAAAAATAAAAAAAGGTTTTTAATAAAAATAAAAATAAACCAATTTCAATATATATATATAAAAAATATACAAAAGATTTATCAAGCACGCGTGTGATGATGAATAAGTGAGTATAATTAAATTCACCAAAATTTATATATAAATTTAACAATAAAACAAAAAAAAAAAAAATATATATTCCAAGAAACCCGGACATGATAAACCATATTTTGTCTTTATGATTTATATAAAGATAATTTTTTTTTTCTTTTATCAAAAAAGTAATATTGTTTTTTCGAATGATTAGTTTCTCCACATGAGAATAATTAAAAATAAAAATTCAAAAAACAAATATAACGATTAAAAACAATAATTATATATTTATTTTTTTCTTTTATATTAAATCCTGCAGTGAAGGACACGTAAATATAAAAGACAAACTGTATGTCATCACGACAACTATTTAGTCAAAAATAATATTAATGATATTCTGCAGCAGTAAATATGAAAAAAACCTGCATATAATATCAATCAAAAAAAAAAAAAAAAAAAAATGAGTGTGAGGATAGTTCATTAATGATGTCCTTCAAGTTTACATTGACTTCAATATAATACAATCAATTTTCATGGCAGGGATAATTTTATACACGCAATAAAGAAACGAGGTAAAAAAGGCGAGGCAAAATTTCATATATACCGAGGACAACTAGCATCAAATGGCCTCGATAATTACAAATCGATTGGTTCAAAAAATTATATTAAATAAATAAAAAAAACAAACGACTACACAAAAAACAAGGGTAGTTATTTAAAAAAAAAAAAAAAAATAGAAAAAAAAAGTGCAGAATTTTTAGAGTATGTGCAGTAGAATACTGAGGGCATTTATTTATTATTATTTTTTTTTTTAGATATCGATTACTTTATGTATCCATCCAGCCAAAGAATTATTGGTATGTATTGGTATTGATAAACTATGTATACAGTATATACACGCGATAAGAACGATAGTACAGACAAAGTAAAAAAAAAAAAAAAAAAAACTCATGGAAAAATAAACTTTTGCGGTATATAAAAAGGAAAAAAAAATAAAATAAAAAAATAAGAGAGACGTGATCTTAGAAGGGGCGTTGTACAGTTGGGCATTACTTTTATTCCGTGTCATTTGAGCTCACACCCCGCCTCATATACTCAACTACCACCCTCACCCTCATTTTCACTTTTCTCTTATACATTGCAGCATCATTTTCTTTGTATAAAGTGGTTACAATACTGTACCTACTCACATGCAATAGATTTTCACAGAGTGCTTTTCTAAGGCAAGTTTATTTTTATTTTTTTTTTATTTTTATTTTTTTTTCTACCCTTATATATACATGACTCTCTGTACTTTCAAATACTGTAATTGCTGGTGTTTTTTTTTTTTCAAGAAAAATAAATTAAATAGAAAAATCCATTAAAAAATTTCTCAAGTATCTTTGTTAATGCTTGATGATAAATATTTTTTGATTTATAATAAAATTATTTAAATTATTTATAAAAAATAAAAGAAAAAAAATTAATTATTTATTTAAATTTAATATATTTAAAAGTATGTCAAAAATTTATATATATTAAATTATGATTTATTTATTAAAATAGGTTAAAATAAAATTTTATTTATATTTATTTCTATGAATTAATTATAATATTTAAAAATTAAATTAGTAAATTAATTATTTCAGTAGTCAAAACAAATATCCGTTACTACTCAATCTACTTGATATACAAGATAAAAAAACACTTGTTTCTATATTTTTTTTTATTTTAAATAATATATTAATACAAATTATGTTATTAAAAAAAAATTAATAAATAAAATTTATTGTCAATTTATAATTTATAACTTGAATGATTTTAAAAAAAAAATTAAATTAATTATATACAATTAACAAGTAATGAAAAAAATAAAATAAAATAAAATAAAATAAAATAATAAACTATTATATTCCAGTCGAGTTAAATTTATTTAAATAATAAATTAAATTATTATTTGAATGTTGAATCACTGAGGGTTTTTATAGTACTTGGATGATCAACGTGGGTAAAATTTTCGACGATCATGAGACCAAAATATTTATAAAAAATTCATAAAGGTTGAATGTATGGTTATGTCGTGTGACCCATGGGGCAAAATATCCACATAATGTTGTATATATAAAATAAATATATACACCCCCAATATTATTCTCATCTAGTATCTTTATGATGGTCGTTTTGTCAAGGGCTCAAAACTTATACTCAGCATACATGATTTTTTATTTTTCAATATTACTCTCTAGTGAATATACACACACACACACATATAACATTTATTATTTTTACTTTTTCAATAAAATAAAAATAAAAATTATTAAAAATTAAAAATATAATATAAAAGTATTCGCTAAGAAATTATTAACCAGAACATTTAATGAGAAGCGTGATGGCCAAGAAGCACGACTTCCGAGTCTCATCTGTTTGCGACGTAACCTATTGGTGATTTGAATAATAAATGCAAGGTGGAGTTGTTGTTGTTGTTGTTGTTGTTGTTATTGTTGTTGTGGTGATGGTGATGGTGATGGTGATGTTAATGTTGGTAGTAGTAGCAAAGTTGGAAGACGAACAAGAAGAACCACGGGACGGTCACGCTAGACACGTAAAGCCAGCTTGTCACTCGAAATGTCAGACAAGACCTTGCTAGTATAAATATATAGTTGACTACTACAATACATATACCTATACTAAACTATTAATTTATGAATTATAAAATACTCCATTTCAAATTTATGATAAATAAAAAAAAATTTATTAAATATTGTTCTTGTTATATAATGATAAATATATTAATAATTATAAAAACAATAAATTAATTTTGATATGATTTTTATATCAAGATGTTGTATTTCTTCAAGGTTGAGGCGTCACACGGTCCGGCATCATGTGACTTCCGTGAGAAAATTTTAAAACAGGACAAAGTGTTTGCAAATTCTCCCTATCGTTTTTCCACATTTACTTGATATTTTTATTATTTATTTATTTATTTTTTTTTTTTTCATACTGTTATAGTTATATATATCGTCATGTGGTATTGAACAATGGTAATGTATGCAGATTGCAATACGACGTTGCCACTGATGCACTTATATATAATATACATACATATATATCTTTAGCTATTTTAGATTCTTTTCCCCCAATGTCTTTTACGCGTAAAAAAAAAATATATATAATAGCAAAAAAAGAATAAAAAAAAAAAGAATCACTTGTGTGTAATTCTATAGGGGATTGTATAAATTGAAATAGAAAAAATAAAAAAATAAAAAATAAAAACAATATACGAGAAATAAAAGAGTCCAATTTTAACTTTTACATAAAATTATATGTACATACATTGTTGTAATATGAATATTTAAAATATATATAAACAATAAAATAATATATTTTTTTTATAAATAAATATTAATGTTATATTTATATCAAAAATAAAAAAAAAAATAAACAATGCATAAAGAAAAAAATCAATTTCATCGAGGTAAATGAAACATTGTAATTAACTTTTATGTAATAATTATAAAACAAACTTCAACTTATTTTGTGGTTTAATTATTGAACTTTGAAAAACCATGTTTTATAAATATGGTATATACAGAAAATTATTATAATCCATATGTGAGTTGATGGTAATTTTGAATTAGAATTATAAATTATACTCAAAATATATAAATTAATGTTGTAGATATGTTTGAGAGTAAAAGAGAAAATAGAATGGGAATGAGATAATATGAAAACATGTAATATATTTGATGTTATATGAATGTATATATGATTGAGTGAGAAAGATAAAATGATTAGTAAAATTTTGTGTGTTGATAAGATTCGTTGATGATGCCGTAAGGCAATGAATATATAAGGACAGTTCAGTAACATCAGTCAGGCAACCACAGATTACTTAGGTAATTGGTAAATATATATACGAGGGGTTACCTTGGCAATTGGTTTAAATTTAACAAAGATAAATATATAAGTATATATATGTTTATAAAAATAAAATTATTTTATAAATATCATGCCTTTGGCTGATATATGAATTGGATTAAAATATTGTCTCTTTTTTTCTTTCATCCATTTTAGTAAACCCCAAATTTTTATATACAATTTTATTTTATTTTTCTTCAACACACTCAAATTTTCATTCCTTTATTCATGTATATATCCAGGATATTCGTTTTAAAAGGGGAAATGAGCCTTAAAATTGTTTAAAATGCTCGAAAAAAAAAGGGTCCTCATACCACAATTTCTTTATCAACATTTTATTTTATTTTTTTTTATTCGCTTTAAAATATATCTTTCATCATATAAATAAATATATATATATACTATTTTGTCTCAAATTATATACCTATGTATATTCATCAATTTAATAATAATCTGATGTAACAATTTTTTAATTTAAAAATTATAAAAACAAATTAATTATGAAAAAAAAAAAACTATCAAATTTAAAGATATAAATTAATTTATTTTCATTAGCACATCATGGTTTATATATCGATTGCAATTATATACATATATATATATACTTTTTTTTTGTTAATAAATTAATAAAGAATTAAAAAAAAAAAATAACATAAATAAATATAATTTTTAAAATATTTTTCCATGTCGATATGCGAACGAACAGTAATCACGTAAATCATTAACGCAAATAGGCATTGAGTTATATATGGATGCATGGTTTTGTATTTTGTCCGGATTTAATAATAGACCCTCATATACACGCTAATTGCAGAAGCCAACAAGCGGCTACTTTCACCTGTATATTAACATTTGTATTTAGAATTTTGTATATGTATTAAATATTATTATTATAAATAAAGCAAAAGCCACGAAAAGCCAGGCGTGGGATCTGGTTTATTATTATTTTATACACAAGTAGCAAATAGGACTATTTTAAAGAATAAGTCATCGTGCAAAAAAAAAAAAAGAGAACGTGTAATTATTGCAAAACATTAACATGAGAAATTCTTGTTTAAATGATTGCTTGCTCGAACTATGTATCTTGGTATTTAAATAATGTAAAAGCACCTTCTTCTTCTTTATTTTCATATGAAATTTTTATTTCATTTTTTCAATATATAATCACAAAATTATACTGGTATTCATTTGTCTATTGTCTTTGATAATTTTTTATTTTTCATTATTCAATTTGTTATATATATTTGTATTTATTTTTTAATTTATTTTAAAATACAATTGTTTGTTTGGAGTCAAAGTTATTTGTGAAAGAGAGGTCATTTAGACAGTTGAATTGAAGCTGATGAAAGTGTATGTACATATACGAGGGTTCAATTGAGAGTGAGAAAACAAAGACAATAGAAAAATACACCCTCTGATTATATATATATATGTATTGCAATTTTTTTTTTTTTATTTTATTTTTATACTCAATGTGTTTACTTGACTTCCGATCTTGGGGCGTTACGAACAAGCATTTACTATTTGCTGGGTGACAGAGATAATATACTAGGGTGAGATTTATAAGCGCGTGTCTCTTTGCAACTTGTCTTGTATTATTTTTATATATTTTTATTATTTTTTTTCACATTGTTTTGGTCCCCTTTTATAAGTATTTTATATGGAAAATAAAAATAATGTTTTTCATGATATCTTTTGTAGTCAATACACACTTAAAATGAACAAACTATATTGATCATTTAACTAATTTTTATTTTAAAAATAAAATTGTTAATTATATTTTAATATTTTAAATAAATTAATTAAATTTATTAATTTAAATTGATATAAAAATTTGAATTTTTTCATTGAGTAATTGACTTATTGACCCGTAAGTAGAAAAAAGTACTATATAATTTAATTTATATAAAAATATTATATGATTGATCTTTACTTATTTTTAGTTAATAAATTATAAAATACTGGACAATATAAACACGATTATTCATTGTTTAAAGTAAAAAAAAAAATAATATGAAATATTAATATACATAGAGTATATGCCTGGAAGACGATACAGTTGAATGATCTTTGGACTAATGTTTGTTGTAAAATATCAACTCTAAATAATAATCTATAGCAGTTAAAGGATAATAATGACCAAAGACTATGATGATTTTATTTTATTTTTTTCATAAATTCATTATAAACCACCTCTTTCTTCTCCCTATTTATTTCTTGACGTTGTTGAATCACGAAAATTTTATTCTCATGATTGTCTGAACTACATTAATCGCGCACATATATACTATTTTTTTAATTTTTTTTTTTGATGTAAAAATTCACATACAAATACTAAATACATACAAGAATATATATATCAAAGTATTATTGTATATAATATTCGACAAAATTTATATTTATATATAAAGATTGAATGTTTTACAGAGAGAAATGCCGATATTTTATGGAGACGTCCAGAACGTCGTTTTTGTTGTAACGATATATACTGCAAGCACCCCAGTATTATCCCTTTGACCTCACGATTTTTGCGGTGCTGATGGGGACTGCGTGCGAATTTCAGCTCAACTTTATTTTTATTGCCAACAATCATTTATAACAATTTAATATCTTATTATTATTTATTATTATTTCAATGATTTTTTATAAATTTTTTTCTATTTTGACTTTTATCGATCAAATATAGAAAGTTTTTATATTGATTTCAATTTTTTCTTTAATATTTATATATATCATTAATTTTATAATTTTTTTTATCTTTATAAAAATTATTGACAGTATTTTTATTTATCAATTTATAATTTTATTACTTTTATTTTTATTTTATTTTTTTTTAAGGAATCATCTTTCCATCTGTTTCGATATTTAACTTTCTTGCAAGGTCAATCACACCGTTTCGATATGCATACTTGTGCAGTATATATATATTTTTCAATAAAAATGTAAACTAACTACTCTTGCCATATGACCTCAACACGCAAACTCCAATGGACCTGATTGATGCTTAAGAATATTCTGATCTTTAATCCAACACACCGACTATTTTTTTTTTCAATGTTTTATTTATTTTTAAAAAAATTTTTTTTTTTTTTTTGTAACCTCAATTTTTCTTGATATGTTATTTATAATTTTCAAAAAAAATATAAATAAATAGAAATATTTTTAAATAAATCAAACGATATGATAAACTTTTGATAAAATAACTTGGCAAGTATTTTTTTAATAAATTATATTATTATTTTTTTAAATTTAATATTATCATATTTATAGAAAAAAATTAGTTAAACAATTTTGTGATTTTTATCAATTGCGACCTTTTAGAAATTACTGTGTAAAATAACCGCGCCCATCATGAAAAATATATATGTAATCCCATAAGATGAACCAGAAAATATATTCAAGACAAGCTCCCGTCACACCCGAATAATATTTCAACTAATAATAAATTATTTTGTATTATTTTTTAAAATACTAGATCTGTTATTATTAATATATTATTTGATGAATAATTTTTATCAACAACATCATCATAATATTATACAGATATTTACGCAAATTGTAATTTTATTATTTTCATTTTATAGATCAATTTTAAGTTGAAAATTAAAATGCCATAAGTTGTATTATTTATATCAAATTTTATATTCACAACAATCGATCTTCATGCTTGAAGTACTTTTCATTTCATTGTTTATATCAAGATATATAAATATTTTTTTTTTTTGTAATATATATACGTCTAGTTGTTTTAGAGAAAGTTGCACATTTATTATTAATTCAAATAATATTTGATTTTTTTTTTTTTTCATAGTAAAATACAAGAAGGTCTTGGAAATAAATTTATAAGAATTTTTTTCTATCTCTAGATTGAAGAAAATTTGATATTTTATATGTTATTTTATAGATGTCGATTTAATAATTTAAAAATAAAAGTGAAATTTTATTTTCATTGACAGGTTTTATAATTTTTTAATGTCAATTTACAACTGTCTAGTTATTATAATGATAATAATAGAAAAAAAAAAAAAATGAAAATGAAATTACGACTGATATTTCATTGTTAGGGTTTTATTTTCTCGAGACTTATTGACTTTGATAATTATTATAAACTTTTTAAAACTTTTTTTTTTCAACATAATTTTTCTTATTATCTCTTTTTTGAACCAATTAATTCGATAATTGAACTTTGCGGTTGCCACAAATCACGATTAACAAAGCGAAGCCGCTAACTCCCCGTGAACTGGCCACGGATCGTTGGCCTTGAACTGGATAATTGGTGCAATGCTTGTTATAAAAAAAATTAAAAAAAAAAATTCTTTCATTTTTGCATATTGTGCAAATACAAAAATACAAACAAAGCCAAAAAAAAAAAATGATATAAATAAACTATTCAAAAATGTCTCAAAAAACAAAACCATAAAAATAATTATCAAAATGTTTTGATAACTCAAAAATTTAAGTAATTAAATACTAAAAAATATTTGATGTATATTATTTGGAATAATGCCAGGTAAAATGTATTTAAAAATTAAATATTTATAAATAAAATTGAAAAAGGTTCACATATAAACTCATAATGATCAAATGTTTATATCCAAAGTGTATGAGGATATTGGAATTGAATCGTCTCGTGAATTCATCATGAAAATCTCGAGGTTAATTGGCCCCATGTTTGAAATTTGTGGTATATAAGGCACCACGGTCCTCAGCAATGTTCCCGCAGGATTTAAATACATATAAATTTAAATCCTATGGGTATAAATATATACATATATATATATTTTATATTCTTGAAAATCTTGCAGTATGTATCAAAGTATAAAATACATTGAGCTTTTCTAAGGATAGTCCTTGGTGATTTTATACAAAGACGAGTGCACAAAATACAACAACAAAAACAACAACAACCACCAACATCTCAACTGACCGTACTTCATTACCCAGGAGCCCTTGGCATCCATGGGTCATTCGTTATCATTTTTACAACTGCTGCAATTCAACAATGTCGAATAAACTCCATTAGGTATTATACTGAAACTCGAAAGTTTATTTGATTTTCTCACTTTTTTTTTTATTTTTTATATTTTCCCGTGTGTGATGGTTGATACACTTGGGATTATTATATATTTATATTCAATATTCATATTTATATGAAAAAATTTAATTTATTATGCAGAATTAACAAAAATTATTTGTGGGTGATGGCAAGTTTAATTTAAACTTAAAGCTTTGAAATGTTGGTCGTTTAACAAGGCAAAGTCATTACCATTTGTCAATTTGAGATACGTTTACGTACAAAGTGACCAATGGCTCTCAATTTTGTATAATGGCAAAGCACCCTTACATCAGTCACTAGTCCCTCACCAAAATTCAAATGCTAGTAAATTTTTTAACATGGTATTTTTAAGTTTTAAATTTTAAGAACCCTCTGTAAATATTTTCACAAATATATAAACATATATGTGTATAAATAACATTTTTTTTTCCCCTAATTTTTTCTGTTTGACATATTTTTTTATGGTGAAATTTTAGAAATTTTAGGGTTAAAATTCATTTTATTTATACTTGATTTAAGTAATGAGTATTTGGTTTTAAAACATCAAACAACTAATAGAGTAAATAGAAAAAATTCAAAGGTATCAGAATATTATGAAAAAAAAAATTGACAAATCAAAAAAAAATATTTGTTACAAATTACTCTCTGATTGATAGTTTGAAAGAAGATTTTGATAATTTATTTTATTTCTTAAAAACCATTATTCTTAGAGAGACAATTTTATCATGCGGGTGATAAAGTTTTCAAAGAAGCTTTTTTTGAGCTTATTACAAAGTCTTTATGTCAACTAGCTTGTAAATTATGAATGGTATACTTATTTTTTTTCAGCATTTAATTTTCATAAAAAAAAAAAAAGCTCAAGTTATATATTGTTGAAAAAAAAATAATTATAATTTTATTTATTTAATCTTTTAATGGTCATTTGAAATAACAGATATATATTTTGTGTATTATTTTATTTTCTAGTTATAATTACTATGAGGATATATTATCTCAAGATATTATACTTGTGGGAATCAAGAGCTGTTGAAGTCAAGAAAAATGACCATTTTAGTTGGTAAAAATAAACGAATATATTTCGATCATTCAAAGTACACACATTAAAATACCAATACAAAAAAAAAAAAAAAAAAAACCCCACATGTTATATTTAACTTCCCTTTTTCATTGAGTTACAGGGTCAAATGAGTTTTACTAACGAGTTGACAAATCGTGTCTCGCGGGGGTCATGCCCTAAAAAAAAAGAAAAAAAAAAAAAAGCAAACCTATAAAGACGAAAAAAAGGTCGAGGGTGTCAGGTTCATATATACGATTCTGTACTAAGTTTATCCTCTATTGTGTTTCATGAGTTTTATACTCTATTTTTTTTTTCACAGCTATACCAAACAAATTACATCACAAAAAAAATATATATTTTATATTTTTTATCATTATCCAGTGTCATTAATGTACTGCCAATAAAACAATACAACATTATATTTATTTCATATCGTAAATGTTTTCTTTTTTTTTTTATCCAATTTTTATTGTTGAAAAATTTATATTTATTTTATTTTTATCATCTTTTTTTACTTCTCCATCATCATGATGGATGATCATCTCATTCACTTCTTGATAGTCCTTCTTTTAACTCATCAAATGAAATAAAAATTGGATTCTTCGTCACCATGATTTTTCTCATGGATCACGTACAAAATAAGTGCGGTCGCGGCTCTTGTACACTTTGCTTCGAGTATAACTCTTTTATATCCAATGATGATATGATACCTTCGATAAGTTATATATATAAAACTATACATATCTCTTTTTATCATACACATATATTTTCATTTCTTTATTTATTTTTATTATTATTTTTTAGCTTCTTTTTCTTGATATATTCTTGAACCATTCAGCCTACATACATTCAAGATCCAACAACAACCACCACCAACACTACCATCATCATCATCATCACCATCACCATCATCATCATCATCATCACTACCATCACTACCATCATCAACAACAATATTTTTTTTTTTTTATTACAAATATACATGTGTTTGGTTGATTTTAAAATGTATATATACCAATGCGGTGATACACACCCTGTTATTTTGTTGAAGAAAAATTATCCATCAAAAGAGAATGCTCTCAATGTGTATTGCACTTGTGCCAATGTTTCTGAGATGACCATATACACAATTTTATTCACTCGAATGATATTATATATATATATATCCATAGTTGAACAGAAGAAGTAGCATATTCGCGCACGTAACACAAACCACCACGCCACATCAAGGCACGTCCTACTGAATTGCGGATTGAAATACACTCTTAAACTTTTTTTTTTTTAAATTTTATATTTTTATATATATTAATTTTTTTTTTTTTTTTATTAATATGTATGTGGGTAGTTTTATTTTTTATTTATTTATTGTTGAATTTTTTAACCGAAGATGATTACATTGACTCATCTTGCGACGATGAATATCATGGAATTTTATTGCTGTTACTACTACAACAACTTGGTAAAAGAAATATATGTATGACTTGAAAAAAATTGTGTATGTATAAATGTAATTTAATATACTTATACACAGAAGCTTGAAAAATAATTTTCAAAGACGATAATATTTTGATATTGTATTGATGGAATAATATCACATTGACCGTGGGACATGAATGATTGTATGACTCCCGAGATTAAATCAACAATTCGCAATCATTATCATCATCAATATAATTTTATATATAATTCAACAAAAAATATAAAAAATTAATTTTTATTGATGTAAAATGTGCATGGTATAAAAATTATTATTTTTTAATTCAATTTATAAATAAAAAAAAAAAACTTAAATTTTTGTTAGAATTTTTTTTCTTTTTATAAAATAAAATTGATAATAGTTGTTGTTGTTTTTTGGATTTTATCAAATATATTTAATCAAATTGAAATATTTTTAGAAAACAGTAAATATAGACATAATTTTTATCATAATGAAAATATGTATATATATTTTTACCAGGAAGTATTTCAATAAAATGACTAGCAGTCAAAGATATTTTTGTGTAAGGTCATATATTTAGTCGTAAACTATTTTAGTAATATTCAGTCATTTATACTGAAGTACGTTGTTCATTTATATATATACACGTGTTAAGCATTCGATAGTGAGTGACTCTCTCACTTATTTTATATTTTTTAAAAAAACATTACTGTCTATATTAAATTAAAATAATAAATTAAAAAATAAAAAGACAATAAAATTGAAAGCTGATGATGATAATTTAGCAAAAACGCCAGAACCCCATCACTTTTAAATATAATATATATATAAAATTTATATTTGTATTGAAAAAAAAAAAAAAAAGAAAAAGAAGAAAAATTATGAGAATATGTCCACGGATATTTTTGGGTATTACTATAGTAACACGTGCGAGAGATGATGGACCCTGAAGGGGCACTTGTCTTATCGAAAAACTCATATATATGAAAGCATGTCTGCAAGCTCTTGTCGGTCGTCGATCTTTGCACTTTTATATTTTGACGTCAAATTTTTCACCCTATTTTTCCTCAAATAGAAGTATAATCATTTAATTTTAATTCTATACAAACGCCTGGAGTTTATCATATACTTTTATGATAATCATAAATATATTAATATAATATAGAATTTAAATAGATATTAAAAATAAAACTAAACTTTTTTTGATTATTAGAAATGAATGAAAAGCATTACATCATTAATAGGTTGATTAGAAATATTTTTTTTTAAAAACCGTATGAGTTTGCAAAAGTCCGACTTTCTCAAACTCATTTGGAAATTGTAGAAATAATAAAAAAAAATTAGTAAAAATCAAAATAAATTCTTGAAATTCACAGGATAATTATTTGAGGGTGTTTTTTTAAATTATAGAAGCATAATGTCATTAATAGGTTGATTAGAAATATTTTTTTTAAAAACCAGATGAGTTGACGAAAGTCGGACTTTCTCAAACTCATTTGGAAATTGTAGAAATAATAAAAAAAAACTAGAAATAATTGAGATAAACAATTAAAACTCACAGGACAATTATTTTAGGATGTTTTTTAAATATTAGAAGCATAATATCATTAATAGGTTGCTTAGAAATATTTTTTTAAGCCAACAGGACATCACATTAAAAATACTGTATTTCCCTGAGTGATGTCCCGAAACTGATTTCCAAAACTTTCAGACTAATTATTTTCAAGTATTTTTAAAATATCAAATACATAATTTCATGAAATTATTGCTTAGAAATATCCTTCTAAATCACTGCACAACCTTCAACCAAAATCACCGATATTTTCAAATTAATAATTTCAATATAAATTTTACTAATTCATCATCATTAAAAAAGATAATATCATCAAAAAAAAAATTCATAAATAAATACTAACAAATTTATTATTAAAAAATAAAAATGTTAAAATTATACCAAGTGCCATGTTTAAAATCAGTGTGTCAAGATTTGTGTGGTCTTAATATTAACGATATATAAAAAAATTCAAAAATAAAAAATAAAAAAATTGACAGTATACAGTCTCAAGAGGATTCTCAATATAGAGAATACATATATATATAAATTGTATAATTATACACATAAATTTATTATTTATTATAATTATAATTTATTATTTTTGACATGAGCCAGATGATGAATTTTAAATATCACAGTAATATTGATTACTTAGAAACACTTTATCATGTCTTTAATTTTTAAATTTAAAATATAAATATACTATTTTATGTGACCTTAACGACAAGCATGTTTTTTTTTTCTCTACATAAACATTCATGATAGGATACATACATCAATTCATCCAATTCACTTCCTCCACTTGAGGCTATTTTTTCCATGTCTACTAAAAAAAAAAAAAACTCTTTCATATATATTTTCCAACCTTCTTGTCTGTCTGATGTCCATATACTTCGTCTTATTTAAGATTGATTTATACACATCAAAAAAAAATAAATAAATAAATAAACTTTGTGGCATTCAAATTAATCTATGAACCCCTCTCAATATGTAATAACACACACAAAACACACTAACAAAAATATTGACTCCAATACAAAACTAACTCTTGAATTATGTAAAAAATATATATATATTTTTCTTTGAAAATTATTGATAAATATATTTATACTCAACAAATCCATTAATTCATTTTGTGAATTGTCATTTTCTAAATATATATGCGGTAATATAAATGTGAATATTATAACTAAGAGCATTTTGTTCAAGTTTTTTGGTAAATTTTTCTTTCCCTTAGCATAGTTATATAAGGTGGTAAGGAAGAAATAAGAGTAAGAGAATAAAATCACCCTCAAAATCCTTATGTCGTTCACGCAATTCCCTGAGGGTTTAAGATGTCGAGGGGTCATAAGGGTGAAAACATTTGGATGAAATCAACAAGAGCACAAGCATTCGTATATATTTTGTCGGTCACAATTCAAACTGTTGTTGTCTATGTATACATATATACATCTATACATGCAATATGTATTTTAACAAGAAGAAAAAAAAAATACAACATCAAGTGGGTGGAATTGTTGAAGAATGACAAAGTTCAATACAAGGTAAAATAAGGCTACTTGGAACAAAAAAGAATGACACTTGCAAAAAAAGGGTTAGAGGTTTTTTTTTTTTTGGTAATTCAACGAACCCTAGATATACTTGGATCTGTTTTGTTTTTTTTTTTTTTTAACCCTTATACTATTAGAAGTTATAACGTTTGTTTTTCCAGTAAAATAAGGGGATAATAAAAGGGTTTTTTTTTTTTTTTTCCCTCAACTATCAAAGCTCCAAGTGTATCTTGATTGCTTGAGCTGTTATTGCCTGTCGATTGTTCGTTTTTTCGACGTTATTAAATTAATATAAAAGGGGTATAACATTGAGGCAAACTTGAATGAACGTTTGATAAAAATAAAAGAAAGATAGAATTAAAAAAAAAAAAAAAAAGAGGTAACAGGGGTCATTTTGGCATGTCCAGTTATTCTTTTATTTGGCACGTTTATTCCCAGGAGGATTTAACACGACGTTGAAACCCTTTGAAAGACTGGTCAAATGTTGCCAATGGACATTTTTGATGTTTAGATAGATTTATCAGATTGACGTGACAAGAAAATATATAAACAATTGAATCAAAAATATTATTTTATTATTAATATATTTAAGAAATAAAATAAATAAATTTAATATATAAGAAAAAAGTATATTTAAGTCTATTGGAATATAATCTTATAGAGTGCCATTGGGTTTTTAGCTAAAGGCTAAAATTAGGTAAATTGTTTATGTTGTCAAATGCATTTTCCAAGTTAACTACAAACAGAAACTTGCCACTTGCCCCACGGGTTTCTCAACTTGGTAAACGCAGTCTTGTGTTTAATTACTCGTATATTATAACGAGGGGTTAAAATTTGTATATTTGATTTTAAATAAATTACATTCACTTGGTTACGAATGGATGGAAATTATAATTGATAAATGATAATGCTACTGAAGTTGAAAATAATAATATTAAAATTATTATCATTTTTTTTTTTTTGTTAAATTGAATAAAAATTTATCAAGTGACAAAAGATATTTAAATTTTAAAATATTATAAATTTAAAATTAAAATTGTTAAAAATTAAGGTAAAAAAAAAATTAAATAATAAATCGAGAAATAAAAAATAAAATTTAGAAACAAGAAATTAACGAGACAGAATGCAAACTTTGTGTAATTCAAATAAAATATATCGAAGCAATTAACTCCCTAAATATTCACGTAGCCAAGACCAGTCTGATCTATGGAGTAGGGTCGACTAAAATATCCTTAAATTACTTCACGTCGTCGATTTTTCAACTAGCTCAAAATAAAATATAAATTGTAAGAATTTAGTTTAACGTAACTTCGATTTTAGGAATGCATTCTCATCACATTTTTACCATTCCCATATAAAAAAATTAAATAAAATAAAAAGAAAAAAAAAAAATTAAATTCACTAAAGTAAAAATCAAACTTTTTATAGTGGACATGGACTAACTAGTGTTGATTCTCTTGGTCTAACTCATTTTTGCAATTATCAGAAATTTCTATCGAAAACAAATAAAAAAAAAAAACCAAAAAAAAGTGAGTTGAAGAAAATAAAAAAAAAAAAAATAAAAAAAAAAAGAATGATAAACTCGAATGTAAGACGTGATCTTTTGAGTAGAAAAAACTATTGGTAAAGTGTGAGGGACAGAAAACGAAAAAAATAAAATAAAATAAAATAAAAGATGTGTGGTGTGAAACGTGGCAGACCCCATTGTAGATCAAAGCATTCTCCCGAAGATCAATACACGAAGAAAAGTGTAGCAGAAAAAAAAATGTAATAAAAAAAATAAAAATGTATGTACAGACAGTGGTTGAAGGTCGGTCACCCGTTCAGGAAAAGAAAGTCTGAATTCTGTTATAGTCTGATTGAGGGTATCGAGTACCTTTTGCCTAGTATATATATTTATATTTTTTTTTTTTCATAAACATGTCACGTAACTCTTCGCATCGTTGATCGAAAGCCAAAAGGTCATAAATAGAAGCAATTAAGATTCTCAGGATTTGTGCAAAAGCCACTTGGAATAAGACTAACCAATACCTCCATCAAGACAACAACAACAAAAAAAAAATATATAATAAATAAATAAATATACAAGTAAACTCACGCAGAGATTCATTCTTGCTTTCAGCCCTCGTTGTCTTCCTGCAAGTGTGACTCGGAAGTTTCTTATTTATATATACTTTGATATATATATTTGTATTTATATATTACTAAAACAAAAAAATAATAATAAATGTTAATAAAAATATCATTTAGCTATTTTATGAATCATCAAGTATATTGTTTGTATTTTTTACCTGTTTATTAATATAACCGGATATTTTGTTAAATATTAACGACATCGTTAAAAATAACACATTTTCAGTTCGTTAAAATTATTTGTTATAAATTTCTTGGTAATAGAAAACTTGTATCATGTAGTAAAATAATATTTCGTACTCATCAAAATCTAGAAAAATACAAATTTTATAATTAGAAAAATATCATTATATATATAATAAATTAAAATTTTAAAATAAAAAAAAGTTAAAATTTGTTCAATGAATTTATATCATCAAGTATTTTTTTTTTTTTTTTATATTTTGATTTAACTATCTTTATTGAGTTTTTTAAGAAAAAATAAAATAAAAATTTTATCAGTTTAAAAGTTTAAATCTCTCGATTTATTCAAACGTATAAGTTTTAGTAGAAAAAAAAAAAAAAAAGATTTACATCAAGTTACCCTTGTGGATGATCGTAAATTCATCGTCTCTTCCTGACCACTGTCCACCATCAAACCATATATAAAATTTATATATAAGATTGCACGAAGGTTCAACCACATATAGGTCATATTGCGATAAAACAAGTGGTATGTAAATGCCCATTTTACATATCCGCCTCTGGAGATTTTTAAATCGATTGGATTGCATATCAAGGGGTTGGTTTTTTTCCTTTTTCCTTTTTTTATATTCATTTTCAAAGTTTTAGCTAAACTCCTGAAACTAAAAAATATAAATATATATAATAAATATAAAACCAGTAGAAAAAAAAAAAAGAATTTTATTTTATTGATAATGTTTAAGTAAAAAAAAAAATGTGAGTGTGATACATATGTACTTGCGATAAAACACAGAAGGTGATATTTTAATGGAGGGAAGAAAGCCGCGTGCAAAAACCATGCCAAGTATCGTAAGTAAGTGGGTGGACTTGTTAGGATGGTTTAGGGACAGAGGGTATAAATTTTCAAGACGAGGGATGATCATGCTGCACGCAAAGTCCCACGATAATTTCTATTTTTTTTTTTATTTTTTATTTTTTTGTTGTACTGTCTTTCTCAGCAACTTGCAATTTTTATTATATATTTATTTTTTATTTTTTTTTTGACTATTTGTATATTTTATATTGAAAAAATATTATCTTTATCTTCAAGGGTTAAAATAAAGAAGAAAAAATATATATAAAATATTGAATTTTTTTTTTTTTATTCAAATATTGGATGCATTTTTTGTTGAATATTTTTCAGTGTTGAATGAAAAAAAAAAAAAAAAAAAACAAATTTACCAAAGCTAACTGAAACTCCATCTGAAAATCCAATGGCCATAGCTAGACTAGTATTCGATCAAAAGAAGACTTTTTCAATTCATGGAAAAGCTCGAGAAGCTTCTGTAGCCCTTCAATATATATTTTTATTTTTATTTTTGATTCTACTATCAAAGGCATGAAGATGAATATATAAAAAAACAAAATCTGCCTCGGGTCAGAGAATATTCACAGAAAGTATGATTATGTATATTCTTATTTTTTTATATATATATAAATTGAATTTTTATTTTATTTTTCGTATTTTGAATCATGATGATATGGTTCACGTGAGTATACGATTAACAACAATTTATCTTCAAGTAGTTATATGTATTTCAAGTTGTGATGGTTGAAAGACACTCATGAAAGAGCAAAAGGGAAGAAAATGGATAGGCACTTTGGCACGCGAATAAGATTGGTGAGTGAAAGAGGGTGCAATGTTTCATCAAATGTATAAATGGGGTAGATTTTGTGAATTGGTTGAATTTTCAACTAAAACACGCAATACAACGACAGGCGTTGAAACGTCACCTGCTGGACATTCTCAATCTAACGTTCCATGCAATTCTTGAATACCACATTGTTATATATCATGAAATTGTTATAATTTTTATGTTTTAAAAATTTTAACTATTACTAAGTCCAAACATCAAAAATATAATTTATTATTTTTTAAATTACTAATTTTTTTTTGTTATTAATTTATTTCTTTTTTTGCCATGTCAAATTAATTTGATTAATTGGTTTTTTTTTTTGTTTTTTTTTTCTATCAATTCTTAAAACAATAGCAAAAGAAAAATAATAAATTTATTTGATTGATTCGTGTGATTTTATTTTAACCTACTCTTTGCTAATATTATTATTTTTATTATTGAATTTATATAGTTTAATTTTTTTTTTTTCTTTTTTAAAAAAGACAGAGCATGTAACATTTGGTAAATGTCCTGTTAAGAAAATGGCAAGAGTGTTGATCGATGGTTTCTCGTCAGTTGGTAACAGTTTTAATTAAACCACCCTCAAAAATAAACCCACCCTCTTTGTCTTCAACATGGTCCTCAGTTATTCCCCTTGGCATCTTGTAATTGTTTCAAATCTCGACCAACACTTGTACACTATATATCTCTCCCTTTATATTTTAAAAGGGACTAAGAAAAAATAATAAATATATATATATTTTTTATTTTTTTAAAACCACAAAAGTGACAGATATCGTGGGTATCGTTGACATTTATAAGATTCTTTTACCAAACTTAGCAAAGGATTGTCTATCATTCTTTTAAATTCATTTAATTTATTTTTTTCAAAGAAAATATTTTTTAATTTATAACTAAATAGCTGTGTATATATATAGTCCCTTCTTGTTATTATTTTTTTTTTCTTTATTTTAACTCTTGACAAATTCATTTGAATATTTAAAAGCATTATTTATCTACAGAGATTTTTAAAATTGGCTTATTTTTTTTTTTTTTAAACTAGTTAGGGGAAAAAGAATAAATATTGTTTTGTTTGAATTTGAGTATAAATATACTTGTTAATGGCTATATATGTTTAGTTGCATGTCCAATATTTTTTATTTCTATTTTTTTTTTTTTTTTTTTTTGTTAAAATAAATGTAATGGTTTACTAACCAGGGAAAACTAGATGCATGGTTATTGTAGCATTGTGTTATACTTGAATTGTGTATAAACAAACTTCCTTCAATTGCCCAAAGGCATTAAGCTTTCTTCCGGTGTATGTATCACTGATGTAACATTTACCAGCTTTACTTGAAACTTGTAACCACAATCCCTCGTTACAATAATAGTTATTCCATTCAAATATCCATTTCTGTATCATCTAGAAAAATAAAAACAAATATATTTAATAATTTAAAAATAAAATTTATTTAAAAAGTAATAAATGACTTTTTTAATTTTAATTTTAAAGATATTATTCATTGTAAATTTTACAGTGTCATCAATGTCTCATCTTGACTGTCAACATTTCTACAGTGTATTATGAATTTTAGAAAATTTAAAATTCATTAAAAAATAATTGACTGAAATATATTAATATTTATCATCTGTCACACATTATTTAAAAAAAAAAAAAAGAATAAAGAAATAATTATTTGTCACTGATGCATCAAATAAAGAAAATAAAAATTTATAAAAATAAAAAATAAATAAATTGAGAGGTAGCTAAAGAAGAAAAACTTGTGAATATAACCAAGAAAAAGACCAATTTTCCCATTTTCAATTTTATCTCATTTCTTGTTTATTTAAATAATGTACATAGTTTTAAAGTAAAGCTTTTTTTTTTTTATCTCTTTTTATTCTCAATCTTTCTTTCTTCAAATTTTCATCTCACGAATTTAAAATGAATGACTACAAAGCCATGAAATCCATGGATATAACACAACTGTATACAAGTTGTACTATCTTTCTATCATTCGCCCTTTTTTCTATTTTATTTCTCCCTATTTTTTATTTTGACATTAGCATGTCACTTTAACAATAATTCAGCTACTTTACAATAAAATAAAACATACTTTTGAGTATATTAAATTAGTTGATAAAAATAATAAAAAAAAAATTAATATAAAAACAAGTAAATTAAACCAAGTAACATATATTTTGTATTTTCTTTAAAAATTATTTTATTTAAATATAGTAAACTATCAATCGCTGGGTTGTATATAGATATACATAGATAAATGTATTACATATGTGGCTCTTTTGTTGAATATATACCTATATATATATTTGAGAGATTGAAAAAGGGGAAAAAAAGAGGGTTAAGTTTGTGTGGTGGATATGAAAGAGGGAAACAAGATACTCTTGGTGGTGTAGGCACGAAAGCTTTACTAAGCAATTCAGATATTCACCAGTTGATTATAGAAACAAGAAGCATACTCTTTTTTTTTTTTTTCGTCTTTTTCTTTTACATGAAAATATATATATAGTAGAAATGTTAAAACAAGCCAAGTTAGTCCCTATGTTTATACAGGCAAAATAATTCCCTCGAGAATGGTAACTCGACAACTGACAAATTAGCCTAGCACAACGACGACACTTGCCAAATTGGTCGACAAGATGTGTAACCCCGATTTTCAGTTTGAGACTGATAGAACTGGGCATTCAATCGACCAGGGGTTGATATAATAAAAAATATATTTTTTTTTTTAAATTGAATTAAAATTTAATATATATTTATTTTTAAAAACGATACTCCCTGTCTATTTTTTTATATGCGGATAATTTTATTTTTAATTTTTTGGAATATTTTTTAAAAAATAAAAACATTTGAAAAATTAGGTGGAAAAATAGCTTCTGTCATGAGATAATTTGGTAAATCTTACGACCTCATATTTTGACATATCAAAAAAAATTGCCGCATGTTATTGTTTATTTTTATTTTTTTTTGATAAAAATACGTAAACGTGAGAGAAAAAAAAAAAACAGTCAAACGTAGTGTCACGTATTTTTTTGGCCTCGCGGGAACGATGTCTCAAATGATAAAAAAAAATAAAATAAAATAAAAATAAAAAGACAACAAGCAAAGCATCAGGAGAAGCACGAACACCTGCACCATATCCACCTACTATTTATTTATTTTTTATTTTTTTTTTTGTTTTTGCCAACCTAGTGTTTAGCTATTTCACATTGTCCCGTGTGGCTCTCGACAAAATATGTGCCCGCGATAAATGACTCTGGGGAAAATATGTATGTGTGACGTGAGAGGATAACAAAAGTGAAAGAAAAAAAAAATAAAAATTAAGTATTGAAAGACACAAAAATAAGACATTGTACGAACATGTTTTAGCAATATATATTAACACAACAAAACAACAATAATTTTGTCATGGACAATTTATACAATTTATATAAAACATGAACAATGATATTTGACACACTTGGGATCCAACAAATTTATCAACAATTTTTATCAACTTGTTACACCATGATAATAAAAAAAAATTGTCATTATTTTATTTGTATCAAATAAATAAATATTTTTTTATTATTTTTATTTTATATATTATTATTATTTTGATATAAAAATGATGAAAAATTTATGAATTGACCTTACGTGATGTTCAACTGCCACAAATTTCAAAAATTTTTAATAAAAATAAATAATATTTACCTTTTTTTATATGCTGAATTTAAAGACACTTGATTCTTGACATTTATATCACTATTTTATAACAACAACTTTATTGTTTAACAATTAAAATATATTTTTAACCAAAAATGACGCCAAGAACTCCAAATTGCTCCAGATATTTTATTGCGCATTATTTTTATTAATATTATTATTATTAATATTGAGAACACAAAATGGCGTCTGGTCAAGCGACAAATTTGGAACTACGTGAGTCAAGTCGCAAACATGTAAATTAGTTTTAAGTATTCAAATTTTGCGCGCGAAAAAAACGGCGGCCATTACGTAATATTTTTTTTTTTTTTTGTCTCTCTCTGTTTAGTGTCGTGGCGTCATCAGTTGGTGTAGTGCAGTGTGCAGTGAAGTGATATTGAAGTGATTATTGAATTTAGTGATTATTAATTGACATTTATTGATAATTTTTTTAATTAAAAAGACAAGTGATTTATCTTCAATCCAGTGTACTTGTTCGTCTCAACAATAATCAGGTAAAATAAATTAATATTTTGTTTTTTATTTTAATGTAAAATATATCAACATAATTTACTCCAACTTTTTATCTTATTTTTGTTGTGTTGAGTAAATAAAAAAAAACATTAAAAATATAAAAATAAATAATAATCTGATATTTTGTTAACAGGTATTTATTGGCAAAAAAATTTCATCTTTAATTTGTATTCAACAAGCAACCAAGGGATCTCGTATCAACATTGGGGACATGTGTCACTCCAACCCCATAATTTTATATATATTTTTATTTTTTTATTTAAACATTGAACGATTGGAAAGGGACTGAAATAGCCCGTTTAAAATTGCATCGAGTTTTTCTAACGTTAAAAACATGTGTGTGTTTTTTTAATGTTCAACGAATTCTTACGATAAAATATACTTAAATTTTTATCAGTGGTTATCAGACTACGTGGTACGAATGACCATGACCAAATTTTAAAGAAAAAAATATTATTATTTTTTTCACATTTACAAGAAAACAAAAATTTTATCGTTTGGTACAATGTTGCTTTCAATACAATAACATTTATCATTTTGAGAGTAAAATTATACATTTCCTTGTCGTTTGAGACACTTTTATATTGTGTGGCAAGATCAATAGGTCGTGAGGGTGATATTGTCCATTATACCATTAAGGGTCTTGTGGTCTCTTGAGGGTTAAACTTTTGCCAATGATTAACATGACTGAAGTTATATTTTTTTTTTCTTCTTGATTTTCATTATTTTTTTTTCACAAATGCACAATTAACTTTGAACAATATATATTCATTAAAACAATTGAACAAAAAAAAAAGAAGAAAAAAAAATCATAACTACATTCATTTTATTGAATGAAATCAATATTTTTTTTTATATAAATATATTTTTTTTTTTATTTAAATAACCTAAATTATAATTGTATAAATTATTAAATATGAATTTAATTACAAGATTTATTACAATTCGTGGTAATAATATTATTATGAAAAATTTGAAAAATATATGTGAACAAGATAAAATTTATAAATTAATAAGAAGAAATTTATTTGGATTTGGAAAAGGTAAGAATTATTTTAATAAAATTAATATATTAAAAAATTAGTTTTTTATTTTATTTTTTTTATTTTTTTTATTTCTTTTTTAATATTTATTTTAGAAATAAAATTTTCATTAAATAAAATAAAATTTCCATCATATAATCAAAATACACCAATACGTGAACGAAATAAAGAAAAAAATAATATAAAAAAAGATAAAATTAATAAATCAATAATAAAATTTGATGATAAAAATAATAAATTAATTAATAATAAAATTTGGAATTATTTAGAAAAAACAAATGGATATAAAAATGAATGGGGAGTTAAATTATCAAATGATTTAATAAAACCAATGATAACAGATGATCATGTACAAAATTTTGTATTAAAACGTAATTGGGGAGTAAGAATATTAAATAAAAATTTAAATGAAGCTAAAAATATCAATAATTACAATGAAAATAAATCATTATTAAATAATTTATTGATAAATAATAAAATAATTTTATCAAAAAGTGATAGACCACCACCAATTATTGATTCAATGAACATTTCATCAGTACTAACTCCAAGTAGTGAAATTGGAATTCAAGATGAAGAAGAAGAGGATGAAAAACCATTGAAAACTTTTAACAAGGAACAAATTGCTGATACTTTAAAAAAACTTGAAATACCATCATCATCAACATCATCAGCATCATCAGCATCACCAGCACCAACAACATCATCAGTACTATTGACCAATGAAAATTCAATTGATCAAGAAATAACAGATGATGAATTATCAGCATGGAAAAATGTTGTTAAAAAAACAATAATACATAATGAAGAAATATTAGAATCAAAAAAAAATAAATTAAATCAAGATAATGAACCAATTATATTTTCAATACCACCAGAACCACCAATGAAAATATATGATGATAATATTATTAAAACATTTAATTTAAAATATGAAAAAAAAATTAATAATAATAATAATATATTTAATACAAAAAATTCATATTTATTTGATATTAAAAATCCATTTATCAATGATATTAATATTAAAAAATTTCATACAATTAGTAAATTATTTTTATCAACAAGTTTAAATAATAATAATTTAAATGAAATTAATAATTTACCAGTACAAATATTTAATACAACTAAAAAACCAATTGATATATTATTTAATAATTATCAAATTGAATCAAATACAACAACTCTACTTCCAATTATTGATATTGTAAAATTTGATAATGATAAAAAACCATCAGAAGATGAAAATATTAATGATGAAATTAAAAAAAATGATAATGATGATTTTGTACATGCACCAGGTGATCCATATCCATTTAATCGTGATAATTATGAAAAATGGAAATTACCACATGGAAGTGATCCACTAAATCGACAAACAACTGATTAATATTATTTTATTAATTTATTATTTTATCATTTATATATGGATGATTTCCTTATTTATTCAGGTGATGATTCAAAAAATAATATTAAATCAATTGATGATAAAAATATTAATAAATCATCAAAAGATCCAAATGATTCAATGAATGTATTGATAAATCATGTGAAACAATCATCCAGCCAAGGAATAACAATACATCCGGATGTTAAATCATCCAAAGAAAATGTCATTGTCACTTCAAATCCAAAATATCGTAAGTTGATAAATTATTATTCATTTAATTAAAAATTGAATTAAATTAACATTTTTATTTATTTATTTTTTTGCAGGACTAATGAATTTCATTTGGCAATTAATAACTTTAAAATATTTTAAAAATAAAAATATTAAAAAACAACATTTAAATAATACATCAATTAAAAAAATACAAAGTAAATATTAAATTATTTTTTATTTAAAAATGTAATTAAATTTTTTAAATTTATAAAAATTAATAATTTCTTTTTCTGTTTTTAGCTTTAGATCCAATGGAATTATCACGTATTTATGAGCTTAAAAATTACAATTATATTCGTCCACAAGATTCAAAAGATTTTCATCAATTAAATATTTATAAAAAATTACCTTAATATTAAAAAAAATTATAAAACATTTTTTTATAATCAAAAAATTAAATAATAAAAATTAAATTATCTAGAAAAAATAATTTTGTTTAATTTTCTATATGTATATTTAAAGTATGCGTGCGACAAATTAGTTTGCCTGTTAAGTTGATAAAAAATCAGTATATTTCTGGAAATGTATATTTTACTTTTTCGTTTAATAATTATAGTAAGAATGCCGTGGGTTATAAACAAGTGGTTGATCATGAAAATAATAGGCAAGACAAACCAAAACTAAAAATAAAAAAAAAATATGTCTCAATGACGGTATAGCTTTTGAATATAAACAAAAAAAAAAAAAAAAAAACTAAAACAAACGATTATGTATATATCCAAGTGGACTAATCGTTATTTCAAAAAACAGTCAAAATTATTTGGCTTCATTAAATGTTAAAGAACCAGATGCTTGTATTATATATGTTCTTGATGTATAAATATGTCTACCTATATAATATACAAGTATAATTGATAGTAGGGTATGTTATTTGATAGTTTGCAAAAGCCTCATATAGGTATGCACAACACATGCATCAACATTCAACAGCACCACCACCACCAATCATTCAAATCGTATAGTATCGAAATCATGTCGAGTGGTACATGTAGAGTATCATCACTAATACCACACAAAGCCAAAGTTAATAATCACTCTAGTATTATAGTCCAGCTATCATATAATCGTAAACCTCAATGGTTTCATGGTCAAGTTTTATCGAATGGGGGTCGAATTGGGCGGTTTTATGTGTTGGTATATATTTTTTTTTTTTGGTTGATAAATATATATTTTGTATAGAAAGGATAATAACCGTTGGATAATCAAAACAGGAGGTTACGCTTTTGATTATCAAGAATATTGTACGACAGGAAAAGGTGGCAATCTTAAAATATATATATATATATATATATAATGATAAACACAAACCTTAAATTTAAAAAAAACAGCTGCTATTCATTTGCTTTCTCTCTACATTTATTGACTTGAATTGTATTCTTTTAAATTATCCCCTTATTAATAATTACATTTTTGATACATTCAACAATTCAAGTGTTAACATAAAAAAAATATATATTTTTATTTGATATTTTATTAAATTAATCAAGTTACTTAAAAATAATTTAAAATACTTGAAAATTTAATAAATTATTTTTATTATTTATCAATTTATTATTTATATAAATTTTTTATTAAAATGATGATATATCTGTAATGGAAAATTGCAACTACTGGGATTATCAATATATTTTTTTTTCCCTTGAAATTGCGAAAGTACTTTCATGATAATGGTTGAGAGTAAAAGATATATAAAAAAAGAGGGTCCATGAATAGATAGATATATACACCAAGAATCAAATGGCAAACCAGTGGCTAAGACGACCGGAAACGTGCAACTGAACCATGGAGGTCTACATGTAGACCTCCATGAACTGAACCAGTGAATTGGCACTGGTAGCATCACAGTCTTTATTTACGACTTGGTACATTGACTACTCCGGGATCGCCTCGCCTTGACCCCAACCTCTTCTTCTTCTTCTTCTTATATTTATTTATTTTTACCTCTTTACTATCTCACTCATGATTTTTCTCTCTTATATACATTTGCCACTTTTCCATCGGGGCTTTTGCCACGAGAGAACATCGATACAATCTTCTCGACGTTATATACCACGGGATCATTCCTTCTATCTTATTTATTATTATTATTTTTTTTTTTTTTGATTTTATACTTTACTTCATCGTTGTTATACCTTTATACTGTTTATATTATTTTTTTTTTGCCTTCTTCAGGTTCTATATATGTTATTTTTCATCATCTGCTTCTACATTCAGCTTCTTCTTCAGCATCACCATCACCATCCCCATCATCATCATCGTCATCATCATCATCATCTTAATATTTTTTATATTTTTTTTATTATTTCATTTTTCATGATGACCTCTTGTTCGTTTTCTTTTGAGCTGCTGTAAAAGATCACTATGTAGTTCTATATTACTCACGCCACCGCGTGTTTTCACTTGGCAATTTTGATCACTACTGATACCATAACTCCTTGTCGTAAACAGAAAATCTATCTAAAATATACTCAAGATATATATATGCCATATAAAATCATTTTTTTTGATGAACGATATAAATATTAATGCAATAAAAATTTTTAAAAAAATCTATCATATATAAAATGACTTTTGAATTAAAAGATTATATTTGATGATTTTCCATCACGGAAATTGGATACTGTATTATAAATTATTTTTATACATATCATGTATTTATCTTGATTAACATTGAAACTCAATAGTCATCAAGGTATTTTATATTGTTTTTTTTTTTTTATTATTATTTTTATAATTTCAATTTCTTAATTAATTTTTAGAGTTAATTTATTTATTTTTTTTTTTTTATTTTTTTGTCGCTCGTTATTTATTATTTTTTTTTTTTTTGTATAAACTTTTGAAATTTTTTTAGTATAAAAATAGCAAGTACTTTACTGCTTCCCTTAAATACATCAACATTTATATATACATAGTCATTTTTAAATGTAAATCAATGTGGAATGTGTTTTACTCATGTTAATGTTTGATGATCATATGGTTGACTTTAATCTTGTGATAGCTGATTTTTTAAGTGTTAATTTTACATTTATTTTTTTTAACTTTTTCCCTTTTCTTTTTATAAACAAGATAAAAAAAAAATAGTAAAATTATATATCCATATAGAAAATTAATTTAAACAAATTAATAATATTATTTAAAAATAATATCAATTAAATTATTACTATATATATTTAACAATAATTTATAAATTATTAAAAAATAAACAAAAAATAATAAATTTAATCAAGCATTAATAGAAAAAATATATATACATTTGCAAGTCATGTTAAGATCATTGAAAACACACGACCACATTGAAGGTGACACCACAAAAAAAAAAGTTAAAAAATAATAATGTTTTTTTTTTTTTTTTTTTTAAAAACAAGCTGGGTAAAAATAAATAAAATCACAAACACATTACATTCCAGTTGGATATCTTTCAATTATACGTTAATATAATGGCCATTAGAAATTGTTGTTGATGTTGTTGATGATGCAGAGTCAGCATCGTGTCGTTCACCACAGAATACGGAAATATACAAAGTGATTAATCGACGTCAACCACAGACCTCGCTCATCTCGCGATTTTAACGTAAACACGTACAAATTATAGATCGACATTCAAGTGATACCATTTGGTTCATTACAATTTTATTTTATTATTTTTCTATCGTGTCTCTAATTGTATTTTCTATTTTTTTCTTTTTTTTTTTTTTTGTTTCATCGTTACAAATGAGAGACATCCAGGGGCAAAAAAATAAAATAAAATAAAATACTATTATATTGGTCAGCACGAAGTGATCATCATCATTATCATCACCATCATTGGTTTTGTCAGGGGTAAAAATTTTTCTAACAAAAGGGACAGCAAATGTACCACCAACTAATTAACACGTGTGAATTTCAACAGATGGAATAATATTTTGTCTTTTATTAATTTTATTTTTTTTTTGTCTTAAATTGAATTGGTATATACAATTTTTTTTTAACTCAATTTATGCGAGTATTTTATTGTTAAAAATAAAATATAAAAGAAAAATAATTTTTTTTAAATCGAAAGTAAGTTGTAACAACAAATTGGCTACCACAACTATCGTGTCACAAGTCCAGGTAACTTTAAATGTACCACTTTGATCCACCTCTTCCACCTTTTTTTTTTTATATATAAAATTACTTCATTCAATATATTATATGGTGGACGATGTTGATTGTTATGTAAATCCATATTACTGTACACTTGAACCACAAATACAAGAAATATAAAATCACAATCATGATTTATTTATTTTTTCTTATTTTGAATTTATATTATTTATATTTGAAATAACTCATCAGTCATATATTGCTTGATGGCTAAGAATGACTTGCCAAATCTTTTTCTCATTATGACAGTGTAATACTTAAACACCCACATGTATATTTATTGTCATCAATTTAACCATGACAAATGACAATTTTTTATTTTCATTTATAACAATACATACATCTGATTGAATCGATATTTTAATTAAATAAATATAAATCACTATATACGTAATTTATATATAATAAATTGGAAAAATAATTTTATCATAAATTGATTTTAATTTAATAAAAAACTTGGTAAATTTTTTTGTACAATATTTGACAGAATTTTGATAAAAATCTTTTTTGGTAGAAAAATTTATAGCTATTTTTATTTTTCATTTAAAATTATTATGTTAATTTTTTATTTTAAAATAAAGTGCCAGACATATATTTTCATCTGTTAACAAATGTATTTTGTTGACACCATGCTTTTGACAAAGTCGTTGACAAAATTTATTTAAAAAAAAAAAAAAAGAAATTTTAACAACCTACCATTAAATAGTTATAAATTATTAACATCTTTCTTTGTAAATACATATATGTATTACATTAAAATACAAAAACTATAAATTTAACAAGTGTAAAAAATTGTACAATATGTATATTATTATTTTTCGTATGTTTATATTGCCGAAATAATAATTCTATTTAAAGATATTTAAAGACACGATGAATAACATGTTGTATAAACAAAGTCACATAGTGATTTTTGTCATTTTTTGTCATCCCAAAACATCATATCCATCATTTTGAAAAAAAAATAAATAAATAAATAATAATAATTATCAAATATATATTTTAATATATTTAACCATCAGTGTTACCAAATTCATGTCCGCATGTTTGTCAACTATTTGACTAAAATATGACAAACATACAAATGTATATTTTGAATGATGATGCCACCCGGTCACCATGACGTTGTGAGATTTATCATTTAAAAAAATCTTAAAAGCACCAAAAGATTTATTAATAGAAATCTGGTAAACGCGTGCGCAACTTAACTTTATATATTTATATATATTTTTTTTTTAATTTTTTTACATTTCATCTCATCGACATCTGTGTATGTTTTACAAGAATAAAAAATAATAATATTTTTTTATTTTTTTATTTTACAGATAAATATATATACATATGTGTGGTTGTGATAATGTTTAAGATGAAAAAAATTGCTGACGTTTTATCTTGAGTGATCCAGAGACTTCTAGTGTATATTAACAAAAAAAAATATACATTTATTTAAATAAAAAAATAAATTATGAGAGAAACCATCCGGTACAAATCATCGACCACCATGATAACGAAACAAATTGAAAATTTAAAAAGCACGTGTCAAGGTAAATAATAATAATAAAAAATTTATATATTTATTTAATTTATGATATGAATAATAAATTACAAATATTCTGAGTAATTTATTATATTTATTTATATAAATATTTACAAATGCTTTGGGGCAATATGTTTTTATTTATATGAGTTACTTTATGATTGAGAAATATATAGGATTGAAAGGGTTGCTTAAATATTAGTGAATTTTATAAAATACTTGTTTATATATATTTATGATTTGTCCATTGACCATCATCCTTGCCACTGGGTATATTCTTGATTACCAGTTTCTAGTTAGAATTTTAATTAACACCGTTTGCAATGAGCAAACACCCCAATCCCAATGGACCTTTAACCCCTTTTTTTTTTCTTTTTTCTATTTTATTTTTATATTTATCGTTTATTTATATAAATGAAATAATTATATGACAAATTTTTTTTTTATATTATTTGAACAATTGTTAATCATAAATTTATTTATTTATGAAATGAATCTCTTTGATAAATATATAATCTAGAAAAATAAATAATATTTTTTTTAAGCAGAAAAATTATAGTTAAAGGGGAAAAAAATATATATATATTTGTATCTTCATTGGTATTTCTACTTGTCACTCATTAAGTTAGTTTTACTTACGTGACAAATGAGATGTTGTCGCATGTTTTTTTCAAAATTACTTATAACTCTGAAATTCTTCGTTAAACTTGAATGTGTTTTATGTCACATGGATTAACAAGCGGTATTTTTTACTTTGAAATATTACCCCTTTGCTTCGATTTTTATTTAACTAGTTTTTATTTTTTTAATTATTTATTTTGATGATATATTTTTAAAAAATTTTCAAGTATAAAGACAAAAGGTCACAGTAGAAATATATTTAATTTTTTCAAAATAAAAAACAATATTTTGTCAGGATATGTATTTTTTTTTATTTTAAAAGTGAATATTAATTCAAAATAAATTATGGAATATTCTTGAAGCAGTAAAATACCTTAAAGAGGGTGAAATTGTTTTTTTTTTTTTATTCAAAAATATCATTAATCACAAGGTTTTTAGCAAGAAATTCCCAAGTGTCTAATTTACAGAGGGTTGTTTCAACAAAAGTGTCCAGTCATTGAATTAAAAAATAAATTTTTTTTTTTTTTTAAAAACTACATTATTTTATAATACAACAATAAATAAATAATAATATCAATGTTTTTTTATACAATTTAATTATCATAGTAAAATATGAAATTAAAAAAAAATTATATATAAAAATGATGATAAATTGAATTAATTAATTTAAAAAAAATTATATCAAATATATTAATTGACAGTTACATGTGACATTTAAATTAATTTTGCATAAATTTAATACATAATAAAAATAAACACATAAAAATATATTCAAGTTGATACAGGTCATATTGGGATCATGAGTTGATTCCATCGTATATTGAATGCTTCGTTAATGTTGGAACGTAAGGCTTGCAATTCCATGTACGTTTGATACTCTTCAGTGTGTTCAAATTACGTGCTTGGGTATTGCCATCCATACCAAACCATCAGTTTGATCCACACACGTATCAATATATTTCTATTTGACTTCCTCAGTTGCTATATGTACCTATACTCTATATATACACCAACCATATCACTGTGGTTTGTATTCATCCACTATATCCACTTACATTCTCAAAATATAGAAAAAAAAAAAAAAAAAAAAATTCAATTGCAATGAAAATAAAATGTTTCTTCTTTTTTTTTTTTTTTAAATTCTTTACATTTGATTGAACAAATTATTCAATACTAGTATTAAATCAATTTAATACAATTTAAATATCAAAATAAAATTATTTCTTTGTTTAAATTTAAATTCAATTATTTCTCAATAATTTTAATTAATTTTTTTTTTAAATATATGGAAAATTAAAAGTTAAATAAGTTGAATAATTGTTGGTATTATTTATGTGATTTAAAAGTAATATATTAATTTATTTATTAAAAAAAAAAAAATAACAAGATGAGTGTGTAGTTTGGTATATATGTATATAAAGTGTTGTTGAGATGACTCAGAGAATCTTTGATAATGAATGA
The DNA here is from genome assembly GCA_011426435.1 of Lysiphlebus fabarum. Lineage (NCBI taxonomy): Eukaryota > Metazoa > Arthropoda > Insecta > Hymenoptera > Braconidae > Lysiphlebus > Lysiphlebus fabarum. The sequence continues at coordinate 379,015 of WSYQ01001031.1, forward strand.
TCCAGGTGAACTGAAATAGTAAGGCGTGACGATACTCAACCAAGAAGCCGGTTTTATATATATTTATTTGCAAAAAATCATAGTCTTATCCGTATGGCCTTATGTGACTTGAAAACGGTACTAAAAATACCACGATAGACAAAGATAATAAATAATAATAATAAAAAAATTAATAAAATAACAAAAAATAATATTAAAAATATAAAAAGATAATAATTTCTAGCATGAAAACATGTGTGCAGCACTATATTACGATGTCCGGGTTTCTGAATACTATCTTTTATTTCTGTACAAAGTGTCTCTAATTTTCATTTTTCTTTTATGCATCAATGAATTTAACAGCAATATCTTTTATTATTTATTTTTATATGATGATATTTGAAAAAATTGTTTTTATTATTTTTTTTTATTTTATAAATATATTTACTTCGTTAGTATAGGTTTATCTTTTTTATTTATTTATTCATTAATTTGTTATTATATTTTTTATTTTTTTTATTTGAAAAAAAAAATATTTATATGTAGTTTTAAATTAATATTATTAATATGAATTTGTTAGAGAGATATTAATCAATTTGCAATAATTTTTTTTTTGATAGTATTTTCTATTTAAATATTTCTTTTTTTTTTTTTTAATTTATTTAGTATATTTTTTTTTTTCTCATTGTTACTATCGTGTGAATGACAATGTGCTATCACTGTGTCTCATCACGCAAATAATATAATCAACAGCGATTTATTGCGTGTACAATGTCGATTAATAGAAACGTCTTGGAAATAACAAAAATGAAAAAAAAAACCATTACGAGATAGTTGAAAGTTTGAAGAGAATCTTGAAGTATTTTATTAACTCATATATCAATGTGTTTATTATTTATTATATCGAAATTATGAAAATAATGAAAAAAAATTAGAAATAATTTAAATAAATACTTGAAACTCACAGGGTAATTATTTGAGGGTGTTTTTTAAATTATAGAAGCATAATATCATTAATATTTTGCTTAGAAATATTTTTTTTTAAAACCAGATGAGTTGACGAAAGTCGGACTTTCTCAAACTCATTTGAAAATTATAGAAAAAATAAAAAAAATTGGAAATAATTGAGATAAACAATTAAAACTTACAGGGTAATTATTTTAGGGTGTTTTTTAAATATTAGAAGCATAATATTATCAATAGGTTGCTCAGAAATATTTTTTCTATAAACCGTATGAGTTTGCAAAAGTCCGACTTTCTCAAACTCATTTGGAAATTGTAGAAATAATTAAAAAAAAATAGTAAAAATCAAAATAAATTCTTGAAATTCACAGGATAATTATTTGAGGGTGTTTTTTAAATTATCGAAGCATAATATTATCAATAGGTTGCTTAAAAATATTTTTTGTTAATAAAAATTAATTTAATAAATTATAAGTTGTTGTGTACCTCTTCATCACCATTCAGCTAGTTATATTGACATTATTTATCCAATTTTGTAAACCATCTAATTTTTTTTTCCTAATTTCTTTTTGAATTTCGTATTGTATAGTAAGCCATCTGTTTCATCATTACCAGCAGGCAATAAACCATCTAGTTTTCTACATCTTTTCTCAACTTGTTTCAACTAGAATAACTCAATTCTATTTTCTCGTATCTCATTTTATTTTTTTATTTTTATTCTTGTTATATTGTAGCTTGTTTTGTCGTTTCCCTCGGGTGATACATTGCCTCTTCTTATTTGTTGAACGTGCCACAAGAAAATTGTCCAACAAAATTCAGTGATTTGTCTAAACAGATGTTAACGAGTACAACTTTAATTTTTTTCTTATTTGCCATTAAAAAAATTTAAAAATTTAATGAAAAAAAATTAAATTAGGTCAATGATTTTTATTTTTTCATAAAAAATATTTAATCATCAGGTAAATTTTATAATTACAAATCATTAAAACAGTTGCAATTTAATTGAATGAAAAAAAAATTATTTATTTTGTTAAAAATATAAATTTTTTAAATCATATTTTTAATTTATTTATTTAATAATCATTAAACAAATTAACTCATAAATAATATATTCAGAGACCTAATTTTTTTTTTATCATAATGTCAATAAATACAGCTTTTTTTTTAAGATACATAATAATTTTTTAATTATATAAACATGTAATTCTGTTATATAAAAGACATTGCACAAAATATTTAGTTGATAATTAAATTTTTTATTTCGTTTGCATTACATTCGATGATAATTTATTGACTAAAATTTATCGATATTTTATAAATTTTCTAAAAAGTTTATTACAAAGTTTTTCGAATTGATTGAATAATTTTTTTCAAATTTATTTTAAAAAATAAATAAATAAAAATGGAATTAATTATCAAGATGATAATTTGTCTTGTAATTTTATACAATACGGTATGTATTTGAAATTGAAATAAAAAAATAAATTCAATGTTTGATAAATTTAAAAAAAAATTATTCAATAGGCAAATGGATTCATTCATAAACGTAATCGACGTTCAAATGAATTATCAACTCAAAATGACAGTATTAATTTAACAAATTTCTACGAACACGAATCGAAAAGTTTAGAAAAAATAACAGTTATGCAAACACAAAATAATATAATATTATACGAGCATATATTTTCAACAAATAATAAATTAAATATTCATTCATTTTCCGAAGATATTTGTGTTGAAAAATTAAAAAATCAAATGGTCGAAGGATTAATTTATGCCACCAATAAAAATCATGACTGTTTAGAAAAAGAAAAAACATCATTTGAAAATTATATGTATTCAAAAATTTGGGTAAAATATTATAATTATTAATGATTAATTTAAAAAAAAAATATTAACGTAATTTTTTTTATTTAGTCAAGTGAAACACAGTCAATTTTTACCAACTGCTTTGATCGAAAGTTGAGTTATAATAAAGTTAAAAATTGTGTAGATAGTTATCCAAGAGATCCAATAATTACTCAAACATACAATGATATTATTAGTTCACTAAAAAAAAATAATGAATCTGCAATGATTAATTTAAATAATTGTGTGGAAAATACTGCAGTTGAATTAAATAATACTATTAATGATGCATTATTCAAACTTAAATTGTGTCCTTAAAAAAAAACTTGTAATTTCTTACAATAAAATTCAAAAAAACCTTCGAGTAAGTTAAAAAAAATTAATATACTTTATATATTTTATATAAAAACTGATGACAAATATTTTAAATAATAAATTTAAATAAATCAACATAATTTTCATTTAAAATTCCAAAAAAACATCAATTGAAATAAACAGTATTATTGTTTTTATTTACTTTATTAAATTTATTTTTTATATTTTATTTTTACATTTTATTACTATTTTTAATTATGAAAAAAAATATGTATATTTATAATGACGTAGTCAATGAGTATTATTATCAAGTGAGCTTGTGGTTGAGTAAGATGTTTATGACATGAAGGTAATTATAAATTCTTAGGTTCAAATCTACTAAAAAAAAACTCTTCCAATTCAATTATGCACTTGTTAAATAATTGATAAATCCGGAATTTGCGGCAACTACTTTCTGGCATAGAACGAGTGAAAAACATCATTTTTTCTATGCAAAAATGTAGTTGTTTCAAACACCGGAAAATTTTTGATATTTATAATTTATTTTTTATTTAATCAATTTTCCTAAATTTCAATAACATTGTTATAATATAACATCGATTATATAATTTACCATTCAATTCTTTTATTTTTGTTGATTGGTATTTTAGTCATCAAGATGTTCCATTTAAATAAAAAAAATTTGAAAAAAAAATAGATTAATCAATAAATTGATATAGACAAATAAATAGGTATTATATTTTTAATGATGCTGAGTGTATACTAATGATTTAACTGAAATAAGTGGATCGTGACAATCGAGATGAAAGAGAATATATCTTGTGTGTACATATAGTTATTCGATTCATTGCTACTGAAGAAACTGAAGAATAACAATTTATAAATGTATAACATAAACCGTAATAGGAAGCTTCATTAGCTACAACTTTAATTACAAAGAATATACGTACTTGTAGATTGATCATTGTCATATAAAAAAAAAAAAAAAAAAAAACAAAAAAAAAGTTGACTAAATATATATATTTAATGTTGTTGTTGATGTTGATGTTGATAATTTATTAATAACAACTTTTGATGACAACTTTTTGATGTAAATTATCAATTATCATATGGATTATCAATTTTAATTAAAAATATAAATAAATAATTAAAATAATTTGATGAATTTTAGTCGGTATATAATTAATAATTAATATATATTTTATGTTAATCTTATATTTTGTGTCCACATGAGACCAAGGGAATTACCAAAGCAATAACATAAGTTCATGTGACCAGAGTGGTTTGTTTTTGTGTTTATACTATGTTTCATCTATATGTAAATTATTTCAAGATATAATTTATATGTATAAATAAATATGATGCATCATGTCTACAAGGACCTTCTTCCTTCTAGAGTAATTCCCGGTGGTCAAGGTCCCGAGGTATTCGAGGCACTCATACGACTTGGCCCCTTATGCGTTGTTGTCTCTCATTTCTCGGTTGGTTCTTTTATGTACAATATAGACTTGACTAGATATAGTCTTGTTTATAGTGTCTTGAAATTATATATATACATATATACATCTGTATATAACGTCAGTGTGGTTCGTCCCTGGATAGGAATGTGGTTGACCGGACTCACTTCTCTCTGACCCTTTCTTCCACTATAATTTTAATAAGCTTGGTTATGTTTCACTTGTAAGTTAAACATGAGTTAAGTAGATCAATATATTTATATTATAAATAAATATATAAATAATTTTCGGAATTATTTTTTTAATATTTTATCAATTAAATTATATTCAGATAAAATAAATTGAAAATATTTGGGAATTTTTTTAAATTAATCATTGTAAAAATATTACAAAAATAATATAATTATTACTTTGAATTGGGAAAAATATATATACATAGATTTATGATGATTCAGTGATTAGGTGTTGTTATCGAATATGCTTGTAGTTAAGTAGTCAAGCAACTTGCCTGTGGTGATACTGGTCTTGAGTTAGAATCGAAGCTGGCTTTTTTTATGGAAAATGACAAAAATTCAAATTAAAAGTAAATCGGTTTATCGTTTGACGGTTTGAATAAGGGGGTGCATTTGAAGCAACTACTTTCTGGCATAGAACGAGTGAAAAAAACATCACTTTTTCTATGCCAGAATGTGTAGTTGCTTCATATGCCAAAAATATTTTATTTTTTAATATTTTTTTTATATTGCTGATGGAAGAAACAACCACAAAAAATAATATGCTTTAGGCGTTATCAATCAGAAAAATAAAAAGCAAGGAATTTAATTGTTTAAGTGTTGTCTCATTTGTTACGCAATTTAATTGAAAAAATTGGGGAGTGTCGCAAACAAATGCGTTGTCGAGCTTTTAATGAATGCTCAAAAGCTCAATGAAAAAAAAAAAAAAAAAAACGAATACAAAAGCATTACAGACCGTATTAACTCGCGGAAGCCCTCTCTTTAATACTCGGGGGATTAAGTAGGGCAATCTGTGGTATTTATTTTTATTTTTTATTCACACAAATGGTCCACTGCTTGCGACATCAATCCCTAAACTTACAGATCCAAGAATCTACTTATTAACAAAAAAAAAAAAAAAAAAAAAAAATGAATAAATAAATTTCATAATTTAAAATAAATTTAAAAAAAAAAAAACAATTATATTTAATATTTTAAATATATATTTTTTTTTAACTTACAAATTATGTTAATTCAAAAAGTTGAAAATAATAAGTAAAGAGTTTTTACTCTCTATATATATTTCAAGTGTTTTAGAAAAGCTTTTTCCCACGATTGTCTTCGAGATGAGAATGAATAAGAACAGCATAAAAAAATAAAATAAAATTCAAAAAAAAAGAACGAAAAAGATATCAAAGTTAGGGCGAAGAAAACTTACTATAGTCTCAAAGTTATTTCAAGTTTTCAAGCTTGGTGGTAGTTGATTTATCGGACTCATTACTAGAAAGATGGTATAGGGGTAGTTAAAGAGGGGGGTAGTTTTAGTTTTAAGAAAAAAAAGAAATAGTTGTTAGATTGTATATAGAATTTAAGGGTAGCATACTAGTAAAAGAAGAACAAGAGGGGTAGTTTAACAAACCCTCTCTCATCCCTAAATTTATTTCAAGGTGGCGTGTTTTACAAGACGGCATTAATTGCTCGAATTAAATATGCACCTCTTTCTCTTCTCTTACATATATATTGTACGAGTAATTTATTTCTGTTTCAAAAATATACAAACACTTTAAACTCTTGTGTACCCTTAACCAACTTATCCCCCAATTTTTTATTATATTTATTTAATTTTTTTTTATTTTTTAATCCATCTATATATCCTCACCTCTCTTGCCACCTTATTTAATTTTATATATAATTTAAAATATAAAAAATTACACTTATATAAATTTAATTTACCATAATAAAACAATAAAATTTATCTAATTTAATTTTAACATATATTTTTTCATTATTGATTTAGACAAATTTAATTCTCTGATATATATTTATTTAATTGTATTTTTTTTCTTTCTATTTTGTTTCAGATGTAATTTGTTGTTTGAAAATTAATTGAATAAAAGAAAAAAATTATTCAACTGTGAATATTATTTTTTTGACTCATTTTGTCAAATGACAACTTGATCTCAGCAAAACTAAATAAATTCATACACACAAGGATTGAAGATAATATTAAAAATAATTTATCAATTCCATTTGATTCTTCAATAAACTGTTCAAAAATTTACTGAAACACATGCAGTAGAATCATTGGCAGCAAGGTGAGTTTTTGAACTTTTTACTCTTATTTTAAAAATAATTAGTGCTTTCCATAGATAAATTGTTGTTGTTATATTATTATTTAAAAAAAATGATAAAAATACACCTTAACTTGTATATAGTTACGGTCATGACCATGAAAATTCATGTAATTAAATATTATTGATGGTTGGGTGTTAAAGCAGCAAAAGTTCGTAATTTTAATAGTCTGTCGTATGATAATTGCAAGTGCCAATCGACCTGTAACCTATATGAAACAAATCATTGGTCGCTTGATGAAGCATCTATATATATATTTTATAATTCAAATTGTATATTATATATATATATATTTATTCATTTTAACAAACGTACATGTGTGTGTTTGTATCAATCAATCTGTTCAACCAAGCGAAATTGATTACGATATACGTACCTATCTTTTATCTTTTCGTGTCTATTTATTATTTATTTATTTTTTATTATTTTTTTATTATTGCGGTCAATTGGTTTATTTACTTGAAAAAAAAAATAAATAAATAAAACAATAAAATATTATAAATGTCAAAATTAGACAGTTTACGATGCTAATCGTATTGCTAATTAATTATGTATTAATATTGATGGATAAATTGACCCAACATGAACATTGTTAATTTATTCTGCCACTCATTCTCAGTACAGGTGATAAAATAACTCGTTTCAATGTAATACATTACAATTGAAATTTACATATTTATTTATTGACTGTACTAATCTTCAGTACAATTTATCATATTTTATTTTTATTTACTTTTTCATTGTTAATTTTTTTCTAATATAATTGACAAATTATTTGAATTTTATTTCAAAATTATTCCTTAGCTACATTATTTTCCTTAGCTACCTCTATTCCTTAAATTTATTCCTTTAAAATAAATTTAAAAGTCATTTAATTTATTTGTATATATAACAATTAAGTTTATTGAATGAGTATAAATATAAATCGTCAAATAATCAACAACAAAATTTAAATTGAAAAATAAAATAATTTATATATATTTTTGTCCTACGTACAGTGAAAATAGTTAAAGTAAATTAAATATACATATATTTATATTTTTTTCTGTTTATCATCTTAACAATTTTCTTATTTATTTTTTTCTTTTATTCATTATGTTCATTTATCGTCTTGTGATTTAAGCGTATGCGAGCGCCAGAGATCTATCGATCTTCTTAATTCTTGATCGCAAGTTAACAAGACATTGCCGCTGGCCTGGACAAGTAAATTACGCGAGTCTCTTCAAGCATCGTTACTTGCTATATTTTATATTTACCTTTTGGCATAGTAATTCTTTTATTTATTTTTAAACAAATATATTTATTTATTTTTTTTTTTTTTTCATTTTTTTAACACAAAATTATAGCAAACTTTGCATCAACGCAATATCAACATACTGTAACGGTACAACCGTTATATAAAATATAAATAAATAAATAAATAAATAAATAAATGAATAAATAATATATAAAAAACAAATAATAACATTAAATATACATAAAAATATAAATATATAAATTTAATTCAACAAAAAACGCATGTGGTAGATAAGATGATGAACGTTTTAAAGATTTGATAGTCGTGAAGTTAAGTCACCCCGTAGGCACATAAATCGTGTTTAATACAACAAATTGAATAACAAGGATGTACATCAACATATTATTGATTCAAAAGTATTATTATTTACGATCAAATATTATGTAGTTTATACATATATATTTTTTTATCTCGTATATATTGTGTATATTCATGTGGCTATATAGATTATTTATATTTATTTTTTTTTTTTTCAAAAATTTTACTAAAGATTGACATTATGTTTTTTGCTTGAAGGAATATAATACTTGGTATATTTATTATTGTAATATTTTTAAATATATAATATGAAAGATATGATAAATATGATTAAAGTGGACATTTTAAAAATCTCAAGAAACTTGACATGCACAAGATGACCGATGAAACGTGTAGTTGCTATTTACTCAAGATAAATGCAAACTTCTTTTTGAAATGATAAAAAAAATAAATAAAAATTTTAAAAATAATATGAATAAAATAAATGTGTCCTCTTGTTGGTTAAATTTATATTCATAAATGCACAATGAAAACGTAAAGATATAATTTTATTTTATATTTTTTTTTTGTAACGCAATATTCATGATGGTATTTTACTGTTGGATTATGATGAAGCCACTGGGTTTTAAATTGTGATATGTAAGAAGAACCATACTGGCTACTATATATATAATAAAAAGATTGAGATTGTGCTTTATATTGTCCTGAAATTGTACAAGAAAGCAGGTGTTTATATATATACGAGTACAAATTGAGACTGGTTTCAATGGCTTCATATATAAACTTGCAGATTTACTGTGTCTGAATTTTGATATATATTTTTATTATTTTTAAAAGTTTATTTAGTAGTTTTTTGTTAACAGTTAAATTGTATTAATTTTTTTATCTAGTCAAATTTATTATAAAAGTCAAATATTTTCCAATAATTTACAGTTGATATTTTGTATTTGAATTATTTATTGAAATATAATTTATAGAATGTTGTTTTGGAATAACCACAGTTGGTCAATATTTTTTCAGGTTCATAAATATATTCTTGATAATTTATTAAAGCTTTGAGTCATCAACAAATTATCATAAAAAAAATATATAACAATATGAACTATCAATTTATTATTAATTTGATACATCTATTGCAAATTTTCATGATGATATTTAAAAATAAAATAATATTTCAATCAAATAACCATCAATATTTTGTCCCTCTCATATTTGTGTCTGTAAAAATAATAAAATTGTATCATTAATTTATTTTTTTATACCTCGAAAAAATAAATATAAATAATAAAAATACGAGTATACAAAAAAAAATTGGATGTTATTCAAGACTTGGTGTTACCAGTCCTCCAAAGTAATTGATTCGGTTCGTTTAATTTTAACGTAAATTGCGTTCTACAGTTGAGTTAAGGAATACTGAAGAAAGATGGACATTTCGATGATCGCGTATATACAGACTAAAATAAGTGGTACCTAATGGTTGTAATTTGCTGAAACGGGACTGGCTTAAGGCTGACCGCATAAAGCACCAAACAACCCATGGAAAAAGACGCTTCATTAGTCACCATCCTAAAGAACCAAGAAATACCAAAGAAATTATTATTACCTATACCATTTCAAAACAAAAACAACGCAAATTTTAAACATCAGAAATCACAAAATATACTCATCATAATAATGATACCAAAAAATAAAATTAAATTGACGAAGTTGTGTATGCAGAATGTAGAAATCATAACTTCAGGGTAAATTTAAAAATCAAAAATTAAATAAATTACGCAGAAAAAAAAAAGAGACTATGTATTTATCATATTTAACAGATATTATGAGTGAGAATTTTTTATTTATTTTTATAATATTAAATACCGACACTTTTGTATGAGCTGATTGAACTGATGCTGATGAGAACGAATGAAAAATATCTGTACCTTGCAATTTACAACAGTTTTTCATATTATTTTATATTTTTTTTTTAAAAACTTGATATTGTACTTAAAAAAAAAGGTGGGAATGTCATAAAAAAATACATGTATATTTATAAATATATACTTACAAAGTTTTTTTAATGTTTACAAATTTTCTTACTGCTTCAATTGTCGGTAATTTTAATTTTAATATTATTATTGTTACGTAAATTAATAGCTATTATTTTGATGATGATGATGATGATGAAATTTTTTTTATTGTTATTTTTTTAATTATATTGACAAATAATATAAAAAAAAAATTTATCAAACTTTTAATGACACAAGTTCTGAGAACTTTTTATAAATTTAGAAATATATCCTTTTTTAAAAAAGAAATTAAAATTTTTTTTTTATTTATTTATTTTAAAAATAAAAATTGTTGTTTTTATAAATATCAATTTAGACGCTACTGAAACGTCACTTTAGCTATAAAATCAACAGCTGAAATTAACAGTTGACTGAATATTATTTTTTATTTTGATTTTTTTTTCTTTCACTTACTACCTGTACATCAATAAAAAAAAATAAAATAAAATAATAGTAGATGGATTTTATTTTATATTATTTTTTTTTATCAAGTTTTTTTATTATTTTTTCTGGTGCAGTGTATTTATCGACATAAGGGAGACTTTTATCATTGACGATCTTGGGCAATGCACGGCAAGTCGTTTGGGTGGTACCAATTTGTTTGTGAGTTTTTATCGAGCATCATCTGATGGTGACCCGACACCGGGTGCACCAGTGAAACTTGAATGAATTTTATAAAAAAAAAAAAAGGAAATAACATGTCCACTGGTTGTTGCTTTGAGATGGAAATTATTTATTTTTATTTTTTTATCAAATGACAAAACAAACAATGCAAAACAATACAGTAGTTTTTATTTTATATTATTTATTTTTATTTTTTATTTATCAGGATCTTGAAAAGCTTTTGTTTCATTTCACTTGAATGACAACCTTGGTTATTTGTTATAAAATTTTAACCTCATTCAAGATTCAAATGATTTAATCTTGACAATATTTCATTATGACTTGAATTTATTCATTCATATAATAATATTATTTTTAATTCAAAAGAATAAACTATGATATCAAGTGAAAATTAATTATATCACAAAATTTTTATTAATACTGAACTTATTTTTTTTGTTTAAAAAAAAGTATTATTTTTGATAAACTAGAAATTTCATGCTCAATTGGACAACAAACCAATCTTATTGAATCCACTTGTCTCATATGTGGTAATAAAAAAATAATGATAAAATCTTCACAAAAAAAAATTAAAATTAATTTTTAAATATTATTATATAAAAATTTTCTACGTTTAAATTTAATGAGATTATATTTAAATTAAATTACCAAACCTTAGAGACAAAGTTTTCAAGCATTGTGTGAATTATTTCTACAAATTTTGAGATTTCATTGGGCTTTAAAGCTAATTCTCATATCCACATCAGGGTCGGATACAACACTCTCAGATGAATGAGTGAAGGCTGAGTGTTGTCCTGAAATTTATTTAAAATATAAAAAATTTATTTAAAATATAAAAAATTGATTTAAAATATAAAAAATTGATTTAAAATATAAAAAAATTAATTCAAACAGGACAACACTCTCAGATGGATAAGTGGAGGCTCAGTGTTGTCCTGAAATTTATTAAAAATATAAAAAATTGATTTAAAATATAAAAAATTAATTCAAACAGGACAACACTCTCACATGAATGCGTGGAGGCTGAGTGTTGTCCTGAAATTAATTTAAAATATAAAAAATTGATTTAAAATATAAAAAATTAATTCAAACAGGACAACACTCTCAGATGGATAAGTGGAGGCTCAGTGTTGTCCTGAAATTTATTTAAAATATAAAAAATTGATTTAAAATATAAAAAAATTAATTCAAACAGGACAATACTCTCACATGAATAAGTGGAGGCTCAGTGTTGTCCTGAAATTAATTTAAAATATAAAAAATTGATTTAAAATATAAAAAATTAATTCAAACAGGACAACACTCTCACATGAATAAGTGGAGGCTGAGTGTTGTCCTGAAATTTATTTAAAATATAAAAAATTGATTTAAAATATAAAAAATTGATTTAAAATATAAAAAAATTAATTCAAACAGGACAACACTCTCAGATGAATAAGTGGAGGCTCAGTGTTGTCCTGAAATTTGATTAAAATAGAAAAAAATTAATTTAAACAGGACAACACTCTCAGATGGATAAGTGGAGGCTGAGTGTTGTCCTGAAATTTATTTAAAATGTATCGGAGATTGTAAAAATAGTGTATTTAAGTTAAAATAAATTTTTCTCAATTGAAATTTCATAATATAATGATTGAATTGAGTTGACAACAATGGAAGACGTTGTTTTCAATCATTAAATAAGTTATTTTTATTCATTTTAAAATTTTATTGGACTTTGACGCAGACTTTTACCTCCGACTTGAAGTCATCTTGTTGAAAATAGGACATTTTCAGCAAAATAAATTTTTCTACATTATAATTTCATGAGATTATGATTTAATTGAGTAAACAACACTGGAAGACAATTTTTCCAGAAGCTGTATGAATTATTTCCAGCCATTTGGAGTTTTGAGCAATCCTTGACTTTTAAATTAAGGTCAGTCTTTCAAAAATATTGTATCTCAGTTGAAACAATATTTCTCAAATTTCTAGTCAAAATTTTATAAAATCGTTGACAAGTGTTTTTTTAACATAAAAAAAAGATTAATTAATCAAATTTCAAAAATTCATTATTATATATTATCTCTATAAAATATTTATATTAATTTTTATCGATATAGTGTTTAATAGTCAATACTAGAGAGTCAACATTTAGAAATACCGTGATAAATCTATTTGTGGTTAACACGTAAATGGGTGAAACGCGAGATGTTTATTCGCACGATATATGTAAAAACAGAAAAATATTATTTGATGAAAATTTTATATATGATTTAAATTAGTGTTGAGGGTGTTCTCCCATTGTAAATTTTATGTATTTACATTTATATTTATCGTACACAACATTTACCTGTCCTTAAAGATTCATATATTTAATTTATTTATTTATTTACTTATTATTTTAATAATTGCCAATATCACGCAAACTTTTCTCCAATATATATATACTTGATCGAAATATTTTCCGCAACATCAACATCATCGTTTTCACGGACTTTCTTTTATATTTTTTATTTATTTTTTCCTCGGCAATGAATTTAATGTTTACATTGAAAAAATTTTTATCATAATTAATAATTATTTTTAATTTTATAAATATTATATTTAATATATATAATTAGTTGAAAAATTAACTGTATGTCTTTGAAGGAATTTAAGATAAATTTGCGTGATAATATGCGACTGGAATCTATGAAAATTAAAGCTTTATAATTTGATAATTTGTTTGTCTAAAAATATATAAAATAAATTGTTATAAGTTTAGAAAAATCACTAGTATGGGAATTTAATTTAAAAAAAAAATATACTTATGAGTACATCAAAGTGGAACATCCAATTGTTGGATATGGTCGGCATTCTATGTTGTGGTGTCCCGTAGTGTCACGCACTGTTGATCAATGATTTAAATCCCGCAGTGTGCATGATTACAAGATTAATAATATCTACCTGTAAATCGATCAAAAAAAATTATAAAAAATGCTAAATAAATTATTATATATTTTTTCGAACAATTAAATCATTTATTCTTAAATTTTAATTCAATTTTTATTATGATTATTAATCACATAATTATTTAGATTTATTTTATATATTTTTTTTTAATTCAAGTATTAATTAAGTTGCAATAAATTTTATCAATAAATTTTATTGTAAATTGTATACAAAATGCAATTTAAGATTGATAGTTTTGTCGAGATGTAATTTATAACAAAGAAAAAAAAATTATCATAAACGTGGTTGATAATTTTTATTATTTTTTATCAACATTTTTTTTTTTTGTAGCAGGATGTTGGTTGATTGGTCATCAACGACATCACTCGCGATTACTGTCATGTTACCACAATTTTATTTATTTTTTTTTCTAGTCATAATATTACTCTTTTACATATAAATATTTCTTATTTATTTTATTTTAAAAATGATAAAAAAATATACAAAGAGAGCAGTCGTTGTGATCAAGCACAAGTGAGATTCACACTGCGCTCTCTCTCTCTCTCGTCGACTCATCAAACATCAATTTTCTTGTGATTCAAATGAGCCAACGGCAATGCATTTATAAAATAAGCAAATAATCATAGAAAAAAATGATATTAAATATAATATATGTGTATGTGTATGAAAAAAAAAAAAAACACATTGGATCTACAAGTAAATTATGAAGTGAGACATGACACTTTACGCGCTCTTACAACTTCAGTGTCCGCACTTTCTTGTCTAATGATCACAAGAGTAACGGATTATTCGAAAATACCGTTCACATATAAATTTACAAATAGATTAAAAAAATATTATTTTATTTATTTAATATTATTATTTTAATTTTAACTATCAATTTGATTGAATTGATTGATTTGAATTTACAATTAATTTTGAATAGATTAACAAAAAAAAAAGTTAATTGGTATAAATTTTTTTGACAATAAATTTTAAAAATAAGTAAAAAAATAATTTAAAATCAGTAAGAGGGTGAAATAAATATAATTGACGTTATCGTTGTTATAACCAAGAACACCAAGAGCATGGTACCATTGTGTACGACACGAAGTTGCATTATACGATAAGTGCAAGTGAAAGAAATAATATAAAAAAGATCAAATGATGCGATCGTTTTCTTTTTTTTTCAACCTCCCTTCTTTGCCAACCCCTTATCCAACATAACAAGTGTTTTTTTAATATTTTTTTAAATTTTTTCTGAGACTTTTAGGTGCCCAAAGGCCATTTCGATCGAGTGAGGTCAGATTATTATCGTCGTGAGAATCGACACTGTGACTAACTTAAACTGGTTGCAATTCGATTTTATTCATTTAATCGAATATTTTTAATTTTTTTTTTTTTTTATATAATAATATTCATAACATAAACATTTCATTATATTAAATAGATAATTTTTTTTTAAATAAAACTATTATTATATTTTAATTTATTTATCAAATTAAATATATATAAAAAAATAAAATAACAATATTCAATTTCTTTGTTTTAAAATTATGTTATTACTTTTCATTTTATTTCATTTTATTTTTTTTTATTTTTTTTTTTATACAACTGTCTGTATAAAATATTTATTTTTTTATCTGGATTTATATTATCGATGACTATGAAAGTACAATTTTTATTTTCTCAAGCAAACATATGTAGAATTATTTTTATTTTTATTATTATTTATTTTTACCCTTCGATTGTAACTCTCATTTATAATCATGTTAGTGTATACTCGTGCTCACACATCATCTCGACCCCTTGCAAGTACCAATATTAACGACACCCGGTGGATCATAATTTTGTCAACTTCTTTACTCGTTGTATACATTATATATGTACATAAAAAAAAATATGAAAAAATAATAATAGTAATAAAATAAAAAAAAAGGGCTGTTTCGAGTTTGTAAATTTAATGGTTTATTATGAATTACTTATGTACCAAGTGCTTCATAAGAAAAGATAATAGAAAGAAATATTAAAATTAAAATTAAAAAAAAAAAAAATAAAAATGTTATAGAAAACTTGGTGGCTTATTTAGTCAGTTAATTGCATACATTTTTAATGTAAAAAATATCGTAATCGGCTTTTAAAAATAATGGAAAATTAAAAGTTTATTTTTCTTGATTAAATTTGTTTTTTTTTTTTTATAGAAATAATTAAGTAATAAATTTAGAGTATTTTTCAATACTTTTTATTATGCAATTTTTAAAATAACATAGAAATTATATTTTATATAGTTTTTTTTTTTAATTTTTATCAAAATGAAATGTATTATTAAATAGTTATCGGGACACATTTTTTATTGATACACTGACTGTTATAATCACAATAAGAACCTGATAAAGGTGAATTAGCATTTTCACAATTTTCAAAAGTACTTATGTATTTATCAACATCCAGTATAGAATTATGTTTACAATATAAAATATCGCATGTTGATATCAGCTTCTGTTAAATAAATTAATTAATATTAAACAAGTTAGAATTATTGAAATCTTATATTGACAATAATAATATTCTTTTTTATACCTGACAAACATCATCGTATCCTCGTTCAATACATTGACCTTTTGGAGTAACCATATGTCCTGGTAAAATTTCTGGAACTTGATTAATTTTATCAATCGATGGCTTAAAGTTCCAACATATTTTCGAATGATATCTGAATAAAATTTAAAAAAAAAATAATTTACAAATTATTAATTAAAAAAAATTATTAATGATAAAATTATACCTGAGATTTAAAAGTATTTCATATTTACTGCACCAAGACCATGATTCTGCAGTTGATAGTTTTCTTGATTTTATTGATGTCATTATAAATCCATGTTCGTCACACAATGATTTTTCATGACCATCATGATCTGCTCCAAATCTATATTTTAACAAAATTATTAGTTGAACTTTATAAAATTTTCAACTTGAAAAATGCCAATTAGATACGAATATTAATAAATATCAACTTACGCATGACCAATTTCGTGTGCAGCAGTTACAATACTTCCAAATAAATAATCATCGAAAAAAAGTACCAGTGTAACTGCTCTCTTTAATTTTGGATTAAAGTTACAAGTTGATTTCATCAATGACATGCCTGAATGATAAATTCATAGAGGTAACTAAATTATAAATCATTATTAATACGTTTTAAAATTACCTCTTATATTTGGAATAATGCAATCGTCATTTGAACAAAACCTCGTACTAAAATAAAATAAAAATTTATAATGAATAATCAAACAATCTGTGTACATTGTTTAAATAATAATTCTTACTTTGATTGACTGATTGGAATATCCCATTGTCCAGGTAATGGATCATTCAAGTTTAAATATTCACGAAACTTATTTAATGCTTTTTCCTTATAAACAAACTTTAATTTAAACGGTGTTTCATCTTTTAACCATGGAGCAGCCCACTCATTCTATTTAAATCATAATAAAAAATTATTAGCTGTATGATATGAAAATTTTTCAAAATAATATATTTTAATAATACAAATATTTCAATCTTACATTTCCAATAACTATGCCAGCAATATGAAATTTAATTGATGGAAATTCAAACTCAGTGAATTCTAAATCAACTGAATTCCAAAATGCGATGAGATATATCAATAATTTATAAAAACGAAGATCACGGTCTCTAAAATTTAAATGAAAAAATAATATTTTCTCAATAAATTATCACTTGATGATAATAATTATAATATAAACATATTGATATTTTTAAAAACTTACGTAGCATAGTTTTCTTTGAAATTTACAAAAAGTAAAATTCTTGGATAAATTGGATCAGGACCATCATATACAGGCAAAACATATTTAACACGTCGAGTTACATCTAATTACATATTGATAAAAAAAAAAAAATTTAAAACATGTACATGATTTTAGTGAAGAAATATAAATTTACCTTTTACGTGACTCTCTTTTATCGAACGTTTAAAATTCTTAGAAACAGTAAAATTATTATGTAATTTATTAAATAATTCAAGCCACAATTCACTTAATTTTTCAGGTATTTCTTTTGACTCTGTAGAGTTTTTGATGTATTGTTTCTTGAAAAAAAAAAAAACATGAAAAATATATCAAATAAATAACACTGATAATTTTTATTTACAATTATTAAATAAACTATTTAATAAATTTAATGCGAAACACTTACAAAATACCAATTGCCAAAGATATTTTTTTCAATTTCAATACCAGCCATGTTTTTTGGATTTTCAAAAAATTTTAAAGCATCATGTAATGACTGCATCAAAAAAATATAAATTTTTAATAATTATGTAATGATAACAAAAAATTAAATTGACTTACCCGAGAATCAACTTGTTTATATGTCACATTATTTGAATCACGAGTACCTTCAGCAAACCATATTGGTGTTTTTAATGAAAACAATACACGATCTGTTTTTTCATTGTTCAAATTATTTGACAAACAATATTCAATTTTTACAAAAAAAACTAGTAAACAAATAATAAATTTAAATGATGAATTCATCTTTGAAATAATAGAAAAAACAAATCTGGGATACAAAAGCTTGACAATCAAAGTCAATAATTGACAACAAAGCACCTATTTTTTTGTTGATACAAAATAGAGGCAGATAAGAGACACATACTGCCGTATCTCGTTAAACAATGACGAGTTATTCAGGAAGTTATATAAAATACGCATCAAAAAATCATAAAAAAAAAAAAGACAAACAAACGCTTGACAATTAAATATTTGTCAGTAAACTTCTGGTGTCATAATATCTTCAACACAAGATTAAAAACCACTAAAAGTTTCGAAATAAAATTCCAAATATAAAAACCACTATGTAAAATAAAAAATTTTGAAACATACATTTTTCAACACCAATATTATTATTTTTTTTTGTTATCCATTTATTTATTTAATTTTTTATATTTTTATTTTAAAATCAGACTATCCATTTGACACTGATTCATGAACATTATATCCAACAAAATAATTTTAGCCATATTTTACTATATAATATACAAATGTAACATGTAAAATCACGACTTTTCTTGCAATATATATATTTATATTATGTTTACATATGTGAACTACATACAGCAACAATGTCGATGTTAAATATAAATGTCATTACTCTTGTGTCTGACACAACGACATAATTTAACGACAAGATTAAGAAAATAACATATAAATTATCATTTGATTAAAAAAAAAAAAATTGATATAAATTTTAAATTAATTATTTATTTATTGTTGATAATATTGATTTAAAAATTTTATAATAATTCACAAGTAATTTGATATCCATATACAACAGAAGCAGATGAGAATAAAAAAAAAAAAGTTTATCTCAATAAAAAAAAAAATTAAAAAAAATAAGGTTAATATAAACGAGGGGTCCTTTTTTCGATATTTAAAAACCAAGTCGTTTACTCCTGTGTGATTAAATCTTTATGGTGGGTTGTCACCTTACAGTATATGCATCGCAGAAAAAGGATTTGACAGGCGGTCGCCAGTAACATTTTTAAGAAAAAATAAAATAAAAAAAATTATAATAATCTTATTCATCGTCAACGATAAGAGGAGGACCTTTTTTGTTTAAAAAAATTAAAAAATAAATATATATTTTTTACTCCCCACGTAGTTTTTGTGCATAAATTCAACAGTGTCATTTTTTGTTCTGTTAAATATGACAGCTGTCAAGTTATTTCTTCTGCATTACACAAAGTAAATCATTTTACCGTAAAAAAATTTATAAAATCATATACCTATATAGAAATTTTAATATTTATATATATTATATAAAATAAAATAAATTTTTTTTAAAAATATTTATGACAACTGAAAGACAATACAAGTGCTGCAAGTTGAATCGTGCATTGCCTGATTGTTGTGTCACCACGATGATGACCCTGGTACAAAACTAGAAAGCAACTTTAACACCATCCCATCACGAAACTTACCATGTTACAATTTTTATATCTATTTATTTTATTTTTTCAACATCTGAACCTTAAACACGACCTTCTCATTCGTGCATTTGAAGTAGCAAGTGAATTTTAAGACACCAACATGCAAGGTGTCTTAAAACTTGTATTTTTTTTTTTTTTATTTATTTTTTATAATTACACTTTTTTTTTCTTTATTATTTTTAATTTAATTTTTTTATAAACAATCGCGTGCAACAAGTGGTATTTTCATCAATTAAAAAATCAACAAGAAAATAATTTTATCAATTTTTTTTTAAATATATTTTATTTAACTTTCTAATTTTAAAAACAATAAAAAAAAAAAGTTTAAATAATTAAAAATTAATCAATTATATATATAGAATACAGTATCAATTGATAATTAAAATTAGATTTATTTTATAATTATTTATTATGATGATAATGATGACTCATGTGACATTTTAAAATCATAAAATTATTGAATGAAAATAATAAGTGAAAGTAATATGCATTATTTTTTTTTTTACATTAATTACATCGTTAAATTCAATAATATTCTCAAGATTTTAAATACAGATAAAAGTATATTTCACATGTTAATAAATATTTATAAATATTATTTTTGATGCAACTATTAAATGCATATATATATTTCAAATATTTCGATCAGCAAATGTGTGACACGTTCGTAAATATTGTCGTTCTAAATGCCATCGTGAGAACATCACATGTTTAATGCATGTATTTATATATTCTCTATTACCTTATCTAATTTATCCAGATGAAAATATAAATAAATAAATAAATATATATGCATTACATTTAATCACAAGATAGACGGTAATATTCAGTGTCGCAAATAAATTTTGTGGCAAGTTTGTTTATATATTTATTTATTTATTTATATACATATTTATTTCACATGAGACATCAACTTGAAAATATAAAAAAAAAATCATCAAATAAATAATAATGATTATAAATAAACTAAAGTATATTACATTTGTCGATGAAATTCATGACGTTTACATTGGCATCCAACACGAACTTTCTCAACATTTCATGTTAACTCATTGATAATGATATTCACATTAAAAAAATATAAATTATTTTATTTATTTTATTATAAAAAAATTAAATAAAAAGTAGAATTATCATTTTATTATTTAGTTGTAAATATTATTATTGTTTTTTTTTTTTTTTATTGATATTTTATTATATAATAAAGTTATCGTGAAATTTGTGTGGTGGGTCTTTGTAAAACTGGTTGGTCAATAAATAGAGATGTTTGTGCATCCCAAAAGTTAATCCTTTACGAGTATGCTAATTTATTATTTAAAAAATAATAAATAAATAATAACAGCTTTGAATAAAATTTTTTAAAAATAAATAAAGCTGATAGACATATTTTGACGACATGCATATATGAGGATAAATTATATTTTCAAAGTAAAAGGTACAACAGAAAAAGGGTAAAAAGTAAATTACCATTTGACAAAAAAAAAAAAAAAAATTAGAAATTAATAACAGCACTTGTAACTGACTTTTAACTTTGCTATGAAAAAATATAATTTATACCGTTAAATTGTCGATAATAAAATTATGAAATATTATCAAATTTAATATGTTTTCTAGGTCTATGTACTTAGAAAAAAAAATACCATTGGTTTTGAAAAAAATATAAAATAAATTAGACTAGTCATTAAGTGTACTGTATAATATACTATCACAAAATTTAATTATAATTTTGTAATTTGATAGTCGCGTAAACATTTTTTTAAAACAGCAACAGTTAAAAAGATGCTGGTTGTCACTTAATGGAGAATTTACTGTACAATTTATATATATATATTTTTTTTACATAAATAAAAACAGGATATATTAAAAAAAAAATGCTGCTAATTATATCACATTTGTTAGTCTTTGTAGTTTAAAAAATTTGCCGCAAACCAGGTGACACTTGCCATTCTGAATTCTTGAAAAACTATCCTGCTTTTTTTTTTTTCACTTAACATTTCATTTATTTCTGATATACTGAATTATATTTATATAAAATAAAGACAACCTAATTAATTAAATTATAAAAATATAAATAAATTAAATCAAACATTAAAAAATATTATTTTAAAGTTATTATCAACAAAAAAATCATGATAAATAATTATTTATTTTTTATTATTTTTTAAAGATGATAATCAATTTACATTCACTTATTGATGCATATCATCAAAATAAAAAATAAAAAATAAACACAAAAATATTCAAGTGTCATTTATTTTTCTTTAGACTAGCACTGAAGTATCAACATTGAATATTCTGATTGTGCAATCATGGCAATGTTCTTACGGTAAATATTGCCTTTGGCATGTGTTATAGTTGCAACATATATATAAATATATAAATATAAAACTATACATCATGTATATTGTACATAAGGACCATATGATATACACAAAGTTATTTAAAATATAAAAAAGCATGATGCGTTGTGTAGTTTCCTGGACACTGTTCATAGAAATAACTTACCTTTCACCACACCCACGTCTTGCACATCTCACCTTGATAAGAATAAAAAAAAATAAAAATAAAAATAATATCAAACGATATATGAAAACCACGCCGGAAGAGTTGACTATATTGTTGGTACTTTTATATTACATTTATATACCAACAAAATACAAAGTACGTTGTGTGTGTCCCATCATCTACAACCGGACGTTTCACGTTACCATACAATCTATTTTGAAACACTTGTGATTCTGCATTTGATAAAACGACTTTTTTTATTTTTCATTTTTTTTATTTATTTATTTTTATTATTTTATTCAGTATACATGTTTATACATGTGATAATATTATTTATTTATATTTTTTTAAATAAATATTTCTATTTTTATTTTTGTTTTATATGAATGCTCATAATTTTATTTTATATATTGGAATATATATAATACGATTGATATCACTGAATATAATGATATTAGGCATATGATTTTTTTGCATGTGCATGTGTTTATTGTTGTTGTTTAAAATCCCTTGGGCAATATCTCGCACTTTGGCTACACCATTGTCCCTCAATGAAAACAGATATCCATTGTTTCTCTAAGAATATAATATACATATAGAAGCTGCATCACTTTTGTGTGGCTTTCAGGCTTTCACTCGTGGTGCCAACTAATAGATTCAATTGTCTAACATTTATATATATTTATACAATGTGAATAGATATTTTAAATTAAGTCACATTGTTGTCATGTATTTTTTTTTTATATTTTAATATTTTGTATCATTTTTTTTGTTTCATTTTTTTTTATTATATTTTTTTTGTTTTTTAAATAATTTTACGACAAAATATATTGAATTTCATGAAAAGATATTTGACAAATATATAAAAAATGTTGTTTTTTTAATCACAATACATGTACATAATGAGTCATTATTGATGTCATTTTATTTTCTGGGTTATGCAAAACAAATAATTTATAATTATCGTGTTTATTTTTTTATCATTTGTAGATAATAATAAATAATAACTACGATATTTATAATAATACAAAAAAAAAACATATAAATAGCATCGAAATAGTTTTCAACAAAAAAGTGTATTTTTGATCGAAACAACAAAGAAAATTGCAAATTTTAAATTTCGAAAATATGAATTTAAAATTACTCTTCAATTTATTTTTTATAATAAATAGTTTTAAATCGTCAACTGCTGATGAAGGTAATTACTAATTACTTTTATTAAAAATATATAAATTCTTGATAAAATAAATAAATTATTAAATATAATGATTAATTAATTTAAAGACTGGAGTTATAATAATCCTGAAGAATGGAAAACCCAATTTCCTGAATATTGTGGTGGCAAAAGACAATCACCTATCAATATAGAAATGTCATCAACAAAACCTGGTGAACCAGTTTATTTAAAATGGAATAATTATGAAAAAATAGCTAAATCAGCAAGTGTTTCGAACAATGGACATACAAGTAAGAATAATAGATAATAATTTATAAATAAAATTGAATAAATATTAAAAATATTAAATAAACAGTTCAGCTCAATCATAAATGGAAAAATGACAATGAAGTTCCAACAATTACATCAAATATATTTGATGGAAAATATTATTATTTTCAAACTAATTTTCATTGGGGTGAAAATGATAATACTGGAAGTGATCATACTTTTGATGGAAAATCGTAAATAGATATTAAAATTTATTGTCAATTTAAATTTATTATTTTTTAATTTTAATTTTTTCTGTTTAAAAATATAGTTTTCCATTGGAAGTTCATTTGATACATTTAAAAAAAGGCTACGATTCATTTGATGAAGCAATTAAACATGAAGATGGTGGTTTAGTTGTTGCTGGTTTTTATGAAGTATGTTGGATTATTTATTCATTTTATTCATATAATATTCAAGTTATTTATAATTTTATAGATTGGAGAGACTAAATCACATGTGATTGATAAATTTCTTGAAAAACTTGATGATTTTAAAAAAGCAGGAAGTGAAACTGACGTTATACCTTGTCCATTAACACATTTTGAAGTTGTCAATTCAAAAAATTCATGGGTTACTTATAATGGATCAGCAACATATCCAAATTGTTGGGAAGTTGTTACTTGGATCTTACCAACAAAACCCTATCAAATAACTCAAAGTCAAGTAAGAAAAAAAAAAAAATTAAAAACAAATAAAAAATTAAAATAATAATTTTATATTTTAGATGAAAAAATGGAGACAAATTGAATTTTCAAATGGTGATAATCATAATAATCGACCAACTCAACCTGTGAATGATCGAACAGTTACATTACATCCAGAATAAAATTAAAATAAATTTATGAAAAAAAATATTGTTGTTGTTAATGTTTAAAAATAAATAAATGAAAATATAGTTGAATCGTTAAATAATTTCTTTATTTTAATATATAAAATTACGTAAATCACTAAACTCTTTATCATTGATTCAATTTGATAATCTGAAAAATGATAAATTTGGTAGATTTAAAATTCAAATATATATCGAAACAAATTGACAGAACAGTGGCATATATATATATAAATATTTTTTTTTCAATATTTATTGCAAAATAGTGTTGAATATATTTGTTTGATCGTGTGAAATAAATTATCAAGATATGTGCCAATATAGTTTGTATAGTACATTCAGACAAACCAAGACTGATCTGATCAGTGTTAACTGGATTTTAAATTTTTCAATTGGTATTTTATATAAATAGCGGTGTACATTTAAGGATCGTGCATTTACGCACGTGTCTATTTAAGGTTATAAAAAAAAAAAACGTGTTTTTTTTATTTTAAAATTTTCAAAATTCTACATGTCAAATTATATCACTTATCAATTTTTAATCAAAAACAAAAAATAAATAATATTTTTAAATATTTTCAAATATTTTATTTGATTATTATGAATTTTTTTTTTTCTTTATAACTTAGAACTGCGCATTTTCACATATTTATTTTACTTTCGGTATAAATTTCTTTTTTGCAATTTTTTAAAATAAATTGATGTGAATTCCATAGTAAACACTTTTATACATTAAATGTTTTGTTAAAATTACATAAGTTTATAATTGCATTCACACAGAGACGCGTTGTGTTACGAAATAAATAAAAAATTTTTTAAAAACTATTTAACAAATTAAAAAAACCTATATATTAATTACAAAAAGAAAAAAAAAAATCCTATGACATTGAAAAGTAATGAATGAATAAAAATAAAAATATATACATAGAGGTATTTAGAGTGACGTTTTGGCCCTGAAGATAAGACGTAACTCGGCAAATGTTTTGCTCACGTCACGATGTGTTCCGTTACAAGTGAGCCCAAAGGTATATATATGATCGCGACTAGAAAACCCATTAATATGTATGATCCGTTGGGCAATTGGATTGAAGTGAATTTCTCGGGGGCAAACAGCAATGGACACTTTTATATACCTACATATAAATTCAACTAGCAAAAGCATCATTGCACGCGGTTTATACCAAAGACTCGATACACATATGTATATAGGAATATAAAAATAAATATATAAAATCATATATATACATTGAAGCCATCTCACAAATACACATATAAATATAAATATTAAATATATATACAGGTGAATAAACCTGAATGAAAGATAAAATAAATATATAAATTGCTGCAGATGTTTGAATCAAATGGAATATGATCAACAAATATATATATACAGTATTAAATAAATTCTCCCAATTCCAATTAGTCGATTATTCAAAGAGAAAGAGCCAATTATACATCAGCTTATCCTCTATAATATATCATATACAATAAATATGCAAAATAATAAATAATAAACCATGCAATAGTGATTTTAAATATAATAATTTTGATAAATTTTATTTTTTATTTATTTTGATAAAAATAATAATAACAAATTTATAATAAATACATGAGACAAAAGGATTACGTATCCAAGATATATTTTTTTTATTTTTTTTTTTTTTCTATAAATATACATATATCTTTTAGGTATATGTTTTATTGTCCAGTGCCTATTGGGTAAATTGTAAAAACAACGGGAGGTCCAGTCACATATTACATTTATAGAAAATTTACACTTATATACAATGAATGTCACGTATATATTATTAATATAAAATATAAAATAAAAAAATATATATACAGGTTTATATGTAATGTAATAGAATGAGATACAAATATTGCGATATATTATAAATGTACTTTTGTGACACCTCACCTGCTGTTGTGGGTGGATCATTGCCTGGGGAAACATCTGTATACAATATAAAACACTGTAAAAAATAATAACAATAATAATAATTGTATTATGTATAAGTAAGAAAAAAATAAAAATAATATAAAAGGTAAAAATGTATGTTGGCTTTCTCGTAAAAGCCAAGAGACTGACCGATATGACAACGTATATATTATATTATAATAACAAGGAATGAAAAAAAAAAAATTAGCCTTTTTTTTTTTTTGTTTTTTACAACCCTCTTATTTAAAAAAAAAAAATTACATTGACCAATTGATGTAATTTTTTTGTTTAAATTGACTTTTTATTTGAAATTTTTTATTGCTGCAATTTGGATTATTTAAACAAGTTCAAAGTCACAAAATGATTTAACAAGTTATTTATTATTTTTGGTTGTTTAAATTATAATTTTTTTAGATAATATTTATTTATTGATTAATTCATATAAATCAAATATTAAAATGTGTTTATCGATTAATTTTAAATTAAATAGAAATTAAATTTAAATAAAAAAAATATCAGTAGTCAATAGTGTGAAAATATTTATTTAAATAAAAAAAAAAAAAATCTTGGGAAACTGACGGCATTTGCCACCTGTAACATTTATTTATAAATTGTGTATATTGAAATGAGTATAAACTGAGAGAAAGGTATGACAAAAAATAATATACACCAAGTTAATAATAAAAATAAAATAAAAATAATACAAAACAAATAATTATAATAAAATTAAAATTAAAAATCATAAACTATAGAATGATGATTAAAAAAGAATTTTATGTTTATAAGTAGATTCATTAAAATAAACCATATGGAATTTAATATTAAACTCAGTAGTAGTATATATAAGTAGCATTGAATATATTTTATATCTCACATTATGTTATCATGAACATCTAGGCTTGCAGTATATGTGCAATTCATATGTGTGCAATTTCTTCTAAATACTATATATGAAAATATATATACATAAAATATCTGGACATTAGTTCATGTCTTGTGATACCGTGGGACACATTAACCATAACTTTGAATTTTCTTAAAATTGCAATTTCCTTATAACACTGTCGTTAAATGAATTAAAAATAAATGAAAATCGTAAAATACAAAAATAACAATAATGACCATATAAAAGTAATTGTTACCAAAAAAAAAAAAAAACTATATAATTTTGTTATTACTTTAAATATCCGGTAATAATATTTATTTTTTTCCAAGAATTTGTCATCAAATGTACATCAATTAAATTAAAGATAAAAATAATAATAATTATTTCAATAATTAATGTTTTAATTTAAAAAAATTGAATAAATTTTGTTATTTATTTGCTGGAAAAAGATCCGGGATTATTGTTGGTTCTATTGTCAGAGAACTGGATTATATTAAGAGCAGGTTATAGAAAGGAAAAGAATGAAGCTAAGAAAAAAGATGAAGCTAAGGAAAAACATGAAGCTAAGGAAAAGGATGTACACTTGGTACAGTGGCAAGTCACGAAGAAACAAGTATAACTAATAAATAAGGTCTCTATGTAGTCAAATCCAAAGTCAAAGTCCAGAACAAACAATTCTGATATAAAACTTATATTGCTGTACTTGAATCGAAACATAATTTTATCATTTTATTTATATAATACACCTTGCGCACATGGTTCATATTATTATCTAATCATTTCAGTAAATAAAAAAAATATTAAAAAAAAAATATATATTTATAAAATTAGATGGAGATTACACTTTTATAATATACAAAATGCTAGTTGAGCATTAGGCGTGCGAAAGCTGTGACATATACTAAGTGTGTGTGTGTGTGTCACTTTCTTAAATCACCAAACAAAATTGAAACTGCACCTTTATTTTTTATATTATTATTATTATTTTTTAAATCATATTTATTTTTGAATGATAAATTAAATAAATAAAATCACAAAGATATATATTGTTGGAAAAAAAAAAAATTCACACTCTCAAGTGAATATAATTTATTATAATAAATAATTCAATTTGTTCAAACAAAATTCCAACAAGATATATATATTTTAAGTTAATAAATATAAATATATTTTAAAACGACATTATACTATATACGCTTGTAAATATATTGACTATTTGTTTTTTTTTTTTAATTTTTTATTTTCAATGTTGGCTATTAATCTAAAATACAAAATCATGCGATGAAGTAAAAATATGTTGTATAAATATAAAACGTAAAAGTATATTTAAAACTTAATATATATATAAATATAGTTGTGATCTTTATCAGAACATTCATTATTAATGCCAAGATCGATGCAATTTAATTTTAAAATTATTTCTCACTCGGTCAGTATATAGATGTATATATATATAAAAACCGACACTGAAAATTTTCTCGACGAAAGATCGTCGCCTCAGGTATTAATATATAAACATTAATATATTTATTAACGATAAAAAATATTTTTTTATTTAATATATATATATACTCAATTGATCATTAAAATTAAATACAATGTTTTACATAACAAACTAATTATTATTTTTTACAACTAATTTAAACAAAATTAAAATTATCAATTTTACTTTTTTATTAAATATTATTACAATATATTTCATAAAATTATTTAAATTTATAAATATATACATACACGTGCGTAAAAGTGATGGAATTGCTGAGATTAAAGATGTCAAGAATCCATCATTTCGTATAGATTGGATACACCATGAAAGTGGTAAATAAAATTTAAAAAAATGTAAAAAAACAAGGTACAGATACAAGACAACATTCTGATGGTGACGACGAATAAAACAGTGTGGATGAATCGCATCGCCCAAGGGGGCAACTAAAATACCCATCAAGAAAAAAATAAATAAAAAAAAAAAAAAAAAAAAAACCTATATGTGAATATGTGCCGGTCTCGTCAAGGTAAAAAGGCTCAATTCCCTTTGGTAATAACCCTTGCATTATGTCAACCGTTACCGACAACCGTTTATTACTTCAACCGCATAGCCGATAAAAAACATCATTTTGCATAATGTAAGATAATCAAGAGAGGACGGCTTTTTAGACAGGTACTTTATATGTGTGTTGGTATATTTATTTATATTTTTATATACATGTTTCATTGGTTTTATCTTAACTTACCCTTACATTCACCTCCCTTGATTTTATTTATTTTTCATTTTACTTTATTCTCACTGACTGACTCGTTAAATCATTTATTTTTGCATAATTTAAAATAAAAAAAAAAAAATTTAATCATCACATATACTTGATTTATTTTATTATTCATGTTTTTTTTTTTTTTTTTGTATTTTATTTAATTAATTTAATATTTTTAATTTATAATTAAATAATTTTTTATTCATATTGATAAAAAATTTTTTTTTTTTTAATTATAAAATTAATGTTAATTTACATTTTTTTGACAATGTTGATAATTAATTTTTTAATAATTAACAGTAATTATTTTTTTATTATCGTATAAAGTAGATTAATTTTATCGTTTTATTTCAAGTTTAAAAAATAATTATGCAATATATATAATATTTAATTTTTTTTTTTTTAAATTTATTTTAATTTTCCATTTAAATTGTAAATACAATTATATTTTATATATTTGTTATTATTATTATTATTATTTTATATATATATGTAATTTTGTTGAGAGAGACTAGTTGCAATTAGTTCGTTGGATGATCAATGATAATGATTGAGTCGAACGTGATTGACGTGCGTGATGTTTTAAAATCCATAAACAAGTAGTCAAGACTTAAATGAATATATATACAAGTTTTTTAAAAAAAATATATATATTTACTGTTGCAAATTTTTTTGTAAAATATAAAATAATAAAAAATCAAAAATTTATCTTGGATATTTTAAAATTGAACTCTATTGGCCCTTTGGACCGATTTGCATGCCGATGAGGTCTAGGTTGAAGGGCGTCCCCTTTTGTGTAGATGACCGGAAAACACGCACAGATTCAGTTCTCCATTAGGAAAACAACTAGATGATAATATAAAAAAATTGTGTATATATATATTTTAAAATTATAATGATAAAAGTAAGACAAAGAAGTGGAAAATAATGTATAAATACAAATAAAAAAAAATAAAATAAATACAAGTGATCGCGTGGTTATATCAAACTGATATAGCTTTTGCAGCAAGTAGCTCTTCACGTACCGTGACAAGGATACCATTATTACATTAATGCATCTACCAATTGTATTTATCGATTATCTTATAGGTACTAGTTAAAATTAATAAAAATAAAATTAAAAAAATATTTATATATATATATATATTGTTGTTGTATCTTATAACTGTCCTTCATTTGCAGTTAAAATTAACCATCAATTGATACATATATACCATAGTTTATTTTATTTTGTTTTTATTTATTTTTTTTTTTAATCAATTTAAGTCGATAGAATATACCGATAACAATTATCGATAATATGTATTTTTAATGATTCATAATCCAAGTCCCGTTTTACATAAGAATTTATTATTTTTTTAAATTTTTTTATCTTAAAATTATTAAAAATATTTAAATATTTAATAATTATTAATATAAAAATAAATTTAAATTAAATAATATATTTTTTTTTTATTAAATTACTTTACATATTTAATTTTATGTTTAATAAATTTTTAAATATATTAATTTTTATTATGATTTAAATTACGATTAGATAATTAATTTATAAAATCAATAAATCAATAATTAAAAAATATTGAGATAAAAAATTGATAAAATCATTAATTAACTAATAATTATAAAAAAAATCTTCAAACATAATTTAAATAATTAATTAAATTATTAAATAGATTAAAAATTATTTATTAATTTTACTTTTTTCATTTTTTTTTTCACAATATATTCCTATATGTTTTTTCCATATTTAGAAATTATTACAAGCATCAACGTTAATTAATTCAAATAAAAAAAAAAAATTGTATAAATTTAGTGTTCATTGAGGATGAGGTAGCACCAGAGGGCAAACCATCCACCTGCCCTGGTGTTTCTCTGTATAAATCTACATATATATGTATACATAAAATCACCCACGCGTTAACATCAACCAACACAAACGCCTACTCTTGATTCCAGCAATGTTATAATGCACTTGAGAACGCGGAAATGCATTTAGTTTACCAACAAATACATATACACATTCAAGATTAATATAGGTGTGTATATATGCATATCAAAGAAATATAATCAGACATATATGTATGATGAGAGTATAAAAATTTATATTTATCAAAGTGAGATGGTGTTGGTCATTTGGTTCTAGTCTCTGATAATACAATAAGCCATATCCATTTCTGTTGATAATAATAATGATGATGATGATGATGATGATGATGATGGTCTGTGCAGGGTATTACATATTATAATATGAACAAGTCAGAGACAAAGCCATGGATAAAATACAATTGCCCCAAGGCTTCTGGTCATGTTACAAGGCGAATATATTGTTGAATCTATATATTTATTGTTGCTCATGGCATTTCTGTAAATACGTCACACAAACCAATGATGCCAACTGCATATGTTATCATAATTTTCAATATCAACTAAATTATTATTCACTGACAAAATTATAATTGACTTGTAAGGTGATTAGCTGATACATATATACAATATCAACATGTCATATCAACTCTATCAAGTCAATCAAAATTTAACAAAATATATTAAATTAATTTTATTATATATGTATTTTAAAATTTATCAAATTAATTAGATATTTATATTATTACAATAATCAAATTTTTAAAATTATTTCTTATGAAATTTTTTTATCATGTTTTTATTGTAAATAAAATTGATAAATTTTTAATAAAAATAATTTCAATAATGACACTTTTTTTAAATGCAATAATATTCAGATATTTAAATAAAAATAAATAATATGCGACAGATAAGGATAATTTTTTTTTACAATAAATAAATTTATATAAATATGAAAATATAAAGAAAAAAAAAAAAATTAACGTGGGCTTTGAAAGAAGAGATTAAATTTGTTGCTTCATTTTATTGACTATATCATATGATTTTATGGTTTATAAATTTGATTTCAATGTGTATTTAAAATATCCTCAAGATTGTATTTGTTAGTATATATATTTATTTTTTTTTTGACACACATTGAAATAAAGTATATATTCGTGTGTGGTTTTTAATAATATATATAAAATCGTAAAAGGAGCCTACAAAGAGGTGTATATATAAAAAATCATGACAAGTTAAATAATTTATAATTCAAAAGAGCGCAAATACTTTTCTTCTGTTTGTCTCATATAAACGTGCCAATTAAACTTGCCATCTTTGTTTTATATAAATTTTCACTTTTCTATCATCTCTTTTACCTACTTAAATATAAAAATAAAAATGATATATATTTACCTTTGCAAAACAACAAAAAAAAAAATTCAATACCATAATTTTATAAATAAAAAAATAAATCAATAAAATTTTTCAATCATTTGACGTAATCATCTATCGAATTGAATATACGGTAGTTTTAAAAATTTAAATCGCGTGACTATTACAAATAAAAAAAAAATTAAATTATTGTTTTACAATTGAGAGTATATATATAAATGTATTTATATTTTTATATTTTATACATTGACAGTAAATTTATTTTGAATTTCAGTGTATATGTCACGCGAGTCAATGAAGCGAAGTTAATAAAAAATTATATATTTTTTTTTTTTTTTAATTTAATAATAATGATGATTATGGTGGTATAATAATGAACCAGGTCGAATAAGTATGTTAGTGAAAAATATATAATGTTTGTCCTCATGAGAGAAAGTGTTTAAAGTTGATTATATTTTCAAACAACTGCCAACTTGTATCTCACAATATTTTTTATTTAAATTACAAATTACATTCAGCTATATTCAACTGTATCAATAATTTAATAATAAAACCATCAAATTTTTTATTTAATAATTTAAATTATTGATTAAATTAACAAATAATTATACAAATTTAAAAAATATTTGTTAAACTTTATATACAAATCAATTTGTTTCATTTAATTTTTTAAAAAATACAATATATATTTGTTGAAACTTTCTACAAGAATATAATCTTAAAGATATACAATAAACAATGAAGTTTATTGGCTCAATGCTTCAGTGATAATTTAAAATATATTACAATTTAAATAAAAGTATTAATTTCTTAAAGTTTAAAAATTATAAATACATGATAAATTTTATATTTATTTTTTTATTTATTAAATTATATACCAAGTGGTTTTTAAATATGTGTAGGTTGAATATATTGTTTAATATATTTTTCTATTTATAAATTTAATAACTAAACGTGGACTAACGGAAGTGTCATATTTGTTTTTATATAAAAAAAAAAAAAAATTAAATAGCCATATACCTACACAATATGTCAATTCACATAATTGAAAACAAAATATTTTTAAATTACAAACTTTTTTTTTAAATTAAATATAAAACAATAAATTTTCTGTCTCTCTAAAAAAAAAAAACATGTAATTATTTTCAATTTTTCTCATTGTCAATTGTTGTCAATTGTTTCTCAGTTTAATACAGATTTTTGTCAAAAATTTATAAATTTTATAATTAAATTAATTGTTTAAAAAAAAATATAAAATTTATATTTATTATAATATTTTTAAATGACAAAATTATAAAACAAAAATATCTCATTATAAAATTATTAAACACCAATAATGCTTGAGGCTAAATAATTACAATTTTTATTAATCTCATTACTTTTATATGATATCTTCAATAAGAAAATTAAGTAAGAATTCATGACTTTTGATGGTTGAATTATACTGTATTCATTAAATTATCAATATCCGTATATTCCTTGAGGCAATATATAAAATATCTACTTACTTACTTGACTCATCGGTTGCTAAAAATTTTGATCCTCAGTATAAATTATTTAACAAACAAAAAATAAATTTAATAAAAAAAAAATATAATTTTATTAATAATAAAATTTATAATATTTTTTTTTCTTATTTATTATATAATTTTGATTTTATATTTTTTATATATAAATATTCAATTTTTCAACGCCTATCTTGTATAAATATTTACCAGGTGTAGAATTCATTGCAAGTTAATCAGAATACCGTCTTTTGCCGCCTTGTTATTAATACGTAATTGAATGTTGCGATTCATTACCTGGACATATATACATACATACATATATAAATTTATTTTTTTAATTTTTTAAATTCACATACTCGCCACATACAGACAGAGGTAATCTGATATTATTAAAATACAGACATAGAATGGGGTGAATTGAATATCTTTAAAAGTCGCGATTTAAATCCAAAGAATTTATATTTATTTATTTTTATTTTTATTATTTTAAAATTTATTATTTTTTAATTTTATACCGGGAAGTTATCAATTTAACTTGTCACAGAGACGCACTCACTGAGACAACTCGATGAATCAATTTATTTTAATTTTTTATATAAACAGTGACAATTTATACTTTTATCATTTATCTAATCATTTTTTTTTTTATTATTATTATAATATTTATTTTTTATTTTTTATTTTTTAACGATTTACATTGCAAATGTATATATAAACCGTTTATTTTCTCACGAACTGTCGTTTGAACCAAGAAACTTAAGAACCCCCTTTCGCCCATATTGCATGCAATGACTCGTAACAAGTATTAGACATAGACGACATACCATTCAATTATAGTTTATAGTATAATTTATATATGTATTTATATTTATGGTATAGAGAGCTCATGTCCAACGACATCCTCAAAACTAATAAACTTTGTTATTTTAAAGACTTTTTTAACATCGTGTATGAACGCCTTTCTAATATTTGCCCTCTATATTAAAATAATATATATATGAATAAGTACTCTTTTAATATTTTTTTATTTTATTTTAACTTGTAATTTATTACTGTAGAAAATGAAAATAATTATAATTATATAAAATGTAAGAAAATTGAAAGGATTTAGAATTATGAAAATATTAAATTTTTGATGTTTAAATATTTTTTTTTTTTCTTGAAATCATATTAAAATTTATAATAATAATTAATAAAATAAAAATTACAGGTATTTTTTTTAAATGAAAAAATTGTCATTTGTTTTAAAATAATTTTGATGATTTTTATTTAATTAATTAGTTTAAATATCATTGTTAAATATAACTATCAATTAGTGATGATTTTTTTAAGTGATAATTTAAATATTAAATTGTAGATAGTAAATATTATATTGGCATGATGAGGACTTTGACTTTTTCCTTAGCTATGAATATTTATAAATTAAAAAATTGCTTTTGTATATATTATTCCCACAAGAAATATTTATGTATATTTTGCTTGCTGACTTATATATTTATAAATATTTTTTTTTTATTCAACAGTACGTTGATCCCAATTTGTCACACACCGTAGCATTATATTCCATTTTAGTTAATAAATTTTTATTATAAATGCATATATTGCTAAACAACTTTTGTCTATATATATTATTTTTCTTAAAATATAATTATTATTTTGATTCTTTGTTCATGTATTTCATCGTTAAGTCAAAAGTGCCACACGCAATTATGCAAGTTGTAATTACAAATTTACAATAAACCAGGGAAAAATTACGTTAGTATATATATATGGCCCATTCTAAGCATTTTCACGGGGTTTGCGGCCTGACCCCCTGCGATTTTGTTCATTTTTTAATATGTTGTAGATTTTGGCATTAAAAAAGACACGTATTTTTTTTTTTTTTTTTTTTGCAATTTTTGAGGGCGCCACTATCGAATTTCACTCCAATTTCAAGATATCTCAAAAAGCCCCTTTTTTATTTTTCTGAATTTTTGATCATAAATTCGAGGACGCAAAACAAGTATTTTAAGCCCTTGTAGAAAGTGGGCACTCAATGCGAAGTATTTTTTTTCGATTTTTGAAATTTAAAAAAAAAAAATTTTTTTTCAACTTTCGGTCTGTTAAATGGTTTTTTCTGGAAAACTAAGAAGAAATTGGAAATTTCATAAGAGTAAATTTCGATTTCTTTTTTTTTTTTAATTCTGAAAAAAAAAAAAAAAAAAAATTTTGGAAAAAAAAATTTGTTTTTTATCATTTTTTCAAAATTTCAAAAATCGAAAAAAAATACTTCGCATTGAGTGCCCACTTTCTACAAGGGCTTAAAATACTTGTTTTGCGTCCTCGAATTTATGATCAAAAATTCAGAAAAATAAAAAAGGGGCTTTTTGAGATATCTTGAAATTGGAGTGAAATTCGATAGTGGCGCCCTCAAAAATTGCAAAAAAAAAAAAAAAAAAATACGTGTCTTTTTTAATGCCAAAATCTACAATATATTAAAAAATGAACAAAATCGCAGGGGGTCAGGCCGCAAACCCCGTGAAAATGCTTAGAATGGGACATATATATAACAAAACCAAGTTGACTATTTTTTTTATATTAATTCATTTTTTTTTTTTTTTATTTTACAACAATTTTATTAATTTTTAATTTAATTATATTTTTTTTTAAATTAATACTTTTATCTTTTAAATTAATTACAAAAATTGAATGAATTTTTTTTCCTTTAACGTTTTAAAAAAAATTGGCTTACAGGGTATTACGAATCGAAATTCTATCTAAGAAAAACAAGGTCTCAATTGATTTTTCTCATTTTTTTCATAGATAAATGATTTTTTTTTTTATCCACAAACTAAAACTCACAATTATCTTTGTTTTATTAATTTTTTTTGTTAAATTATATCAACAAATGAAGCTACTAGTAACCATAGTTCCCTTAGTCAATCAGTTTCGTCGAAAAACATTCTGGCCTTGTTGACACAGTAAATTTAACTATTACAAAAATAATAATTTATCCTGTCTATATGAAAAATTAATTACAACGATTAAAGATCATTAAATGAATTAAAAATTAAATATATTTTTTATCAGTTATTTAAACATTGACTTATAACATATCCATCCCTTAAACATAATTTAATCTTATCATATGATGTCCTTACTTTACACGTCCCCATTCATTTTTTGCTCATTTCCGCGACATCGAATAGCCATATCAATAAAAAAAGACATTTAAAAATAAAAAATATATAAAATAAATTTATACATAATATATAAATTAAATAACCTGTTTTTTTTCTTTTTTCATAAATTTATTATTAACTAATTTATAAATATTTCTTGCATTTAAAATACAAAATTATAAACGTATTTTTTTCATTCATTTATTTAAACAATAAAAAATTTATATGTATATTGTTTAAATAAATAAATAAAAAAAGACAATATATATTTTTATAAATTTTTTTTTATATAAATTTTGCACAAAATATGTTTATTTTATTTTAAATACACAAAGTTAAGTGTTACTTTGGTGTTACTTTAGCGGTATATATACATTTATTGTGGTTATATATACGTCACCTGGATTTTAGTGATATCGTCAACAAAAAAAAAAAAAAGTAAACAAGATACTGACTACATGACTTTGGCTTTTCGCGGGACACAAACGACGATCTGCCGGGAGTCCAAGTGAAGGTGCGTGTCCCTGGACACGGCTTGCCCATTAGGTGGACCCTTGGGTTTCATCAGATTAGATTCCATTTCATTTTGCACACACCATTATCCGATATATACATATGACTCTCAACAATGCTGTACACAATTTCCTTTTCAAGTTCAATGTCCTTTATTTATTTATTATTATTTTATTTCATTTTTTTTGTATTTATTTATATATAAAACCAATAATACCATGTTATAGCAATTTGTTAAAAGCATCACTTGAATAAATGTGATTTTATTTTTTAGTTATCCTTGTATCTTTGAATTTTTTTTTTTTTTTGTCTATATCTTTGCAGTCACACTTGATGGAGCATGACTTTTTTTTTTTAATAAAGTGTACATATGGGATCGGTTTTGCCGGTGCCATTTGTCCCAAGAAAAAAATATTCTGGCATCTAGGACTCGTTAGTACATCTACTGAGTATAAATTCAATCGGTTTGCCGCCGTTTTTTTTTTTCATATAAATAATTTTTTTAATTTTTTTTTTTTGCAAGTATCGGGTTATATAGGCGTCACGCGATGCGTCTTGGCGACACATTCATTTGCTTGACTATTACCTGCATTCACCTGCGGCAACTTCATACTACCTCAAGACATTTATTTATATATATATATATTTTTTTTTTCAACTCGCAGATTCTCTCAATGGTAATATGTCCAACGACTTGTTCAACTAACGAACTCAACTAAAAAAAAAACTCAAACATCTGCTTTTAAATTTATAAATTTATATAAATATTTTCTTTTTTTTTGTTTATTTTTTTGTCATTTTTTAAAATCACTTTATTATAAATTATTAGAAATTTATTTATTAAATTATTATTATTAAATTGTTAAATTAATTGATCAAAAAAATATAATTGTGTTTGTATTTTTTATTTTACTTTTAAAGTAATTTTTTTATTTGGCTTTATAAAACTTTGATTTTCTCAAAAAATTACAGATTATGTATAAAAAAAAAATTTTATTTTAAAAAAAAAGTGTTAAAAATCGGTATAAACATTTGCACGCAATCTTATTTTCACTTGTTAAATGTTCATTGATGTCCACATGAGCCAATTACGTATATACCATATTATTTTTATCATGTTTTAACTATACACACGCGATTTTCAGATTTATTTGCCACGAATCGAAGACGATATCGATAAACTTAATCGTTCTTTGTTTTATTTTTAATATTGGTGTCATTTTGATATATCTTTTTGTTATTTACAAACTAATTATAATTTCTTTAATTTAAATTAAAAATAATAATTTAACAATTTTTGATGTAATTTCTGTCAGCCTTTCTCCAATTTTCTAAAAATATTTCAAAAAGATTGACATTGATTTATCTTTATAATTTCGATCAAGCTTATTTATTGAATTTTAGTTTTAGTTTTTATCCATGCATATGTACTTGTTATAAATTAAAAAAAATATATTCATTGAAGTATATTGAAGATGATTATATTATATTTGCATACACATATATGCCATAGGCAACAACTTTCATTTATACATAAACGCATATGCACTTTGTTTGATTCCATTCGAATAAATGTTGAGAGTTAGTTTTTTAGTTGTCTCTGGTCTGTCTAGTTTTCTGGAATAACGTTGGCGATTCACTTTATAAATTTATATACATATATAGAATTTTATATAGAAAGTTTCCGTCTAGCTTGGAGGTATTTGATATTGACTTCTCGAGGCGCGGCTTTGAACTCGAGGCGCACATTGAAGCTCCCGGACAAACCACCACCCCATATCTCCCTTTTTCGCGTTTAATTAAAAAGCTTCGTACATTGAGATTGTACCCTTATAAAACATATATATATATATGTATGTATTTTTTTTTTTTAAATATATATGTACAACGATAGTCAATTTTAAACAAGCACACTTTTTATTTTAATTTTTAGTTTTTAACTTTTTTTTAAATTTTGATTTTTTTTTTTTTCTTTAACATGTTTATAACTTTTTTAAAATATAATTTTAAATTATATTATTATTTTATTTTTAACATTTGTATTTTATTTATTTTTTTTTTAACTCGTTGAGTATTATTTTTTTTTTAATATTTCAATTTATTTTTTAAGCTTGTTTTTGATTTTACTATTTATATTTTTTTATTTCACAAAATAAAAAAATTATATAAATATTTGTTAATGAAGTAAAAAACTATATTCATTGGGAATAATATTATTTTTTTGAGAAACAAAATTTTTATCTCATGGGAAACTTCATCAAGCATTCACCAAGAACCGAGTTATATATTCTTTATTTATGTACAAACTCATTATTTTGGTGCAAGTAAGCAGAAAAAAAAAAAAACGACAGAAAAAATTTAGCAGTCTCTAGAAAATTTACCCTTATACACTTTTTTTTTTCGTTTGTCCTATTTTATTTCATTTCAATTTTTTTTTTTTTTTATATTTTTTTTTAATTTAATTTTCTTTCTGAACAATGATCGTATTTTTACTTTTTTTACCTTCGTAATATTTTTTTATTTTGCTGATATTTTAAAAAACATTTCAACAAATTTAACTCTTAATTTTTTAATAATAATTATTATTAATACATATTTTTTTTATATATATATTTTATTATCTCAATATTAAAATCAAAAAAAATAATTATTTTATTTTCTTGTTTGTTTTGATATATATATAAATGTGTTTAGTAATATCACATGTCTTCCAGGACATGTAGGTGTTTTCACAGAAGCCAAGTATCTGTCATCAGATTGGTCAGACAAAAAAAAATATATATATAAAAAATAAAATCTAAACTATCAAAAGATTTAACCGCTCTCTAAAAAAAATTCGCAATGTAGATTTTTTTGTGATAATCTAAATTGTCATTTTAAAAAAATTCACTTGAATAGCTCAAAAAAATATAAAAAATTTCTACAAAAACTCTCAGTCACGTAGTCAAATAAATATTTGTCTCCATATATTTTTTTATACTAAATATTAAGTCAACCAAATAATTTAATTTTTACAAACACATTCATCCGCAAAGAAGCGACAGATTAAATCAAGATTATATCAAGATGATTATAAAGAATTTTATATTAAATAAATTTTGCCACTGGCAAAATTATATTATTCACTTTGTAAACTTTAAATCAAAAAGAATAAAATTATAAACTTGAATCTGTATATTAAAATAAATTCAAAGAAATATAAATTTTTAATTGTTTCTTTAATAAGATGATATTAATTAAATGTCATAATTTACTTTTTGATATTATTTGTCAATCAAAGAAAAATATATAATTTATCATTTCAAATATATTTTACAAATAAAATAGTTTCATTTTTAAATTGAGATTTAATTGAAGCAGGTGTTTGTATAATATGTTTGTTTTTATTTTTATATACATGTTATTTATACAAATGTAAAATAAATATATATATAAATTATTTTTAAGTCACATGTAAATGTGCACCTATTACAAATGCATAATATTTCCAGTTTATCCCTTGAATTGAATGCGCTCTACAAAATCCAAGTAAAATGCCCATTAGCGTCTAACGAAAGCGGATTTATATATCGATAAACCTGGATACAATCGTAAAGTTTGATACGTGGTGCAATACAAAGACAAAAAATTTAATCTGTATATATGTTCTTTATTTTTTTTATTTTATATTTTATATCTAAATATGGTTGTTTATTTGATAAAACATTGCAGCAAAGTAATGTGGTATTTTTATATTTTTTTTTATGACAAAAAACAATTAAAGAAAATTAATTTTTAAATAATTAGATAATTTTTTTTTCTTTTAATAATTAAATAATTATTTATTTATTTTTTTTTTATATAATTTTATCTGTTTTACAATAATTTATTATCCAATAAAATTTGATAGACTTTTTTATATGTTTTTCACACTTTCATTTGAATTTGTATCGTGGGATTATTTTAGTAGAATCAAAAAAAAAAAAAAAATACTTAAAAAGAAAAAAACAAATGTATTTTCATTACCCACTTTGCATAAATAGCCAATGGATACATATCTATAATCGACTTGAATATATACGTAATATTATTTTTTTAATATACATTTTCAATGTCGACAAGAAAAACATACAATCGAAATGTGAAAATAAAATAACATTTTAAATCGAAAAAACAAGGGATTTACTTTGTTTTTTTTTTTATATATCAATATGGTTTTTATATGTGTGAATTTGAATTTAATTTTGTAAAGAAGCCAGATGTCATCTTGATGGTTTTGCATATACATGTATACATTTTTGTATCAACATATTTTATATACAATATTTCTTTGTCAGTACGAGCAGTCACAGTGGATTTTTTTATTATTTTTTTTTGATTCGAATTGATCGATGCGACAAGGGACTATACTGTGATTAAACCAATCCATTTCGATTTGTGTAACCAGTAAAAAATTTAATAGAATTTACAGATAAAGCTTTGATTAAATAAAATACTTTAAAATAAAAATAAAATAATTTATTCTATAAATAATTAATAAAACATTAGAAAAATATTATTTCGATATTTTTTTTTTTTTATATAATTTTTAATATATGTCATTGTTTTTTATTATTATTATTTTTGTTTTTTGTTTTTTTTTTTTGAAAATGTGGTTATTGTGGGTATATACACATGCTAGAAAATGATACAAATTACCCCGTCAACATTCCAACACGAAAAACCAACTAAAAAGGGAGAATCGGACGTAAAATCTCCGGAAAATTTTAATCAAAGTTTGTCAAGTATGCTGTTTGTGGGTTGATGTTATTCTTCATTTTATCATAATTCTTATAACTTTCCTTCTATATATTTTAACTAAATATATATAAATAAATTTATATCATTCTATTATTTTTTCTTGTCGTAATATTTTAATATATACATAATAACCTTTGTCTTTGTTAAAGTATTTTTCAATGTGGTCGAGCTGTTTAACATATTTGTCATAATCAAAATACTATTTAAATAAATTTTCAACTATCAAATATAAATTAAATATTTAAAAATAATATAAACATTGTTAAATACTTTGTATAAAACTTTACAATATTTTCATGTATTTATAAATATAAAAAAAAAAAAAAAGTAAAACAATGATACAAATAATTTAATCAAACAATTGTAAAAAAAATAAAAAATATAAAAAAATATTTTCCCTCATTATACAAGTTGTGAAAATTTTAAAAGTCAATTTCAAAAATATATTTGTACATTTAAAAAATAAAAAAAAATAAAAAATAGCAAAAGTAGATAGAATTTGATAGGCAAATATATTTATAAAACAAGTTAACATAAACATAAACAATGTTTCTGAAGAGTTGGTAGTAGTCAGCAACAGTAAACCAGAATAAAAAATATAAAAAAAAGGTTGGGGTAGTTTTTAGCCCGTTGTATTATGTTGAGTTGGTTGGTTTGTTGTAAGGGTGGCTTGAGGCAGTAATAAGAACGACGGCATAGTTTTAACTTCTCTTTTATGTTGGCATTTTCCAACGCGCCTTTACTTTGTATAAAAAAAATTAAAAAATATATATATAAAAAAAATTTCCAGGGTGCCTTCAGGGAGACATTGAGACACGATAGATACTACTAAAGAACTTTAAGAACCAACAAGAAAGATAAAACCATTAAATGAAAAAAAAAATAAAAATAAAAAAAAAATTTATATAAACATGAAAAGTCAAAAAGAAAAATAGAATTAAAAAATGCAAATAATAATAAAAAAAAAACAAATTCATATAAAAAAAAGACAAATATACAGACAGCTTTTAGAACATCTTGTTTTTTTTTTTTTAGTAAGCAAATCGCTTTTTGATGTATTCAAGCATACATAAAAAAATATAAAATTAAAAAAATTAAAATTATCCTTCAACGCCCTTGCAATATATATAAAATGATTCATCCAAAAAGCCCCTTAAATAAAATATATATATAAAAAAAAAAATCCTTTTAAGTTTGATTTTTAAATTAATTACAAATTTTTTTATTTATTTATTTTATTTTTTTTAATATTTAACGCATATCACAATGAGATTAAATTTGATAAGGTAAATTATGTCTTCAGGCCTCGTTGATATTGTGCAACGGACACTGGCAATCATCAGGTGACATAACAAAAAGAGCTACCTTTGAATTTATGTTAATTTTAAATAAATTATTTAAATTTATTTTTTAAAAAATCATTAAAAACAGTGAGAATGAATTTCCTGCAGGTGTATTGAGGTTCATCTAATATAAACTAAAGTATATTATTTTAATTTTGTCTTTGTTATTTGATTATTTATTTATTTTTTTTATTTCTTTTCTTTTAATTATTATCATCATCATCCCTACTATTGTTTTGTTGTGTTTCCCCTTTTGTCGCGTGGATGCACCAACCTCGAAGACGTT
The DNA here is from genome assembly GCA_011426435.1 of Lysiphlebus fabarum. NCBI lineage: Eukaryota > Metazoa > Arthropoda > Insecta > Hymenoptera > Braconidae > Lysiphlebus > Lysiphlebus fabarum. The sequence continues at coordinate 423,799 of WSYQ01001031.1, forward strand.
AATCCACAACATAATAATAAAAAAAAAAAAAAAAAAAAGATGCGTTATCGAATGCATTATTCATAAGATATACCTGCGTGGAAACAAAGACTGCAACTTTTTTATCATGAGGACATCTATGCATTGAAGTAAAAAAAAAAAACGACACGAAAACTTAGCAACTTGAATTTGCTTGTTCTCACTTTTATATGTCGCAGTTTTTTTTATAAAAAAAATGCTTTAATATTTTAAATTATATTGGTACTTATTTTATAAATACCAACATACAAAAATATCATAAAAACAAATATGTATATAATATTGTTGTTTGTAAAAAAAAAAAAAATACACTGTAAATTTATACCAATAAAAAATATGCCAAGAATATTTTTTTTTATTTTAACGTTACAGATGTATGATAAGTATCATATGGTGAAAGAATACAGTAGCTTTATCTTGGTCATTCAAGGCGTTGTTTCTTCTTCACGTGACTTTGCACTTTTACCTTTTATAGAAAATATATATAAAATTATTTTTTTTTTTACTCTGTGAGAGACAGATTAATGGATGGATTTTGATTTTGATCTGAATTTCATTTTTTAATATTTTTTATAAATATTTTTCTGTGTGAATTTGACACTCTACTTAATCATAGAAACTTTTAATAAAATTTCATTCTACAGAAAAGTTTTAATTTGTAGTAATATTTGTTAAATTTTTTCTAAAAACAACCAACAATTTTCCATGTTGAATTTAAATTTGTAGTCAATAAATTTCAAGACAATCAAAGACAATCAAAATCAAACAAAGACAGACAAACTTGTCATATCTGTCTTGAAAACAATTTTCATCTGTCTAAATTTAAATTTATAAATAAAATAATTTTACATAAACTTCAAAATTAATTTACCATAAAATTAATCATATTAATTATCAAAATAAATATACAACAATTTTCTTTGTTATTTTTATAATTTTACTTATTCATATATATATAAACTAAAGTAGTTAATTGTCCTGAAGTATCATCAGTTGTTATTCTATATAGACAAGAGAAAATTGGAATAGCTATTATATACGTCGTCAAAGATAAAACGAGTAGAAAATTTATATATATATACACGTAGGTGGATTGTAATGATTTACGAGTAGCGGTGAAATTCAAGCAAGACTCCTTCGAGGCCTTACTGATAACGTCAGAGCCACATAAGTCATCTAGACAATCATATACACCAAGAATATAAAAAATAAAAATAAAAATAAACTAGAATAAAACTCTTCCAACAAACTAACCCCCTTGTGTGTCCTTTTTGTGTCGTTTTTTTTTTTTTTTTTTTATTTTCCATTTTCTGTTTAGTTTTTTTCTACCCCTTGAACTTGCATTTATATACACCAAAGATTCCAATTTCTTTTAATCTTCTTTTCAGTTGAGAGATCACTGTATCACCCTTGTATATAATTGCTTCAAATATTAATACCAATTTAATGATTGTTTATTATTGACATGCCATTTATAATCATTATAAATAAGATAATATTATATAATAATTATATATTTATTATGATATATTTATATTGTTTATACTTTTTTTTTTTTTATTTTTATAATAACAAATTGTTCCGTCACCCGTATCCACAGTAATTTTATATATAAAAAGTAAATTTATTCTTATATGAATTATTTCATGCTCTTATTAACATGATTATGAAAAAAAAAAATTATGATGATCCTTGTTCATTTTTTTTTTTCCTTGATTTTGTATATTATTTCTTGACACGCATATATTTTTTAATTATTGTCTAATTTGAAATAGATATACATGAAAGGGGACATTGCCTTATCAAATTACAAATTGTTATTATTTATTTTATTTTTTTTTAATTAGAAATATATTTTTGTATTGTTGTTTATTTATAAATTATAACGTTTTGTTTTATGATTATTTTAATGATAAAACAATTTATCATTATTTTTTGCATGAATATTCAAAAAATATCTTAATAATTTTATTTAAAAATCAATATTAGTTTTAAATTTAAGCTTCGATTATAATATTTAAAAAGAAAAAAAAATAATTAATAATTAAACAAATTTTAATATTTAAATATTTTTAAATAACTATTTAAATTTTTTATATTATTTTTCAAAATATTTAAATTCATGGAGCAATTAATAGTTATCTATTAGGATAATTTTTTAATCACGATGGTAATAAACTTTTCGTCCATTAATTGGCTGAGTTGGTCGATTATTGTGATCATCTCCATTCAATAGTTTGACTTTTCTTAATATTTCCAACTATAATACATATAAAAACGAAAATAACAATAAATAAATAAATAAATAAATAATAAATTTTTTACCTGATCTTTAGGTATTCCAAACAAATGTAGTGATACAATCCAAGGCACAGTTTCAGAACATTTTGGTATTGTTAATGATCCATTATAAGAAATCCAACCCCATTTTGCATTGATTAATTTAGAACTTGACAATGGAAAAGTTTCTGAAATATCAACAAAACTTCCTATCTCTGTGAAGTTATTAATAAAAGGAGTAATTTTGTGTAAAGATGATTTTTTTGATTCTTCATTCTATAATCAAATAATAAATTTCAAAATAATAATAATAATTTATTAGTTAATTGATTATAATAATAAATAATTTACATTAGAAATTTGAGCAACTGAAGTAACAATAACAACTCCATCTTGATTTTTAACTGCATCATCAAGTGAACTATAATCTTTTTTATAATGCAACAATTGGAATTCTAATGGATAACTAAATGAAAAAAATATATTTATAAATTCAATTAAATTAAATAAATATTTTATTAATTTTTAAAATTTACGTTTTGCCATTAAAAGTATGTTCACTTCCAGAATTATCATTTGGTCCCCAATGAAAATGAGCTTCTGCAAAAACATATTCACCTTGAAATATATTTGATGTGATTGATGGAATTTCATCTCCATCATTCCATTCAGTTTTTAGCTGAACTGTAATATTTATTATTTTATTATTTATTAAATTTATGATTTAGTAAATTTATATTTTCTAATTGATTGTACCTGTGTGTCCATTGTTAACAAGTTTTATCAATTTTGGTTTATTATCATAATTATTCCAAGTCAAATTGAGAAAAACACGATCAAGTATTTCTTTTGTTTTGAAATCAATTGGAGATTGTTTTTCACCACCACAAGTTGGAAATTGAGATTTCCAATTGTCTGTATTTTTATAGTCCCAATCTTTAAAATAAATTTATTTATTAATTTGTTTTATTAATTTTGAAATTTTAAATATTACCTTCATCTGCAATCGAAGTTTTAAAACTTCCAATTATAGAAATTAAAGTCAATAATAATGCAAAGTACATTATTTTGAATTTTGAATTTTTTACAGAAAAATATTATGTTAGTATTTTTATTATATTTATATAACGATTAATTTTTATGTAATGATACAATAATAACTTGAGTGCAGTTTATATTTATGTTTATGTTTGTTTAATTTGTTATTATGTAGTTTGTAAATAATTTTATTTTTTAACGATAAAAAGTATAGGACAATTAAAAATATTATCAAAAAAAAAATGACAACCCTGAGATTATCAGTAAATTATTATTTTTTTTACTCGTATGACATAATATTTTTATTACTTACTTAATTTCTGTGGTAGTTATCAAATTCTGAATAGAAATTATCTACATTCAGATAATATATTTTAATAAAATGTATTTTTACTTGTAATAATTATTGAAATTTTAATAGTATGTATATAATTATAATTTTCTATTTGAAAATATTTATAACTCATAAAATTATTATGCATAATATTTTAAAAAATATAAATTAATGTAAACTAGTTATCATCTAGATAATTTTGAAAAGACCGTGAGAAAGTCGGACTTTTGCTTGGCCATTTCGATTATAGTAAAAATATTTCTAAGTTACCTATTAACGATACTATACTTTTATAATTTAAAAAACACCCTTGAATAATTACCCTGTGAATTTCAAGAATTTATTTTAATTTTTACTAATTTTTTTTTATTATTTTTACAATTTCGAAATGAGTTTGAGAAAATCGGACTTTTCCAAAGTCATACGGTTTTTAAAAAAATTATTTCTAATCAACATATCAATGATATTATGCTTCTATTATTTAAAAAACACCCTTAAATAATCATCCTGTGAGTTTCAAGTATAAAATTATCCCATTTCGTAATAAACAAAACTTAAGTGATATTTTCACTTTAAATTATTCAATAAATTTAATATACAGTATTAAATAAATTATCTTTATTTAAAACAAAGAAATAATAATTTTTATTTTATCCTCTAAAATATTTATTTTGAATTATCAAAAATAAGTATTGATATAATAATATTATTTCAATAAAATTTATAACATTTATCATTCAATAAATTATTGAATACATATTTTAATTTTGAAACAATAATAATTATTTTGTTAACAAGCACAACAACTATAATTTTTTTTGATATATTATCAAAGCTTATTGTTATTCTTCATTATCATCTACAGGAGGTTTATTTTGTCCCTCATAATAATAAACTTCTCGTCCATTGAGTGGCTGAGTTGGTCGATAATTGTGATCATCTTCATGTGATAATTTAACTGTTCTCAATTTTTCCATCTGTAAAATTGACAAAAATAAATAAATAAATAAATAAATATAAAATTAATTATTTGATATTTAACCTGATCTTTGGATACATCATATAATTCCATTGATACAATCCAAGTTACAACTTCAAGACATTTTGGTGTTGTTAATGATCCATCATAAGAAATCCAATCAATATCTGCATTTACAAATTGAAATTCTGTTAATAAAAAATTATCAATGACAGCCGAACTTCCTATCTCTTTGACATCATCAATATGAGAAGTAATATAGTTTAAAATTTTTGATTTTTCGTTTTCATTCTATAAATTATAAATATCAAAATAATTATATAGCAATTATTAATTTATTAATCAATTAAATTAATTATTATAAAATAAATACCATACATTAGTAACTATACCAATACTGCTAATAACAACAACACCATCCTCATTTTTAACTGCTTCTTCAAAAGAACCATAATCTTTTTTATAATGTACTAATTGACATTCAATTGATCCACTAAATAAATGATAATTTATCATACAAGTATATTAATATTCTAATTAAATAAGTATTTTATTAATTATTTTAATTTAAAATTTACGCTTGTCCATCAAAAGAATGTTCACTTCCAGATTCATCATTTGGACCCCAATGAAAATATGCTTGTGCAAAAACATACTTATTACCTAATTCAATTGATGGAATTTCATCTCCATCATTCCATTCAATATTAAGTTGAACTGTAATATTTTTTATTTTGTTATTTAATAAATAATATAATTTAGTGATTATTTTAATTTATTTTAATGTAATTTTTCATACTTGTGTGTCCATTGTTAACGATTTTCATGGATTTTGGTTGTTGGTCATAATTATTCCATTTTATTTCAAGTGCATTAACTTTGACTGTAACATTTTCAATAATATCAATTGGTGATTGTCTTTTACCACCACAATCATCAGGAAATTGAGTCTTCCAATTGTCTGGATTTTCATAGCTCCAGTCTTTAAATGAATTTGATATTTTATTATTTATTTTTTAATCAATTTTAATAACAAATTTATCACCTTCATCTGCAACTGTAGTTTTAAGAGTTTTAATAATTAAAAATAAATTTAAAAATAATGCAAAATACATTTTTAAATTTTATTATTTTAAACAACAAATTTTTATACAGTGATGCTATAAGTACTTTAATGCACCTTTTTATTATTCAGTTTGAATATTATTTTATTTTATTTATTTTTTTTTTTCGATGCGATAAAACGTTATTAAACAGTTAGAATAATAATCGAAAAATTTATCAATAAATACCTTGAAATTAATTGCTTTTCATAGTCACTATCAAACAAGTAGATAAAAAAAAATATTTTTCTATTTTTTTTATAGTAAATATTCATAAACAAATTTTATTTAAAAACAGCTAAAAAAAATATCTATACACAAAATATTTTTTTGTTTTAAAATAAATAATAATTAAAATAAATTTTATATATTTTTTTTTCTTTTTTCTAGATAATTAAACTCTAGATAATTATAAATTTAAAATTAAATACAAATTTAAATTTTATAATAACAAATTTACTTACAAATTATTCAAACATTAATAAATTGTTAAAATATCATACGACAATTACAATAATAACAAACAATATAAAAACCTTGAAATAAATTTTTTTTTCTTTTATCATAACCCTGAAAAAAAGTGTCATTATCAAGTCCATTAATTAACCACTTGTTTTCATTCAAATATTAATAAAGTTTGATAAAAAAAAATAGTTAAAAATTGATCTTGAAATTTATATTTAATTATTTAAAAAAATATTTCTTTTAATTTTTTAAATATAAACACTTTGATTTAATTCAAAAATAAAATTCATTATCGTTTTTCTATAGTGATATATAAAATAAATATAAATATATGTCATGGTTAACGAACAATCAGTTAAAATCTACCGACATTGTCTTTCCGTATTTGTCCAACTTTATAGTTATATTTTAATTCATGAATGTTGCATAATTATTTACCCCTTACCGGATGGATAATTGTCAAGAAAATCTAAATACGTTGTACATATATTTCTTGACATAAAATCAAATGAATATAAAATTTATTAAAATAAATTTTTATAATAAAAATAAAAATTTTATAAATCCAATCTCAATTAAATTATTAAAATAGATTTTTTTTAAAAAACATTAAATTTTTTAATTTAATTTTTGCTAATTTATAAAATAATTTGTTGTTTATGATATTAAAATTTATATAATCACGTTGATTATTATCATTTTATTATTTTATAAATATATTTTTTTTGTTTATTCTTAGAGATGTTGAGGGCAGACAGTTTAGCCTGGAAGGCACGTCCTATTTCCCGGGTATAAATCACGATGACGTGCTTAGTTGTTATGGCATTTTGAAGGTGGCCATTATTGGTGGTCTATGTAATTAAGGTTTGCTTAGATGAGGTAAAAGGGTTTTTAAAATACTATACTAAAATAAAATAAGCTAGACAAAAAATTTAACAGAGTAGATTAAAAAATTATTATATTTATAATCAAAAAAATTTAATTCATTATATTAAATATATATTAATCAATTTTATATAAATAATAAATTTATTTAAAAAAAAAAAAATTTAATAAACAAAAATAAATAAATAAAAACATATAGTATGTATATTTTAAAAAAATACAAAATCATATTATATAAATAAATAAAATTTGTTACTTTTTAAATAAAAAAAGAAATTTTATTTCAAAAATTAATAAAAAATAAAATTTGTTGTATACAAATTCCGACTTTGTTCTGACTTTTAAAATTTTTAATTTCTGAGAATTTCATATGGGATATAATATTGTCTCACGTCAGCAATATATAGGGGAATATCATATATATGACAGATGGATTTCGGGGTTGGCCCGTGCTGAAAAAGAACCGCTAATTTACTCGGACAACCGCAAAGCCACAACGAATAATAACACCCCCATAGTTTTGCCAGTATATTCATATTTTCATTTCATTTTAATTTTTTTTTTTTGTTTCTATTTTTTTTTTTTTTCCTGGCATCCCTTTAACCTTTTCTACATTTATACAATCATCTCGGTGGTATTAAAAAATAAAAGAACAAAATATATTCACCAATAACAATCCAAAGGATTTTTTTTTTTGTCTCTAAAACCCTGTGATTATTTGTGGATAAATCTCAGTAGCTATTTTTTTATAGGTTCATCCCACATCCAACCCTCTTAAATATTATTTTAATTTTACTTTAATATATATTTAGCTATTATAAAAATTTTTTTTTTTACTATTTTAAATATACTCTAGGAATATATACGACAGTAGGCAGACTTTAATTTATCTAAAGTCTGACACCTGGTATGGTTATTTTCTGAAAAAAATAAAAAAAGAAATCTGAATACTATGAAAAAATATAATTTTATGATATATCGTTTCATTTTATTTTTATATAAAAAGTGCATTTGTCATCGATTTCATAGAATTTTAACTAGAAATTCAAAAAAAAAATTTTCGACTGAAATACCCTGATTTTTGAAAAACTGATCCTGATTTGGAAGTCAAAGATTGCTCAAAAACTCCAAATAGCTGAAAATAATTCATACAGCTCTTGTAAACAACGTCTTTCAGTGTTGTTTATTGAATTCAATCATAATCTCATAAAATTATAACGTAGAAAAATTTATTTTAACCAAAATGTCTTATTTTCAAAAAGTCGACCTTGAGTCGGAGGTGAAAGTTTGCGTCAAAGTCCAATAAAATTTTAATATGTATGAAAATAATTTATTTTATGATTGGAAACGACGTTTTCCGGTGTTGTTGACTTAATTCAATCATAATCGTTTAATATTTTAACCAAGAAAAATTTATTTTAAACAAAATGCCCGATTTTCACGAAGTCGGAAGTGAATGTTTGCGTCAAAGTCCAATAAAATTTTAAAATGAATAGAAATAATTCATTTAATGATTGGAAACAACGTCTTCCATTGTTGTCAACTCAATTCAATCATAATCTCGTGGAATTATAATGTAGAAAAATTTATTTGGACGGAAATGTCTTATTTTTACTAAAATTACTCCAAGTCGGAGGTAAAAGTCTGCGTCAAAGTCCAATAAAATTTCAAAATGAATAAAAATAATTCATTTAATGATTGGAAACAACGTCTTCCATTGTTGTCAACTCAATTCAATCATAATCTCGTGGAATTATAATGTAGAAAAATTTATTTGGACGGAAATGTCTTATTTTTACTAAAATTACTCCAAGTCGGAGGTAAAAGTCTGCGTCAAAGTCCAATAAAATTTTAAAATGAATAGAAATAATTTATTTTATGATTGGAAACAACGTCTTCTATTCTTGTCAATTCAATTCAATCATAATCTTATGAAATTGCAATTGAGAAAAATTTATTTTAACTTAAACACACTATTTTTACAAAACCGACCCTGATGTGGATATGACAATTAGCTTTAAAGTCCAATGAAATCTTAAAATTTGTAGAAATCATTTACTCAATGCTTGAAAACATCGTCTTTTAGGTTTGGTAATCATAATCTCATGAAATTATAACGTTAGATACATTTTTTCCAAGTAAAAACATTTTCAGAGGTCAAAATTTAGTTTAAAGTATAACAAAACGCAAAAATTATTCAATACATTTTTTCTAATGCCTAAAATTATTGTTTTAATGTTTTATTCACTCAGTCAAACAACAATATTATCAAATTTTAAGTTTAAAAAATTATTATTGACTAGTAAATAAAAATTTTTAGTAAAAAAGAAAATCTTGTTTATTATAAACGTAAATACATTAGAGAAATAAAGTATTTTGTAAAAAAAACAAAGCAAGAAATATGAGTAATATTCTTCTTGTTTGTATTATTATTGTTTTTTTTTTTTTTTTTTTTTTTGCGTATAAAAATAATTACCACAAGAAGATGGCGCTGAAATTTTTTAAGTAACCCAGCTGGACGTCTGTATCCCACGTTTCAATATATCTCAATTATATCGTAAATAAAACCGTCTAGTTGCGTGAGTCTTGCAAATTGGCATAGCATAAGGTGTCCGTAAAAAAAAAAAAAATAAAAAAAATAAAAAATATCCACACAAAACTAACCAGTTTTTCACTGATTTATTTTTATTCTCACTTATTTAATTATTATTATTTTTTGTCATATTATTTAATTTTTTAAATAATTGTTTTTATAATAATAACAGTATATATTATTTATTTTTTTTATGATTTATTTATTTTATGTAATAATAAAATAAAAAAAAAATAAAAAAATATGAAAAAATCATTTATCAATTATGTAAGTAATATTGTAGACATACATAAAAATCTATTGTTTCATAAAGACACGGTGGAATACTACGTAATTTTGATATTCAGTGTGCTTTGACTTTATTGCGTTAAAAAATAAAAAAAATATAAATATGATATAAAAAACAAAATATGTATATGAAGGGGAAAAATAAAATAGTCTTCGCTCTATTTTACGTTAAAACGACAAGTTTAATATCTGACTGGGCCCCATTGGGGGTGTCGAAAGAAAACTGTCAGTGGAATGAGACTAAAAAAGGATGAGCAATTGTGAAATGAAAACTTGGATGTATATAAATACATATATATTTTGGTAAAACTTTAATACAATTTCATTTGGTTTTTGTACTGACAAACTACTCCCTTTTACATTACTTTTCTCTGCTTTCTTAAACTGACACTTGTCTGTTTTATCATAAATTTAAAAATATACATTTATAGACTCAATATAAATATAAACATATTATTTTTTTTTATGATTAATTATTTTAATTAAAAAATTTTTTTATAAAACTTTAAATGAAATTTGAAAATTTTTCAGATGTTTGATTTAAGTAGTACAAGTCAACCGTATTTTTTTTTTTTTTTTTACTATGATTAATAGAAAAAAAATAATTAGTAGATTATCAATGTTCTATTATAAATCAGTTACTGTTTATTTTCTTAAATTATATATTTTTTTTTTAAATTTAATTCGGTGGTTTTTAAGTAATATCTCTTTAAACGCTAAAAATAAGTGGATCAGTCCTGTCATAGGTCAGACATGATTTGTTTTTTCTCAATAATTTCTTTAAGAATTAATTGAACAAAAAAAAAATTACTGGTTCAATTTAGACAATTATATATTGTTTATTTTTTAATGTAATTGTTGAAAAAAAATTAATTAATAATTAGTAGATTAGGCATATCATAGATCAAACAATTAATTTGTTTTTGTTTTTTTTTTTTCATGTGAATTGCAACATATTTTTTATATCTTTTTTTGAACAAAATGAAAAAATAAATAAAATACAAGTAATTGAAAATAATATATAAATAATAAAATAAGAAATCCAGTATGGTAAATAATACAATGATATTCATTCGAGCAACGTCACGTAAACGGAGTTGCATTCCCGAAGGAAATTAAGAACCGCGGAAATACACACCTTTCTCAAACACACAATTTTACTCTTTACCAAGTCACAAATGTAATATTCACGAAATAATCCTACCTTTTTTTCCTTCGTATATATATATTATTAAACTATACATATATATACAAATTTACATTTATTTTCTTCATTATTTCATGTGTTTTTTTCAACACCAAAGTCATTTTTCTAAATATTATTTTCATATAATAATATTTATCTCAAACAAATTAAACTTACTAAAATTGTATTATAAAATATATTACAAAATAATATAATATTCTTCGACAATATCTCGTTAAAGTTAATTTATTTTTTGGTGGCTTTTTTTTTTTCAGTTCGCAAATCATTTTAAGACATGGGTAGATATCGGGTCCAAGCAGTCCGAACTTTTACAGCAAAAAAAAAAAAAAAAAAAAATCCAGAGGTCCAGAGTAAGTATCCAAACTTATATTTTATATATATAATTCTCACAAATATACGCGAGAAAAGAATATATAGGTATAGTGAGAGTAAAAAAAATTGAATAAAAAAAAAAAAAAAAATTTTGAAAAGAGGGTAATCCTTGGACCTGATGTGTGTTACATTACGAGTGCCCTTATACACGCCCGCGCACTCATCATCGCTTGGGATAATAGAGTGGGCGTACCAAAAAATTTAACAGACTTGGGAGTACACCCGTCCACTATATATATGCCATCAAAAAAATACAATAATAAATAAAATAATAAAAATGATCATCAAGAAAAAAATATAAATAAACGACTCGTATATACGAGCGACGTCCACCAATGTTGATAAAATCAACTTGAAAAAAATAAAATAAAGACATACAGACATACAAAAGACAGACATTCTCATACACCTATATAAGTTCATGCACTGTGTCTGAGAAAAAAAAAAAAAAAAATATCAAGTACACATAAAACAAAGCAAGGATGCGTAATGCAAAAAAAAAAAAAAAAAAAGAGAATTAAATTTAAAAAATGAAAAAAACATGCATTTAAAGAGGAGGAGACATCCTCAATTGACATTGTATTTGATTGGTCAAAAAATTTTAATAACCACAACTTGGATAGGTTAGTGGATTACGCATGAGCATGATCATGTTGATATGTCACCAATGTGCGCGAATCGTTGACTGGTTGACATACTCTGTTGACAATTTTATTGGTGACAACTCGTTTATACAAATTGCGCTTGCGTATATATAAAATAATAATGACAAAGGTAAAAAATCATAACATAATTTATAGATATTTATTTATATCTATATGATATTGTAAAAGAAAATTTTGATATTAAAGAAAAGCTATCTTGATGGTAACGTGTCTCATGGGATAACAAAAGAAAAAAATCTAAAAATAATAGTAGACTGCAGAATAAAATTGAGTTGATATGATGGATCTTTGGAGTATTTTGAAGTGGTGCAAAACAGATATTGCAGAAATGAAGAGTAAAGAGAAATCTTTGAGACATAAAAAAAAATAAAAGAAATTTCAAAAAAAAAAAAAGAAATATGAAATGCTGAAGAAGAGAAAGATTTTTTATGTTGTAGATATATATATATATGAAAAATAAAATAAAAAAAAAAGAGGGTGAGGGTGAGGATGAGGATGAGGATGAGGATGAGGTGACCCCGGGAAAGAGGATGATTGTACAGAGGAGAAGTTTGTCGGAGGATCGATATGGCAGAGGCGCCCTGAGTTCTGGATTCTTGTCCCTGGCTGCCATTGGTCATAGCTCCAGCCTAGACTCTCCTTTTCTCATTTTATTTTTTAACTTGTTCATCGTTCATTCCTCTTTTTCTATTTGTTTTTCTATTTTTCACTCTTTCACTCTTTCATATCTTTACTTTAACCCTTGTGCTGTATATATACACCCCTTTACTCTCTTTATATCCATCAACCCAACCAACCCAACCACCCACTCACTCACTCACTCACTCTCAACAAAATACTTTAACCTCTTTTTTTTTTTTTTTCTATTTTTATCATACATCCTTTCGTGAACTCTTTCATCCCTCTCGACAAACCGAAATCACAAAATTCAACATCAAAAAAAACAAAAAAAACAAAAACCATTATAAATAAAAAAAAAAATTTGTAATTTATTTATCAATTAAAAAATATTAACTTAATTTATTTTTTTATTCACAATTTTTTTTTTTTTTTTATGTATAATTATTCACATATATGATCCCACGCGATGACAGTCTGTATAGATAGACATTGGTATTATTACAAGGTATACTTTAATAACCTTCGGAAGTTGGCATACTTGAATATGGATGAAGAAGAAAACTTGTAGAATATATAACCAACCGCTTAAAAAAATATATTAAAAAAAAAGAAAAAAAAAAAAACATGCTCATTGCGGAGACATAATTACCTTAATTAACGCTAATATGTTAAAATCATGATGATTTAAAAATTAAATTCAATTTCTTTGTCAATTTTTTTTTATTTTATTTTAATTTATATATATTGTCCCTATTTTATTTAATCATCACTAATCATTCTCATTGATGTGTATGTGTTACTGTCATTTATTTTTAAAATACAAAACAATTTATAGATAAATAAATATATTGATGAAATGCCGCTGAGTTGAATATTGTGAATAATTGTGAGTTAAGGATATGTTTAGATAAAAAATAAAATAAAATAAAATAGTTTATTTATATCAAATGAAGGTGAATTACATGAAATGATTGTTGGACTAAATTAATTCCATATATAGGTCTTCAACTGCTGCATCAACACATACTTGAATATTTTTTTTTTTTTTATCTATATGTTGTTGGTTGGTTGGTTGGTTGGTTGGTTGGTTGGTTTGGTTGGTTACTTTCTTGGGGTACTTGAACATTGCGTTAGTATAAATGCAGAGAGATACATAAATTCATGAGCAGTAGAAAGAGTAACAACCCAATGACGCCACGCTAACTTCCGTGACGTTGTTGTATATGGTATTTTTATTTATTTAAAAAAAAAAATTTTTTTTTTTATTTTAAGTTTGAATTGACGATGTGTGCGCGATGTTTGCAGCAATGGTATTCATGAACCGACACGGTAATTAGGGACACTAGCATTGCCTTCTAACCGGAAGTCACCTGAAGAATTCTTATATATTTCTTTCATTTTATTTTATTTTTTTTTTCTTATAAATTTACCCTTTAATTTAGACGGTAAAGAAAAGGTAAAATTTTCACTCTTATTATTATTATTTTCTTTGTTTATAAATTATAAATTAAAAATTAAAATATAAATATATTAACCGGAAATAATTATACATATATTATATATAAATTTTATAATTTTATATATTTGTCATTTATTTTATTTTTATGATTAAATAAACAATAATAAATTTTATAATACCAATAATATTATATACACAACAATTTTACATATATTAATATGCAAAATCAATTTGCAGATATAATTTGTTGTAGAGTTAAACGCCCAAAGAGATTAAAAAATTTTAAAAAAAATTAAAACAATGGACAAAAGAAATATATGCAAAGATGAAAGCCGGGTATATAAAATAAATTCAAAATTAAAAAAATTAAAAAAATACTGTTGAGAGTATATTACGCGAGCTTGGAAGCCAATTATTCGCGCGGCTTGACCTGAAGGCAATGTGATACCTCGCACGCATAATTTTCTTCATGAACACAAATACATATTAATAAAAAGAAAAAAAAAAAAAAAATATATATATATATTATGCATACATATATATGAACCTCTTGAATATCTATATGTATATATATAATAATATTTTAATGAAGATATAACAAACTTGGCTGAGACATCTTTACGTTTGTTGTAATTTTTTTTTCATTTTTTTTCTTCTCATGCTTGTTACTCTTATTCTTTCTCTTGCAATTGTATATGCCAAGACAAATATATATTTTTAAAAAAATGAAACAATAAAAATACGATACTTTGAAGATGTGTGCTTCAAGTTTATTGTGTGTATTTTTTTTTAATTTTATTTTCTATATATAAAGTTGTATGGGCGTTTTGCTGTTAATCAAATGAGCACACTCGTAGTAATATAACGAGAGAATTTGATAGCCACAGGCTAATATGTAAGATACACCACACCAGATTGCACTTGAATAACATTTTTATTTTATTTTAATATACATATATATAAAATAATTAATTTATATTTTTTTTAAAATAATATCATTAATTATTTTTATCTTTTAATAGATATTTTTATAAATTTAACGCGGAAATCAGGACAATGACAACTCACCTGCATTCTCGTGAACTAAATTTGATATAATTATGAATTTACTAGACAATAAAATACAAATTTAAAATGATTTTTTATTAAACTGTTAATATTTATTTGAGAAAAAAATTTATATATTTTGTAATTTTCATGTTTTATGTTGTGGTTTAATTGAAAAATATAAAATGAGTAAATTGTATAGATGGTTTATTGATTCAACAAAATTGAGACTGAAATTTTGACGATGCATATAAGTAATAATGAGGTATATGGGAATAAGAAAATAATATTACGAGGGAAGAGACATGAAATTAAAAAATAAAAAAAAAATCAGTCGAAGATCATGTAGTGTTGAGTTAACGAGGTGGTCCCCGGGGAGCCATGAAAAATGGGTACAAAAAAAAAGCCTCGATATATCCATTAAAAGTTGCGGTAAAAAATAAAAGAGAAAAAAAAAATAATAAAATAAGATGAGAAAAAAATATATATAAAAAAAGTATGTAGAAAGTGTGTGAGAGTGTCGTTAGGATAGGACAGAGGGTGATTAGCGTTTTTAATATAAAGTCCATGGCGCCTTTTAATTTACAAAATATTATTATAATTTTTTTTTTTTTTTTTATATGCTTAACTTTGACTAAAAGGATTTGGCAATAAACAACAACTGAATCGTGCAATATTACGTATAAGGGTGTTAAGATTTGAAACAAAAAAAAAAACAAGTAAAATCTTCCCCAAGGGTTCAAAATGGATTTACAATGTTCTTTTAAGACTTAAAAAAAATATATACATGTCATGAAAAAAAGTCATTTAATATATATTTTCAATTCCATTAACAAGTTTATCCATAAATATTCACCAACATCATTATAAAAATATAAATTATATTTGTCTTTTAAATATATTATTCACGCAAATGTAAATTTATTTTATTATATTTATATATATTTCAAAATTAATTCAAGACAATGTGAATATTATTATTCATGACTTTTTTTATATTTTTATTTTTATTTTCATACCAGGAAACAATCGAGGACAATATGTTTCGATATAATAATTCTTAGGTAAGTATACATCTAATTACCCTGAAGTTAACGTCAACAATTTTACAATGATTTATGATTAAATTGTTTGGCAATCGACCTTCGAAGAAAGACTTCCTCAAGTAAACCATGCGAAACACATATATACCATACAGACCCCAAGAGATAAAAAAAATATATATATTCCCCTACATTTTTATATTGACTTTCGTTAAAAACTATCCATGAGTATTTGGTCATTTATCATCAACGTCTCGACGTGAGCCCCGAGGGTGCATCATAGGATCAACTAAAATCAGACAAAAATAAAAAATATAATAAACAACATAAATATGAAATTTTGATTTTTTATCTAGTTATATTAAACTGACCTGCAAATATAGACAAGACTCTTACCCTTTTTTTTTTTTTTTTTGGCTAGTTTTTTTATTTTGTTATAGAATTTATGAGATTGTGAATTATGAAAAACTTGTCGATCAAATATATGATGACCTTACTTTAATATATCTCTATAAAGATGCTTCAATTTGAAGGGAAAAAAAAATATAATAATTGAAGATGAAGAATATATAATTGGGGATGATAAATAAACAGGTGTAATGAATGAAATTGGAAATACAATATTATTTGATGTTTAAAAGTTGCAGAATTATTATTTTTTATGTATTAGTTTTTTGATGGTTGAGAATCGTGGGATAATATACAACAAGCAACAAGTCATTTTGCAAAGAGCTTAGAAAGACAAGAGAACCAAATAAAAAAAAATTCGTTTATATATTATAAAAAAGTATGGAAAAAAAAAAAAAACACCTACGTGTCCATTGATGGTACACACATAACGCCTTCAAATTACAGAGTCAAGAAAGTTCATCCATCATTGTTTTTTTATGTTTTTTTGTTTTAACAAATTTTTTTTCGGGTTCGCAGGACCCAAAAGGTCCTGGCAACGCCCAAGTGTTTAAGTCGTTAGCAATTTCCTGCACGGGACTATTTTTTTAGTCTCAAATTCCATATGGCTCGATAATACAAGATAATACTTTGACCATATCCTGCCCTTTTGCTTTTTATATGCCAATTTTTAAATACCTTTTATTTTTTTTTGATTTCTTTTTCTCCTTTTGCTACATAAATCACTCGATCGAAATCTATCGTTTTATATTTAATTGGGTTGTTTCGATAAATGTGGTATAAATATGTATTTTTTAAATATTAAAATCGAAATATTATTATTTTCAAATTAACTTATTGAAATACCACCAGGGTGCACCAGAATCTGGACACTTGTTTTGAAAATTTTCAAGAAATTGTTGATTTTTGCTGTTGGTAATGTTGAAATTTATTATTTATATTTAACCAAAGTATGAAAATAATAATAACGTTTTCTTCAACAACTGGGATTATTTTCTTGATAAAAAATACAAAATTAATATCAAATCGAATATATATTTTTATTTATTTTTTGTCGTACAATTATGTATAAAAAAAAAAATTATTACAAAGAAAATTTATTAAATATAGACATTTAATTCTCGTCTACATGAAATCAGTCTGAAATATTCATTAACTTGATTAAAAAAAATCCCAACAACATACATTGAAAAAATTCATTCAAAGTATATTAATAACATTTTAAAAAAATTGTTATTATTTAATTAATTAATATAATAAATACCCATCACCATCCACTAGATTTACACAATAATATTATTAAATTATAATAATAAATAAATTAATTTCTGTTATCTCCAGTTGTTTCTTCGTTACTTTGTTCAATTCTTGAGCTAGGTCTGATTCTATCAAAATCTTGATGTGATCCATAATTTTTTCTATTATTATTTCTATCTGTATCTTTGATATTAACTTCTGTACCAACTTGAACTGGCCATTTTGATTTTTCTTCTGTTTTATTATCTTCATCATTATTATCATTATTTCTTGATTTATTTTCAATTCTTGATGTATCTTTAATACTTGCATGATCAACATCTTGTTCTCTGTGTTTATAATCATCATATCTGTCATATGGATATCTGTCATATGATCTATCATAATAATTTGTTCTTTTAATATATGGATCATATGAATCATATGAACCAGTTGGATAATTTCTATATCTGTATCTTAAATCAATTGGATTTGGTAGTTTTTTATAATATGGATCTCTATTAATTGGTGGTGATGGTATTGATGCTCTTCCAATATTATCATATGGTCTTTGATATGATCTTAAATCAATTGGTTTTCTAACAATTTCTGGTAATGTTGCATAATAAATAATTCTTTTTGGTTTTGGAGTTGGACGATTTCTATAAATATCAAAATCTTCAATTCTATAACGATCTGGTGTAAATGTTGGTTCATTTAATCCACGTATCATAAATTCTCTTTCAGTTCTAATTTGTTCTGGATAATAATAACTTTTTGAATATGACATATCAAGATCTCTTGAATCACGATAATTATTATAATTATTTTTATATGTATAATCATCGTATGAATGTAATGGTAAATCTCTTGATTCTCTTGATTCTTTTGTATCAATTGAACTTCTACGATTTGATGTTATAAAATCAACATGTGGTGGTTCATCATGATTCATTTTTTTTAATTCAGTATTTTCATTTTTAAATAATTCATCAATATTTTTATTTTTATAAAATTCAATCGACATTGGTTTTGACCATGTTTCAATTGGTATATTCATTCTAGCTTCACGTACATTTTTAATTATATTTTTTTTATCATCAATTTTTTCATCATCAATTAATTCACGACGTATACGAGATTTATTATTATTTAATTCTTTATTATTAAATATATTATCTTCTAAACTTTCAGGACATGAAGAACGATTTTTATTATATTTATCTGTTTTTAATGATTTTTCAAATTGTCCTGATGATATTATTTCTACATCAATATTTTTTTTAGGTTTACGAAATATATTTTTAAATAATGGATTATCAAATAATATTTCTGGATCATAATCATTTTCCATGTCTTCTAATTCTTTTGAATTTCTTGATGATAATACAGGATTAATTGTAATTTGTTCTTCAATAAATTCTTCATCATTTTTGTCATGATGACCAATACCACTGACACTACGAATTTCAAATGCTGATGTATCACTTCGTAGCCAAGATGGACCAGTTGATGATTCAGTATTTTTACTTGGTGATATGTCCCAAGCTGTACCAATACCACTTCCAAATGTTGTTGATATCAAAGTCAATAGCACTATTGTACAGCGCATTTTAATTCCTAAAATAAAATTAAATAAATAAATGAATAATCAAATATACTTGCAATGAATTGATATGAATAATAGCATAATTTTTTTTATTATTTTATTCATAATTTATATCAGAGTTGACAATTTAAATTGTACTTGAATTGTTATATATAAAATTAAATTTATATCACGATTTTAAATCTAGTTGATTGTATTATAATCAGTGGTGCGTTAATGTCATGAAAAAATAATTTTTTTTCACCAAAAAAAATAATAATACAAACAATACTTTGGACGGAAGAACGACCAGCCTGAGTTCCGGTTTATTTATGTTCCAGTTGTTTGCGAGAACGATGACACCTCTTAGCTATATATTTATTTATTTATTTATTTTTTATATATACCTTTTATTTATTATTTCAATTATCGTTACAAAATTGATTACAACACGAACATGATAAATTATGTTATACTATATACATGACAATTTGATATATATAATTACTAAATTTTTTTAGGAATTGTAATTATTTTTTCAAGTTTAACAATTAAAAAAATTAAGAAAAATATATTTAATAAAATAATTAAAAAAATTAGAACATGAAATACCATGACATAAAATTTAATATATAATAAAAAATACAACAGAATATTGTAAATAAGCGGAACATAAATAATTTTCTCAGTAAACAGACAAATTATTGCACGGTCATCAAAATTACTTCCGGAATTTTACAGTTAACAAGGTTCAATGTGCTGGACAAATATTTTTAATTTAAATAAAATATAAAATTTATTATAAAATTAACAAACTAAAATAGCTTTAATAATTTAATTAATTAATTAATTAAAAAAAAATACAATTTTATTAAATAATCAAGATTTTAACAAAATAAAAAATAAATAAATTTAAAAATTTTTCCATTTTAAAAAAAAATAAACAAAAGACATTTCAACAATTAAAATTTTAATATTAAAAACTTATATTTGTAAAATACATTTATCAAAATATTTTAAATACTTTAATTGTTTATTAAAAAAAAAAAAATCTTGAAATTTGAGAATAAATTATATCAATAAATTTATTTGATATATTTTTATTTGAATTCACGGAAATAAGATAAGAAATACCTTGAATAATAATGACGATTATATGATAAAATTTAAATTAATAATTAAAACATACCTTGTTTAATTGATGTTGATGAAAATATTGGAATTATTCGTCAAATAAAAATAAAGTTGATCAAGTCTTACTGGTGTAAAAATAATAAATAAAGCTTGTAATAATATTACTACTGTTTACCACTGTGTTTATTTGTCAAGTGAATGCATAGAAATGATCATCAAATGAACATCCAGCTAACCAGTGCAACTGTGATTTTGTCCCCTTCCATAATATCAATTTGTATACATAAATTATTACCGTTTTTTATAACATAATCATTAAATTCATTTATTAACCAAACCGCTATACAATGCTAAAAAATTATCTCATGCAATTAAAATATAAAAAAAAAAAACATTGTATTTTAAAAATACAAAAATATATAAATATAAACTTGATATAATTTTGTTAACTGTTAAATTTATTTACAACTTATATTTACATTTAAATTTATTCATCGTGGGATGAATTAAATTATCAATTTTATTGTGTGAAAAAATTTTTAAATAATTATGTAATAATAAAAAATGTTAAATAACAAAATATAAAATCTTAACTACGTGTGAAATCACTGATTACTTTTAGCGATTTAAATGCATTGTTTTTAAATATAAAAATTTATAAACAGTGTTTATTTTCAAATTTAAATTATTTGAATTTGAATTTTATCAACTGTTGGTAAAATAGAATAATCAAAATGGCGATAGTTAATGAAAGCAGCGACAGATGGAGCCAATTACAAAATATATATTCATCATTTTACACATGTGCATGTCGTTGGCTTTTCTCAGGCCTTTCCTTTTCTGATTCATCTAAGGTATAGGAAACACGCATCATTTACAATTAGTGTTTTAATCATTATATATAAATGAAATCATTTTATAAATTTATTGTTAATTATAAAAAGCGTGATCATAAACATTGGATTAATATTAATTATTATTTATTTCAGATCAGTTAGCTTCTAAACAAAATGTCTGACGTTGAAATGTAAGTCAATTTTTTTAACAATTATTTTTACTTGTAACATTGCATTTATTTAAAATAATTTATAAACATAATAAGTAGCTTGCAAAATTTAATAATTATTTTAATTTATAAATTATCATAATTAATATTTTTCCATGTAAATATACTTTTTTTTTTAAATATCAGTTTATAAATGTTGTAATAGAGACACCTAACCTCTAAATTGTTGTATAAAAAAATGTGATTAATTTTTTATATTATTATATGAGTAATTGAAATTTTTTATTGTAAAATAATTAATAAATTATTGTAATTTATTCAATATGATGACAACTAGGCTCCCTCTTCTGAGGAACCCAAAAAACCCTGCTGTTATAACCTATGTCTGATTATAAAACATAATCAAACAATAATTTATAATTAAGTTTCAATGTATTTTATTAATTTATAAATTATTATTATTTATAGTGAAGATGTACCTTCTGCAGCAGTTGGTGGACAAATGGACGTCAACACAGCACTCCAAGAAGTCTTGAAAAATGCTCTCATCCATGATGGTGTTGTACATGGTCTCCATGAATGCGCCAAAGCACTCGACAAGTAAGTTTACATTTTTTATTGTTTAAATTAATATTTTATTATTAATATATTTATTTAATATGATGACAATTAGGCTCCCTCTTCTGAGGAACCCAAAAAACCCTGCTGTTATCACCTATGTCTGATAATGAATAAAAAATTATTTAAATAAATAATTAAAATTTAATAATACATGTTTATTAATTGATAATAATTTTTTTTTTTTTTTTTATTATTATTTTACAGGAGAACAGCAATGCTTTGCATTCTTGCTGAAAATTGTGATGAAGCTAGTTACAAAAAATTGGTAACAGCTTTGTGCACTGAACATCAAATTCCACTTATCAAAGTTGACAATAACAAAAAACTTGGTGAATGGGCTGGTCTTTGTAAAATCGATAATGCTGGTAAAGCACGTAAAGTTGTTGGATGCTCATGTGTTGTCATCAGGGTAAATAATAAATTTAATATTTATAATTATTATATTTAAATAAAATATAAAATGATGACAATTAGGCTCCCTCTTCTGAGGAACCCATTAAAACCATGCTGTTATCACCTATGTCTGATGATAATATTTAATTAATTATTAATATTTATCTTTAAAAATTATTAACTTATTTGTTTATTAATATTTGTTATTTTTATATTTTGTTTCAGGACTTTGGTGAAGAAACTCCAGCAAAGGATGTCCTTATGGAATATCTTAAACAAAACACAAGTCACTAAATTTGTATTAATTGCTTGTTTTTTGTACTATAAATAAAGTAATACAAAATTTTTAAAATTAATGAGATTTATATTTTTATTTCAAATTTAAAATAAAATATTAGCTTAGTTTAATTATTATTTTATTTTATTTTTATCTTTTTTTGTTCAATTTAAACTTGATTATTTTTTTATCAACTAAATTGTTAATAAATATTTTATTAACTTTATTAGATGCAAGTATTTTTATGAGATGCCCAATCTTTAACTTGACATTCTCTGAAAAATAAATTTATCATCAGTAAATTTAAATTGATTTAATTGATTAAATATTACCTTCCACAGTAAAAAATATTTTTACACTTGGAACATTTTTTTGTAGCATTACTACGACATAAAGCACATTGTTTAACATCTTTTATAAATAATTTATCAATATCATATGCACCACTGAGTATTTCAGCCATTGATTTGATATAATCAATATTTTTAGAGAACAATGATTCTTCTTGAATTTTAGCTAATTTTTTCCATTTTTTATGGTATTTTTCAATAATTGATGATTTAATTTGTGGAATAATTTCTACTATCAAAGGTGATTGTTTTGTGTAATCTGTTTGAGATGAAATGTTCAAGTAACTCAACCATCTACGAAGATCCATCAATGGTGCAATTTGATCCAAGACTTCTTCATGTAAATATTTTTGAAGCTAAAAATTAAATATATAGTAAATATTTAATTGATAAAAATTAATAATAATTTTACCTTAATTAATTCAGTCATTCTAAAATCAGTTATTTCATAATAAGGACCACATTTTGGATTTAATAATAATTCTCTTAATCCAAGCCAAACTTGTCCTTCAGCTCTACAAATTTTATTAGCTTCATTTTTTTCAATTTTTTCCCATGATGAATTGTAAATTATTATTTCATTATTTTTATTAATTTTTTTCCAAGGTTTTGTTTCAATTAATTGTGTAAATAAATAAGGTATATCATGTGTTGTTAACATTCTTTTTAAAATAGACAATGAAATATTATCTGAAAATCTTGCAAAATATCCAATAATTGATATACACTTTATTCCAATATCAAATTCAATTTCATTTTTTTTAATTGTTAATTCTTCAATACAAGATATATTTTCTAAATTTTTTATTGTTTCTGAAATTTTATTATTTTTTTGAAATACTAAACGAGTGATATAATCAACAGCATAATCAACTAAATCAAGAGCTGAATCATCAAGACTCTCAACACCATCACAGTGATATAAAATATTTTCTAAAAGTGAAACTGAAATATTTTCATGATATAAAATACTGTAAATCATAAATGTATTTGTTGGTTCATTATTATTATTAATTAAATGATGATAAACTTTATTTTTCCATACTGATATTTGTATTGCTTCATGTATTAATATTATTATTTTTTGAAATGTAACAAACCATTCTTTAACAATTTCTGTTCTTGAATTACTAACTTCTAATATACTTTGTTGACTCAATAACATTAATTTTTTATGACACTCAAACCATCTATTAAAATTAATTATTATTTATATAATTAAATTAATTAATAATTATTATTTATATAATTTTTTATTTACTTTTTAGTTCCAAAATCTTCAAGTTTTGTTGGTTCAAGATTTTCAATTAATGCTTCAATTTCATAATGAAGTAATATATCTTTATTATCTTCATCCATTTTTTTATTTATTAAATATTTTTTTTTTTTAAATAAATAAATTATAAATTATTAAATCTATATATTTATCAGTTACCCTGGTAACAAATTAATCCCGCTTTAAAATTAAATTTATTTAACATAAAATGTTCCCAGTCATAATTTTTTAGGGGAAAAAATGAAAGGTATCACTGTTGTAAATTATTATGATGATTATTATTATTATTATTATCAAAACAATGACGTTTGTTTATAAAATATGTAAACAAAAATAAAACTCATAAAATTTATATAAATAAAAAATAATAATGGATTTAAAAACATTGCTCCAAAAAGCTTCAAATGTTAATGATAAAAAATTAAGTCCAGATGATATTGAAAAACAAGAAGATAATTATTTCAATGAATATTATAAAAAATGGAAAGGATCAAAAGCTGAGGATAATGATTTTACATATAAAATAATACCAAAATTTTATTTCAAGGTATTTATTAATTTTTTTATAAAATAATTATTTATCAATTTAAAAAAAAAAAAAACAAAAAATATTGGTATATAATTTTTAGTTACCAAAAGATGAAATATTACCACAAAAATTACGTGAAGAAACTCGTGCATTATTTTTACAACGACGTTCACGTCAATTATTAAATAATGAAGAATTAAGAGCACTATGGGTACTTCTTGGTACAAATCATAGTCCACCAGTATCATCAAATGATGAAAAATTAATTGATTATGAAGATTTTAAACATGTTGGAAAATTAGCTGGTGCTAAATGTGCACCATATTTTACAGCTGGTGTATTTGCAAAATTACAACAAGGTGATCGTCATGGACGTATATGTATTATGGCACATTTTAATTATGTCATGAGAAAAGTATGGCTACATCAAACAAGAATTGGTTTATCATTGTATGATGTTACTGGTCAGGGTTATCTACGTGAATCTGTAAGTTAATATTAATCATAATCAAATAATTATATGTATTTATTAAGTGATTTATTTAATTTTTTAAAGGATCTTGAAAGTTATATATGGGAATTAATACCAACATTACCACAACTTGAAGGATTAGAAAAATCATTTCATTCATTTTATGTATGCACAGCTGTTAGAAAATTTTTATTTTTTTTGGATCCACTTAGAACTGGTAGAGTTCGTATACAAGATATATTAGCATGTAGTTTTTTAGATGATTTATTAGAATTACGTGATGAAGATTTACCAAAAGATTTACAAGAAGCTAATTGGTTTTCTGCACCATCAGCACTTAAAGTTTATGGACAATATCTTAATCTTGATAGAGATCATAATGGAATGTTAAATAAAGAAGAATTATCTGGGTAATTTAACAATTAATTAATTAAATTTGTCTATTTATTAATTTGTTTATTTGTTAATTTATTTATATTTTAGATATGGTACTGGAACACTGACAAGTGTTTTTTTAGATCGTGTATTTCAAGAATGTTTAACATATGAAGGTGAAATGGATTATAAAACATATCTTGATTTTGTATTGGCATTAGAAAATCGTACTGAACCACAAAGTCTTCATTATCTATTTCGTATATTAGATATTAATAATAAAGGTTATCTTGATACATTTTGTTTAAATTATTTTTTTCGAGCAATTCAAGAACAAATGACATCACATGGACAAGAACCAGTTAGTTTTGAAGATGTTAAAGATGAAATATTTGATATGGTTAAACCAGCTGATCCATGTAAAATAACACTTCAAGATTTATTAACATGGTAAATTATTAAAATTAGCTTTTTATTATTGCTATTATTTTATTATTTAACAATTAATTAATTTGTTGTTTTATTTTATTATTATTACAGTGGACAAGGTGAAACAATGATTAGTATTCTCATTGAATTTCATGGTTTTTGGGCATATGAAAATAGAGAAGCAATGGCTGCTGATAGTGGTGATGAATCATCACAAGTTTAGATTTATTAAATTAAATAAATTTTTGTAATTAATTTTTTTAAAAATTAATTATGTCTTGTTGACTAACAATAATACAATAATCATGTATTAAATTTTTTTTTTTTTTTTTCAAAAATTACTACTTATAGCTAATATAAATCATACAATTATTTTTATAAATTTTAAATAACAATTTTATTATAATTAATTCAATTATTATTATCATTTTTTTTAATTTGCAAGATGTATTTTTTTATTTTTATAATAAGTTGATTTGATTTAAGAATGATTGATCAGCTGTGTTGTAAAACATAACCTTAAGAAACATAAATATTAAGTAATATTTTTTCATTGATATAAACAAATACTTGATTGCATAATAATTATTTAATAATTAATAATAACATAAACAATATAAAATGAACAAAGAAGAAGCAAAATATCATACAGTAGAAAAAAATCCATGTTTTGAGGTAAATTAATATTTTTAAATACTTTCAATATTTCAAATGATCAATATATAATTTATTAAATAACAATAAAAACAATATAAATTAATTTATTATTTATTTAGGAACAAAATTTAGCACAACAATGTCTTGTCAAAAATAGTTACAATCGTGAACCTTGTGCTTTATATTTTGATAATTATAAAAATTGTAAAAAATTTTGGGTAAGTTCAAACAAGATGACTTAAACAATTGACTATTAACAATTTTAATTATTACTTAATTTATTGTTATATTTTAATTAGAATGATGTACAAAGAAATAGAAGTAATCAAAGAATAGAACCAGCTCTTCCACCACTTGAAGAAAGACGTAAAATAAAAGAAGAGTATCTTAAAACATTTAAAAAAGAATAATGAAAAAATTGTTATTCAATAATTATAAAAAAATAATACATAAAATAATTGAGTATTCATTTTATTACAATATCAGACAAAAAATAAATAAACAACAATTGTTACACAACATATTCACATCAAAAAAAAAAAAAAATGTTTCTTTTTTTCTTTTGATTATTTAATTAATTATCAATATTGTTTATAAAGATTGAATATATTAATTTATTATTTAAATGAAATTTAATTGATATACAAATGTATCAATGCAATACAATAATTTTATGATTTATTTTAAACTATAAAGACTTTTTGGAAATTTAATTTGAAACCTATTTTTTGTACATTTTTTTATTTTTTTATATTTAAATTTTATATTGGGATTCTATATATATATTTATATTTATCTGAGTAAATAATAAATAAAAAAAAATTAATTAAATAAATTAATAATCATGAAAACTTAATTATAAAAAAAAATATCGAGTATAATATCGGAATGAATTATTTTTATGATATGAAAAAGTAAATAGATTTTTAATTATTATTATTATTTTTCACAGTTAATTGTTTATACATATAATTATTAATTTTCTATAACTTTTTCACTTTCATTCTCTCTTTAATTTTAATCTCTTTTGTATTTTTTTTTATATTAATTTTACTTTTAAATTGTTAAATTACAACGGCCTGTTGTCGAGATGTAATAATGGCACGATGATATTTTATAAATATCGAAAATATAATTAATAATTATTATAATATAATATCCGAGAGACGATACACAATAAAAACAAGGTAAATTTTTGTTCTCAACAACACGAGCAGTTCGTTAAATAATCAAGAGTATTTTTTTTTGTTTTATCAACAGACGGAAATAATTAAATAATAAAAAAAAAATAAATAAATAAAAAATCAATAAAGATAATTTGTGAAACTATTAGACAATTGTGGAGTATTATCTGTACATTGATCTAAATTAATTGATTAATTTTCCTATCAAAATGTAGGTATATTTTTTAATTTGTGATAAAACATATGTGATATCTAATTTGTTTCGGCAATTTTTTTTTTCAACCAAATATTAATTATTCTTTGCCTTTGTGTATTTTATATTTTTAAATATAAATTATCGTGTATCGCCAGCAAGAAGTCATTCTGAATGTGGTGTTCTAATTTTAAATGCGTTTATTCGAAAATGACGACACATTTGACGTACCTTAAAAAGAATAAAGTTAATTATTAATTTAATTAAAATTATTTTATTATTTTACAGATTTAATTTACTTACTATACAAGCACCATAATGTACATGAGCACCAACAGCAATTATTGCTAATAAATACATTATTTCACGATCATAATTTGGTGCAATATTTGATAATAATGCTGCTCCAGTAACTGGTAGTAAAATCCAGGGGAGTATTTCACATCTTGTATTGCTCATTTGTGATACAATTAATCGACACTAAATAAAATAAATACTTTTAAATTATTAAATCAAATAAATACTCATTGAATTTATATTATTACAAAAAAAAAGTTATTTGTAACTTACACAAATATTTGAAAATATTGTTCCAATAGTAAAAAAAATAATTCTTGGATCAGTATTAATAATATTTGTTTGTGAATGAGTTATCCAATATGTTGCTATTGCTATAAATAATACAAGTGGTACTAATGGTCTTACAGCTTCAATTAAAGTACGATTTTTACCAGTTTTATCTCTGTATGCACTGTAATTATTAAATTGTTAAAATTAACAAATAATTTAAAAAATACCTATATTTTAAATAATTTAACTTACACATAAACATTCCAAATAACAACTGGCAATGTTGTAACTAATGCAGTAACATAAAGTAATATTTCAAAAATAATACCAGCAGATAAACCAAATAAATTAAATTTCCACATTTCATGACCACCAAATCCAGTCAAAATAAATACTGTTATTGTTGCCTAAAAATTAAATAATAAATAACAATATTAATATAAACATATATATTTATCTAATTTAATAATTAATTAAAATAATTATATTTATTTTATTTACCACCATAGATGCATCATAACCCCAAGGAAGAAATAAAACTCCAGTATTATATTTTTCCCAATGACTTAAATAAAAATTAATAAATATATTCCAAAGAATAAAATACATTCTTAATGGTGATACACTGTAATCAGTTCTTCCAAATACTGAAAACATACAAGTTGTTA
Organism: Lysiphlebus fabarum; assembly: GCA_011426435.1. Classification (NCBI taxonomy): domain Eukaryota; kingdom Metazoa; phylum Arthropoda; class Insecta; order Hymenoptera; family Braconidae; genus Lysiphlebus; species Lysiphlebus fabarum. The sequence goes on from WSYQ01001031.1 coordinate 453,562, forward strand.
TAAACATTGCTGTCCAACTATCTAATCCATGATCAAACATTTCACCAAGTGGTCCAGATGTTTGTGTTCTTCTTGCTTGTTTACCATCAATTCCATCTAAATTACAAATAAAATAATATACAATCTTAGCAATTAATTAAAAATTAAAAACAACAATAATTTATATAATTATTTTGAATATATATTTACCAAGTGTATAAGCCATAAATATATTAAATGCTGCTGCAAAAAATACCCATTTTGGTATTGGTGGATAATCAGCAGCATCATCACTTGATCCATAATAATAATAATCATAATATGCAAACATTAAAAAATTTAATACAGTAAAAAGAAAACCAGAAAATGTCAAAACATTTGGAGCAACCCATTTTGGAAAAATCTGTAAATAAATAATTAATTAATATGTCAATCATATTTATAAAGTTCAATTATTTTATTTATTTTTTTAATTATATTTTTACACTTACTTGTACAACTTTATTCCAAAATGGGTGCATCACGTAGATACTTAGAGGACTTGTATCTAAACAGCTGTACTGTAATTTAAAAAAAAATAAATTAATTATAAATAATATCAAAATTAATATGTATTATTTATTCTATACAAGTTGTTTGTCTGAGTAATGATTATTTTCAATGCCAAATAAAATTATAGATTTGTTTATTCATTGTTGTTTAGTATAATGAGTTTTTTTTTTTGCAATATAATATTGTTATCTAACATATTCAATTACTGGCAATTAAATGTTTATATGATAAATATTTTATATTTTTAATAATATAATCATTTGATCGATTAGTATGAAGTCTAGACTAAACAGAACAATGACCCAAATCAACTCTGATATTTTTGTTTTTATATTGTATTATTTAATAACATAGTAAAGTTATCAAACAACAATTACTTAGATAAAAAATAATAACTACAACTAGTTAAATTACATAAATAATCTCACCTTATAATTATCAAAACCAGTCAGGTGTTCTTGAGTGAGGTATTCAACCTCCAAACAATTTCTTGACATTTTGATTTAATAATAAAATAATAATACAATCTAAAAATAAAATAATGTAAAATTAATAAATATAATTATTATTATTCATATGTTTATTATTTAATAATTTAATAGTGAATAAACAATACAATTTTTAGAAATTACAATCAAAATAATTTTATGACTGTAAATTTATATAATATATATTTTTTTTTAACCTCTTGAGTAATTGATTTAATTTTTTAATTTATTGATATTAATTAATCATATTAATATCAAATATATATTATAAAATTAAATAAATAATTAAAATTAAAAAAAAAAAATTAGAAAAATTAATAATTTTTTTTAAAAATATTATTTTTAATTTTACAACAATAATTTTAATTAATTTTAAATATTTTTTTTATAATTATTAAATTATTTGATATATGAGTAAAAATTATAAATTATTTACTATTTAACTATTTATTATTATTAATTTTTTGATGTTTTTCCAATAATGTATGGGTTTATATGGCTATTTTTTCTCACTTGGATTAATTAGTTTCACGCGTGCGCTGATGTACTCCAAATTAACATCCGATATGATACGATGTATGACCCTCACTGTATAATCTGTGAATATGAAATTTTTTTATTTAATTTTTTTTTTTATTTATCTAATGTTTTTCTTTTTTTAAATCATCACAAATCATGATGAATCATCAGGGGATTAAGTAATAATAATAACGCGTGTACCTACAAAAGCTGACGTTCAACTCAACAAAATTAAGGCGAAACTATCAAAGGATTACTGCGACAATTTTTGGCTGGATTTTCATGTAATGTTGTTGTTTTTATTTTTTTTTTTTTCAGAAGATGAAGAGCAAAATAAAGAAATACAATTAAATAAATAAATAAATAAATAAGCATTGACATTGAATTATTAATTATTTAATAATAAGAAGTTTATTTAAATAAAAAATATTATTACTGCTATTATACATTTGCTTGTAATTATTATAAAACAACATTATTATGAATATACAATTTGAGAGGTAACTTAGGAACCACTTGGATCAGAATAATCTTCACCAGAGTATTTTAAATATTATATTAATAATATTAATTAATTAATTTTTTATAGTATTAATAAGAATAAAATGTATATTAATTTTTACATATTAAATTTTATTTCATGTTTTAAAAAAAAAAAAATTGTAAACGCGCCTTTATTATTTCCAAACAGGAAGTCGGCCATTTTTTTTTTTTTTTTGAATGTTGGTAAACACTGATAAAATTAATTGACTAACTTCAGTTCAATCTCAGCGCCACACGAGAGAGAGAGGCAAATTGTTTTAACCTCAAATAATTATTGTAATTTTTAACAAAATTAACTTTTAATAAAATTACAAATTAAAAGTTTATAATTATATTTGAGAAAAATGGCTGAAAATATGCGTCAAAATATTGCAACATTACTCAAGAGTATCGAAAGGTAATTTATTTTATAATTAAATTATTATAATTATAATTTTTTATCTAAATTATTGATGTTTTTATTTCAAGCTTGATATTGATGATTTTTTTTTTTTTGTTGTAGATATAATCCTGAGAATATATCAACTCTTGAAAAATATGTAGAAATTCAATCAAAAGACAATGTTTATGATCTTGAAGCAAATTTGGCCTTATTAAAATTATATCAATTGAATCCAACACGTTTTAATGTAAACATTACTTGTCAAATACTTCTTAAAGCACTTACAAATCTTCCTCATACTGATTTTGTACTTTGTAAATGTCTTTTAAGTGAAAAAATTGTAAGTAATACATACAGAATATTTATATATCTGTAATACAGTTTAATAAATTATAAATTAATTATTTGACAGATGGCTGATGATCCAATTAATCAAATAATATTTCTTGGTGATATATTGGAACAATGTGATTTTCAATTATTTTGGTTACGTGTTGCAACAATGGCTGATCTTTGTGGAAGAATTGTTGGATTTCAAGATTCAATTAGAAAATTTGTTTGTCATGTTGTTGGTATTACCTTTCAAACAATTGATAAAACACTTTTAAATCAATTACTTGGTCGTGTTGATGGTAATTATAATATTAATATTAAAAAAAAAATAATTCATAAAATCAAAATTACATTTTGTTTTTAAATTTAATTAATTTACAGATGCAACACAAAAACATTGGGTTAAAAAATACGGATGGCAAGAACAAGATGATGATGTTATTTTCATTGCAAATCAAGATGAAAATATAAAAACTAAAAATATTACTGAAAAAATTGAATTTGAAAATGTTGCTAGTCTTATGGCATCATGTCTTTAAATAACATTAAAAAAAAATATAATAAATATCAATTTAACATTTTTTAATTAAATAAAATATTGATATAACAAAATATTGAATTACATAATTTTTTTTTTTATTAATCTTATTATTATTTATAATTTTACTGAATTAACTTTGACAGTAATTATAAATAAATAAATAATAAATATTGCGCAATCGCAGTTGCATTCATGAGGGCGCTACCTGAAAGACATGTCAATTGCGAGAGTTTTGTGGTTTTTTTTTTTTTTTTTGTTTGTTTATTTTATTGTGTGTTATCACAAGTATATGTGAATATATTTAGCAAAAGCTCTAACACAAGGATTCACCACCTTTTCAAGCATTTTGTTTTTAGTATTACACTGTCAATGTTGTGATTCCAACGTCGTAGACAAAATTTGATTTTATTTTTTATCATATTTATCATAATAATAATATAAAAACAAGTTTATATGATAAATAAACAATTGACACGTGATATTATTATTATTATATGTATTTACTGATATATTAAAAATATTGAGTCATAAATCTATTTGATATTTGTTAAAAACAAAAAGTTAATACAGCAAACAATCTGGCATGTTCTAGAATTCAATTCTACTGAGGAGGATTGCATAACATTTAAGGCAAGATATATTTTATAAATTAATAATTATAATTAATATTTATTATTTTCATTTAATAATTTAATTTTATATTTATTTTATTTGAGTTTTAGTTTTTCTTTTTATCAGATTTTAATACCGGCATTTATTGTCGGCCATAATGGAATAAAAAAAAAAAAACGTTTTTTTTTTTATTTTTTCTGACAATATAATTAATATTTACCTGATGTTTGTTCAACTTATCGATTATATTGTCATTAAGTACATGACTAATCTGTTGGATATTATAAAAAAATAAATAGAACATTTTAAATAATAAAAATAATATTTAGAGAAAAAATGTTTAAATAATGAAACGTAATTTCGATTATGTATATTTTTTTAATAATAATTTGTTGATTAGATATTCAGGTGATTCAAAATACGTCAAAATTATTTATAAATAATTTTTTACAAGATAATTTATTTATTTTTTTTTTCTATTTTTTTTTTTTAATGTTTTTATAATTTATTAAAATGATAATAATGATATTAAATATATATATAGGTACATAAAGATAAATAATAATTGATAGAAAAATAATAATATAAACAAAATAAATAAATTTCAAAATTTATAATTTTGATCACATGTTAAAATCGTGATCATTAGATTTCATCGAAATGATACAATTATCTTTACAACTCCCAGTAATTAACCAAGTTTTGATTAAAAATAAAAAAATTATTAATTTAAATTATTCTAAAACAAAAAAATATTAATTTAAAAATTTATATATTAAAAGTTAAAAATAAAATCTATAATTAAATTTTTTATTAATAAATTAAATACATGTTGACAATTTTATTCAATTTACAAAATGATTAATATTTATAAGCTTAAAAAATTATTATTTAGTTTTTTTTATTTTTTAAAATTTATATTATTATTATTCCTGGGTATTTGATCTTGGCAAATGATTTATCATCAGCTGTATTATGTGATAATATTAAAATACTCAGAATGCATAATTACGATATACCATATATTTTATTATAATAATTATAAATGAGATTATGTTTATATCAAACAGTTGTGTAAATAATAAAATGCAGATAATTTAACACCAGATGTTATTACCAAAAAAATTAAAAAACTAAATCATAAAAATTAAAAAAAAATTTTCCCTTTTTTTTTGTGCAAACTAATTATAATATTTTATAGAAATAAATTATTATATTTTATGTTTAATATATGACAACACAATCAACATTATTATATTCATTTAAAAGAAATTAAAAAAAAAAAAAAAACAGGTAATTTAATGGCGGGAGATTTACAACGCATGCGCAAATTCTAAATTGAATTTCGATCAATTGCATTTAAATTTACGAAATAAAAGTATTGGTTTTTTTTTTAATTAATAACTTATTTTTTTTTTAAATAAATTTGTTTATTTTTTTATAACTATATAAATTTTTTAAATCATAAAATTAAGTGATAAGGAGATAACCCGAGGGGTCGGTGCGTCGTGCTCATCGTGAACACGAGGGTCAGGGGTGTATTGAGCTTTTGTTGGTTTAATATTGAATGAGGCAAAAAATGAACAAAAAAAAAATAAATAAATAAATAATATGAAAAAAAAAAAATAAATAATAATAATTTGTTGATTTAAACAAGAAGAAGAAATATTATAAAATGAAAAAAATATATGACCACGATGATGATGATGATGCTCTCGGGGTCGTGGCCTCCATCGATACCGCTCGCAAAAGCGCACTTTGGACCAAATCTTAGTGACGAATAAAATGAATAAACTGACTGGCACAAGTGGCATTTACTTCAGTACTACTTTGACTGTCTAGGAACTTCTTTTGTATCCATAATCATCACAAAGATATCATTGATTTTTAATTAAAAAAAATCAAAATTAATATATATATAATCATTACTTGAATTTTTATTAAATTTACTTGGATATTTATTTATTTTATTTCTTCATTATTATCTAAATACGGAAATATATTAATTTATAAATTTTTTTTTTTTTTTCCTCATCGAGACAAGTCAAGAGCATCATCATCTACATCATCAGACATAATGGGTCTTTAATTATTACGACTAAAATTATAAATATTTCTTTGATTATTATTAAAGAAAAATATAATTATTAAATTTACTTGTATATAAATATATATTGAATTTAATAATACAAACAAAAAATTTTAAATTAGCTGAAATTTTTTTCAATTTTATTAAACTGACGAAAAAAGATAATCTTCAATCATGTCAACAGAATCTAGGAGCTATACTTCAAACGGAAGCATGATTGTCGTGAGCAACAGGTTGCCATTTGTGCTCAAACGTAATGATGAAACTGGTCTTATGGAAAGAAAAGCAAGGTTTGTTTAAATAACATATTTATTTTATAAATATTATAATAGTAAAATTATCCAACAATCGAAAAAAAAAAATGAAAAGAAAATTTCGATTTTTATGAAACATTAACAAGATCTTCAAAAAAAAAAATATAATAAAACTAGCAAAGAAAAAAAAAAAAAAATACATCTCCTAATATCAATTAATTTTATTTATTTAATTATTTCTATAAAAATTAAAATCATTAAAAAAATTAATTGATAAAATAAAAATCGCAATAAAAAAATTTAATTAAATAATTAAAAAAAAATATATAAAATATAGAATAACATACTGACAAGGGGCCACTGCGGTTATCACATTAAATTATTTTTCATAAATTCTCATTTTATAAAATTCTATATATTCTATAAATTATATTTAATATAAACACCATCATAATTAAATCAAAAAAAAAAAAAAAAAATGATAAATATAAAAAACCAATAAATGATAATTTTAATTTTATTAATTGTTATTTTTTAAAAATTTTTTTTGTATCTACAAATTACCACGTGACTTGATAAAATAATTATCATTAAATAAATAATTTTATTTTTTTATAATTTTATTTATAAAATAAACAATAAAAAAAAAAAAAAAATATATTCATTCATTTAATGTTTGTCAACAATTATTATTTTTATTATTAAAAACATCAGACTGCCTTGGGCCATTTTTATCTGTTCACGTGGTAAGCATTAACTTGTGGATTGTTTAAATTAATTGATAACGATCATTGGAATTTATGAAATCTGATGCCAAGGTCATTAATAATAATATAAACAAATTTTTCCATTTAAAACGATAATAATTATAAAAATATATTTGAAAATTCATTATATTTAAAAAATTTAAAATAATTAAAATTAAAATTATTTATTTATTTATTTATTTGTTTATAATTAATTAATTAATTTATGTAATTTAATTCAAGTGCTGGAGGACTTGTTACTGCAGTTGCACCAGTTGTGATTAATGGAAATGGAGTTTGGGTTGGTTGGCCTGGTGTTCATCTGGATAATCCAAATGAACCAATACCAGAATCAAATCCAAATGATAAAACACCAACTGCTGGTTTACTTTCATCAAAGGTAAAAATAATATAAATTAATAAAATAATTATTCTTTTGTTTAATTTAAAATAAAATGTTATTTTTCATTGTGTTTCATCTGATTAAATTGACATAACGTGTTCTCATTTAGTATCATTGTTTTTAACAAATAATAAATATTGATTATCAATAATTAACAAGACAGTATGAAAATTTTTATACTTGTTATTATTTTTTAAAATGCAGTTAAGTAGCCTTGACAATGAACAATATATAATAATACATAAAATTTTTAATATATTTATTTATAATTTTTCTAAGATTTAATTTATATCAATTACTAATTCATTTTATTATTTTAATTTTTTATATATTGATGATTCACTATGATGAAATTTAAAATAATATATTGTGAAATTTGTATTTATATTTTTTTTAAATATAAAAAAAATTCATTTTGTTTATTATCAATGATTAATATCATTCAGCTATCACATGTCTCATTAGGCAAATAAAATTATAAAAAATAATTTAATCATAATTTAATTTTTTTTATTTTAATTATATTGAACAAATTTGAGGTGATTTCAAACTATGATAAATTTAAGTTCATTCTGGGTGAATTAAGTACGGAAGGAGAAGAAATAAAAAAAAGAAATAAAAATGAAGAAATTAATAAATAAGTTTAATGAATATATAGTTATTATTTATTTGGGTCAAGATTATTTATCAAAAATTTAAAGTTGATAACAACTCCCTCACTTGTTTCTTTATTACAAAAAAAAAAAAGAAATTATCCATCTATCATATCGAGTATTGCAAAAAATTAAAAATTAACATAATCAATTTAATATCAGAATCAAAAGAAATATATATATACTAAATTCAAATGAGGCCACAAGTCGATCACCTCAAAATTGAAATCAATATATATATATATATATATATATATTTTTATTTATGACCTGATTAAATCAACAAGTGTATTTGTTTAATTATATTAATTCACTTGATAATAATGATTAATGAATATGACGTGTAATTTATATGATAGGAGAGTATCAGCTGGTCGAGCCCGCTTGATAATATTGTTAAACAATTGCAACGACAACGTCAACAAGACATTAAAATAAATAAATAAATAAATAAATAAATAATAATTATAATGATAAAATATATAAATATGTAATTAAATTGAGGGTCGATTGTTTCATTGTTGAGAATAATGATATAAATAATAAAATGTAAAATATTATATATATATATGTATTTTATGATTATACAGGTTGTTGCTGTTCATGTTGAAGCAGATATATTTGATTCATATTACAATGGTTGTTGTAATGGTACATTTTGGCCTTTATTTCATTCAATGCCTGATCGTGCAACATTTATTGCTGAAGATTGGCGTGCATATGTTGCTGTTAATAAAGAATTTGCAGCAAAAACAGTTGATGCATTAGAAAAAATTCATAAAGAACAAAAAAATCAAACAAATGGTACACCATTAGTATGGGTACATGATTATCATTTAATGCTTGCTGCAAATTGGATAAGACAAGCTGCTGATGAAAAAAATTTAAAATTAAAACTTGGATTTTTTTTACATATACCATTTCCACCATGGGATATATTTCGTTTATTTCCATGGGCTGATGAAATATTACAGGGTATGCTTGGTTGTGATATGGTTGGTTTTCATATACAAGATTATTGTCTTAATTTTGTTGATTGTTGTCAACGTTGTCTTGGTGGTAGAGTTGATAGAAAAAATTTACTTGTTGATCATGGTGGTAGAACAGTACGTGTACGTCCATTACCAATTGGTATACCATTTGATAGATTTGTATCACTTGCTGAAAGTGCACCAAAAGTTATATTAACAAATCAAAAAATAGTACTTGGTGTTGATCGTCTTGATTATACTAAAGGACTTGTACATCGTTTAAAAGCATTTGAAATGTTATTAGAAAAACATCCAGAACATCGTGAACAAGTAACAATGTTACAAATTGCTGTACCATCAAGAACAGATGTTAAAGAATATCAAGAATTAAAATTAGAAATGGATCAATTAATTGGTTCAATTAATGGAAGATTTACAACACCAAATTGGTCACCAATACGTTATATTTATGGTTGTGTTAGTCAAGATGAACTTGCTGCATTTTATAGAGATGCTGCTGTTGCATTAGTAACACCATTGAGAGATGGTATGAATTTAGTTGCTAAAGAATTTGTTGCTTGTCAAATAAATACACCACCAGGTGTATTAATTGTATCACCATTTGCTGGAGCTGGTGAAATGATGCATGAAGCACTTATTTGTAATCCATATGAAATTGATGAAGCTGCTGAAGTTATTCACAGGTTATTTATTTTTTTATTTTTTATATTAATATTAATTTATTATTATTATAATTTTATATTTTATTTTTATACAATATTATTAATTATTTACAGAGCTTTAACAATGCCTGAAGATGAACGTACATTACGTATGAATCATTTAAGACGTCGTGAAAGATTATATGATGTTAATTATTGGATGAAATCATTTCTTCAAGTTATGGGATCACTTGAAGAACGTGATTCAATTGGTTCAACTGTTATGCAACCAGTTACAATGGATGATTTTGATGATTATTTAAGCAAGTAAGTATCCAGCATTAATTATAATATTGCTAGGCCCGTCCAAGTATGAGCTTATTAATGCATTTATCGAAAAAAAAAAAAAAAGAAATAATAATAATAACATTTATACTGCATGTAAAATAATTAAAAAAAAAAATATTAAATTTATAATATAAAAATTGATAAATATTATACTTATAATAATAATATTTTTATAAATTAACAAAATTTATTTATAATATTTGCTCAAGCATGAGTTGGGTACCGACGACGCGTGGGACGATAACAATATTGCATGATAAATGATAAGAATAAAAATAAAAAATGAATTAAAGTAATTTTATTAAATAAATTATAATAAAAAAAAAAAATATAAAATATAAAAATATAAAAATATGCTTTTGGGAATAAAATGACGGGCCCGCGCGCGCAGTCGTAACCTGACTCATAAATGAAAGCCGGGTAACGATGATGATTATCACATGTCCCCTAGGTACATTGGTGATAATCACAAATTGGCATTACTACTTGATTATGATGGTACACTAGCACCAATTGCAACACATCCAGATTTAGCAATATTACCACTTGAAACTAAAAATGTATTACAAAGATTGAGCAATATGTCTGATGTTTATATTGCAATAATATCTGGAAGAAATGTTAATAATGTTAAATCAATGGTTGGCATTGAGGGTATAACATATGCTGGTAATCATGGTCTTGAAATATTACATCCAGATGGTAGTAAATTTGTACATCCAATGCCAGCTGAACTTGAAGATAAAGTTGCAAGTTTAATGCAAGCATTGCAAGACCAGGTAAAAATTATATAATTTACATATTATATTTTTTTTATTTATTTAAATAATATATATTATTGAATTAATTTATTGATATTAATAAGTAAATTTATATTTTTTTCCATTTAATATTTAAATATACAAAGCAGCTTTGCAAGGATGGTGCTTGGGTTGAAAATAAAGGTGCTCTACTTACATTTCATTATCGTGAAACACCAGTTGATGCAAGACCAAAAATGATACAACAAGCTAAAAAATTAATTGAAGATTCTGGTTTTGCTGCTTGTCATGCACATTGTGCACTTGAAGCTAAACCACCAGTTGAATGGAATAAAGGTAGAGCATCAATATATATATTACGTACAGCATTTGGTCTTGATTGGAGTGAAAGAATACGTATTATTTATGCTGGTGATGATGTTACTGATGAAGATGCAATGAGGGTAATTTTATTTTTATACAAATTTAAATATTATTCATATAATTTTGTTAATATTAATTTATATATTTATTTATCTTTTTTATTTTCAAGGCTTTAAAAGGTATGGCAGCAACTTTCCGTGTAACATCATCACATATTGTTCGTACATCAGCTGAAAGAAGATTACCAAGTACTGATTCAGTACTTACAATGTTAAAATGGGTTGAAAGACACTTGAGCAAACGTAAACCACGTAATAATAATACTGATATTATACCAAGTCGGTATAGACGTAGCAGTGGTGGAATGACTATGGAAATGTCTTTTGCTGAACCACCTCAATCACTTGCTTCTTAATTTTTAACAAAAAAAGAAGATACAAATACAAAATCTTATTTTAATATTGTGGTAATGATAAAAATTTACATTACCATTTTTTATCTCATTTATTTTTTATTTTTTCATTTACCTGCTACATAAATACTTCATGTCTTTATGGATTTAATAAAATCATTATTTTTGTTTCTCAAATTAACAGCTATTTTTATTTTTAAATCAAAAGATGATAATTTAAAATCAATGTATAATTATTTTTTTTTTTTTATACAAATTATAATCGTTTTTTTTATATTTTTTAATGTTTTATTTTCAAAAATAATAATTAGTTTTTTTTTTTTTTTTGTTAAATTCACGTGCTAAATGCATCTTTCCCCTTATTTCCTCCAAAGTATATAGTATTTAGAAATAGTTTTATAAGATATATATATCGCTCAACAAAAAACAATTTATAAATTTACAAAAATAATATATAAAAAAAGAGTTAAATAAAAAAATAACATTTGAAAATAAAATTGAACCTAAACAATAATATAAAAAGAAAAATAAATAATTAAATTAATAAAATACAAAATATTCAAAAGTAATAATAACTGTCTGAATGAACAAGAAAAAAAAAAAAAAAGAAAATCTCAATTGAGTTCTTCCAAAAATATACTGATCCAATCAAGGTCAATTTTTTTATATTTTTTTTTTTTTCACATATATATATCCATAAAAAACAAAAATAAATTTTATTAATCAATAATAAATAATATTTTCTGAAAATAAAAAATAACAAAGATTTAATATTACAAAAAATAAATATTTATATATAAAATTTTATATGAAATTTTAATATTCTTAAAAGCAATGAAAAGAAAAAGAAAAAATAATCAACAAAATTAATAATCAAATTTAATTATTTATTATTTTGTTAATTTTATTAAAATGTTTTCTAAAAAAAAAAGTCAATTGATGTAGATTTTCTTGTACTTACAATATTACTATTGTAAATGTATTTTTTTATAGTAAAAAAAAATATATATAATAAGTGTCATTTCAAACAAATCAAGTCAAGTAAATTTAATGATGAAACATTTTTTTTTTTAATTACTGCTTTTCAAAGAAAATATAATTGTTGTGTAAATTTAAATTGTTTTGACCGTTTGACTCGTTAGTATTTAAATAAATGTTTTATCAAAAAAAAATAAAAAATAAAAATTATACGTTAAAATAGTGAATGTAATAAAATTCGATATAATTCATTAATTTACTGTCATTTATCATCACTAGTTGATAATTAATGAGCGATTTAACACTGTGAAATTCACAACGTATATATTTTTCGAATTTATAATTATTTTTTATAATAAAAAAAAATTAATAATTCAAGAAAAGTTTAAACAGCATTTCTTTTAAAAATATTATACAAATGATGTTGTTTTTTTTTTTTTTTTTGTAATGTATATTTGTTTGAATAAATATATACAATTAATAAAAAAAATATTTAATTATTTATTTAAAACAACATTAACAATTGTATTGTCATCAATCAATTTTAATTTAAAGAATTCGTATCATTTTTTACGTGGCTCTTCCGATCTTAAAAATATAATTTCGATTTTATTTAAACTATAATTTCGATAATAAAATAACATAAAAATAAACTTATTTTCTATCTTTAAATTAAACCCCATTTAAATAAAAATAAAATTCTAAAAAATAAAAATAAAAAAATTCACAGAAAAATATTAAAATTGATATGTATATTTTTATTAATCCAACAATAATAGGATTTTAAATTGCCCCAACAATTGATCATAATATAAATTTATAAAAATTTTGTAGGCGTATACATTATACAGTATATAAAAGTCTCAACAATTCACCAAGTATCCAAATATTTTCATTGGCACAAAATAAAAAATAAATAAATAAATAAATAATAAAAATTTCTTTTTTCCATGTTATTTTAACACAATAAAATTTTCCAAGTAGCCCCTGTATATACAAGCTAATCGTAGGGGTAAAAAAATAAAAAGAAAATAAATAAAGAAATAATAAAAAAAAAAAAAAAAATGATAATAATAAAATATATTGATGGCCATATAAAAGATGAGGAGGACAGCAGTCAATCACAAGAGGAACATGTTCTTCTTTCATCAGGTAAAAAGCCACTGTATAAAAGAACGATTACACGGTGTCCATTTCAAATTTGATACAAAAATATAAAAATAAAAATATAAAATCACTGAAAAATTGTATTTGATATGTATTTATAGAAAAAGATATATTTTTATTTTTGTGTCCTTATTTTTTTTTTCGAAAATTTTTTTAAATTTTTTTTCGGGGTTAAAAATTTTATTTCATTCAAAGCATTATCTCCGGTGTTTTGCTGATTCAATTGTGTGTATTTTGACGATGAAAAGAAGCGTTTAACAAGAGTTTAATAAAAGGCAAACAGCACTCACCTTGCCATCACTCTATTATATTTATTTTTCAACTGTTGAGATTTGACTATATCTATACTCTTATTTTCAAAAATAAAATTTCTCTCTTTTTTCCTGTATCATTTGCTTTCATTTTTTTTTTTTTTTATTTTCATGATTTTTATTTATATATATATATTTTATTTTCTTTATAGACCATATATGTACTGTATGTATTGTAATAAATATATATGTATTTGGTTTGTGTTGAATACCCAGTGGGATTATTTGCCTTTCAGGAAGACACAAGGGCCACGAGGATTCATCTAAAAACTATCCCCAGAAGCTAAAGAAAACCACCAATAAGAAGAAAAAATAAAATGAACATGGATATGTGGATGAAAATAAAAAAAAAATAAAAATCTTCACAGCTGCTATACGCACGAGCTATTTTTTTTTTTATTTTATTTTTTACTCAAGTGTTTTCGTATTTTGAGCTTTTCGGATTCTTTCACTCAATTTTACTACAAGTTATTATATATATAGTAAAAATAGTAGTAATACTTGTGGGAATATAACAAAACTATTTTTATATATTTATTTTTTTTTAAATATTTTTAATTATAAAAATATACAGCTAATATTTTTTAATGAATCAACCCCCTCAATAGATCTTGAGTCAAAGTTTTTCAAATTTCAAATTTTTTCTATTTTTTTTTTGAATTTTGAAAAAAAAGTTACACCACGAGTCAATTTAAGCAGTAGATTTATCAAAACCAACAATATCTCAAATTTTCAAAGTCACATTTTTTCAATATGACTTGTCAAAAAAATCTAAAATTTTAAAAATCATATTTGTTCAAAAAATTCAATATTTTTATTATTCAATTTTTTTTTTTGGAATTATATAAATAAATAAAAAAAAAAGATTAATATTTTGTTAAGCCTGTGTATATTTTTTATTTTTATTTTATCATGTGTGTAAATATTGAAAGATAATATACAATTGATTGTATAATAATTATAAAAAGAGTTGATTTAATATATAATATAGATTTTAAGTCAGTAACTCAGTGGAAAACATAGCCCCAAGCTTATAAAATCGATCCCCGAGTGTAATTATCCAAGCACGATGAATTTTTTATCGTACTGAAACAATGACGTATATTTTCAGACTAAACAACATCGAATACTATTCTTCTTCTTTTACCCTCTAGCAATATTATATACACATTTACAAATATTATATATATATATATTTTTTATCTCATTTTTTAAAATATTTTTTTTCATCTTTACTCGAGTACTGTGCTATTTCGTTTGTTTATATTTGCTATTGTATATTTAGTAATCGGAAAATTATATAATTCAATTATTTAATAAATATTTTTTTAAATTTTAATAATTATTTTATTTATATTTATTTATTTATTTATTTATACACCAACAATGACATGTCAAATATTTTTTAAAATTAATTTTCCAAATCTTATAAATCTTATCTTTGAATATTTATATATAGATTATTTTAATTTTTTTTTGTATTTTAATGTTATAAAAATAGATAGAATAAATTTGTATATATTATTTTAGATTTAATAAAATAGTAATTTAATTTTTGATTATTTTTTTAAGTAATAAATATTTATTGTAAAGATACTGTCATTTTTTTTATGTTGTATTTTTATTTTTTAAGCTTGTGAAGGGTATAAAGAAGAGTATATAATAGGGTGATGAAAAATAAAAGAAAATATAAAATAGATAAGGGGATGAATTAGTGTAAATGATATAAAATAGGTAGTTTATCCCCCAAGTGACATGAAAACCTCATCTTGTATGAGCCAGTAAATAAATAGTCAAACTATATATAGTTGAAATCAAAAAAAATATATATATAAAATCTTGAGTGATTTTAATTTTGTTATTTTAATAAATATACTACATTTTAATTTTATATAAATACAATATAAAATACATATTTTAATCAACAATTTTATTAACAATCTCCATATTTTTATTCCAAAAAAAAAAATTAATAAATAAATAAATAAATCCAAAATAATTTTTTTGTAAATATTTGAAATATTATATTTTATTTTTTATTTATAAAAAATAATATACATAAAAAAAATTAATAATAAATATAAAAGTTTTATTATTAAAATAGATAAATTGTTAATTAAAAAAAAAAAAAAAAAAAAAAAATCGCAGTTAATTGGTTTTTTGTAAAAATAATATAAAAATATAAATGAAAAATTATTGTTGAATATAATAAATTAAACGTTTGCATATATGGCGAGTAAATTTCACAGACAAATTGTTTAACACATTTTCATAAAACAAAAAAAAAATATAAAAAAAATAGATATTTGTATAGATAGACAAGAGGAACGTCCAATTATTGAAAATTAATTGGTTAAATTGTGTGCCTATATTATATCTATATATGAGCTGAAATATTTTGTATATGCGATTGATTCAAATTTCCTCTTGTTCTCTTTGTCAATTTGAGTGACAAAATACCTGTGTTTGTATCACATTGTTTATGTATTCATGCGAATATTATTGGCTCTTTTATCTTGTTCTCCTTCAGCATTCAATATATATAATTAGAGCCCTTGACAGCGATGTAATTATTAAAGTCATTATAACGACATGAAATTTTATAGGTAAATTTACATCTGCTATTAATAAATTAATTAAAATAATAAATTAATATTTCATGTAAATGTTTAATCAATTTTAAGTTACAAATTTTTTATTTTTAAACAAAATCAAGGAAATATATTTATAAAATATTTAGCTAAAATGATAATTGAAAATTGAATTATTTTTACAAGTAGATATAATTTGCAAAATATATTACATATATATAAATACTTTTTAAAATATATAATTTTTATAAATAAAATAATTTTACAAATATTATTCCAAGATTTTTCTGCTCGATTCAATTTAAAAATTATATATTATTCATCTATCGACTTTAGAAATATTATTTCCCTTGATCGTATCCCGCAATATATTATTCTTAAAAAAAATATATATATTTGTTATTCTATCTGTATATATACATATAAAACTATTTTATAATTTTTAAAAAAGAATTCCGACGCTAATGCGGTGACAATACAGATGTTTTCACGTCTAAGCAGCGTGCTAAGTGGATGTCTTGGCGGGAGATTCTTGCTGACGGATAAAAAAATAGAAAAAAAATATAAAAAAAAAAAAAAATCTTTTTAAAATTTATAATATAATATAAAAGTCGTGAGAAGAATATAACCTGCCAATTGTTATTATTGTTATTGTTATATTTTGCGGCAAAGAAACAGTATATAAGAAAGACTTATTAGTCGAAATTTTAACACTTGACTAAACGCGCCTTTTGCCTTGAATATTATATTATATTATATTATACATAAAAATATTATTTTTTTTTGAATATAATATAGTGCAACATATAAATAAGCATCAATACTAAAAAAATATATCCATATCATTGTATTTAAATATCTATACGAAAAGCCAAAATGGATATTGATCCTGCAAATAATCTTGCGTTTATATATTTTTCTACCAACAAAATATAAAAAATATAAGCTCTATCGATATTTTTTTATTATTTTTTTTCTTTTATAAATACAATTTTTTTTTTGATTTTTTTATTTATTGTTAAATTTTTTCAACAATTCATCTACTTATAAATTTTACTCACCACAGGATATATACATCGAAAAATACATATAAATATATATATAAAAAAAATATTAAAAACAAATTTGATTTTACGAAAGACAGAATTAAATTTTTTAAATTAAAATATTATATAGTATATATAATTTTATAATAAATCTGTTAAATAAATAATTCAAATTATATATAATTTATATTTTAACATTTATTATATAGTAATTTTTATTTTTTGAAAAAAATCGTGGGATATTTTACATCAAGTAAATTAAATTAATCCATTGCAAAATCACACCAGTATTTATAAATATAAATATCCTTTGTAAATGTACAAATAATATGTACAAATAATAATCCTGTATGAAGGATTATCCTTATCCTAATATATCCTGCAGCAAAATATAATTATTATTTTCTCCATTGATTCGCATCAAAAAATAAAATTTTAATAAAAAAGATTATAATATTTATTACAAAATAATAATATAAAATATTATTAAAAATAATTAATAACAAAATTAAATAATACGAATATATATTAGATAATAATAAAATCAGCTGTTGATATTAAAACCCAACAAAATTTAAATTTAAAAAAATAAAAAAATGGAGGTTGATATAAAAAAAATATAAAAAACAAGATATATAGGTATATATTTAATAGTAAGTGAGAGGGATGAAAATTTGAGGGAGTAAAAAATATATATAATGCATCACCCGATTTAACGCATTGTCAGACATTAGATTGGAGCAAACCCAATGCAAACAAAAATCTTAAAGGACCAGTTCACCGGATAGAAGAACGATTAACGCGTGGATTAGGATCATAGATGGGGAGAACTAGAGATTTTACTGATCAGAAAGATTTTATAATATATATTTATCTTTTTCTAAATTTAATCATCGCATCATTGCATCAAGAAGAAAGAGAACATCGTCAGTAGACATATGGGCCCCAACGAACACACGAGGGGTTGGTTTTATATATACATATATAAATAAATACCTGGCCTTTTCAATTTTCGTCGTGATTCGTCCAGTTTATATAAGTGTATAAATAAAAAAAAAAAATATATATTTATTCTGCTCTATATGTACTTTCAATTCCCTTCTTCCATTTTATATATATATATATATTTTTTTTATTTTTTAAATACAGTAATATGTGTGTGTATATATTTACACCCCTTGTAATAATGCGCATTACAACGGTTCTTATTTTATTTAATTCCAAATACATATATTTAAAATTTGCACAATATAATTGTGCCAAAAGAAAGCCGCATTTAAATAATATAATCATCTGGGGATATGATGGATTAACTACTAATAATATAACGACAATATGGCAAATGAAAATAATATTTATTTATTTTTTATAATTTATAAATTTATAGTATATAATTATTTTTATAATAAATTAAATAATATTTATTGTAAATATTTTTTATTTATAAATTTATAAAAAATTAATTTTTTTTTTTGTTAAAATATAAATATTGAATTAATATTTTATTCATGTATTTAAAAATTTATATTATAAATAATTTATATTTAATGGATTACAAGGGATGATTTTTAAATTCTTTACATTGATTTTTAAAATTAAAAAAATACAAACAACTTATGTACAACAATACACAGATATATGACCATAAATTAAACTGGATATTCTCAGCATCCTTTAATATTTTTTTTCATCCTTTATTTTTTGTAAAAAAAAAAAAAATAATATAAAAAAAAAAAAGCTTGATATCAAACTGATGGGGTGTTATAATGGGCGTGGTTCAAAAAAAGCTACATAAGCCACACCCATCGTCCAGTCATTTTACGATTTTCAAATGGGGGATGTTTCTCCCCTTTTTGTATAATACTAAAATTTATATATTAAATTTTGTATTTAAATGGAGGGGATATTTATATTTTCCATTGCTGGCACCGATTTGTCTATCCCTTGGTCACTCATTTGTGATTTATCATTCAACGTCAAATCATTTATCATCCAAGATTATATTTCTTGATAACTCAATTAAATTTATATAAAATAAAAATTTATGTGTAATTATTTATTAATTAATTTATTTATTATTTAATTTTGTGTTATGTTTGTGTGTGTATATTTATAAATATGTGTGATAAATTAGATACAAAAAAATTAACAAAAAAATGAGTGTTTTAAAAAGTAAAAAAAATTAAATAAATAAATATAAATAAAAACTTTAAGGGTTGATTTTTATTAATTCAAATAAAAATAATAAAATAAATATATTGATAAATTTATCATGGTGGAAAGTACATATGCTGGTGATTCACCAAGATCTCGTTCACCAATGACTGAACCATCAAGTCCACTTCAAGATACACAAATTTTATCAATAAATCATTCAAATATTAATCATCATAATAATCATCGTTATTTATATAATTATTCACCGGATATAATACAACAAAAATTACGTATTATTGATAATAATGTTAGAGATAATATTAATATACGTGAACGTATTTATTCAAGAAGTAAAAGTCCATTGAGTCCATCAAATGATACAAGAATTAATAATCGTCATACAATTGTAACAAGACCAAATTCATCTGGTGCAATGTCATCACCAGCATCATTATTTACAATTGATAGTATTTTAGCACCTAGACCAGTCAACAACAACAACAACAACAACAACAACAACAATACCAATAATAGTAGTAATAATAATATTTCTGTATCACTAAGTACAGCAACAAGTACAACAAATTCAATTAATCAATCAAATACAACTGAAACCGTCGGATCACCACAAAGAACAACAACAATTCATCCACTTCAACAACAACTTCATCATCTTGCTTTTACACCAGCTGATTTTCTTGGTAATTTAATTTAAATATGAAAAGAAAAATTTAAGTAGTATAACACAATATTTAGTCAGACATTTGACATAACTTTTGTTTTGTCAGTTGTCTTGTCAGTTAAAATTATTAAGTAATATATAAATTTTTTTCTTTTAAATCCTTGATGTTTGTAGAGAGGATAAAAAAAAATAAAAAAAAATAGGAATAAAAATACTTGAAGAGATAAAAAATATAGTAAGTCTCAGGGTGTGATGAAAAAAAATATATATATTTCTATGCATAAATCCCTTGGGACGTGTCGGTTTGAAACTTCTTTCAAAATCTGAGAAGCGTAAAAAGCGTTTTTTTTTTTTTTCACTTTTACCCCCAGCAT
Source organism: Lysiphlebus fabarum (assembly GCA_011426435.1). Classification (NCBI taxonomy): domain Eukaryota; kingdom Metazoa; phylum Arthropoda; class Insecta; order Hymenoptera; family Braconidae; genus Lysiphlebus; species Lysiphlebus fabarum. Next base: position 474,479 of record WSYQ01001031.1, read on the forward strand.
ACATTGTGAATATATATAAATTTAAAAAAAATATATATATTTTGCACGCATCAATAGATTCAACGTGCAAAAAAGAGTAAAATTATTTTTTTTTTTTCTAAATTTTTCTTTACTCAGTATTTTTAAAGTAAGTCATAAGACTTACTTTGGTTGAGCCAATGTTAATATCGCCCTTTTTGATATAAAAAATATAAATGTTAATTCCTAAATAATAATAAATAAATAATTAATTTTTTAAAATTTTATAATATATTAAGCTGCAGCATATCCTGGTTTGTATTCTGGTGGTTATGTAGCCGCAATGGCTGCAGCTGGTGTATCATTACATGGACAACCAGCATTTTATCATGCAACTCATCCTTATCAAATGAATCCAAATGGACCAGGTGTTGGACCAATGACTAAAAGAAAAAGACGACATAGAACAATATTTACTGAAGAACAATTGGAACAACTTGAAGCAACATTTGATAAAACCCATTATCCAGATGTTTTATTGAGAGAACAATTGGCATTACAAGTTGATCTTAAAGAAGAAAGAATTGAGGTAAATATTATATTTTTATATAATTAATTAATTAATTAATTATACATTCATAAAAAAAAAAAACAATAGACAAGAGACAATTTGTCTCTTAAAAATATTTAATAATTTAAAAATATATAATTACAACAATTTTTGTACAAAATATATATAAAATTTAAGGGTAAAAATAAAAGTTTTAGAAAAATGTTTGTTTTAATCGGCTGAATAACGGAGCTTTTACCAATTTTAAAATTGAATAAATAATTCTTTGGCAAACAAAAAAAGGCAGCCACCAAAATTGGACCGCACCCTTCCCACCATCAACATCATCCATAAAAAATAAATAAATATATATATATATTAACTATAGTTTCTCCAAGAATATATATATACAGTTTGAACTGACAAATTGCTTTTTTGTTTCGTTCAACCCTCAAAATATCGGGTTTCAGTCTTGACAAACACAGACCGAAGACCGTCACGGACAATTTATCTGTGAAAACCTGCGGGGTAAATGATGGCTTTTTATATTTATATAACCATATATTGTTATAATGTATATAAACTCATACAATTATACATTGATTAAATAAAAATATTAAAAAAGCTTTCAGCTTTGCTTTTAGTAAATTTTAACTTTTTTTTTTTTTTTAAATTTAATTTTTTATATATTTATTTTTTTATACAAGTAATTAGCCGATTTTAGTAAACTGATTTAACACATATCATCCCCTAACTCTATTATCATCCCTCTATTAATTTTTTAATTTAATTAAATAATAAATATTTTCAAATATTTTTTTCAAAAATAAATTTAGAAAAAAAATTATATATTTTTGATATTTTTTAAGGGTTGTACATAAAAATCCCTTTATTTTTTTTATTTTTTAAATTAATTAAATAATATATCGTAATATTTACAAGATAAATGATTTTTTTTTTTGTTTTTTAATTAAATTTTTTGATTTTATTTTTAGATAATTAAAAAAAAATATTTTTTTTATTTTTTATGGATTCACAGTATTAACCCCTTTGCCTCTTTGTGCTACCCCTATATGAACATTGAATTGAATCAAATAAAAATATTGAAAAAAATGATTTACATTGTATAAAAATATTTTTAATAATTTTTTTTTTTTTTTGATTTTCCGAAAAAAAAAAAAAAAAAATATATTATTTTTTTAAGGATTTGAATATCATCCCTCTCTACTTAACATACAAATATAAATTTTTTAGAAAGTACATTTATGATTATATATGTGTATAAATACATGTATTGTATAAAATTTTTTTTTTTTTTTTTTTTTTTTCGTTGTGGCTTAACTTGATGGGTGCGATTTCATTTCAACGCGCTCGAATGATTCACGAAAGGGCGCGCCGCCTTTCAACGTTTCCGAGAGATACCCTCCAACCGTGTACACACTTTGAACCGCATATACACACCCCTCATATCACAATAAACATTACCTATATTTTTTTTTATATATTTATATAAAATCCATGAAATAATTTGCCATAATAAAATGTTCTTTTTTTATGATTATTTTTACATTTAAAAATTTTTTTTTTATCACAAATAAAATTGCAAAGCTAATTGGGGATGAAATGATAAAATATGATTTTAATTATTTTTATAATTATATTAAATGATAAAAATATATTATAGTATTTAATTTATTTAATTTTTTTTTTTTTAAATTTTAAAGACCACCCATGCTGGTTAAAATTCGTCATCATATTTTTTAAGTTGTTGAGATTTTAAGACAACATATACCTGAGTTATACACCTGCATCCTAAAATAAAATATCCGTTTGTTTATATTATATAGCATTTTTATTTGCCGGGAATTAGTAAAGAAACGAAATATTTTTATTATATTTTATTATATTTATTTCGTTACAAAGTCACACACGAATGAAATATACCTATTTTATATTTCTTGTTGTAAAATAAAAAAAAATACATAAAAGAATTTACCGGACGAGAAAATTTAATTTGAGATATATATTATTTTATTGTTGTAGTAGGGAATGTGTTACAATATTTGATTTAACTCAAGTTTCAACAAATATTAAAAAATATATAAATAGAAAAATAAAAATAAATATAATAAAAATTTTTATAAATAAATAATAAATTATAAAATAAAATATATAAGAAAATTATATTTGACATGTATAATATTTTTATTGTGCAGGTGTGGTTTAAAAATCGAAGAGCTAAATGGCGCAAACAAAAACGTGAAGAACAAGAAAGATTAAGAAAATTACAATTGGAACAACGACAACGTAATGATGACAATGGACCATCAGTGTCAATTAGATTTGGTGGTAATTTAAGTTTAAATGGTCATCAACATGAACATGATACTGACAGTTCTGATCTTGAAGTTGCGTAGCTTGTTCATTTATAAATTTTTTTTTTGATAATTTAAAATTATCATTGAAAATATATATAATTTAAATTTTAATTAAAAAAAATTATTTAAATTATTAATTATATTTGAGTCAAATTATTATTTTTTTTTTAAGGTTAATATTATTTTAGAAAAATTATCAATAAATTTATATTGTAACTATGAATTTTCATTAAAAAAATTTATAAAAATATAAATATATATTATAGAAAATTAAATATAAATAAAATTGAAAATCAAAGTAGTTTTAGTATAATTATATATATAAAAAATAAATAATTGTATATAAAAAATAACTTTGTAAATAAATAATTAGCTATATGTAAATAATGCTTCTATAAATGTGTATAAAAAATAAATAAATTATTGTGCAAAATTTAAATAAATAAATAAATAAAAATTCTATAATTATTAATTTAATTTTTATAAAAAAAAATTTCAAATAATTCCAGCTTTATTTTTTATTTAACAAATTTTATATAAAAAAAAAAAAAAAAAAAAAAGTTTTTTAAATAAATAAAAATTAAATATTAAAACATTATTTAATAAATATTTTTTTAAATATATTTTCAAGATGTTTAAATAGGTCCAGTGAGGTTGTATAAATTTTTCGTCTGGAAATATTAAAATAAAATAAATAAAAAAAAATCCGAGAAAAGGACATTTTTAAAAAAAAAAATATAAAAAGTATAAATGAATTGTGCAAGTGTGCCTGGAGGTTGATAATTATGGACATATAATTTTATATTTTACATTGATATATATATACATGTCAAGAGAAAAGCTGTAAGTAAAGTTAGAAGTTTGTTAAGTTAACTGAGTACATAAACCCTGAGGCAAATCAAAAACTAAGACGATTCACTGGTGCAAGTTTAATGGTCCCCAGTGGTTGAATGAGGACCTTGTTGAGACCTAAAGACGCTTCTACTTAAGTGCTTGTCCTTTCAATTTATTATACTACTACTTTTACTATTTTTACTACTTCTATTATTATTATATTCAACATAATTTATATATATTAATTCTTAGTAAAATACAACTGTTCTTCAACTGAAATATACATTATTTAAAAAATTCACAAAAATCAATTATTCAGGTGACTAAAGTCAGTGATGTTGGTCAAGCATAAAAACTTTTTTCATCTTTTTCTTTCATCAATTTATTTTAAGCTTTTTAACAATACCTATATATACATCTATTCATAAATAAAAAAATTTTTTTTTTTTAAACAAACTTACAATACCATGAAATTTACAGTGATTTAATTTTTTTTTTTTTTTAAATTATTTAGTCATAGTTTTTTTTTTTATTTGAAAAATATATTTGTTTGTATTTAATATTTTATAGAATTTATTTATTTTTTTTTTTGTTAATAATTATTGCTGTTATTTAAAAGGTATGTGATGAAGAGGAAATTATTGCTTTTTAATTTTGATTAAATTTTCAAATATAATTTGATTATAAATAATTGGTTTTTTTTTTTATATTTTACTTTGTTTTAATTAAATTGAAATGAATTTAATAAAAAAAATTTTGGTATATATTTAAAAACCACTTGGGTATCTTTAAAAAAATTTTTTTACTTTATTTAATCATGAAAATAATACTGGACTTTATATTTCATTTCTTTAGATATTTAAATTTTATTAAAAAATGAAATAAAATATAAATAAAAGAAAATTAAAACTCAGTTTGCATAAATTAACATTAATTATTAATTATATTTCTATGATATTTTTAATTTTCTTTTATTTCACATGTGTTTTACTTATTTACAGTTAAAAAAAAATATAAAATAAACATAATAAAATTTTTATCTAAAAAATGAAAAATAAATAAAAAAAAATAAAATTATTTCTTTGTAAAAAATTATATTCAAAAGTTTATATATTTTTTTATTCAATTTATAAAATTTTTTTTTATTTTTTTATATTTACTTTTTAAATTACATTCAATATGTAAAGATGCCTTTGCAAAGCTCTGATTATTTTTATGGTTTCAATATCGTTTCTCTTATTTTTATCTAAAAAAAAAAAAAAAACAATTATATAATTTTAATTTTAATTCTTATTATCAAATAAGTTGATGAATCATTATTTTTTATTAAATTTTTAATTATTTTTCTTCTCATTAAACCAACTGATTAATTTTTTTCTTTTTAATAATAATTAAAAATTATTGTTTAATCATGAAATTTTCTTTTCATAAAATTATTTGATTACTAAATCAGTTGATTTATTAAATTTTTCAATAAAATTTTAATTATATTTATCAATTTTAATTTTTTCTTTTTGTTGAATCAAATTAATTATTAATAACTTGACCAGATGATAAATCAATAGTTTTTAATATATCAATTGGATTTAAATAAAAATCACTATTTTCATTTGATCCAATAGTCAATATAATAACATGTAAAAATTTAAGATAACATGTTGTACGTATAAGATAAGCATAACCATAACCATAATCAAATAAGGGTGGTCCAATTGATTTAACATCAAACATATAATATGCACCACATGATTTAAATAAACCCAAACAATAATTTTCACATGTTAAAATAACAAATTTATATTTTTTAAATACATCATCTAATAATTTCCACAATGAATTAATTGTATATAATTTACCATTGATATTATCTAAATAATTATACTCAAAATGTATATTACCAATTTTAAAAAATTTTTTTGATTTTATATTATTATTATTTTGATATTTACAAAATGTATAATATTTATCTCCACACATAACAATTGTATTTAATGTTTTTATACTCCAATATTCTGGTGATATTATTTTAATCATACCAGCACAAATAATATAACATTCATTAATTTGTTTACCACGATTTTCATAATTAAATATATTTTCCGTCGGATGTATATCACAAAATAATGAATATATTTTTCCAATATCTTCAATATTAAAATTATGCCATTTAAATGAATTATTAATTTTTTTATTTTTTTTATCATTAAAATTCCATGTTATTTTATAATCAATTAGCCAATTTTTATTTTCAATATTATTATTTTTATTATTAATTAAATAATTTTCATAATTTTCATTGGTAATATTATTATTTGATTGTTTAATTTTTTTTTTACGTTGTAATATACGATAATCATGAATTTTAACACAATGATAAATAATTTTAAATATTTGAATATTAAATTTATTTAATTTTAATTTATTATTTAATTTATCAAATAATATTAATTTACTTTTTTCATTATAAACATATGCACGTAATATTATTATAATAATATGTCTATTTAAACTTTTTTTACTACAAAATTTCATGATACATGCATAACCATTATTATTCCATAAACCAAATTTATCACAACGATATGGATTATATAAATACCAAAAATTACCATCATTCCAACATGCCAATGAAAATTTATTTGTTTTAATAATATAATTTTTTAATTCATATGATAATGTATCAAGCCAATATTCAATATCATTTGTATCATTATGTATATTATTATTATTAATAATTTTAATTTTTTCCCAACCAATTATTTCATTTAATTTCATTAATTCTGGTCTTTTTTTTTCTTTAATATTTAACAAATTAACTTCCATGTAATTATTATTAATATTATTTACAACTGGTATATCATTGAGTTCATCAATTAATTCAATTTCAATTTTATATTTATAATTATAAACAACAATATCATCAAGTTTAATATTTTTATTTATTTTTATATTACCCATGTGAATAAATATCATCCATGCATGATCATAAATATAATCAATATTAATACTAGTTGCATGTTTATATCTGTATGAAAAAAAAAATATTAAAAATTTAATTTATATTAAATTATAAATAATATATATATATATATTTAATTTAAAATTTAAACCTCAGTTGTGTTTTTGCTAATAAAGCAACAATTGATTGATAAAAACAAAATTTCCATGAATTATCAAGTTGTCTATTTAATTCCATTAAATTCATACCTTTCAAACCACGTAAACATACTTGACTATAAATTAACTTGTCATTATTATTTGATGATAATTCAATGATAATATAATCACCATCAACAAGACCAGGTTTATCACCAATTGAACGATCAATTAAATAATATTTTTCTTTTTTAAAACATGTTACTGGTATTCTAGCATGACCTAATTCTTTATTTAATGAAAAATTATCATTTAAATCTAATTTTATTATTGGATCTTTTTGACATGGTAAAATGTATTTTTGTTTTCTTAATTTTTCTATTTCATATTGACGTTTATCTTCATGATAATTATGATCATTACATGGCCATTTATTATTTATTATTTTATTTATTGATGGATTAACACAAATTGGTAAATTCTGTTTGTATAAATATTTTAATTATTTATTTGTTTTTTTAATTTTATTTTATAAATATTTTCAATAATAATAATACCAGTGGATCAGATTTTATGTTATTCCATATTATTGTATTTTCAGTGTTATTCAAATTGTAAGGATATTTTTTTTTATCATAAATATTGAATGTATTTAAAGGAAATAAATTTTGTATTGCTTGAATTGATTCATGTCTTTTTAAAGCAGGTAGTATTGGTAATTCATCAATTTTACGACGATCAAATTTATCATTTTTAATTAATAATTTTTCATTTTCTAAATATCTAAATTTAATCATTTTATTTTTTGATTAATATAATATAATACAGTTATGGATTTTGATTTATATATTAATAAAAATTTACATACGAGTTCATATACATTCGCCAAATTGGTTCATCATCATTGCATTTCCATTTTTTATTTTTACAAGGATTATTATCCATGTTAATAATAATTTTTTTTTTTTAAATATAAACAGATAATTTTGACTTGTTTAAATACTAAATAAGGTTACTTTTTAATATGTTAATTTATTTGATTACTAAATTGACAATTGAACATCAAATTAAAATAATAAAATCATAGAATAATTTACTTTTGATATAGATATATAAAATTCAAAATAAAAGCATCTGTAAAAGTGATGAGAGAAAAAATTTATAACGTTTAGATTTTTTTTTTTTTTTTTCAATTTTTTCTCTGTTGGACGTCTCTGATTTTGTAATTATTTTACAAACAACCAGACGAAGCCATAGTTTACATTTTATAAGCAATCTTGTAGAATAATGAAGCCAAATTTATATTATTTTCGTGGTATTTATAAAATTATGGTGATTGAAAATTTTATAAAATATAATTTACTTAGAGATAATTTTTAAATTGAAAAACATATATTATTTAAAATTATTTAAACTTGATATTAAATAAATAAAAATAATAAATACACTAAATATATTTTTTTACTCTAAAAAATTTTATCCATGAATTTATAATAATTATAAATAAACAAATATAAATATATATATTTTTTAAATTATAACTCGAAAACGAGTATGTACATATGTGAATATACATACAACGAATATTAACAATCCAATTAATTTTATTTTAATTACTGTATCGTTGAAATACAACCGTCCGATTATTATTGTTTCAATGAGCCGGAAGGTAAATTTCCATGATATATTTCAATTGAATTTATATATATATAAACTCATACTATTCTCTTTTTTTTTTTTAATTAAAAAAAAATAATATTCCAATAACAAAATCACCTTTTTATGAAATTTTATTTAATTAATTATTTATTATAATTATCACAAAATTATATTTTTATCAATTCAAATTAACATTATTATTTAATAAAAATATAAAAATAATTTTAAAACAATATTTAATTATTTTAATATTAATAAATTTTCATCAATTATTTTCTCCCTGATTTTTGAATTACAATATTAATTCATAAAAATTATAAATAAATTTTTTAAATATTAAAATTTAAAATACAACAATAACAAATTTACAAAATTGAATTTTGCAAATATAAATATAAAAAGTTTAGTTTATTTTATATTTTTATATAAAAATTCAAAAAAAAAGGTATATCTTATATATATATATATATTGGCAATGAGAAAAAAAAATTTGCCAGCAGCAATTTTAATTACTTGACGTTAAATTCTTTATCTGAGAATTTGAAACAATGTGGCACGCGCGTTGAGCGTCGTTCGTGTTTTCAGAACAAACAATACCAATGTTGATACGCGGTAATAGAATAATCTGGCAACTGATTCCGGGGATATTGCCAAGGGTGATATATAGACTGAATTAAAACCCATATATTATTATTATTATATATATATTTTACACTGGTTTTGCAAGTACATATATGTCGTATATAAACTTCATTTCAAAATCCAAATATATACCTTGTACTCGACCATGTTTATTCACCTCTGAATAAATTTATAAAATTTATATAAAATTTTACATTTTATTGTTTATTTATATTTGTATTTTTAACAACTATTTATTATTTTTTTTATTTTATATTTTTTAATTATTTATTAATCTTTATATAATTTTTTTTATATTTTTTATTTTACTTGAATTAAATATATATAAAATATTTCAAAGTATAACCTTTATTAATATAAAGATATTTTTTAATTAATTTTTTTTTTATAAAATAATTTAATGAAATTACATAATAAAAGTACAAGCTTTTTGACAGATATATATATATTGTATTTTATAACTTATATTTTGCCTAAAGGTACAGCTTATAAACTTGTCACCCTTCTCGTATACTTTAATCATTTTTAACACCCTCATTTTCTTTCTATGAAATTTCTTATTTGAAAGAAAATTTAATTTACATTAAATTACATATTGTATTAAATGTATATACTATTTTTTTAACTTTATGAATAATTTTAAAAATATTAAAAAATTTATATAATTCCACCCTTATTGTATCATACGTATGGTAAAAAAATATAATAATTAATAAAATTTAGGAGAGGCATTTTAATGATTTGACAAAAGTCAAAGAGACATGACTGCTTGTCTTATGGTCTAAAGATTTACTTAGTTTTGGGTTTTTTTTTTTTTTTTTTTTAATGGATAAATAAAAATAAAATAAAGGAAAAAAATGGGGTGGTTAATAGCACCACCAAAGATACACAATAGAATGTGGATGACTCTTTACAAAGGATGGGTATAATAAAAGTTGAAATATATATATAAATATAAGAGCAAAATGATTTTCTATTTATCTTATATTTTTATTATTATTTATTATTATTATTAAACTCTTGAAATATAATTGAGACGTCAACTGCATTTATGATATTATCATCTTTTTTTAATGCTATATTTTAATTAACATTTTTGTATGTTTAATTTTTTTTTTTTTTTAAACTTATATAATTTTAAATAGTGTATATTTAATTTTTTTTTTTTTTATTTTATCTAGACCTGCCTCAATGCAGTGGTTATAATTTATCCAAATCGACACGGCGTGAAAAGAAAAAAAAAAAAGGGAAATCCACTGGGACCTCAGACACACATTTGTATAACTCCAGACGAAAAAAAAAAAAATTTAAAGATAATAAAATATATCCTGAAGAGTTATATACTGTATAATAAAAAAAAAATTTCACGCAATCTTGTGAAACACTGACGCAAACAAACAAATAAATAGTTTAAAAATTTAATATATATTTTTAAAAAAATTTACAGTGTAAATATTAAAATAAAAAAATTTTAAATATATAATATAAAATATATCTTATTACTCGACATATAACTCTAATAATAATCTAAAAAAAAAAAAAACTTTTAAAACACAATACCGACAAAAAACTATTAAAATTTATATCATTTTATCCAAACAAAACTAAAAGAATTTAAAATATAAATATAAATAAAATAAAAATTTCACGAGTTAATAAAAATAAATTTTTCAAGTGTCTATATATAACAATTTAATATAATCCTTCTATTTTTAAATAAATAACAATAAAAATAAATTTAATTTTCAAAAATGGCGCTTAAAAAAAAAAAAGATAAAAATATTTAATACTAAAATACTAAATCTTTGATAATCTAAATCTACAAATAAATCCACCCTTTTCTAAATAAAATTCTAAAAATCATCCCTTTTTTTTTTTCATGTATTTTTATTTTACCATAAAATACGTATTGTAATAGACAGAATTACATATATATATTTATATTTCAGGTAAAAAATAAAAAAAATATATGTATATAATAAAAAATGAACTGAGCATGTCTGCGCAGAGGGTAGTTTAACTGGTTGTTAAATTGGAGCAAAAATGAATGATTAAAGAGGGGATATTTAGAGGAACATTTGAAACGATAGTAATATGCATTATATGTATAGAAAAAAATATGATAATAATAAAAAAAAAATAGTAGGGATAAGAAAAAGTGGGGTAAAAGGGATGTTTTGGGGTGAAAATAAACCACGCCTACTGTACTCTTGATATGAACCAATAGGGATGATATCTGTCACTGGTATATAGTGGTATTACTATTGGATGATGGTGCCAAATGTAAGCTGAAAATTTTAGGCTTTAAAATGTCCTCTTTATGAATATATTTTATATCTGGAAATATAACTTGAATGATGTCTTAGGTGACATGTCATATCCTCTTTTTATGTATTTTTTTATTTTTTTTTATATAAAAATTTTGAATGATGAAATTTTATAATATTACAAGTATACGCATATGTAATATAATGTTACATTTATAAAAAAAATATATTTAATATATTTTCATAAAAATATCGGTAAAAAAAAGTATGATTATTTATATTGATGAAAAATTATTTGAAATATTTTTATATTTAATTTAATTTAATTTAAAAAAATACAAAATACAAAAATTTTATTTTACTCACCTTTTTATAGTTATAAGTAAATTTAAAAACTATAAAATAATAATAAATAGAAAAATATTTTTAAAAAATTATATATTCATATTACTTTGGAATTTTATTAAATATTATTTCGATATTTTTTTTATAGACATAAACTGAATGAAAACAACAAATTGATATTGAAAAGTTTTTTATAAAAAAATAAAAATTTATATATCTATATTTTTGAGAGAGATAAAAGGGCAAATAATTTATACATGTAACTTTTTTTTTTTTTTTTTTTATATATACTGACATGATTAATCAAATTGAGATTGCTCAAATACATGGCTTCATGCCTAGTAACACCCCCTATTTATATATATAAATATACGTATGTATAAAATATACAACTGTTATATGAATTTGATGCTTGATCTTTATATATATGTCACTTCGCATATATCATGCTTATTCATTCACTTACCTTTGTACTATTTTAATGCTCAAAAGGATGATACCCTTATGCACCAATGATTCTCATCACCTTTGATTCTATTTTTTATTTTTTATCCCACCCCATTATATTACTGTGTCTATCTTCAAAAAAAAAAAAAAAACATATGTGTACAACCTTTGACACTCTACTTCAATCCGCTTCAAATATTAGCCATTATTTTTATTAAAATTTACAGGTGTTTTAATTTACAAATTGATATAAATATATAATCATTTTCAATCATCAAATATTTTTTAATTAATTTTCAATTATATCAATATGACGATATTATATTATTTTATCATTTTATAAAAAATTAAATTTATAAATTATTATTTTGTTTAAATAACTTTTTTTTTTTGTTTAAATAAATTTATTAATTTAATATTTTTATTAATACATTAACGCAAAATGATTTATCAAATAGATTTTCATATTATTCTTGTTTATTTAATTTGTATGTGATAAAATCAAAATAAAAAAATATGCATATATTAATTTGAGGGTGTTTTGTGTATTTTATATTTATTTATGAGAGGTTGTATGATAATAATGATGACAATGAGATGTAGGGGGTTGAAAATCATAAAGCGTTGGTATTTGATAAAGGGTGGTTGTGTAACCGCAAGCAAGAAGACATAATTGTGTTGTCAGTGACACTCACTTTTTATAAAAATATAATAAAGATAAATATATTTACATATTCCAATAATACAATATGTTTTTTATAATTTATATATACAAAAGATTATAATTTATTATTTTATTAATAAAATAAAAGTCAAGATAATAAAATAAATATAATAATATGTCAAATACACAGTTTTTTTTTCTTATCATTATTAATTCAAATATATAAATATATTAAAATTAAATTTAAATTAATTTAAATAATTTATAATTACTTATTTAAATAAATTAATTAAATTATATATATCAAAAAAAAAAAACAAATTTAAAAATTAAATTATATCAAGATAGGTATACATATATTTAGTATTTATAATTTTTATATATAAAATAATAAAAGACCATTAACTTGAGATTACATAATATATATAAAAAAAAAAAAAAATTGGTAAAAGATTATTTACCAAGGGCCAAGTTAAGGGATGGCGTGGGTAATACAAACCCGGTGGGCTTGATTCAAAATAAAGAAAACTACAACCCCTATTAAATTCTCATATAATATATCCTTCATTCGTGGCGATTCAACCAGATGCTTTTTCATAAAATCTATGCACTCAACAGTACTTGACAGTCATCACACACCATCACAACCCACCTACTAAAAATTTTATCGTTGACAACTTTATATATTTTATTTTATTTTATTTTATTTTTATTTTTATTTTTATATGTATATAACGATGCCCATCACATCATCCCTATAGCATACTTGATGCTCACACTCTCAATTCTGTTGTTGTACTTTGTACACAGCCCTTATACAAAATATATATGTACCACATTTTTATTATATCAACATAATGGCCCGTGCCCATATCATCACTTTGACTCGTCAAATACGCCGTCGGGGACATATTATCTTATTTTATGTATTTTTAATTTAATTCATCTTACTAAGTAAAAATATTATTATTTAAATTATAAGTATATTTATTTATCTCAATATATTTATATAAAATTTCAATGATAAATTTTTTATTTTAAAAGGGTTTATTAATATATATTTATAAAAATAACAAATTATAAATTAAATTAATATATATTGATCATTATATAATTTAATTTATTATTGAAAAAATAAATATATAAATAAAATTTAAATTTTAAGATATGACCAGGTTACAATGACCAAACAAAACAGTAGTCAAATCAAATACGAAGCTATTAACTGGGTCAACATTGCACGGTTAAATCTATGGGGAGTCACTTTGCGTGTTGAGGGTTGTTACTCTTGGGTGATACAAAGCCGAGAAAATGCCAGCAGCAGTATGCCCTCTTATCCTTTCAAGAGACCACTTCAATTCAAAACTTTCAAATACATATAGGTATACACACACACAAATATAATTATTATGCATATATATATTTATAAATTTAAAATGTAATTCAAATTTTATAGTTATATATATAGACAACTGCATATATATTATTATAATTTTCATCCCATCATCAATAACTACCCTTACGCACATACTTGAAAATATTTCAATATAAAAATTATATATATATTGTCTTCTCAATATCATCCCTATTCTTTTTTTATTTTTTCTATTTTCATCTGCATCAAACAAAAATGTTGAGTAAATAATATATATATTATACCAATGATGCCATATCGAATCAATTCTTATACTCGAAATTTATATATATGCTTTTACTCTTTACCCCCTCAATTCATCCCTCAATTTAAATATTATTTTAGGACACTCGAACAACTAGTTTTTCCATGTCTGTAACCCGAGAAATGACCGGATGTATTATTACTCACCTTTTCATGTATTTTCATTTTTTTTTTTTTTTTTTTTTTCATTTTGATTTTTATTACTTTTATTAAACGTCATTATTATAATTTAATAAATTTTTTTTTTCTTAGTTTTGAGTTTAATTTATAATTAAATGGTTTTTCTTTTTTATTTATAAAAAAAACTCAAGTAAGTTATTTTTTTTACTTGAAAATATTGTGTAAAATGACACAGTGATTTAATTTAATTTTTTATTTTTATTTGTTGGAGATAATTAATTAATGTTTGCTAGATTTTTCTGTATTTATTTATTTTTATAAGATTTTTAATAATATTAATTACATGCAATTGGGAAAGTTATCTTAACTAGATATTTTTTTAAAAATTTATTATAAAAATGTAGTTAATTAAATTTTTTTTTAAATTATTTTTACATATATTTCACATATTTAATTGAAATAAATATAATATTTTGCTCAAAATATTAAATAATTGTTTGAAAATAATCCTATTAATTTATTTCAAAATAAAAATTAATTATAAAATTAATTTCATAATAAAAAAAATACTTGTACTGTAAAAAAAAAAACAGCTAAAAATTAAAAATAATTGTATAAATAAAAAAAAGATAAAATGATATTTTTATTTATCAAAGAAACAATATAATTTAAATAATTTTTTTTTTTATAAATTTCAATTTATTAAAATTGTCCCTTTTATATATTTATACGATACAAAGTATATATATTTATAAAATTGTGAATTGTTGCAAAAAGCATTTTACGCTCCGTCGGACCAAAAGGGAAAAGGTAACATCAATCGTCACTGGAAAAAGCTTTATCTTTTCACATTCAAAGTTTTGTTGCCAATTATATCGTTGAATTGAAATAAAAAAATAAAAATAATAAAATATACATTTTTATTATTTATTTATTTTTATATATAAAAATAAGTATACAAATAAGTTTTAATTAAAAAAAAATTAAAAGTTTCATGAAGTTTTTACATGATTCTTATTTATCATTATTATTGATTAAAAATATGTTAAATCTTGTGGAAATATATATGTACACCTGGCTAAACGTGTTTACATATAAAAAAATAAATAAATAATTTATTATATCAAGTGTACAAATATTTTTATAAAATTGAAATATTTAACAATGAATATAAATAAATAAAATGTATGGGGTCTTATGGTGTTTGATATTATTGAATAGAGTGAATCATGCGATTTATATTACCAAGAAAAAACTGCCACTGTTCAAATAAATAATAATAAAAATATATAAATAAATAAATATAAAAAAACTAAATCTTACCAACAAATATATTTTAGATTTTGTCCACTTTAAAACTTAATTCACCGAATTGATTTCAAAGAAATATATTTTATAAAAAAGGATACTTACTACTGTAAATTTAAAGAAGAAAATATAAAGTTGAGAAAGAAAAAATAGAATAAGTATATAAAAATGAAAAAAAAAAAAAAGTAATTTTGTTTTTATAAATGTTGGATAGTATGATTTTTTTAATAACTCACTCATTTTATGGTTAAATTGTTATTCAAATATTCCAAGATAAAGAATAGTGAGCTAATAAAAATAATATTGACTAAGATAACAAGATATACATTGAAAAGGGTGATTGAAATTTTAAGAAAGTTTTTTTTTCATATCCAGGATTCATACAGACATTATTCGGATTTTTTAAATTTACATTAATTATTTAACTAAATATACCTATATATTTTTTTTAAATAAAAAAATACCATATTATCATTAATTTATTAAAAAATAAAATATTAAACAAATTAATTCATCAAGTTAATGTGGTTTTTATTAAAGATAATCACAATATACATGTGTTATAATATAGTTACAATATTAAACTTGATAATTTAAAGAAAAAAAAAGAAAATATAAATGAAATAATAGAAAATAAAAAAAAGTAATCTTGTGTATTGTTTTGATAGAGAAAAAAAGAAAAATTTAATTCCATTTTTGTATTCTCAATTCAGGTTTAATAATATTCCAATTTGGTGATTTAATTTCATATGATAACCAATTAAAATCATCAAGTGAATTCCAATTATTAGTATTAATATCAAGTCCAGATAATGTATAATGATTTTGTTGTTCATCATAAGACCAATTGTATGGTGCAACATTAATATTTTGACAATCTTCAATAATAGCACGACTCGTAACATGTATATAAACATTACAATCAATTGATGAATGTAAACGAAATTGTTGACATGCAAATACAAATGTACAATTGTTACAATTATGTGCAAATACTGATGATGATACTGGACCAATTAATATTTTACAATTAATAATATTAACCATATGTAATGTACTTGGTGAACCATATATTTTAACATAACAATTATTTAAATTATCAAGCATTATATCATTTTTATTAACATCAATAGCATCAAGTATAATATTTTCATTAATACGATTAATAATTGTTGTTTTATTATTGTCATTATATTTATCTAATAAATCATTATTTTTAATTATATTTATGTCATTTAATTTTTTATTATCATTATTATGATTATCAGTAACATCAATTGTAATATTGTTATTATCAATTTTTGTATTATTAATATGACAACGTTTTTTAAAACCAAATTTTTTTTTAGGTATATATTTTTCTTCATATTCAATTGTTTGATTTTCAAGATGTTGTAAATTTTCTTGTGCACGTCTTATATCATATACTTTTAAAAAAATTTTTGATTGTGATAAATAATTTTTTAATAATTTTATATCTTTTGTTATTTTATCAAATAAATCTGGTAATAATGGTGTTGTTGATGTTATTGAATCTAATAATAATTGTATTTTATTACATGATTCATAAAATGTATTTTTAAAATAACCTAATTGTTCACTGTCAACTGATAATTGTTGTTTTTCTTCTTTACGTTTTTCAATTATTATTTTACGTTCACGATCACGTTTTGACATACGGTCACCAAAACTTTCATTATCAATTAATTCTGTTGTTGAATCCATTATTTATTTATTTATTTACTTAATTTTTTATTTTATTATTTTATTTCAATTTATATGTACTTATATTATCAATTTTTTATATCAATATTATTTTTGGTTTCTTCAATTTTTTTTAAATTTTCTTTTTCACGTAAAAATTTATCAGAACGTTTTGTAAATGGTAAATATGCTAAATTATTTGGTTTTGGAAATTGCTGTAAAATAAAATTTAAAAAAAAAAAAAAAACAAATGAATGAATATTTAATTTTTACAAAATTATAAAAAAAAATTAATTTAAATTGTATTTTTTTGTTAAATTATATTTTTGATGATAAATATATATTAAAATTTGTTATTATTATTATGATTATTATTAGATGATGTAATTAATTATTACCTTGATTAATTCTTGTTCATTTGATGAGCATAAATTTAAAAAAAAAAATCCAGCTCCAGTACCAATAGCTAATAAACCAATTGACTTAAAGAACGCCATTAAGTAAATAAGCAAAAAAATGTTAATAATATTAATTAATTAATTTTTTTTACTCCAAGTATCAGTATCAAAATCACGTATACTTGTATCACTGCTTATGTATTCACCAATTTTATAATAACCTTCAAGTATTGATGGAAAATTTTCGTTCATATAATAACGAAAATCTGTGAAAATTAATATTAATTATTAATTATTGTTATAGATATTTATTAAATATATATTTTTGATGATTCATTAATGATGAAATATTTAATTTATAACCTTAAAATTTATATTAAAAGCGGTTACGTACCTTGGGATCTATTCATGCGTCTCCAAACAATATATGATACACCAAATGCTGCAATTTCAAATACAAATATTTTTTTTATAACACCTTGTACAATTTCAAGTGATGATTTTGGTTTTTTAACAAACATTACAAAGTAAAGTTAAATTTTAAAAAAAATTATTTATTTGTAAATTTAATCAAGTGTAGCTTCCATATAAGGATATCATCAATATTTCACTGTGATAATGTATTTGTTGCAAAATATATATATATTTTCAGTATTGTTTATGTGTGTGTGTGTGTGACCGAATTCGGATTTGTCAGAATGTTGATAACCAGTCATCTATATTATCGACATAAAAAAATGGCTGATATTTTTTTTGAATTTTTTTTTTTTAAATAAATCATGGAGGTCTATAAAACTCAATGAAAATAAATATATAAATAAACAAAGAGTTAATATTGTTGTTAAAAAATAATATTAGTCAACAAATTTTTAATGATAATTAATTGAGCTTATTACATTTTTTTTTAATTTTAAAAAATTGAAATTATAAAAAATTAAAAATTTGTAAAAATAAAATTTTATTAATTTTTTTATATAAATTAATTAATTAATTAATTAATTATGGATTAATTAAAAAATAACTAAAGAAATTTATTAATATATATATATTTTTTTTTAAAATTAAAATTTTATATAAAATTAGGATTAATATTTTAATTAAAAATTATATTATTTATAATTGTTAAATAATTAAACGATAAATTATAATTATACACTGATTATAATAAAAAAATTTATAATTTAAAAATATATTTAATATATGTATTAAATTTTGATTAAAAAATTTATTTTTTTACTTTATACTATTATATGATTATTTAAATTTAAATAAAAATAAAATAAAAACATTTAAAAAATTAAAAATTAAATTATAAAATTACAAAATTATTATTATTATTTTTTATAATTAAAATAATATTTTTTTTTCTAGTGCAATTTATTGAAAACTCATCTGTACATTTATGCATTTTTATTTATTTTTTTTTTCCTTCCCCTTATTATTATATATTATAACATTGCGAATAATTTTTATTTATATTTTTTATGTATTATATAGAAACCATATTTTTAATGACATTATTTATTGATAATTATTTTCTAATTAACTAACAAATGATTATCAGAAAAATAATTCCAGAAAAATCACATATTTTTTTATTTTTCATTTTTGTAAAGTGATAATAATAGTGCGATAATATTTCATGCAATTATTTTTTCATTATAAAAAAACAAAAAAAAAAAAAAGCATTTTGTTAAATTATTAGTAATTATAAGGCTCGTAAATATTTTTTTTTATATTAATTTAAGTATTGCGGTACTGTACGTTTTAATTTTGTTGTTAGATAAATTCGCTATACTAAAAAAATAAAAAGAAAAAAAAAATTGATACTCTTTGTCTCGTTGTTGAGTAAGTTTTATAAACATAATCTCATTATTATTATTTTAACTATTACTATTGTTATTTTATTAAAAACTTTTATTAATTAAATTGCCACTCTAACAGTTATTATTACTATTATATATTAATTAAATCATTCAGATGTCAACACGAAACATGATGATTTTTGTATTCGTTATTTTACTTTTACAATCATTTTATTTATTTATATTTATATATAATTGTAATAAGTGCCATTTATCACATGTATAATTGATTCAAAAGAGCACACTTTTATAAATCAAATTTTTAATAATAATAATATTAATAATTATTTTTTTATATTATTTTTTTTTCGTTGGCACAAAATAAATATTTAACACTTTTTTTATTTTTCTCAAAAATTAAAATTATTATTAAAGCAGAAAAAAAATAAAGAAAAAAAAAAAATGATTAATATTTTTTAAATTTATCAAATTTATTAATTTTTATTAAATTATTTTTATGATTTAATCATTATTTATGCTTACCATTAAAATTTTATCCTCATAATTATTAAGGATATATATATATTTTTTTTTATTATTAATATACTTTTATTAATTTTTTTTTTTTTTTATATTTTCAATTTTCTTTGTCTTTATTTTTATTTTTGTTTAAATTAAACTATGTTTTAATATTTATATTAAATATTATTATGCTTGTCAACAATGATGTTGATTTTAAATACAATCAATACATGTGGAACGGATTTTTTTATTTATATTTCTTATTATTTTAAATATATTTTTTTTTATCTTCAAGAAAATTTTACTAGTAATTATAAGTTAGAGCGAGAGAAAAAAAAAAAATAATTAAATTAAGTTAAAATAAAATAATAAAATAATTCCATTGAATTATCGTCACATTGTTTTTTCATTAACACGACGATAAGTCATTGGATGATCACCGAAAATTTATCGATTTGTTGTCAAAGTATTTTAAATACATTTTTAATATCAACAATCAAATCGATTATTATTATTATTATTATTATTATTATTATTATTATTATTATTTTCGTCGTATAATAATAGTCTTTAATAAAATTTATTTATTAATGAGACTAAAGTGCACCAAGTATTTTTTTTTTTAATTATTTAAAAGTTATTTGAT
The DNA here is from genome assembly GCA_011426435.1 of Lysiphlebus fabarum. Classification (NCBI taxonomy): domain Eukaryota; kingdom Metazoa; phylum Arthropoda; class Insecta; order Hymenoptera; family Braconidae; genus Lysiphlebus; species Lysiphlebus fabarum. Next base: position 495,500 of record WSYQ01001031.1, read on the forward strand.
TCTATGATTTTTAATTAATTATTTATTTGATTGAATATATATATATATTTTATTTTATATATATTGTATTTTTATTATTATCGTTTATTGTATTTAATATGTGGGCACTGGATGAAAGACTCAACGTGACAGTCAAAATAATTATGACAGTCTCTTGAACACCATAAGATTTTATAATCGCCTATTGTGTAATTTGCTACGAGCTCATTTCATGCCATCCACTGCTGCCATTTGATGAATTGCATTCAGGTGATGCTAAATTAAAATTTAAAAAATCTATTAATTCAATAATTGTTTATAGTTTTAAAATAATATATTTACCAGTTTTTGTACTATCAACTTTATCAGGTGTTGTTGGTTTTGGACCCCATATTCTAACAGTACAATCATCAGATACAGATGCCATCATTTGATGATAAACTGGATTCCATGATACACAATTAACTGTTCTACTATGTCCAGTTAATATTGCTATTGGTAATTCACGTTTAATATGCCATATATATACTTTATTATCTTCACTACCAGATGCAATAAAATCATGATTAACACCACCAAAACAACTGTGAATTGTAAAATGTCCTTGTGTAACACCTTGAAAACGTCTAACAAGACATCTATCTTGTAAATCCCATAAATGTACACCTTGATTAGCAACATTTAATAATACCAAACGATCAGCTTTATTAACACTAAATGACATTACTGGATGATCTTCTTGTAAACTAAAAAAAAAAACAAATAAAACAAATAATTAAAAAAATTAAATATAATAAAATAATTAATAATAAATGCAAAGTTAATAATTACATTGTAAAATCACATAATTCATCAAAATTATATCCACGAATACGATGATGTGTATCAGCAGCAAGTACTGTTTTTCCATCACTACGACACCACAAACATTTAACTCTGACACCTTCCCATGAATCTAATATATTACCATCCATATCCTGTTGTATAAATAAAAATAATAAATATAATAAATTTATTTAATTATTAATAATAAATTATATACATAATAATACTTACACATTGATAAAATTGTCCACGTATACCACCAGTTACAAATTTTTTAGCATCACGATGCCATGCACATGCTGTTAATGAATCTTCAGTACTTTGTGTTAATTTAACACGTAATTCACAATCTCTTGAATTAATTGACCATAACCATAATTCTGGACAATCTTCTGGACCACATGCTATTAAATGACTACTATCTGGACTCCAAGATATTAATGCAACACCATATGTATGTCCATCAAGTGTTTTTCTATGTGTTACTTTAAATGTTTCTGGATCAACATCCCATATTATAACAGACATATCTTTTGAACCAGTTGCTAATTTTAAACCATCTGGTGAAAATTTACAATACCATACTTCATCACAATGATCATTTAATACTTGTGTTGTATGACATGGAAAATGTTCTTTACCACAATTATGATCAACTAAAAGTGATACATTATCCAATGTTGCCTGTTTTTTTAATTTTTTTTTTTTTTTGTTTATTAAATTTATTATTTATTAGCTATTTTGTTTGTTTTTTGTTTATATATAAAATAAAATAAATTAATATATTTACCTGATTTGGAGTAATGTGATAGGTACATTGTTGATTTTGCATATCTACAGCTTGTGTAAGTAATGATTTAAGACGTTTTGGTGGAAGCATTATTGAAGATGGTAAATATTTTTGTAATCTATCCATTAATGCTGTTCTTGATGCAATACCTTTACCATCCCATCCAGCTCTTGTCTATTAACATATCATAAATAAATAAATAAATATAAAAATATAATTAATTAATAAATTAATTATTTATATTACTTGTAATTCATCACGTCCACTGCACATCATAAATGCAGAAAGTTGATGAACACGTCCAGTATTATGACCAAGAGGTGTAAGCTCATTTCGTAAAACTTGTAAAGCATCAAGTACCAATCCTTCTTCTAAAAATTCAAGATACTTTTGCTCTAAAAGTAAAAATTTCATTTCCTAAAAAAAAAAAATAAACAAAATTAAATTAAATTAATTTACCATAATTACTATAATTTGATCAACTTACAACAACACTTTGATTTGAATTATTTAAAAATGATTTAATTTCATTAAGATCATGATCAGCTTTGCTCCAGTCACCATCCATAACATGTTGTCTAAATTTTGCTGCAGCTGGATGATCAAGTCTACATCCAGATTCTTGCATAAGTAGGTCAGCAGTACGACTGTATTAAATAAATAAATAAATAAATTTAATATAAATTAACACAAATGTTTAAATACCATGGAAAAAAAAAAATAAACATACTCAAGACCAACAGCTTTAAGATGTTGTCCAATAAGTCGTACAATATCTTGATTTGTTTTATCCATTATTATTTTTGGTGGTCCAAGTGCATTATTATTATCACCATTAACTCCATTAACATCAGCATCACAACGAGGTAATGCATTACCATTTGCACTATGTGTACCACCAGTATCTGGATTTGCTCCATTTTGTTGTGAACCATTTGATGTTTGTTGTTGTTGCTGTTGTTGTTGTTGAATTCTGTAACAAATATATATATATATTTTTTTATTTATTTATTTAATTATAGATATATATTTATCTTGTGTTTATCTTGTCCAAGGTCATTGTGCTATAATTACATTACTTTGTTATTTTATTTTATTTTAAATTATTTATATTTTTCTTTGTTTGATGACTCAATTTAAATAACTTTTTTTATGTTTATCAATTTGTAGATAATTTTTATGTATTTATATTTTATTTACCTATAATTATCCATTGCTTCGGTGTTGTGGTACTCGTCCGCTGGTCTTGGAGTAGTTGAGAGTGAACTACGGGACCTTTTGCGCGGTGGCGGAGCGAGTCCACCGTCGTCCGACTCGCCGCTCGAGGCCAGGCTTATGCGCGTACCACCCCGTTTTTCACACTATTTTATTGTCACCGAGGTGATTTTTAATTATTATATTTTTATATATTAAATTCATACAATTATTTAATCCAAACAAACTATCAATATATTTTTATTAATCATTCACTATTTAATTAATCTAAAATAAAAAATAAACAATTTTTTAGAAAAAAAATAAATTAAAAATATAAATAAGTATATATATTTAATCAATTATTTTTTTATTTTCATTTCTTTCTTCATATGTATTTTTTTTAGCACACAAATGTTTTTTTTTTTTTTTTTTTACATTAATGTGTCACGAATATACGTATATATATATATACAAACAACAAAAATAAAAATAATTCACAACAGAGAGACTTTAAGAGAGAAAAAGAGAGATTTTAATTGAGAGGAATAAAAGGGTAAAGAGAGGAAGATAAATTCTCTACACGTATTATTTTACCCCTTCTATTTAAAAAACTATAATTTTTTATAAAAAATTTTCTTATTTCTTTGTTTTATTTTTATTTTATTATATATATATATTTATTTCTTGTTTATTTTATTAAATAATTAATAAAATTAATAAAAATTAATTTAATAATATTTTTAATTTTTTATCAATAATATTTATTTATTATTTGTTAAACTATTTATTTATTTATTTTTTTTTATAATAATTTTAGAGGACTTATATACTTTGAGAGGGGTTTATGTGTATATAAAAATAAAGAGAAGGGGGTTGTCAAGAGTAAATGAGAGGGGTTACCCCTCTTTTGTCTTTTTTAACCCAAGATCACGTAAAACTTGATATCATTATTATTATTATTATTATTATTATTAATTTCACTGATAATTATTTATAAATATTGATGATATAAAATTTTGATTATTTATTAATTTTTTAAATAATAATTATTATGATGACAGAATATGTGTATATGTTGAATTGAAGTTAAACACGATCGATGGAGAAAGAGAAATAAAAAAAGAAAAAAAAAAAAAAAAGGAATTTAATGAATATGTATGTATAAATATTTAAAAATAAATTAAATGAATATTAATAAAAATTTGCACAAAATGTTTGAATAAAAAAAAAAAAATAATAATAAATAAATTATTAATGTTTAATAATTAATATGATTTGATGATAAAATTGACAGATTAATAAATAAATAAAAAAATATTATTAAGACGAACAATGACTGACACAGCTGATACTTGTTTGGATCGTGTCGTTTACGTCACACACCAAAAACTTTAACACATGTATGCATGCACACACAAATACATCTGAGTTGTCTTTCTGTTTTTTTTGTTGTTTTTTTCTTTTTATTTTGCCTTTTTTTTTCTCCCAGTTTGGCTTGCTTCGTATTTTTCCGGCTGTTTTGAGAGGTAAGGAAAGAGAGAGGTCAGGTTCTCTTACGAGTACTCCCGAATAATTCCGATATAATTATTATAATTATTTTTTTTGTTTATTTAGAATTTAGCAGCTAGCGACATCTGTGAGAGTTGAATGTAAAGTAGGTAGTATGGTTGAAAAATTTATCAATAGGTGGCGCGACTTGTATGATTTTTTGTAAGTTTTTTTCAAAATGAGTAATTTAAAAAAAAAATAATTAATTAATGTAAATTATTATTATATATTATTAAATTATAAATATTTATAGAGTCATTTATTAATTTTTTCATGTAAAAATGTATTTTATATGTAAATAAAAATTAGAATATTTAGATGAATTACAAAAAAAAAAAAAAACAAAAATATTAGAATAATTTATAAAGTTGTGGGTGGAAAGGTGTGTAATGTAAATTTTTTTTTATTTATTATTATTTATATATGTTAAAAATAGACATGACTGACAGGAAAATATTTTATTTTTTATTTTCAATATTGAGTTATTTTACTTTTTATAATTTATATTGTGTGTCTGACTGGATATCAAAATGCTGAAGACTAATGGTTAATGGTTTTATAAATGATGGTAAAAAACATGGGTATAAAAAAAAATAAAAAAACCAGTAATAAAAAGTAAAATAAAAAATATATCTTGTTTGAATATACACAAAGAACATCTAGGTATTTTTCAATCCCATCAAATCAAACCATGATTTTCATTTATTTATTTTTTTTTACAATTTTTTGACAATGATGTACATCTTTTTTTATTTCCATATATTTATCATTCAATTTAATGTATAAATTTTATTATAAATTATACAAAACTTGAATTAAATTATACTTAAAATTATCATAAAAAAAAATTATAAATTTACAATTTTTTTTTCACTTTCTTATATTCCTTTAAAATTTACTTTTCCATATATCAAAAATTTAGAAATATATAAATAAAATTTAAATATTATATAAACAAATTTAATTATTATATAAACAAAGTATCGCAAATGATAAAATTAAATGTTCTTTTACCATCAGAGATTTTTGTTTAATTATTATTATAAACTATTGTTGCTATTATAATATCGTAAAAAAAAAACTCAAATAAGGAAAGGCTCTAAAAAAAAATCATGATGTTTCACCTGGTTTCACCTGCCCCTACACCTCTCCTTCAATAGACGACTGTATTGTATTTCTCTCGACCAGTTCAACAAGAGGTCCAATGCCATGTTTCTTTGCTATAGTACGAATACGGAATGATGAAACAACGAATCAACTCCAATCTGCTCCAATCAATTCAGTATTTCAGTCAGCCACCGGCCACTGTTGAATAAACATTGATAAAAATCAAAAAATAAATATATAAAAAACGTGTTTATTGACAAAAAAAAAAAAAAAAAACAATCCAAAATTGTTTATAAATAAATATTAATTATAAATAATTAAATTAAAAATACAATTATTATAAAATAAACAACAATTACAAATAACAAGTGTCAAAAATTCACTAATTTTTTTCGGAGTATTTTTTGGAGTATTTTTAAAAAAAGTAATAAATATGTGATTATTAAGATAATTAATTGAGTGATGATAATAATTAGAATTAAAAAATTTAAAAAAAAAAAAAAAAACAAATTTTTATAATTATATATATAAATTTTTTTTTTTTTTTTTTGTGAAAATAAAACGAAAACACATTCTATACAGTGTATAGGTGAATTTTAAAACCAAGCCGTTGAGGCTCTTGGCTCTCACCTTGGCTCATTTTTAAAAAAAATATTATTATTATTATTTTATTTAACATTGTGAAATAATAACATTTTTAAATGTGTTAATTAAATATTGTATTTATTAGTTTTTAAATATTTAATAAAAAAATAATAAGTGTATTAAAACGTGTCATATTTTGTGTGATTAATTTACAATTATTTTAATGCTAAGTGATTGAAAAGTTTGAGTGTTTATAATGTAAAAATTCATTTGGAATATGTGAATAATTAAAAAGTAAAATATATATATATAAAAGTGTTGAATATATAAATAAAATATATATTTATTTATTTAATTTAAATTGTTATTAAAATAAATAAATTATCACGAAATACTTTGAGATCTTGTTGATTTCCCAAACGATTAAAGGTATGTACTCTATTTAAAAAAAATTAAATAAATATTGGAATATATAAATAATAATACAAAAATTCCAATGTTATTAATAAAAATTATTAATATCCATTTACGGTATCGACATGCAGGAATTCATAAAACCGGTAGGATTCAATATAATCCAGCTTTTCTCCGATACTCGTGATGGAATCTCGTGTGTGTCCTGAAATAACACCATACATTCAACTTGATTTTCCAAATTCCAACATTTAAAAAAAAAAATAAATAATTTTGATAAATAATAAAAAAATAAAACAGTTAATATTGTAAAATTGTTTATATTTATTCAAGATTTTAAATAAGAAATTTGTTAAAATAGATAAATAAAAAATTCAAAAAATTTGATTTATTTATTTATAATTTTATTTTTCATTGGTAGATAATCGTTGAATGTTAGATGATTGCAAAGTTGATGGTTATTTATTTGTGTGTGTATATTTATGGATTAATATATATATATATATACACACATTAAATACAAATACATGTATAAAAGCGGCAGTTTGCCACCACGCCAAAGGGGAAAAGGGACGCCTCGCGCGCATTCCACAATCTTATACGCATGCGCAATAGATCATCAAGAATTTCTCTCTTTTTTTTTGACTCTTTCTTTTGATCCTCGATCACATCCATGATACTTAATTTAAAACTATAATATTTTTATGTATATTATCATATATCTAATAATATAATTTAAAAAATTTTTTTTTCAATTTAAAAAACCAAAATTTAGGTCAAAAAATAAATATTATTGTTACAGTTTTTAAATTATTGATGAATAATTTAAATAATTCATGCGCAGTTGTTTGTAATTTTTTTTTTTTTGAATATAATTTTTAAATAATTGGGTATTTTAAAAAAATTATTTAAATAGGTCAAGAATAATTTGTAGTTATATATAAATTTTTTTTTTTTTTTAAATGTAATTGTTAAATGTTTAAAAATAGAAATGTCAATGAAATCAATGAGATTATCTTATTTGGAATTTAATCTTGTTTATAAGTGTTTTTCAATGTTTATTTATGTTTTTATATTATGAAATTTTTATTTATTTTTTATTTCTTCTTGTCGAGTATTTCATGGTAAATATTTTTATTTATATTTTTTTTTTATTCAACTCTTTTATTCAATCTTGGATAACAGTAAAAATAAATATAGGTGCATGATATGATACACAACTTGTGCCAGTAAGATGCCATTTGAATGTTAATGTTTTTGGCTTAAATTTTAACTTAACACATGTTTATTTTGACTGCAAATTGAATATAATTAACTTTTATTTTCATTATTTATTTATTTATTTTTTTATTATCTATAAATTGAAAAAAAAAAAAAAACAAAATTAAAATTAAAATTTTTTATAATTTAAATGAAATATAAATTTCATAAATTTTATAATATTATTAATTTTATTTTATTACATTGCAGTACTGTTATCTTCTTTAATCCTTTATTTAATTTTTTTTTCTATTTTTAATACAAAATATGTTTGCCTATATAAAAAAACTTTCAAAAACTTTCTTTGCTCTACTATTTTTTTTGTCATAAATTTTCTCATGACATTATTATACTATTTTATTTTTTGCTCTTTGTTAATACATTGTTTATCAATAATTATTATGAACTAAAAAAGATAAGGTTTATGAGGTTGAGCATTACATGGTGATATGGATGGATGAGAGAAAAAAATGTGGAGGAGTGCGAAATACCTTTGGAGGACGTTGAGCCGAGATAAACACCCTCGTCTCCTCCTTACAAACGACCTCCCAGTTTACATATATATATATAAAATAAATATATTAAAGTACATATATATACATACGAGTTCGTCGATCTTAAACGCATCATAAATGCATTCCTCTTAAAAATTAATTCCATTTTTTTTTTTTTATTTTTTTTTAATTCTTCTTTTTCCCCCTTTTTTTTTAAATATTTATTATTTTTTTTTTTATTTTTCACACGATCATCATCTTCATCATTATCATCATTATCACACCAACAATATCTGAGAATCTAATTAAATATAAAAATATATTTACACTATTTATTAAATTATAGTCATGAAAACTCATGTATAATTTTTAAATTTAAAACAATAAATTAGCAATTTAAAATATTTTTTTATTAAATTACAGAATTTTTTATATATACCTATATATAATTAAAAAAAAAAAAAAGATTGACATCTCTAGTCACGTATACCACTGCATGCCAGAACATCCAAGATGAAAAAAAATTGATATCTTAGACTGAAATTGTTTTAATATTTTTCTGTTTTTATTATTCTCTCCCTTGAAAAATAAAAAAAAAAATCATCCCACGACTAGATTCAAGATATCATCGGATTTAATTTGTAATTTCCTTTTTTTTTTTTTTTTTTTATAATAAAAAATAATAAAATGAGAAATATTTTCTCACATAATGATTAATAAATTTAGCTACATATTTATATTTTTTTATAAATTTAAATTTTAAAAAAAAATTATTTAAATTTATATTTTATTTTTCTTAGATTTTTTTTCTTTTAAATGATAGACTATTGTGCGTGAACTTTGTAACGACAAATACGTAGTTTAAAAATTACGTAATACAATGGAATTTTATGAGTGAACGAATTTCATCGTTAAATAATAAAAATAATAAATATAAAAATATAAATAAGTAGTCATTACATATACAGTCGTAATTTTTATTTATTTAATAATAATATAATATTATTGCATTGTTAAAAATTATGAAATTTAAATATTCTTTTAAATGATGATTATTTAAATTTCATTTATGTCAATGAGATAATTTAAAATTGACAAATAATTAAGTAATAATTTATCATTATTATTACAGAAATTAAAAGTAAAATTGTTTGATTTATTGGTAAATCTAATAGCTATAAAAAAAAAAATGAAATTATACAATTTATTTGTTGTAAATTTTCATGTTTAGTAATTTATTTTTTTTGGATTATTTCGATATAGAAATAAATTTTTTTTAATAAATAGAAATATTTTTCCTTGATAGTTTTTTCGAGGGGTAGTTTAACCTCAAGGTTAATTTGAGAAACTATTTAATTATCTAAATAATATAATAAACTTTTTTAAAAAAATTTATATTATAAATTGTTTCGAAATTGTTACAATTAACGAAATGATTTTATAAAATTTCTACAGCCTTTATTTTGATCGAAAAAAAAATAAGAAAAAATACATATTGACTTTTAAATAGACTCTATTATTATATTTATTATTAAATTAAAAAAAAAAATAATAATAATTATAATATTTATAATTCGCCCCCGCTTGTACAATAAGAATGAGATCCCTTTTTGCAATATTCCTGATTCCCAGTATTGAACGATATTTGAAAGACACGAAGAATGCGGGCGTCCTTCATAATTTACTTCACCAGATCAGAGTCCAGCCGATGAGCCAGTTAAGTAGCTCAACTCTTCAGCTACATTTACAATCGTCATCAAAATTATAATAAATAAATCAAGAAAAAATAATTAATTTAAAAATAATATAAATATTTTATTTTTACATAAAAAAAAAAACCAAAAAAATTATACAATTAAATTCCTAATTAGTAGTAGTAGTATTTATTTCTGTGCTCATTTACATACATAAATCTTTACACATCTTTTACTTATAAAATTAAATACATCTTTTCTTATATACTAAACATATCTATATCTTTTCCTCTCTATACATATTTATATTTTTACATCTTTTCTTAAATCTATTTTCATTCAATTAAATTCCTAATTATATTATCTTTAACTAATCAAAATTATAATTAAATTTATTATCAATAATAACAACAATAAGCATTTATATTTTTATAATTTAAATAATTAAAAATTCAAATTAAATTATGTTGTTATTTATTTAATAAATGAATAATAATTTTTATTTTTTTATTTAATTTTTTTTTTATAATTATTTAGGGTTAACAGTGTATATAAATATTCTTAGCTCGTTAGTGTTTTTAAAATTAAATTGCTTGGCGAATGTATTATATGGGGGCGTAGAAGATAATCTAACGGTTTCTAGGCATATTTGCAATAGCACAAGCTAAATAATTAAAAAAAAAATAAATATATTATAAATATAATACAATTAAATTAGATACAAAAATTTTAAGTATCTAAATTTTGATTAAATACTTAAAGATTTACTTAATTATGAAATTAAATTGTCATAAAATTTTTTTTACAATTATTATGAATTTTTTTTTTTATTAATAATATTATTATTGTTATTATATTTGTTTATATATTTACATGCGTCATGTTACGTTAACATTTTTTTTACGTAAGCGATCTTAACCGGCGTGGTCATTCTGGCTTTTGAGTGTGTTTTACGTATTATATGTCGCGAACTGTATGGCATGCTATGGCAAGCACCAGTCCAACAGCATTCCATCGTGATTATTGCCAAGTAATTTTTTGGTATATACATATTTTAAATGTCCATGTATTAATGAAAAAATATATATGATCATATATGTATGTATATATTTAATATTTGCAAGTATTATCTGTTTATTTATAAAAAAAAATTTATATTTACAAAAAAAAAAAAACAAGAAATATTATTGTTTTTAGTTTTTTATTTTTAAATTTATATTATTAATAAAAAAAATGATTATGACTTGTTTTTTTTTTTTTTTTTCATTATTATCATCAATTATTATGAATAAAATTATCATAAAATTTAATATTAAATTATAATATGATGTAAAAGTTGAATTTAAAAATTTATATATTTTTAGAATTTTTTAAAATTTATTTATTGAAAAATTAAAAATAGTTGATTTAATTATTTGATTTTATGTTTTTTTTTAAATAGATTTATTTTTTATTGGTTTTTTTTTTTATAAAAAGAGGTTTAGAATTTCAAATTTTTTTTTTTAAGATAATTTAATCATTTAAAAACATTTAAATTTTTGACTGACGTTTACGAATTTTTTCAGCAATAAATGGAGTAAATAGATCTGGATTAATATTATTACTATTTTGTATTGATTTGTCAGTTAAATTTTTAATTTTTGATGTTATTAAACCAACAATAACACAACAAATAAAACCAATAAAACAATACCACATGTATGAAATACGATAGAGATAAAAATAATTACCATCATCGTGATTGCTAGAATTATTATTATCTAAATTATTTATTATTGTTAAATTTAATAAATAACATCTACTTGTATCATCATTGAGTTTTATTAATTTTGGTTTAGGTTGTCCAAAACCAATCCATGATGAAAATATTAAACTAGCTAATAAACCACTTATTGCACCAATTTGATTTGTTGTTTCAAAAAATATTCCAAGTGTATAAATACCCAACAATGGACCACCAGCAATTCCAAATATTGTCAATGCTGCTTGTAATATATTTACAAAATAACCAGCAATAAATGATAATCCAAGACAAATTATTCCAGTTAATAATGCTAATAATTTACTAAAAATTGTTTTTTTATTCTCATCAAATTCCATATTTCTGAAAATTAACATAAAATATATTAACTTATTTTCAAGGTAATATAAATTAATTTTTACTTAAAAATTTTCTTTTTTTTTTTGTGCCAAGGTATATTAAAATAAATAAATTATTATTAGTCATTTAAAGACAAATAGTATTATTGTTTTCCATTTTAGAAATATTATAAGTATATATTATTTCTTGACCATATGTAGATGATAAATGAATTAAAAAAATATTTTCAAATTACACTGTGAGTAATTTATAAAAATAAATATTTTTTTTTTTTTTTTATATTTAAATACAAGGTTATATTATTTTTTAAATAATTAAAAATACCTTGATTTATATAATGGTTTTATGTAGTCTTCAAGAATAATTGCAGCAACTGAATTTTGTATTGCTGATATTGTACTTAAACCAGCACTAAATATACCAGCAATAAATAAACCAGGTATACCTGGATATTTTGATAAATTTTCCATAATATAATAAGGCATTAATTGATCATCTGATGTTAATAAACCATTTTTAACTGGATCACAATTATGATATTTTGAATATATTGAAAGTCCAGAAAATGATATTCCAATAACAATAATAATTGTTATTGGTAAACTCAACCAAACAGCTTTTTGTGCATTTTTTAATTTTCTAATAAATAATTAAAATATAATTAATTAATATATAAATTTTTTTTTATTTTATTATTTAATAATTATTTTTAAATACCTTATTGTTAACATTCTTTGTACTTGAACTTGATTGACACCATAAAGTGAAAGATAAGTAAAAAAACCACCAATTGTTACACTCCACCATGAATGTCTTATTGTTGGATCTATTGAAAAACTATTTTATAATAAAAATTATTAATATTATTAAATAAAATATTTAATTATTAATTTTAATTTATTCATTTTTTTAACCAACACCTGCAGTATGGATTTTTATTTTTTATTTTTTTTCTATACAAATATTATTTTTCATTCATTAGTGTATATAGTAAAAGTGCAATAAACTTCTAAGTAACCGTAAACTTTCATTTTCAATATTTATTGCTATTTCTCACGTATTGAAAAAAAAAAAGAAAAAAAAATCAAAGAAAAAATATTTTCCTTAAAAAAAAAAAATTCCTTTTATTTTAAAATATATATTATTCGTTTTCTCTTTTGTTGTTTGTCGAAGGTCTTAAATATATATGTGTACCGGAAAAAGGTATCCTTGAAATGGTATCTTGTTATTAATTTTGTTGTATTACCAAATCTCATTTCTAAATACTGTAAAAAAAATAAATAAATAAATAAATAAATATATATTTAATAATTAAATTATAAATATTAAAATAAAATTATTATTATTTATTATTTTATTTACTTGAAATGTACTTGTTGAATTCAGTTTAAAAAATACTGGTAAATAAAAATATACAATAATTGGTGTTGCAAATAAATATCCAATAATAATAACACAATAATGAGTACCATAATTATATATTTCTGAACTAACACCAAGAAGACTAATTGCTGATAAATAAGATATCATTAATCCAATTGCTATTGTTACAACTCCCATATCACGATTTGCATTAAAAAATTCCTAATAGAAAAAAATAAATGTAAATACATATTATTATTATTTTTAATTATTTATATATATTTCTTGTTAATAATAAATATGATATATTTTTTATTTTACTTGTGTTGTTTTTTGTCTTCCACCAGTATATCGATAGTACAAACCAATTATTGAACTGATCAATAATGCAATGAAAACAATAATATAATCCAACCAAGTTAATGTTTTATTATTCATATTAATAAATGATATTATTGTCAATTAATAATAAATTTTATTTTTTTTTTTATCAAATACACTTGATTTTATTATGATAATAATAAAATCAATAATTAAACTTTATAAAATATTATAATTTTACTACAATTATATATTCAATAAATTATTTAATTTTTTTTATAATTTTTGTTTTTATATTACTATTATTTTAAATGATACAAAATATCATATTACACTTTTAAAAAAATAAAATATTTAATATTTATAAAATTAAAAAAAACACATTTATTTATTTTTTTAAATTTTATTATAAAGTTGCTGTGACAGCAAAATTATCATCAATACTGAAAATTTATCAGCAACAAATTTTTTTTCTCATATTACAAGTTTGTTTTTTTTTTATCATTTAATCTTTTGATTATATTTAATTTTCTATATCTTAATATTGCATGATAAGTATACTTACATGCAAAAAAAAAAAAAAAAAAAAAAAACAAGACTTAATTTGACCTTAGAATTTTGATAAGAAATATAATATCTATCATATTTTAATTATAATAAGAAAAATTTAATTAATTTTCTTAATTATTTAATATTGTTAATTAATTAATGTAATTTGATTGGTTTTAGTGAGGACGCTGGGCGTATCGGCGACGAAATGAAGCATGCAGCATGCGTGGTAGCGGTGTCACGGCTGCGCGGTCCTGCCTTCAACCCCTGGTGTCCGCCAGCCGCTACCTCGCCGTTCACGCCCTTCCTGGTGATCCCCTCTATTTTATCGTCGAGGTCAGTATATCATAAATTTATATTTATTAAAAATAAACTTCATTCATCTTTGAAAAATTAACTAAGAAAAAAAAATAAAGGAATAATATGAAAATATAATTTAAAAAACAAAATTTTAGAATTTAATTAAAATTGGGAAAGAAATAAAAGTAAAATGAAAAAAAAAAAAAAAAAGGAATTATTATGGTTGATGGAAAAAATAAATTTAAAATGAGAAAGATAGAAAATCAATGATAAATCATTTAGTGAATATTTATACATGAGGATGAAGTTTAGAATAGAAAATGGAGATTGGATCGGTTGTAAAATCGAGACAGCAGATACCTGGGTTATATTTTATGGGCCAGACCACTAAAATATTTGCGGGCTCTGAGTTTCAAGGATCCATGTAATTCAATGTGGAATTTATACCGCAGCTGCTGATGAGCTTGATCAATTCTTATATCAAATGATCAACGATAAATTAACTTAAATTTATAAAACTCATCATTTATTTTAAATGACAAATTTAATTATTTATTATCTTGGTAATATATAGTTTAATTAATAATTATTTATATTTTTTTTTTGTCCACAGGGCAAATCAAAAGTAAAGGACGTTTACGAGGAAACATGCGAAATTCTGCGACGGCAGCGCATGCAGGATTGCGAACTGTTTGGTTTGGCAATACTATCGGGTATGTATTATCAATGAAAATTATAAAATATTTAAAATTATATATTTAAAATAGTATTACATTTTTTAAAAAAATATCAAATATTGAATGATGCAAGTTGTGAATTTTGGGCGCCAAGAATCTTGAATATAATATGTACAAGCTGGTTCGACTCGTTCTGCTGCTACTGGCATGCCTGGTGCGCCACGACTTGTATATTGGGACTCACGATGTAATACCCTGCGGGACCCTACTCGGCCTTTTTTTTATTTATTTTTTTTCCTTTTTTTAATTTAAAATTATGTATATACAATAGTATACGTATATCCAGTATTCTACACTACTACATTTTTAAATCGTATATAGTATCCACGTCGACGCCACAACCACTGAGGCCCAATATAAGGCCCTCTTATCTCCCTCTTTTTATATCCCCTTTTCATTTCATGGCATCTCAGCCAGCTCTCATGCATTCCTGCATCAGCGTCGCGGCTCATTCGTATATATATGTAAAGGATATTACTACAGTCTATGCTACATATTTATTTTATTTTTCTCTCTTCATGATTCCTAAAATCCCTACTACTATCTTTCTTCTTTTTTTTTATTTTATTTTTTTTTCTATTCTAAACAATTCAATCCATCCTGGAAAAGTTATTTACTTTGTTTTTATATATATGTGGGTATTTACTTCCTTTCTTTTCCCCACTATTTTTTCTTTTCAGTCCCATTATTATTATTTTAATCACGTTAGAGAAAGGAAATGTTATAAAATTTAAATGTAATAAAATCTCTGTTATTTCAATGTTATTTCCGACATATTTTAATAGTTACTAATAATTCTTGTTTATCATAATATATATTTTTGTTAGTTTGAGAAATATATGTAAAAAAGTAAAATGATAATAATAAAAAGAAATGAAATAACTATACAGATACAAGTATTTTGTTGGTAATCGTTTTGCAGCAAGTATATGGTCGTCATATAAGAAGGCTCATTTTGAGTGGTCGCGGGCACACTCATGCTAAAAATAGAAACACAGGCGGCAAAAAGGCCCCAAGACCCAATCGCCGCGCCACATTGCTGTGATGGACCTTCCTTTGGTTGCCTTCATCCATATGCCTCAAGGGCTCTTAAAAATTATTTCGACTCCATTGCGGGTGTGCTCGTACGTGACCTTCAGTCTCCTTCAAATATCACTCACCTGAAGCAACATATCACCAGATGAAGTAAAGAAAGATGAGAGAGAAACGAAAGAAAAAAAAAAAAACAATAAAAAAAAAAAATAAAAATTTTAACTGAATTTTATTTTTAAAAAAAAAATTTCATCAATGATATTTATAAAAAAATTTCTGGTTTTATAAAAAAAAAAAAAAAAAAAAATTTAATTTCTACTTTTTTTTTTCTTTTTTCATATAAAAAATCGTAAAATTAATTACTAATTGGGTAGAGTGAATAAAAAAATTGAAATAAAAAGTAGTATAATAATAATCATAATTATAATAAAAAGAATGAAGAACTCGAAGAGGTGAAAAGAATTGAAATAAGAAAAGAAAACCTCGCGGGTAAGACGGTAGCCCGGTGATTTGTATAGGGTGCCTCGTCTTCTATCTCCCACTACAGTTAATCAGGCCCTTGTGATTCCCCTTCTTACTCAAAAATTATGAACGAACAGCATGAAAGGAGAAAAGCAAGCGTGATTCTTGCGTCGACTTTACTCGACATCGTCTCCTGGGGCCCACAGGAATTTTTGTATCGAAGAATTTGAGGGGAACGAGAGGATAATATTGAGTCCCAAAGTATATAGCGGAACATTAGTAGTGGGAGAAGTTGAGAAGAGAACAACAATTTTTACGTATAGAAAAAATGGAACCCTGCAAGATATATGAACGAAAAATTTGCGTTATGAAAATAAAACTAAAATCCAAAAATATTATGTTAATTATTTATTCAAATACAATTTTATATTTTATCTTTTTTATTGTTGTTCAAAATATTTATATATGTTTGTTTTATTTTTTTTAGTACTATATTTTGATGGGCTGTTATTATGATTTTGAATATTAGTTTTGTTTTCGCATAATTTTTTTTTTGTAGTGAATATGATTTATGAGCCATAAATTATAACACATTGAAATAAATATTAACGGATGCGTGCACGTGATGAAAATTTACATTCTTTATCTGAGATATATATATATATAAATAAATTTTTTTCACATTTTTGTAATTATATAGTTATGGATTTTACATGAAAAAGTAGTCATTGTTTTAGTCTGAGAAAATTCTTGAAATCATCTACTTCCTACTTTTTTTTTTTATTTCGAATCATTGTTTTTCTTTCGCAATCTAATTTCTCATACACACACTTACAAATACTTGTTTTCTATCCGTTTTTGCGTATAATATCTGATAGTCACGAGAGTTGAGAAGCAACCACAAACGCTGGATTTTTTTTTTTTTTTTTGGCCCAGGGCAACATTCTCCAGTAATGGTCAGGTTTTTATGTATTGCGTATATTATAATATACTTACACAAATACATTGAAATATATATATACAACCCACTGGGTAACACAGGTGCCCGTAACCAAACCGGGTGCAGAATTATCGTGCTTTTGTGTGCTCTGATTCGTTAAAAAAAAAAACAATATTTTTTTTTTTCTTTTTTTTTAACAATTTATTTTTTATTTACTTATAGTAATACAATATATATTTTTCCAGATGGCGAGTATCTTTTCGTAGAGCCAGAAAGCAAACTCAGTAAATACGCACCCAAAAATTGGCGTAGTTCACACACTTATGTAAGTATAAAACAATTGAATAGTATATGGATTATCTTAAACTTACAAATTCTAATTACTAATATTTATTTTTAAAAAATTTTATCATCAGGGTCTTGATAGCAGTGGAAGACCAGCATTTGTACTTCATTTCCGTGTTCGTTATTACATTGAAGTATCTGGTTTGTTAAGAGATGAAACAAGCCGACACCACTATTATTTGCAATTGCGTGACAATGTCGTCCGCCATGGTGGAGGAGTTGAGAGTCTCAAACCCCAGCATCATCCTTTACATGCGGAGACAATCATTACACCCTTATTTAATCTCGCTGGTCTCGCATTGCAAGCTGATTTCGGTGATTATGCCGAAGATCGTCATCGTCCCCATCATGCTGGATCCATCAGTGGATACTGCAAACCATCAGACTACCTTCCTCCGCACATGTGTGTTGAATCAAATGTTTTGTCAATCCTGGCAGCCCATCACCGTCATTATCGTGGTCTTTCAAGAGAAGAGGCCGAATTGCATTATATACGGGAGACGTTGCTCTTGGAAGCGCCGATTAACGCACATCTCTACAGACTCAGACGTTCGAAAAATGAAAATGGTCCTGGACGTGTTTTATTGGCAATATGTTCAGAAGGTGTACGAGTTTATACTGAAGAAGAACTTCGTAAATTTGCTTGGAACAATATTGGTAAAATATCATTTGATAGAAAAAAATTTGAAATACGTGCTGTTGGAGAAACAGATAAACTTACATTGTATGGTGGATGTGATGAAAAAAGTAAATTACTTCTTACACTTTGTAAGGAAACACATCAATTTACAATGTCCATTTCTGATCGTGTGAAAGAAGCTAAAAAATTTGAAGAAGGACAATCTGAATTAGTACTTGATTGTTATTTATATCCAGAAAAATATAAATTAAATATGGCAACACGTGGATCACGTGCTGATCAAAGAATATCGGTTATATCAACAACATCATCAAATACAACATCTGGTATTGTTAGTGATCGTGTACACAGTGAAGATGAACCTGATACGGCACCAGCATCAACCGAATGTTTGGCACGTTTAACTGAAACATCATTGAAATTAAATTCACGTTCAACATCACCACTATCAGCACATGATGATATTGATGGTATTAATTTATCAACAAGACTGACTTCAACAACAAGTACAATACAGACAACATCATCATCATCATCATCATCTTCATCGACAACAACAGTAACATCAACAACAACAGCAGTAGCAACGACAACAACAACAACAACAACTTTAACAACACCATCAATAATACATGGAGCAAATGCTGAAGGTTCACAATGTAGTAGTAGTTGTAGTACTGTTGTTGTTAATAATCCACATGTTAGTAGTAGTAGTAATAGTAGTAATAGTAATAATAATAATAATAATAATAATAATAATAATAATAATAATAATAATAATAATAATAATAATAATAATAATAATAATAATAATGATAATAAAAATAGCAATAATAATACTAGTAATAATAACAACAATAATAATACATCACATCGTCGTCGACGTACATCAGCATCATCAAGTCTTGAACTTGGTTATTCTCACACTGCACAAAATTCAATTGTATCAAATGAAACACCAACATTTCCTGGTGCAATATATGATAGATGTAAAAAAAATGATAAATATCAAGATAATAATAATACAATTGATGATCAAATGAATGCTGTTGAATTATCAAGTGATACAAGTGGTATTTATACATTACATAGTTCAGCAATACAAGATGATAGAACTACTGAATTATATTCACCAGATAATACAATTGAAAGTTCAATCAGATCAACAACTGATGAAGCATCAGTGACATCTGGTTTTTATACAATACACAGTGGTATTAGATCAGAAACAAGTGATGTTTATACTGATGATACAAGTCAAGATCGTGGAGAACCAATATATAGTGTTTGTAAAGATGATGAAGATGATAATAAAAGAAGTTCACTTTTATTAAAACGTTTAAGTCATTTAGATGATCAACGTTCACGTAGTAATAGTGTAGTAAGTACAAATAGTTTTCGTGGTGATGGTACTGATGTACGTTCATCAGATATTGGCTCACGTTTAACTGCTGAAGAACTTGCTGATTTAATTGTTGGGCGTTATCCACCTAAAAAAACAATAAGTACATCAATGGATTCCGATTCTGATTATGTGACAATGCCACCACCATTACCACCAGGGTTAACACCATCACAAGCACGCTTACAATTACAATTACAATTGCAGATACAACAGAAACAAAAACAAAAACAACAACAGCAACAGTTAGCATCAACATTAACATTAACATTACCATTACCAGCACCAGCACCACCACCACCACCACCACCGAGAATTAATTCAAATGAACGTAAATTACCACCACCACCACCATATCCATCAACAATGAATTATTCAATGATTGAAACATCAAAATTAATGAATAATAATAATAATAATAATAATAATAATAATAATCATTCAGATAGTAGATTAGTTGAACGTGAACCACCACCACCACCACCCTACAATGCACCTCGTGCTGATTTTGTACCATTACCACCAAGAAGAAATGAACAACAACAACAACAACAACAACAACAACAACAACAACAGCAACAGCCACCACCCTTACCACCACCACCATATTTATCACCACGGGAAATGATACAAATACCACCACCAACACCACCAAGAAATGATGCAATAATACCTCGTGAACCACCTCCACCACCACCACCATATCCAAATTTAACAGCTGATAGAAGAAAAGCAATAAGTAAATTATATCCAGAGACATCAAATACAAATATAATTGCACCAAAACCACCACCACGTATACAACCACCAACATATCCTGGTGATAAAATGAAACCAACACCAGTACATGCACCAGTTGCTGCACTTGTTGTTGGACCAAATAATTATCTTGATGTACATGCATCAAAAGGTACAACAATTGTAACATCATCATCATCAGCAGCATCATTATCATCAACATCATCAATTGCACCAATATTACAAACAACATCATCATTATCATCGTCATCATCATCATTATCATCACCTTTATCACCACCACCTCCACCTCCGCCACTACCACCATTACCATCATCAAATTTAACAACTGTTTATACAAGTCAAATTTCACGTTCACAAATTGAACAATATCGTCAACAATTATATTCAGATGTTGATTTTGTTATGTTTCCAATAAAAGATCCAGCATTATCAAAACAAGAATATATTGATGCTAAACAAGGTACATTATTATCTGGTATGGCTGCTGCTGCTGCTGCTGCTACAAAATCACATCCACCACCGCCACCATATCCATCATTTAATAATAATAATAATAAATCATCACTTATGTATTTATCATCACCACATTTAAATACATCATTAAAAACAACATCATCAACAATGACAACATCAACATCAAATTATACAACAAGTAATCTCAATTTAAGTGATACAAGTCTTAATAATTATCAAATTAATAATAGTAATTCAAGTAATAGTAATTATGCAATAAGTACAAGTTCATTGTATAGTGGTGCAACATGTTCATCATCAATAAGTAGTCATAGTTTAAGAAGACAACCACCAGCAATACCATTACATTCATCATCAACATCACATAAATATCAAAGTTTTTCACGTACTAAAAGTGATGATAATATTCTTAAATGTTTTGATGTACCAGTTGGTAGTAAATTACAATGTTTACCACAACCAACACATGCTAGAAGATTACCACCACCACCACCACCACCTCCATATGAAATACAGGTAAATTATTTTTATTAATCAATTAATTATTTAACTTTTAATATAAAATTTATATTTTTATTATAATATAAATTTATTAATTCACAGAGTCTTGAAAAAAATCATCCACTTCCTTCAATTTCTGGATCTGTAACTTCATCATCAATGAAGTTTAATAATAATGGAGAAAATAATGAAAATGATAAAGGAATGTTAGATATACGTACATTACGTGAAAAAAGTAAACATTTAGATTTACCATTAATATCAGCACTGTGTAATGATCATCATTTATTAAAACAAACAAAAGCATTTGTTATGCCAAAACATCCAAGTGATGATTTATGTAGTGGTACATCAAGAAATTCAAATACAACAAATAATAATAATAATAATAATAATAATAATAGTAATAATAATATTATAACAAATAATAAAAATAAATATCCAGTTAGTGGTTTATCAACAAATCAAATATCTAAAACATCAATTAATAAAAAATCATTAAATATATCACACAGACATCCATCTGAAATTGTTAAATCAAATGCATACAAATTTAATCCTCCTACAAGTAGAATAACAACACAAAAAGATCTGACAAGAGCATCGCATTCATAAAATTTAATTTAAGTTTTATAATTTAAATCATTGTAATTATATATTAATATTATTATTGTTATTAATATTACTATTATTATTAAATTTTTATTTTTATTTTGTATTAACGGGCCGTGCTTGATTGTAAACTCAGGGTGCCATTGATGAATCTTCATTATCATTCCTCAAAATGAAAATTAAATATAAATTGGATATATATATTTTTTTTCTTTTCAATGACAATATCTAATTAATATAAATATAAAATTTTTAATTATTTAAATTTAATTATTTCATAAAACAAACGAACAAAAATAATTAATTAAAATATAAATAATAGTTTTATTTTAATATTTATAAATTTAAAATAATAATACTGACAAACTACTGTCAAAAAAAACTTGCTCAAGTACTTTTTTTTTTTTTATTTTTTTTCAAATTTAAAATATAATAAACAAAAAAAAAAAAAATTTATATTTTAAGATTACATATGTTAATTATAAATTTATACGTAAATTTATAAAAAAAAAAAAAAGACATAAATTAAGATTAAAAAAAAATTGTATTTTAAGGATGTTTTAAATAATAATGACAAGTGTTATTTTTTAGTAATAAAAAATTCATTAATGAATTTAAAAAAATGATAAATTAATTATAATAATAAATTCTTACTTTATTATCACATGTATTTTTATACTTGAAATAAGAAAATAGATTATGTAAAATAATTTCTTGGTAATTTATTATTTTTTTTTTGTTCAATTTATAATTTAATTTTTTCTAATTTCAGTGTCATGCAATCATCATAAAATAAAAATATCTCGGTAAGTTTTTCAACAAAAAAAATGTTGATTTTTGATAAAAAGAAATAAAATAAAATACATAAATAATATTTAATATGAGATTTAATATTTTTTTCACAACAATTTTTACAACAAATATTTTTATCACCATTTGTGTCAACTAAATAATATTAAAATAAATATTATTAATTTTCAGATTGTAAAAATGATCTGAGTACTGATAAATATCCCATTGAAGCTTTAATTATCTGAAAAAAAAAAACTATTAAATTAACAAATTCATAAACAAAACAAAAAATTACATCTTACCGTTGTCATTGTTCGTAAATCAAAAACACCAAATTTACCAAATGATAAACACAGTACTTTTTGTGATCTAACAATACCTAAAATAAAATATTTTTTAATTTTAATTGGCATATTGTACCAATTGCAATAATAATATGCTTCACAAATATTTTCACTTTCGGTAACAATACTTTCACCAACAATACAATGAATATACAATGAAAATAATACAAGTATAATATAACAAATATAAGGTATCATTGCACTAAAATTTTCATCCACTGCAATATCCTAAATAAACAATTAAATAATTAAATAAATTATAAAAATTAAATCAATAACAATAATACGAAAAAAAAAAAAAATATATAGGTATATAAATAAAATACTTAACAATTAATATTTTATATCCAACTAAACAAATTAATAAAGTTGGACCAACAAAATGAACAAATAAAATAATACTAAATACTTCACGTGTTTTTTCTCCCATTCTAAATATAATAACAAAAAAAAAAAAAAAAATTATAAATTACATCTATATTAACAATAATAAATTAATAAATAATTTATTCAACAAACTCTATCAATTTTTTATGTTCAATAAATATTTTTTGTATATCATCATATAAATTAATTGAATTTGAATCAATTTGAATTATTTTTGATACAAGTACTGATAATTTACCACTAATATGATAAACAATTGTTATAAATAAACATTTAGCAGCAATTGGTGATATTGCACCAATAAAAAAAACTGGTGATAATGCAGCATATGTCATTAAATATATTTTATCATTTGTAATATTATAAAAAATATAACAACGATAAGGAAATATATATAATTTTGTTGAATTAATATTATTACTATAATTATAATTTGTTGTTAATGTTGTTATTAATGCAGTAAAATAATAAAATAATGCTGTTATTAACATTGTTGATGTAAAACATTTACATAAAAATTTTGATTTTTTATTATAATTTAAAAATTTTATAATTTCTTCACTTGTTTTATATAATTTTATATTAAAATCATATATTGAATTGCTTATTATTTGATTAAATAAATTACTGTATATTTTTATACTCATAAATTCAGTAAATGATATTATATAAAATATTGTATCATTTAAATTAACAAGTACATGATCAAAATCATTTATATTTAATATTAAATCAAGAAATAATAATGTTATAAATAATATCCAATAAAAAAGCCACATTGTTGATAAAATTTTATTTTGTTTTAATGGCCAAAGACCAAATATTAATAATAATTTTTCATTCCAATTAAATATTTTTGATGCATCATTAAAATTTTCCTTTTAATAATTTTAATTATATTTAAATATTAATTAGTTTTTATTTTTAATTTTTTTTTAAATATATATATAATTTATAAAAATTTTTTTTACTTGTGTTATTGTTGTTGTAGTATTCATGTTATATAATTTTTTTTAATTTTTTTTTTTGTTATTAATTTTAGTTTACTTAAAAGGTTGAAGAAAGACTAAAATTTATTTCTTGATATAGTCATATTCATCCCTTATATTCTTCATATTCTCCCACCCTCAAACAATTGCAGAAAAAAAAAAAATTTACCCTTCGTTTAATTTCGTTCAGTAGGTTTTTTAATTTCATTGAAAAAAAAAATTATTCGTAAGGGTAAGATTTATTATTTAAAGAGTCTGTATAGGTAAGTTGGAGACGATTTTTTATATCTGTCTATAGAATATCGAATTTTTTTTTTTGATGAATTTAAAATTTTTTGGATGTTCTGAGAAATTTGATGTACAGACAAAAATAATTACACTTGTCTGTGATTTTTTTTATTATATTTCAAATAAAGCATGATAGAATTTTTTACTGGCTTCTTCATATGAATTTTTTTTTTTTTAATACTTTGAGGGTAAATTTTATTTAATGTTGGGGAGTTTAATTCAGCTGTACCTCAGTCAAGTTTCACTCTTCAATGTAGTAACAAGTGCTCTGAATAAAAATAAAAACTTGAATGCAAATCATTTGTTAATAAAATTGATATTCAGAATAATATATAATAATATTTGTTAATGAAAACAATTTTATATAATATTATTGTTGTAGAAATAATATGGATTGTGTTGATTTTTGGCCATTTGAAATAACATTTTGGGCTAAAATAAGATTTTCATTACTCATAATTTATCATGCAAGTCATTTAATGATGGGTTATGCTGATTTATTATCAATATTTGGTGATATTGAAAAAACAGTTGAAAACTTCAGTGAAACTGGTACACAATCAAAAATATTAATTAGAATATTATTATTAAAATTAAGTAAAAATTTAAAAAATTTACTTGCAACAACAATAAATAATATTAATCAAGATAATTACAATGATGATGATGAAAAAAGATTTTTTATAAAATATTATTTATTTGCTGATAAATTTTTAAAAATTGGTATTTATTTTGCAATGAAATTAATAATATATTGTTTTGTCAAAGGAATAACTATTTAAATTAATGCTCGCGTAAGTTAATATCTTATTTTTTTATATATAAAAAAAAAAAAAAAACTGAATTAATAAATTTATAATTTATATTTTTGGTAATATTATTGATAATAATATTAACTATATTTAATAAAAAAAATATCTTAAATAGTTTAGTATTATATATCCTTATATAAATTAAAATAGGTAAAATATGAAAAAATAAATGTTACGAAAATCCTTCTAAAAAAATTACCAAGTTATAAATTTTTTTATATAAAAAAAAATTTTAATTTCATTATGACACTAAATAAATTTTTTAATAAAATATTTTTAAACAACAATCAATTATTAATAAATCAATTTATATTGAAAAAAAAGTATAATTTTTTTTTAATATTCAATTTTCATAAATGATCGAAGAACTGATAAATATCCCATTGAAGTTTTAACAACCTAAAAAATTTTTTAAAAAAAAGAAGAATTTAATTATAAAAATATATTATTTTGTTTATAAAATAATGGTTTTACATTTGTCATTGTATTTAAATTAAAAATTCCAAATTTTCCAAATGTCAAATGTAGTATTTTTTGTGATCTTAAAATTCCTAATATACAATATTTTTGTACTTCATTTGGCATATTGTACCAATTAAAATTATAATATGCTTCACATATTTTATTGCTTTCAGTAACAAGGCTTTCACCAACAACACAATGTACATATAATGTCATAAAAATAACTAAAATATAAGAAATATATGTTGCAATTTCAGTTTTTTCTCCATATAAATAACACTATATTATAAAACAAAATAAATAATAAAATTAATGATATATTATAATTTATTTATATAATATATAATAATATCTTAAATATATAATGTTTTTCAAGCTTTTACCTTTATAATTTCATATCCAATTAAGCAAATAAGTGTTGTCGAACCAATAAAATAAAACAACAAAATTTCACTGAATACTTTTTCAGTTTTTTTTCCCAATCTATATAAAATAAATATATGAAAAAATAAAATAAATAAAAAAATTTTTAATCATAATTATTAATTAATTTTTAATATTTATTATATCATACGAACTCTATTAATTTTTTATGTTCAATAAAAATTTCGTGAATATTATAACGTAAATTAATGGAATTTGAATTAATATTTGTTATTTTTATTGATAATAGTGATAATTTACTACTTAAATAATATACAATTGTTATTAGTAAAAAATCAGTTGCAGCTGGAGCCAAACCCCCAATAATTATAACTGGAAAACATGCTGCATAAATAAATGCATATTGTTTATTATTATTAATTTTATAAAAATTATAAAATCTATATGGTAATATATATTTTTCCATTGTTGAATTAACATTTAATTTATTTTCATTAATAAAATTTACCATTGTTAATGGTTTTATATAATAAGATGGTGCTGTTATTAAAATAAATATAAATAAAAATTTACATAATAATTTTGTTTTATTATTATAATCAATAAATATTTTTTTTTCATTTAATGATTTATATAATTTTTCATCATAATTATTCATAGCTTCAATTATTATATTTTTAAATATTTTATTATATTTTTTTATCATAATTATATTAATAAGTGCTTGTGTAAATGATATATTTTCAGTTAAATTAATAATAACATTTTCGAAATTATTAGTAAATAAAAAAAGATCAAAATATTCAAGAGCTGTATGAGAAATCCAATAAATTAGCCAACAATTATAAATTAAATTATTTGGCATTAAAGGCCATAAACCAAATATTGACAATAATTTTTTATTCCAATCAAAAATTATTGCAGCACTGTCAAAATTATTCTAAAATTAATCAACACTTTATTATTAATAATTTAATTATTTATATATTAAAATTGTAAAATTGTAAAAAAAATAAAACACTGACTTTAGTATCGATTACAGTTTTCATTTTTAAATGGTTTGTTATCGACTGAATATTATTTTTCAACTGAGTTCATATCAACCCCTCTTATTTAATATATTTTTTATTCTTTAGCTTCATTTTATCTTGGATTTATATTAAATTATTATTTTTTTTTTTTTTTTTTACGATTGATGGCAATTTATTGATTTATAATTCTCTGAAAATATACACCTGCATTTATATAATACTTTTTTTATTTCTTTGTAAAAAAAAAATATAAATTATACAGAGTAGATTTTTTTTTTTTTTAATTTTTTTTTTTTTTTTTTTTTTTAAGAGTGAATATTTGATTAGTTTATTATACAGGGAAGAATTTTTTTTTTTTTTTTTTTTTTACTAAACAATTACATCGAAGACAATTTCAGTCTTGATGTAATTTTTTTTTTTTTAGGGTGAATATTTGATTTTTAGTCTTTCGATCGTCGGGTAATTTATTATTTGAGGGTAAGTTTTATTAAATGGAGGGGAATTATGCCTTTTTTTTTTTTTTTTTTTCATTTTTTTATATAGTAGGAGTAATACTTATGTCAGTTGAATTTGATTCTTCAATGCAGAAACAAGTTATATCTACATATATAATATATATACAAATCTTTTGACGTTTTGACAAATTAAAAACAATTTTTTAATTAAATTTATTATAAAAATAATTAAATTTTTTATTGTATCAATTTTTTAATAAGTGTCTGATAATTTATATTTTATTATTACGATCTATCTGCATCAGTGAAAATAAAAAAAAATAAAATATATAAATTAATATTAAATATTATCATTTTTATATTTATAAAATAATATTTTATTAAATAATAATATAACTATTAATAAAAACAATTATATTGTTTGAACTTCCAAAAAAAGAAAATTATTTTTTTAATTTTTTTAAATTACTATAATAGTAATAAAAAAAAAAAAAAAAAAAAAAAAAAAAAAAAAAAAAAAAAAAAAAAAAAAAACTTTTGAATTCAGACATTTTAAACAACAATATATTTTATATTTTATTATTTTTCCAAGTCAATAATAATTCGTTCTAATAAATTCATTTATTAATGATTTTTCATGAATGATCGAAGAACTGATAAATATCCCATTGAAGTATTAACAACCTAAAAAAATTATCAAAAAAATTTATTAATAATGTATATAAAAATATATAAATTATTATATTTTATATATATAAAAAAATTATTTACTTTTGTCATAGCACATAAATTAAATATACCAAATTTGCCAAATGTTAGGCACAGTATTTTTTGTGATCTAACAATACCTAAAATAAAATATTTTTGAATTTTATTTGGCATATTGTACCAACAACAATGATAATATGCTTTACAAATTTTGTCGCTTTCAATAACAAGGCTTTCACCTACTGTACAATGAATATAAAGAGCCAAAAGTACATATAATATATAAAAAAAATATGTTGCAATTCCAGTTTTTTCTCCATATGAATAACTCTTTGAAATAGGTATATAACAATTAACAATAAATTATTTATTTCATATAATTTAAACTTAAATAATATATTTATTTACCGTTATAACTTCATATCCAACTAAACAAATAAGTGTTGTTGAACGTAAAAAATGAAACAATAAAATTTCACTAAATACTTTTTGTGTATTTCTTCCCATTCTATATGAATAAAAAAATTTAATTAAATAAAAATTAATAAATTGAAATAATTTTTTATCAATAAATAACTAACTCTATTAATTTTTTATGTTCAATTGTAATATTTTTAATATTATCATGTAAATTAATAGAATTTGAATTAATATTTGTTATTTTTATTGATAATAGTGATAATTTACTACTTAAATAATATACAATTGTTATTAGTAAAAAATCACATGCAACTGATGCAAAACATGCAATCATTATAACTGGACAACTTGCCGCATAAATAAATGCATATTGTTTATTATTATTAATTTTATAAAAATTATAAAATTTATATGGTAATACATAATTTTTTATTGTTGAATTAATATTTAATTGATTTTTATTAATATAATTTGTCATTCCTAAAGCTTTAATATAATAAATTAATGATGTTATTGTTATAACTATAAATAAAAATTTACATAAAAATTTTGTTTTATTATTATAATTGATAAATATTTTTTTTTCAATTGATGATTTATATAATTTATCATTATAATTATTAATAGCTTCAATTATTATATTTTTTAATATTTTATTATATTTTTTTAACATAATTATTTCAACAAATGCTTGTGTAAAAGTTATATTTTCAGTTAAATTTGAAATAACATTTTCAAAATTATCAATAAATAAAAAAAGATCAAAATACTCAAGGATCATATGAACTGACCAATAAATTAGCCAACAATTGTAAATTAAATTATTTGGTTTTAAAGGCCACAATCCATATATTGATAATAATTTTTTATTCCAATCAAAAATTATTGCAGCACTGTCAAAATTATCCTGTATTTAATTAACAATTTATTGTTAATCATTTAATTATTCACATAAAAATATTTTAAAATTAAAAAAATAAAATACTGATAATTTATTGAATTAATTATATTTACTTGATTATTGATTACAGTTGACATTTTTGATGGTTTGTGAACAACTGAATATTGTTTTTTAACTGAGTTCATATCAACCCCTCTTTTCAATATTCTTTTTACCCTCTTTATTTTATCTGAGAAAAAATATCAATTTTTTTTTTTTTTTCTTCACGATCGAAGGTAATTTATTCATTTATAATTATTGGAATATATGCACCTGTCTTTTTTTTTACCGAAACAATTATATTGAAGTCAAATTATATATTTCAATCTTGATATAGATTTTTATTTTTTTCATTTATTCGAGGGTGAATATTTAATTTTCAATCTTTCAAACTTAAGACAACTATTATGTATATATATAATATACTGTAAGGGTAGGTGAGGGATGTTTTTTTTTTTTTTTTTATTTGTAGCATGAGTTACTACCTCAGTCTAATTTTATTCTTCAAAATAGAAACAATGTAATACAAGTTAAATTTTATATTGTGAGTGTTTATATATTAGACATATAAATTGTAACACATCATTGTTTTTGACATGCAAAAAAGTATTTTTTAAAATAAAAACAATTTATTGTGCTAATTTTTATTAGATAATTTTATTAGATATAATCAATCTGTAATAAAGATTTTTTTAAATGAAAAATTAATAGAAATTAATAAAATAAATAATCGTTTACATATTCATAAAAGAATAATATTCATTGATGAATATAATTTAAAACAAAAAATATAATACAATCCAATATTTCAATTTTTAAATTAATAATAATTCATTAAAAAAAAAAAATTTCATTTCCATTAACTTTTTAACAATGAACGAAGAACAGATAAATATCCCATCGATGTTTTAAGAACCTAAAAAAATTAAATTAAAAAATTTTATTAAATTTATAATTATAAAATTGTATATAATTAAAAAATTAAATTAAAAATTTAATTTATATCTTACTGGCATCATTGTTTGTAAATTAAAAATACCAAATTCTCCAAATGTTAAACATAATATTTTTTGTGATCTTAATATACTTATAATAAAAAATTTTTTAATTTTATTTGGCATATCGTACCAAGCACAGTTATAATATGCTTCACAAATATTTTCGCTTTCAGTAACTAAACTCTGACAAATAACACAATGAACATACAATATAAATAAAATAGACAAAATATAAAATAAATATTCA
Organism: Lysiphlebus fabarum; assembly: GCA_011426435.1. NCBI lineage: Eukaryota > Metazoa > Arthropoda > Insecta > Hymenoptera > Braconidae > Lysiphlebus > Lysiphlebus fabarum. The sequence goes on from WSYQ01001031.1 coordinate 527,190, forward strand.
AAAATAACACTAATATTTGCACCATTTTCTAAACTCTGAAAATAAAATAAAAATAATATAAAAAAATTATAATAAATAATTAATTTAAATAAACAAATATTATAAAAATAATTTATTTATACTTAACAATTAATATTCTGTATCCAATCAAACATAAAAGTAATGTTGGATTAACAAAATGAAAAAATAATATAACACTAAATGCTTTTCGTGTTTTATTTTCAATTCTAAATAAACAAAAAAAAAATATATATATATATAAAATTAATTAATTTTAATAAACACAATCAAAGAAAAATAAATCATAATAATTAAATTTTAATTAACTTTATTATTTTGTTGTGATGAATAAGTATTTTTTGTATATCATTCAATAAATTAATTGAATTTGCATCAATTTTTAATATTTTTATTGATAATACTGATAATTGACCACTAATATGATAAACAATTGTAACAAGTAAACATTCAGCTGCAATTGGTGATACAGCAGTAATAAAAAATATTGGTAATAATCCAGTATATGTCATTAAATATTGTTTATCATTATTAATATTATAAAAAATATAATATTGAAAAGGAAATAAATATTTTTTTGTTGTTGAATTATTTGTCAATTCATCAGTAGCAATATCATTTGATGTCAATGTTATTATTAATAATGGAAAACAATACATTATTGATGACACTGATATTGTTATTATAAAAAATTTACATAAAAATTTTGATTTTTTATTGTAATTTAAAAATTTAATTATTTCTTCATCTGTTTTATATAATTTTATATCATAATCAATTAATATATTTTTTATAATTTCATAAAATAAATTTATATTTATTTTTATCATAATTAATTCAACAAAAGCAACTCCACAATACATTATTTCAATTAAATTATCAACTGCATTATTAAAATTACTTATATTTAAAAATAGCTGAAGATATTCAAGTAATATAAATAACATTAAATAAATAAAACAAAATATCCATATAATATTATTTTGTTTAAAAGGCCAAAGACCAATAATTGATAATATTTTTTTATCCCAATTAAATACTTTTGCTGCATCATCAAAATCTTCCTTTTAATAATTTTTAATAATAATAATTATTATTATTTATATATAATTATTTAAAAATATATATTTTATAAATTATAATTTTACTTGTGTTATTTTTCTTGTCGTATTCATAATCTATACTTTTTATTAATATAATAAATTTTTTTTTTTTAGAAAATAATATACTTAAATGGTCAATGAGAAACTGAATTTTATTCCTCAGTAAAAGTCATATTCATCCCTTGTATTTTTTTTATTCTCCTACCCTTATACATTTGTTAAAAAAAAAAATCACTTCTCGGTATAATTTTTTATTGAATTAAAAATTATACATGTGGAAATATTAATCATTGATAAAAGCTATTTGTAAGTTGGAGACAAATTTTTTATTTTTGTCTATCGATTTATCTTTTTTTTTTTTTTTATATATTCGGGGAATATATAATTTTGAATGTGAATACGAAGTAATTATCTTTGGTCAATTTTTTTATGGTATTAAAAAAAAATTGAGTGAGCTGTAATTTTTTTAAAATTTTTATTTAATTTTTTACCTGCGACATTTGTATGATATAAAGTTTCTATGTAGATTTTTTTTCGTTTTAGGGGTGCATGTATAATGATTGAAATTAGTTTCAATGCGCAAGGGTGAGCAATAGGGTAATATATATATATATTTTTTTTTTTTCAATCAAGAGGTAGAGAAAATGTTTCAGTAGAGTATCGTTCGCCAATATGATAACAAGTATTGTTACCCAAGTATTATTTTTATCATCAATTCAAACATAGTAAAGTTATATATTTACCTAGTTTTATTAATATTACTTATTTAATAACAATAATATTTAAAGTAAATAGTGTATTAAATTTTAAAAAATTTTACACACATAAAATTAATTAATATCACATTGTTTATATTGAACAATGTATATTATAAAAAAAGATAAATAATTTTATTTTAAATTATAAACAATTATATATTTGAGATAATTTATTTATTTTTACTTTATTTTTTGATAATAATATTGCAAGGTGTTTTATATATTAATCATTATCATTAAATAAATAATTAAATATAAATTTTGTGAAGAAAAAATCATTATATCCATTTAATAATAGAATAGTGCATATGAGAATTTTTTTTATTAATATTAAATTTAAAATAATATTATGTAGTTAATAATGTTCGTATTACAGATAAATAACCCATGGCTGTTTTGACAACCTAATTAATAATTTTTAATTATAATATTAATAATAATTAATAATATATGTTTATTTTAAAAAAATTATACTTACATACGTAAGTGAGCTGAGACAAAAAATTTGAAATTTACCACAAGTCAATGATATTGGTTTTTGTGATTGAGCAATTGCCAATATAAATCCTTTAATTGCATTTTTTGGCATATTATACCATTCACAATTGTAATAAGCTTCACAAACATTTTCACTCTATTTCATATATTATATATAAAATCAAATATAAAATTAATAATCGATCAACAATTGATAAATTATATATATAGTTATACCTCATTAAGTAAAGCCTCTCCAACAATACAATGTGCATATAAAATAACTAAAATTAACATAATGTAAACAATCATTGGTACTAGATCTTCTTTATTTCCTTTTTCAAATGTCTAAAAAATATAATTCAAAAATATACATACAAATAGTATTAAAAACCCTCATTTTAATCTTACACTTATCAAAAAAATGAAACATTTAAAAATTATACTTGACATAAAAATTAAAAAAATTATGATAAATTAAAATTTATCATAAAATATTTTTTATTAATTACTGTATATATTTTTTAATAAAATTATAATTTGAGTGTAAGATAAAAATGATAAATTGATATATATATATAAAAAAAAAAAATGTATTTAATCAAAAATAAATAATTACTATTAAAATTTGATAAAGAAGTGTACAAATAAGTGTTATTGCACACATTAAATGCATCAAACAAATTTCACTAAATGCATCAGAAACATTTTTTCCCAACCTAAATAAGGTTTATTAAAATAAATAATATATATAAATTAAAATATAAAAAATGATAATATATTATATAAATAATTACTTGAGTAATCTATTGTGTTCAATAATAATTTTTTTAAATATTTTTTCAGAATTAATTGAATGAGTATTAATTGATGTTATTCTCAATGCTAATACAGCTAAATTACCACAAACATTAAATGTCATTGTAACAAGTATGCAATCAGCTGCAACTTGTCCAACACCACAAACAAACATAACTGGTGAAAATGCTGCATATGTTAATGCATAAATTTTTATATTATTTATTTCATAAAATATATGAAAACGATATGGTAAAGTATATATATTATCAATAACTGTATCATTATTAATATTATTATTAATTAAAAATGATATATTTAATGCTTTAAAATAATATGATGGTCCAAGCATTATTATAAATGTCAATAAAAATTTACATAGAAATTTAGTTTTTTTATTATAATAAAGAAATATATTTATTTCTTCATTTGTATTATATTTTTTATAATTATAATCTTTCATTATTTCAATAATTATTAATTTTAATTTTTTATTATATTTTTTTAACATAATTAAATGAAAAAATGCTTGTATAAATGATATACTTTCAGATAAATTTTCAATAACATGCTCAAGATTATTTATAAATAAATAAAAATCTATATATTCAAGTATCATAAGAATTGACCAGTAAATAAAAACAATCATGTATAATAAAATATTTTGTTTTAGTGGCCATAAACCAACTAATGATAATATTGTTTTATTCCAATCAAATATTTTCATTGCACTATCAAAATCATCCTTAAAAAAATTTAATTAAGAAAAAAAATATGTATATACTTATATATATAAATTAGTTTGTTAAAATATTATAAATTATTTTATTTATTACTTGAATTTTTGGTGTTATTTTTAAATTTTTTTCTATCATTTTTAACACTTGTTAATGGTATATTTTATGACTGTTTAATTCAATGGTCAGATAAAGACTGAATAATATTTTTTTATCGAATTTAGGAAATCCCCTCTTTTGAAATAATCGTTGAGGCAACTAAATTATTTTATGTGCAGAATTTTTTTTAATTTTATTTTTTGAGGGTGAATATTTGATAAATTTGCATAATAAATTTGCAAACAATTATATCAATTTATTGTTTGAATAATTTTTTCGAAAGAATATAATTTTTCAAGCTTTTGCAAGTCATATTTTATTCATAGTAGCTATGGAAGTTACAAAAATTAAATTCATTTGCGGTGACATATAATTTTACGGTTTTATGATCAAAAAAAAATTATGACATTTTGTGAGGGTGAATATTTAATAGATTTGCATATGAAATTTGATAATAATTATATCAATTATTTCGCTGAATTTGATTCATTTTTTGGTTGAATAATAAAACTGATCAAACTTTTGCATTTTGGTTTTTTGTAAAATACAGAGATGTTATATTATTCATAAAACTTTTGTGGCAGTTTTTTTTCTGATATCGTGATGGACATTATCTTTATCATATATTTATGTCTGGGTAAGTTTTGTAAGAGAGGGTATTTTATTTTATTTTTTTTTTTCAGTTCCAATAAACTTTAGTCATACTTTGCTTTCCAATGTGGAAACATCGTAGAGTATAATTTTTATTATCTTTTATAATTTTTTCGGGACTTGAGTGTGTCATATATTACATTCTTTATTTTGATTTTTTTTTTTTTTACTATAGTATCTATAATTTATTTTAGACATCATCAAGGGTTAATATTAAATTTCTTTTATTCGATATATAAAACTTACCCTTTTGCAATTGAATTAATAATTGCTTGGTTTGAAGTATTCAACTCAGTATACCTTGTATTTCTAGACTTACTATGTGTATATGATATATAGCAGGGGAGGTTTCCTCCTTCTACAATGTTTTATTGAATTTAGTTCTCCAAAAGACACCAAACAGTTCAGTACGCTCAGTACACTCTCTGATAGAGTACAATGTATATGCATTGTCTTGAAATTTTTACTGAAATTGTGAATTGTGAATTGTGATATCCATCAGTGGCAATTATACCTGATTAAAATTAAATTTATATAATTACAATTATTTAATTAGTGCTTATTCATTTTATAAGTGTTTATTATTATAGTAAATTAAATTTAAAATTTTTTTTCTATTTTTTAAATGTTACTTAGTAAATAAAATATGTACAGTAAAATATTGTTTTCAGGAAAAATCATTATATTGGAATACATCTGCTATTTATGTGTGCAAAGGAAATTTATTTAAAAATAAAACTGAAAAATAATTGTAAAATAATCAAGGAATAATATTGGATACTAAAGGATAAAAATTATATATGATATTATTATAATAATACCAATATTGAGGTAAATTATTTTTAATATTATTGTTCATGTTTACTTTTTTTTTTTTTAATTTAAATTAGTGCAGTGAATATTTTAAGAGTTTTAATTTATAATTATAAATTACAATCGTAAGTCTTGAAAAATTATATCGTATTTATTTAATTTGGGCCTGATAATTTAATGAGCCTGATAAAAGTCTAATCAGTAGATTAATATATCATTTAGTTTTCATCCAACAAATCTTGGTCAAATGCCAAAAGCCCATCATGTTAGATCATGATGTCTTAATCAGGCCCCAAATAAAATACGGTTAATAGATCCTAAAAAATTTTTAAATTATTTGATTAATAATAATAATCTGAAAAATTAAAATATTTATATTTAATTATAATCGTTTATCATTAAAACTAGAAAAATATGAAATTAAAATTGATTTATAACAATAAAATGATAAACACAAACATTTACATTGACACTGACATTTAAATAAAAAATTACTATATATATATATATATATTTTTTTTTTACATTTACTTATATGCTATAAGTTATCATCAGATAACCAATTGATTGTCGATTAATTTTTATAAAATTAAAAAAAAAAATTGTTACACAACATCAATTTTTTTTAACTTAATTTAAAACTTATGAATAAATGTTACTGATTATAATTATCAACTTAATTTTATATCATTTTATATATAGAATTTATTATTATTATTTGTTATATAATGAGTTGGTTAATGAATGTGATGATTGTTCACTAAGAAATAATAATTTCACTAGTAGTAATGAGTGTACAAGTCCCTTGTTAAGGGAACCAAAATTGTTCTTTGTCAGGATATGCTCGCTGACACAACTGATTATGGCCTGACTCATTAAATTGCGGTTATGCACCTGAATTTAATTGAGCCAGCTGCTTCATTTTGATCTGGTTCCTTTCAGAACTTTAAATCTAGTGAAGCCTATACTCTCAATGACTCTAGAAAATTAATTTTAAAAAAGTAAACATTTTTATGAGATGTATGAATTAATAACAAAAATATAATAATAAATTTTTAATGATAATTTTATCGTATTCATTATTTTTTGGCCTGATCGGTATATTGGGCCTTTGTTGGGTCCGTATTAAAAACAGGCCCCAGTAAGGCCCTTTTATTATACCAGAGGCCCACACAATAATACTGGGCCTCAACCAGGCCCAAACTAAATTACGATTTATTTTTCCTGGAAATTTATTAAATTACTTGATTAATAATGTATGTACTAACTTAATTTAAAACTTATGAATAATTTATACTTATTATAATTTGCAACTAAATTTTGTGCATCATTTATTATTATTATTTATTATAATGATTGATGAATGTGATGATTGTTCACTAAGACAAAATCATTTCACTAGTAGCAATGAGTGTACAAGTCCCTTGTTAAGGGAACCAAAATTGTTCTTTGTCAGGATATGCTCGCTGACACAACTGATTAAGGCCTGACTCATTAAACTGCGGTTATGCACCTGAATTTAATTGAGCCAGCTGCTTCATTTTGATCTGGTTCCTTTCAGAACTTAAGATCTAATAAAGCCCATACACTCAATGACTCTAGAAAATAAATTTTAAAAAAGTAAACATTTTAATGAGATGTATGAATTAATAACAAAATATAATAGTGAATTTTTAAATGAAAGTTTTATCGTATTTATTAAATTTGGGTCTGATCAGTATATTGGGCCTTTGTTGGGTCCATATTAAAAAACAGGCCCCAGTAAGGCCCTTTTATTATACCAGAGGCCCACACAATAATACTGGGCCTCACTCAGGCCCAAACTTGATTACGATTTGATTTTCCTGTAAATTTATTAAATTACTTGATTAATAATTTTTATTATGTATGCTAACTTAATTCAAAACTTATATAAATAGTTGATACTTATTAGTTATTATAAATTTCAACTTAATTTCGTGCATCATTTATTATTATTATTTGTTATATAATGAGTTGGATAATGAATGTGATGATTGTTTACTTAAAATAAAATCATTCACTAGTAGTAATGAGTGTACAAGTCCCTTGTTAAGGGAACCAAAATTGTTCTTTGTCAGGATATGCTCGCTGACACAACTGATTAAGGCCTGACTCATTAAATTGCGGTTATGCACCTGAATTTAATTGAGCCAGCTGCTTCATTTTGATCTGGTTCCTTTCAGAACTTTAAATCTAGTGAAGCCCATACACTCAATGACTCTAGAAAATAAATTTTAAAAAAGTAAACATTTTTATGAGATGTATGAATTAATAACAAAAAATAATATAAATTTCATGCGACAAAATCATTTAAATAATTATAATTTAAATTATAATCATAAGCGTTGAAAAATAATATCATATTCATTGAATTTGGGCCTGATAAATGCTTTTGTATGATGGGCCTGATGGGACTGATCTGTATATTGGGCATTTTTTGAATCCTTATTGTAAAAGAGGCCTCAGTAAGGCCCTTTCATTATACCAGAGGCCCATACCATACAGGGTCTCATTCAGACCCTTTAATCTTCATTAATCAGGCCCCAAATGATATACAATTAATTTTTTCTGAAAAATTTTTAAATTATTAATTAATAATTTTACTTATTTATCTTAACTTAATTCATAACTTATTCCTGTTACTTTTTATAACATTCAACTCAATTCCGTCTGTCATATTATATTCAATTTATTCAATTTATATTATATTTTGTTATAATGAGTTGATTAATGAGTGTGATGATTGTTTACAAAAATAAAATAATTTTACTAGTAGCAATAAGTGTACAAGTCCCTTGTTAAGGGAACCAAAATTGTTCTTCGTCAGGATATGCTCGCTGACACAACTGATTAAGGCCTGGCTCATTAAATTGCGATTATGCACCTGAATTTAATAAAGCTAGCTGCTTCATTTTGATCTGGTTCCTTTCAGAACTTAAGATCTAATAAAGCCCATACACTCAATGACTCTAGAAAATAAATTTTAAAAAAGTAAACATTTTTATGACATGTATATGAATTAATAACAAAATATAATGATAAATATTTGTAATTAAATTAATAATGACTTGATTATGACAGTAATTAAGGCGTTATTCAGTAAAACAGTTTTTATAATTATTAACTAAATTAATTATTCACTAATTATTAAAAATTAATACAACACCAAAAAATGATTAAATTATGTATAAAAAAAAATAATATCATCTCACATTTCATTTAAAAAAAAAAACAATTTCATTCACACTATTAATTAAACATTCGAAACATTTTTTTTTTTTTTTTTTATCCACTTATACTCTGAAAAATTATTTAAAAAAAATTAATTACCATCAAAAATTTTTAATTTTTAAAATTATTACAAAATTAAAAAAAAAATATGTATAATTAATAAAATATTTAAATAAATATTTAAATTAAAATTAATATAATTAAATTATAATATTATTAATTGAAATAATAATTAATAAATCAAAAATAAAAAATTATAAATAAATAATAAAAAAATAAATAATAAATTAATCACAAATTAAAAAAAAAAAAAAATGATAAACTACTCACTTGTTTTTCAACTTCATAATTAATAACACTTTAATTAATCCAAATTTGGATACATCTTTTCGAAATTTAAATTTATATTTCCATTTAATCCAGTTACCAAACCCTGAAAAATAAAACAAAATTAAAAAATTATTCTTTATATAAAAATTACAAAAAAAAAAAAATTTAATTTTAATAAATTATTTTTTTAATTAACACTATATAAAATAACATCATTAATTCTTATAATATTATTTGAAAAAATAATATTATTTAATGTCAAGTATTTTTATATAAAAAAATAATTAAAAAAAAAAAATTTATGATACTGTTCTGTCAATAAGTGAAGCTTCTTGTCCAACAATCATTCAACGACTGTCCAGCACCGACTGTTTTGTGTTGTCATAATTTTCCTTAGCAACGTAGTGACAAACCAAAACAAATACTCCATACATTTTACATAAAAGTTTAAAATAAATACGATGTATATGTGAAAAAAAAAAAAAAAAAATTTTAAATTACTCACTCCCCAGTTGATCGCCAGTGAGCAAGTTCAAGAAAACTTTTTGTTTTAATACACAGTCTATAGACCGAGGGTAAAAGATAATAATAGGGTAAATATTGTGAAAGAGGGGTGAATTGAATATACCAAGTGAATACATTGTAAATGCATTTAAATCGGCGGTCATTGGTCAACCACGGTCAATGTGAATTTGAACTTTACACATTTTTTTTTTTTTCTCTGTTAAAAAAAGAGAGTGTGTACATATGTTGATATGTACATGAATAAAAACTACTTTGTATATTCTTGAAATTTTTTTTACATAGTAGAGGGGATGAAATTTTATTCATTTGATAAAAAACAACCCTCTTGAACACATCGAAGATAAAGAAAAAATTTTATGTTGATCTGTAATTTTAAATTTTTTTTATGATTAATATTGATAATTTTTATATTGTATTTTGAATATTTACACATTTTTCTAGATTATTTTTTCTATTGATAGACAAAAAAATTATAATTTTAATATTTTTTTTTTATAATTTTTATGTCATATATTATATTAATAAATTTTTAAATAATTTGATTACATATTTTTGTTTACAGATTATAAATAATATCAAAAAACTATGTTGATTATAAATCCTAATCTAATTAGCATTTTTTTAAAGCAAATATTTCTGTGATTTATATTACATTGTAATAATAAATTCAGCGGATTTTTTTAAACATTAAAACACATGCCATTGATAATTTTATTATCTTGAAAAATTGAAATTAAATGCTTCAATAATCAGTGCATTTGTTGAAGCATTGAAACATAAGCCATTGATGATTTTAATATCTTGAAATAAATTATTATTTTTTATTTTTTTTTTTAAATTATAAAGTATTATTTATTAACTTACCATCAAAAATGAATGTAATGAATAAATATAAAAACCACCAGCTGTTAAATTAATTGGTTTATCAGCAATAGCCATGCAAATTATTAAATTTTTTTTATCTTCCATTGATAAATTATATGACAAACATTGATAATATGTATCACGAAGATTATCAACCTGTTTAAAAAAATAATAATAATAATAAAAACTATATTTAATTATTAATTTTATTTATATTTATATTATAAAAAATAAACCTCAGTATGTATACACTCTCCTAAATAACATGTACAAAATATAACCATCAACATGCAAATAATATAAACACCAATAAATATTGCTCCAGCAACATCACCATTATTAAAACTCTGATAAATAAATAAAATAATATATTTATATGACAGTATGTATAAATTTTTTTTCATATAATAAATTGAAAAAAAATATATAAAACTTTTTTACCTCAGAGCCAGTGTATATAAGTAATCCTAATAAAACAGTAAAACCCAAAAGTTCATAAAAAAGTTGAACGTAATAAATATCATTAACTTTTTGTATCATTCTATTAAAAAAAATTAAATAAACAATAAATTAATGATAAATATATACATTTTATTTATTTTAATTAAATTAAAATCAATTTACTTACGAAATAAGTTGACAATGTTTGTCAACATGATATTTAAATAATTTATTTTTTAATATATTATTGTTACTATTATTAAAATTATAATTTTTAAAATATATTTTAATTCTGTGTGATAATATTGCAAGTTGTACACATATATTTAAAACAATTAAACAATAAAGTGTTACCATTATAATACCAATATTATTAATATATATCATTGTTAATTCAAAAACATAAATAATTAAAGTTCTGTATAGAGGTGTTATGTCAATAAATGTACGAAGTCTGTATGGTGTTGCCAATATTGCTGTATCATTATGTAAACCTTTTTTTTTTTGTTCAATATGAAAAATAAAAATAATAATTAATTTTTTAATTTTAATTGTTTAAAATATTTTTCTAAATACTTACGTGCATCAATGTAAACAGGTATTCCTTTGACATACCAATAAATTGTTGATCCCATTGCAAAATAAATACCAATTTTTAAAAATTTATCAGCAAATAAATAATATTTTATAAAAAATCTTTTTTCATCATCATCATTGTAATTATCTTGATTAATATTATTTATTGTTGTTGCAAGTAAATTTTTTAAATTTTTACTTAATTTTAATAATAATATTCTAATTAATATTGTTGATTGTGTACCAGTTTCACTGAAGTTTTCAACTGTTTTTTCAATATCACCAAATATTGATAATAAATCAGCATAACCCATCATTAAATGACTTGCATGATAAATTATGAGTAATGAAAATCTTATTTTAGCCCAAAATGTTATTTCAAATGGCCAAATTCCAATGAATTTTAATTGTTTTTCAACACGATCTAATACACTTTTTGCAATTACCAAATTTTTCTAAAAAAATTAATTAATTTATATTATAAAAAATAATAATTAAATTTAAAATTATATAAATATATTGTTAAATTAAAATAATCAATATTGAAAAACCTTTTCCACGTCAGACAATGCCATGATGATGTCTTTGTGAAAATAAAATTAGATGTTCAATGAATACATATGTGAATTGTCTCTAGTCTTATGACACTTTTAAAAAAAATATTAAAATGCAAAAAAGAAAACACGCAATGTTCGTGAGAATTTTTGCATTTGTTAAAAAACTTTTAAAAAAATAGAAAAATAAAGTACAATTATCATTGAATATGCACCCTGATTGTTTCAATGATTGCAGGGTAATAATTTACAACTTTAATTTTTTTATTTCAAAAAATTTCTTTGTTCATTAAAAATAGGAAGAGGATGAAAAAAAAAAAGTGGGATTTTATATACAGTTTTATAAGTGTCAGCATTGTATAAACATCTTTAGAAAAAAAATAAAAAATAAAAATAATAATGACAAATTTATACTTCAAAAAAAATTAAACAGGTATTTATTATTAATAAAATTATATTTATAATAAATAAAAAACATTATAATTTTAATGAATTCAAATAAAATAGTGTAAATTATAAAAGTGTAAAATAATAATAAAAAAATTATAAAAATTATATAATATCCTTATGATTTTTTGTAAATATAATTAAAAAATATACAGAATTTATGTGATATAAAAAAATATAAGCCACATTTGTTGTCATATTTATTAAATATTTAATTATAAAAAAATATACTGTAAATTTAACAAGTGCAACACTGTGATAATTATTCAACTGAAAAACATTTCAACTGGATTAATTTTGATATGCAATTATATTGTATGTCTTTTTTTTTTTTTTTCTGTAAAAATTACATTTGTTGTAACATTGACACATAAGCCATTGATGTTTTAATTATCTATCAAAAAAAAAAAAAATTAATTGACATATATAAATAATTATAAAAATAGTTAAATAATATTTACATATATATTTTAACAATTACATATTGTACTTACAATGAGAAATGAATTTAATGTATAATTATAAAAACCTCCAGCTTTTATATTAACAGGTTTATCAACAACAATCATACAAACAATAAATTTTTTTTTATCTTCAATTGATAAATCATAATAAAGACATTCATAATAAGCCTCTCTGAGATTTTCCATCTGTAAATATTATCATATTATAATAATTTTTATAAATATAAATATAGTTTAGACATATTTTTACCTCAGTATGAAGACATTCACCTAAATAACAAGTTAAAAATATCATCATTAATATACAAATTATATATGCTCCAAGAAATGATGCTGCAATTATATCATTATTTTTAATATTCTGAAATTAAATTTTATTTTATTAATTAACAAATATTATAAACAACTATATGCTATAAAAAAATTTATTGTATTTTTTTATTAAAAACCTGAGATGCTGTGTAAATAAGTAATCCCAGTAAAACTGTAAATCCTGATAATTCAAAAATAAGCTGAATCTGATAAATGTCATTTGTTTGTTTAATCAATCTTTTAATGATAAATTAAATATTAATTAATTAAAAATTTATATTTTCTTAAATTATATATTATTTATTTGAATAATACTTACGTAATAAGTCGATAATGTTTATTGACATGTTTTTTAAATATAATTGTATTTGATATTGAATTGTTGTTTTTATTTTGAAAATTAATTTTTACCCTGTGTGTTAGTATTGCTATCTGGATACATATATTTGCTACTATCAAACTATGCAAAATTATCATTATGATACCAACATTACTAACATATATCATTGTCATTTCATAGATATATAATAAAAATATTCTGTAGAAAGGTTTAAAGTCAATGAATATACGAATTCTAAATGGTGTTGCCAGTGTTGTTGTTCCATTGTTGTATTCTATTTTATAAATATAACGAAAATTAATCAAAAAAATATATTATTATTAATAGTTATATGAAATTTTTGAGATTACTTGAAGTAATAAATCCAGGTATTGCTTTGATATACCAAAAAAATGTTGCTTGCATAGCAAAAAATGTACCATATCGAAAAAATTTATCAAAAAATAAAAAATATTTTGTAAATAATTTTTTTTCTACATCATCTTTATAATTATTTTGATTTATATCATTAATTGTATGATTTATTAAGTTATGTAATTTTTTATTTGATTTTAAAAATAATATTCGTAATAAAAATGCTGATTGTATACCAGTTTCACTTAAATTTTCAACAGTTTTTTCGATATCACCAAATATTGTTAATAAATCAGCATAACCCATAACTAAATGACTTGAAAGATAAAATACGAATAATGTAAATTTTATTTTTCCCATAAATGTTATTTCAAAAGGCCATATTCCTGGTAATTTTAAACTTTTTTCAACACGATTCATCACACATCTTGCATTTTCAAATTTTTCCTATCCAAATAATTTTTAAAAATAATTTAAAAAATACTTTTACATAAAAGTTAACTGAAAGAAAAAAATTATTATTAAACAAAAATACTTGTTCTATGTCTGATAAAACCATTGTCATTTATAAGTGCTATATTACACATAAAAAAAAAAAATTGTGAATATTAAATCAGACAAAAAATTAACAGTAAGATTGTACTCATCACACAACAAAAAGTTTTTTATTTACAGAAAATAAAGAAATAAATTTAAAGAATACAAATAAAAAAAAAAATCAATAAAAAATACGTGGGAATTTTCACAGTAAGAAAATAGAGAAAAAAAAAAATTTATTATGCACCCATTTTTAAATTTAATATGCACCCATTTTTTCTTATGCACTTTGTATCTGTAATATAAGAAAATTAATGTTGATTTGTGATCACACAAAATATTAATATGCGTATGAAAAAAAGCTTTTGAACTTTTCCAGTCTAAATGCTAAAGAAGGGGATGATTTTTTTTTTTTTTTTCAGGTGTTTATAGCATGCAGTGTTGTTTTAGTGATTTGAAAATATCTTATGCACTTTATTGCTATAGGTAAAACAAAAAATAAAAACATTGAAAATATAAATATAAATATAAATAAAAATTCTCAAAAAGATAAGTATATTTTTTTATAATCCATGAATGTAAAATAAGTTTTTTATTGCAAATAAAATTTATAAATTTTGTTCTTTTACTTGGCTAAGTAATTATACCAAAATTTCATTCACGAAATTGGTAATAAACTTACAATATAGTGTGAGAAAAATAATATATCATCAAAAAATTATTTGTGAATATATATAGTCTAACAAGTTTAAATAGAATAATCATTTCATAATAGTCAACAGTAATTAGTACATCATAACTGGTAATAACATATTGAACACATTCAAAATTTTTAAATATATAATTATTTCATTTGTCGTAACATTGAAACATATGCCATTGATGATTTGATAATCTAAAAATATTTCTAATATTTATTTAATTTATTTTTTTTATTTAATTTATTTATCATTGACTTACCATTAAAAATGAATTTAATGAATAAATATAAAATCCTCCAGCTGTAACATGAAGTGGTTTTTGTGCAATTGCCATGCAAATTAATAATTTTTTTTTATCTTCAATTGTTAGCTCATATGATAAACAATAATAATAGGCATTGTTGAGATTGTCAACCTGGATTGATATTTTTATTGTTAATACAAATACATATACTTATACATATATAGATAATATTTTGTTGATAAACTTTAACATAAAATTTTTTCTAAAATATTGATATTAATTAAAATTTGATACCTCATCATGAAGACATTCTCCAAGATAACAAGTTATAAATATAACCATCAACAATACACATATAAAAGTTCCAACAAAAATTAATCCACCGTAATCAGCATTATTGAAATTCTATTAAAATATAAATATATAATTTTTTTTAATTATCACAATAAATTTTTATAATAATAATATATTATATTTTATGAATTATTATAAAAATAATTTATATGCACAGACTGATTTAAATTTAAACTTTTATTATTATTATTTTTTTTTACATAATTCTTTTACATATTTTTTTAATTAAACATGTAATTAATTTGAAATTTTACTAATGAAAAAGTTGAATTTCAAATCAGCCTGATGTATATATATATACTTATACAACCTCAGATTCAGAATGTATCAACAATGCCAATAGAACAGTTACATCCAAAAGCTCAAAAAAAAATAAAATTAAATAAACATTATTTGTATCTCGAACCATTCTATTAAATTAAACTTAATATTATTTGAATTATAAATAATTAAAAATTAATAAATATTATATATATCTGATAATATTATGAAAATACTTACGATAATAATTGAGAATGTTTATTAATATGATTTTTAAAAAATTCATTTTTAAATAAAAATTTATTTTTATTTTCATCAGATAAATAAATTTTCATTCTATGACTCAGTAAATTTAATTGAGTACAAATATTTAATACAATTGAACTGTAAATTATTGATGCCAAAATACCTATGTGACTTATATAGACAACTGGTAATTCATATAAATATACAATTATTATTTTATTCATTGATGTTATATCAAATGGTACCATAATACGAAATGGTGGTGGTAAAATTGCTGTTTCATTATTGATACCTTTATAAAAAATTATTTAATTTTATTATTTAAATATTAATTATTTATTTTTATAATTATATATAAATAACTTACGCATTGTTATATATCCTGGTATTGCTTTGATGTACCAAAAAAATGTTGATCCACTTGCAAACCATGTACCAGCTTTTAAATAATTATATGAAAAAATATGATATTTTATAAATAATCTTTTTTCATCAGCATTTTTATAATTATTTTCATTCATATCATCAATTGTGATTGTGAGTAAATTATGTAATTTTTTATTTAAATTTAACATTATTATACGAAAAAAAACTAATGTTTGCATACCAGTTGAACTGAAATTTTCAACTGTTTTGTCAATATCACCAAATACTTGGGTTAAATCTGCATATGCAAGTATCAAATGACTTGCATGAAATACTATCAACATTGTCACTTTAATATTACTCCATAATGTTTTTTCAAAAGGCCAAATACCAGTCAATTGTAATTGCCATTTTATACGTCTGATTACACCACTTGACTTTTCAAAATTTATCTACATTAAAATAATTAAAATATAAAATTTTTATAATTATTATTATTATTATATATTTATTTAACTTTTACTTCAAGTAAATTTATAGAATAAATTAAATATAAAATTTAAAAATTATTAATTAATAAATTTTATAAATTATACTTACCTGTTCTTTTTCCGACAAATTCATGATAAATAATTTTTTTTTTTCTGTCTACAAATACAACAAATAATACTAATAATAATACAACAAAAATATCAAAGTTCAATTTATAAAAACTTGAACTTTGAAGAAGAAAAAAAAAAAAAATTATATGCAGTTCGTTCAAAAAAAGAATAAACAATAATGTTGCAAGTTTGAAACTTTTTTTTGTACAAAGAAATACAAAATTGTTGTTAAAATGTGCAGAAATATAATACATTTCCACGAAGAGGGTAAATTATCATGATTTTTCAATGACCATTTATCAAATCAATAACAAATACGTGAGAAATTCTACAATGGATAAATTATAGTAACAAAAAAAATCACATAATAGTAATTTAATATGCACCTATTTTTTACGATAAACTTTGTGTTTGTAGTATATAAGAAAATTGATGTTGATTTGTTATCACACAAAATATTCATATGCGTAGAAATGAAAGCTTTTGAACTTTTTCAGTCTTGGTAGTAAGAAAAAGAGATGTTATTTTTTTAAAGTGAAAACATATAGCATGCAATGTTGGTCTTAAATTTTCAAGTAATATTGAGGGTTGTGTTGTGAATATAATTATTTGTATAAATTGAAAATAAGCTTATGCATTTTATTACTGCAAACATTTACTCATATAAAAACTTATTGATAATAAACATGAAAAGAAAATAAATTAAACAAGTGGACAGTGTATTTAAATATTTTATATAGTTTATGATTGTAAATTTTTAAAAATAATAATCATATATTTAAAAAAAAAATGACAAAGTTAGGTATATTTATTATTTACAAAAATATAAATGAAAAAAATAAAATAAAATTTTATCAATACTTATACAGTTATGTGAAAAGAAAAATTTATTTGACATTATTAATTGAAATATTTTTATAAGAGCGTGCAGAAAATCATTTGTGTGAATTTGAAACAATTTAACATTTTATAAATTTCATAATATATTAAAATTAAACAAAAATTAATTATAATTTTTAATTATATATTTAACTCATTTGTCGTAACATTGAAACATAAGCCATTGATGATTTAATTATCTAAAAATGATTTTAATATTTATTTGAAATATTATTTAATTTTTTTTTTTATTTAATTTATTAATTATTAACTTACCATTAAAAATGAATTTAATGAATAAATATAAAATCCTCCAGCTGTAACATGAAGTGGTTTATGAGCAATAATCATGCAAATTAATAATTTTTTTTTGTCTTCAATTGTTAGCTCATATGATAAACAATCATAGTATGCACCATCAAGATTATCAACCTAAATTTATATATTATATAAATAATATAAATACCTTAATATTTATATTAAATTAAAATTTTAAATAATAAAAAATTTTTATACTTCATTATGTAGACACTCTCCAAGAAAACAACTTAAAAATATAATCATCATTATTCCACCTATAAAAGTTCCAACAAAAATTGAACTACTTAAATCACCTTCATCGAATTTCTATATTAAAACATAAAAATCGAAGTATATTAATTAATTAATTAATGAATTAATTAATAATTTATTTATTTACTTTTTAACTTTTACATTACTAACCACAGATTCATAATATATTAACAATGCAAGCAAAACAGTTGAATCTAAAAGCTCAAAAAATAGTTGAATACGATAAATACTATTTGTTTCTTGAACCATTCTATATTGAAAAATATTTTTTAAATATTATATAAAAATATTATAAATTTTATAATTTTAAAAATACTTACGATAATAATTCACAATGTTTATCAACATGTTGTTTAAAAAATTTATTTATCAATAATTTTTTATTTTCATTATCATCAGATAAAAAATTTTTCATTCTATAACTTAGTAAACTCAATTGAGTACAAATATTTAAAACAATTGAACTGTAAACTACTAATGACAAAATAATTATATGACTTATAACAACAATTGATAATTCACATAAATATACAATTAATACTTTATCAATTGTTGTGATGTCAAATGGTACCATAATACGAAATGGTGGTTGTAAAATTGCTGTTTCATTATTGATACCTTTATAAAAAATTATTTAATTTTATTATTTAAATATTAATCATTTATTTTTATAATTATATATTATAAATAACTTACGCATTGTTATATATCCAGGTATTGCTTTAATATACCAACAAAATGTTGATCCACTTGCAAACAATGTACCAAGATTTAAATATTGATGTGAAAATATATGATATTTTATAAATAATCTTTTTTCATCAGCATTTTTATAATTATTTTCATTCATATCATCAATTGTTTTAGCAAATAAATTATGTAATTTTTTATTGAAATTTATCATCATTATACGAAAAAATATTAACGTTTGTACACCAGTTGAGCTAAAATTTACAACTGTTTTTTCAATATCACCAAATACTTGTGTTAAATCTGCATATGCAAGTATTAAATGAGTTGCATGAATTATTGTTAATATTACAACTTTAATATTATCCCATGGTGTTTTTTCAAAAGGCCATAACCCAGCGAATTGTAATTGCCATTTGATACGTTTTAAAACACTACTTGATTTTTTAAAATTTATCTGTTAAAAGTTATATATTATATATTAGTTGTATTGAATAAATAAAAAAATTAAAAAAACAAATATCATGTAGACATGTAGGTAAAACATACCAATTCTTTTTCAGATAAATTCATCGTAAAAATAATTTTTTTTTTTATGGATTTATTTTTATTTATTTTCTATTTACGAGAATAACAAATATACTACTGAGAATAAAGTTGATTCTTTTGATAATATCAGTTGTCGATAACAAATTTAAAATTTAAAGAAAAAAAAATAATAACGTGAGAATTTATGCAATCCGTCAAAAAAAAGTTAAAAACAAAAAAAATAATAAAATTACTACATAATATACAATGTAAACTTTAAACATATTTTGTGTTTTTTTTTTTTTTTTTTTTATACATAATAGTACAATGTGCATAATATATTCTCAGAAAAAAAAAAAAATAAACTTTTTGCAACATATTTGCAACTCAAGAAATAAATAATAAAATCATCATTAAATATGCACCCTCTTGATTCGATGACTTCGATGAGTAAGTTTGAGCATTGAATTTATTATTATGATACTACGAATTATAAAATATTCAGGTGACTGTTGACCACTGATATTTACTGACTTTTATATTGAAGAGGGGATGTATTCACCCTCAGAGCAATAAGTGACTTTAGTCCATTAAAAACTTGCTTACATTTTACATCAAAAAAATAAAAAAATAAAACAAAATACACATTGATAAATACTACTTTTTTTAGATACTAAAAATGAGTTTCACAATAAATTTAAATTAAAACAATCAAGTATATTAATTTGTGAATAAAAATTTAATGATTTTTTTATAATTTGACTGAGTGATTTTCAAAAAAATTTTAAAATACTTACAATTGAGTGAAAAAAAAAAAATATTAGATATTTTTATTTATATCAGATATTTTTTTTAATAAATTATTTGTAAATATATAATATCAATAAATTGAAAAAAAAAACAATTATCATTTCATAATAGTTTCATAACATATTGAATAAATTTAAAATTTGATATTTAAAATTAACTCATTTGTCGTAACATTGAAACATAAGCCAACGATGATTTGATAATCTAAAAAATTTGAAATAATTTATAAATATTTATATATATTTTTAATATAATCATAATTTACTTGCCATAAGATACGAATTTAATGAATAAATATAAAATCCTCCAGCTGTAACATGAAGTGGTTTTTGTGCAATAGCCATGCAAATTAATAATTTTTTTTTATCTTCAGTTGTTAGCTCGTATGATAAACAATCGTAATAAGCATTGTCAAGATTGTCAACCTATAATAAATATATATACCAACAATTATATAAAAATTAATATAGGTATATATTTATTCATAATTTAATACTTCATCATGAAGACACTGTCCAATATAACAAGGTATTAACATGAGCATTAATAATCCAGATACAGAAACTCCAACAAATATTGCACTGCCATAATTAGCTGAACTGAAATTCTAATATAAAAAATTTAATATATTAATTAATTATTTATTAGTAATTTTCAAAGAAAATTAATAAATTAATTTTAATTTTTTTTTTTTTATTTAATAATTATATTGAATAAAAAATTTATTCATATCAAATTTAATTTTGTAAATTAATTACAATGATAATCATATCTACCAATTTATTGATACTCTTAAAAAAAAATTTTGAAATATTAATATATGTATAACCTCAGATCCAGAATATATTAGCATAGCCAATAAAATAGTAAAATCCAAAAGCTCAATGAAAAGTTGAACACGATAAGCATCATTTATTTCTTGAACCATTCTAATTATAATTTTTTTTTTAGAAATAATAAATTATTAATATTATAATTTGAATAAAATTTAATTCAACTTACGATAATAATTGACAATGTTTATCAACATGTTGTTTAAAAAATTTATTCATCAATATTAATTTATTTTCATTTTCATCAGATAAAAAAATTTTCATTCTATGACTTAATAAACTTAATTGAGTACAAATATTTAATACAATTGAACTATTAACAACTGATGTTGGAATTAATGTTTGAAATACAAAAAGAATTGGTATTTCACAAAAATATAAAATTAACACTCTTTTCATTGTTGTAATATCAAATGGTGTATAAATACGAAATGGTGGTTGTAAAATTGCTGTTTCATTATTAAGACCTTTAAATAATTTTTTTTTTAATTTTTTATTAATTATTATAATATATATATATATACTTACGTGAAATAATGTAGCCAGGTACTGATTTTATATACCAACAAATTATTGATCCAGATGATAAACACAAAACAATCATTAAAAAATTGTATGAAAACAAATGATATTTTATAAATAATTTTTTTTCTTCATCATTTTTATAATTTTTTTCATTCATATCATCAATTGTTACAGTAAATAAATCTTGTAATTTTTTACTGTAATTTAATATTACTATACGAAAAAATACAATTGTTTGCATGGCAGTTGCATCTAAATTATCAACTGTTTTTTCAAGATTACCAAATACTTGTATTAAATCAATGTATGACAATATTAAATGAATTATATAAAATAATATTATCATTATTAGTTTAATATTATCCCACAATGTTCTCTCAAATGGCCATATACCACCTAATTGTAATTGCCATTTGATATGTCTAATTACACTGCTTGCTTTTTTAAAATTTATCTATATTAAAATATTAATTTTTTTTTTTATAATACTTAAATTTTTCCTTAAAGTTTAAATAATATTGTTAAATAAATAAAAAAAAATAAAATATAATGTAGAGAAATATACCTGTTCTTTTTCAGACAAACTCATTGTGAGTAAGTTCTTTTATGGATTAATTTTTTGTTTTTGTGCAAAAAAATAATATTTCTGAGAATAAGAGTAATAATTTCATAATGTCAGTCGTCAATAATAAATTTAAATTAAAAAAAAAAAAACATTTAAACGTGGGAGTTTTTGCAATTGGTCAAAAAGTTATAGATATTAAATGCAACTTTTAAACTTTTTTTTTTTTTACATAATAATGCTATGTGCATATATATAATAAATTTCCAGGAAGAGGGGAAAAGCTTTCTTCAACATAATAAAAAAAACTATAAAGAAATAATTAAATAATAAAACCATTATTAAATATTCACCCTCTTAATTTGATTATTTTGATGTGTAAGTTTGACCATTGATTTTTTTTTTATGATAATATAGTATATATATATTGTAAATTATTCATGTGACTGTTGACCACTGATATTAAAGAGGGGATGAATTCACCCTCAGAACAATAAATGACATCAGTATATAAAAAACTTGCTCACAAGATACATCAAACAAAAAATACATCATTGACATATACAATATACACAGTGCTTAAAATTGTGATTAAAAAATTAAAAAATAAAAGTGTAATTTATTAAATTTAAACAAAACAATTATTTATTTGATATTATATTTATATCTATGTATACTTATTTATAATATTAAAAAAAATCAAACAACAATTTAAAAATAAATAATAATTATTCTTTAATTGTAATTGATAAATAAATAATTTTTTATTAAAAAAAAAATTGTAAGAAAAAATAAAATTTATTTGATATTCTAATTTATTAGTGCAATAGCAATTATCTGAAAATATAATATTAATAAATTTGAATGAAATTATTAATTAGTAAGTTTCATAAATAATAACATATTAAAATTAATCAAAAATTTTTTATAATTTTTAATTATAAATTCAACTCATTTGTCGTAACATTGAAACATAAGCCATTGATGATTTAATTATCTAGAAATGATTTTAATATTTATTTGAAATATTATTTAATTTATTTTTTTTATTTAATTTAATAATTATTGACTTACCATTAAAAATGAATTTAATGAATAAATATAAAATCCACCAGCTGTAACATGAAGTGGTTTTTGTGCAATTGCCATGCAAATTAATAATTTTTTTTTATCTTCAATTGTTAGCTCATATGATAAACAATAATAATAGGCATTGTTGAGATTGTCAACCTGGATTGATATTTTAATTGTTAAAATAAATATAAATATATTTATACATATATAGATAATATTTTGTTGATAATTTCCATCTAAAAAATTGATATTAATTATATATAACAATTAAAATTCTATACCTCGTCATGAAGACATTCTCCAAGATAACAAGTTATAAATATAACCATCAACAATACACAAATAAAAGTTCCAACAAAAATTAATCCGCTGTAATCAGCATTATTAAAATTCTATATTAAATATGAAAATGTTAATATTAATAAATTATTAACTAATTATTTATTAATATATTTATTTTTTATTTTTTTATTTTTTAATAATAATGAAAAAAATATAATATAATGTCTATAATTAATATTATATTATATATAAATATAAAATGATAATTTGAATTCCAACTTTATTTTTATTATAACATGCACAAACAAGTCTGAAAAATCGTAAAAAAATCATATTTATTATGCCCAAATTAAACATACTAATTTTACACAATTTTATTTAATATATTTTGTATACTTATATAATGATTGATAAAATAATTTTACACACGATGTAATAATTTTATATTATTCATAAATATTAAACGCATCAAAGGCGTTTTTGTACAATTTGAAATTTAATTTTATTAATTTTTCTTAAAAACTTAAAAACCTTTTTAAAAAAATTACTTAAAAAAAAAGTTAAAATTCAAATTAGCCTGATGTGTAAATACTTATTTATGATGACCTCAGATTCAGAATGTATCAATAATGCCAAAATAACTGTTAAATCCAAAAGCTCCAAAAAAAGTAGAATAAAATAAATACTATTTGTATCTCGAACCATTCTGTTAATAAATTATTAAATATATAAAATAAAAAATAAAAATTATTATATATTTAATATAATTTTGGAAATTATACTTACGATAATAATTGAGAATGTTTATCGACATGTTGTTTAAAAAATTTATTTATCAATAACTCTTTATTTTTATTTTCATCAGATAAAAAATTTTTCATTCTATAACTTAATAAACTTAATTGAGTACAAACATTTAATACAATTGAACTGTAAACTATTGATGACAAAATACTTATATGACTTATATAGACAACTGGTAATTCACATAAATATACAATTATTATTTTATCAATTGTTGTGATGTCAAATGGTACCATAATGCGAAATGGTGGTGGTAAAATTGCTGTTTCATTATTGATACCTTTATAAATAATTATTTAATTTTATTATTTAAATATTAACTATTTATTTTTATAATTATATATAAATAACTTACGCATTGTTATATATCCTGGTATTGCTTTGATGTACCAAAAAAATGTTGATCCACTTGCAAACCATGTACCAATCTTTAAATATTTATATGAAAAAATATGATATTTTGTAAATAATCTCTTCTCATCAGCATTTTTATAATTTTTTTCATTCATATCATCAATTGTTGTTGCAAATAAATTATGTAATTTTTTATTCAAATTTATCATTATTATACGAAAAAATATAAATGTTTGAACACCAGTTGAACTGAAATTTTCAACTGTTTTTTGAATATCACCAAATACTTGGGTTAAATCTGCATATGCCAGTATCAAATGACTTGCATGAAATACTGTTAATAACATAACTTTAATATTACTCGATAATGTTTTTTCAAAAGGCCAAATACCGGTCAGTTTTAATTGCCATTCAATACTTTTTAAAACACCACTTGATTTTTTGTAGTTTATCTATTGAAAATTTTTATATTATTTTTATTTATATACATTTAATTTTTTTACATTAATTTGTGAAATGAATAAAAAAAAAAAAAAAAGCCATGCAAGAGATCTTATATACCATTTCTTCTTCAGACATATTCATCGTGAACAAAAGTTTTCTTTATGTATTTATTTGTTTTTTTTTTTTTTTTTATGTACACAGAAATAACAAATATTACTGAGAATGAAAGTCAATATTTTTTATATAATATCAGTTGTCTGACAACAAATTTAAATTGAAAAAAAAAAAAACATTTAAACGTGGGAGTTTTTGCAATCGGTCAAAAAGTTAGACATCAAATGCAACTTTTAAACTTTTGTATCATTATATACATAATAATACAATGTGCATATACATAATATATTTCCAGGAAAAGGGAAAAGCTTTTTTCATCACAATAAAAAAAATAAATAAAGAAATAAATAAATAATAAAATTATTATTAAATATTCACCCTCTTGATTCGATTATTATGATGTGTAAGTTTGACGATTGTTTTTTTTTTTTTTTTTTTTTTTTTATAATATACAATATTTATTGGAAAATATTTATGTAACTGTTGACCCCTGATGCTTACTGGCTATTGAAGAGGGGATGAATTCACCCTTAGAGCAATGAGTAATATCAGTACATTAAAAACTTGCTCACAATACACATCAAACTAAAAATACATCATCAAGTTGACATATACACTGTGCTTTGTTAACACACTTATTGATAATATAAAAAAAAATTAAACTACAAAAATTTAAATATTAATGATAATTATTTTATAAGTGTTATTAATAAATGAATAATTAAAAAAAAAAAAAAAAGAGTTAGAAGAAATAATAAAAATTATTTAATAATCTTATTTATTGTGTTTAAATTAGTGCAATAGCAATCACCTGAAGATATATTAACAAATTTAAAAGAAATTATTAATTAGTAAGTTTCATAAATAATAACATATTAAAATTAATCAAAAATTTGTTATAATTTTTAATTATAAATTCAACTCATTTGTCGTAACATTGAAACATAAGCCATTGATGATTTAATTATCTAGAAATGATTTTAATATTTATTTGAAATATTATTTAATTTATTTTTTTATTTAATTTATTAATTATTGACTTACCATTAAAAATGAATTTAATGAATAAATATAAAATCCACCAGCTGTAACATGAAGTGGTTTATGAGCAATTGCCATGCAAATTAATAATTTTTTTTTATCTTCAATTGTTAATTCATATGATAAACAATAATAATATGCTTCTTTAAGATTATCAACCTAAATTTATATTTGTATAGTTTTATTAGTTTTTTTTTTCATTTTTTTAATGATTTAATATTATAATTAATTATGATTAACAATTAAAATTTGATACCTCGTCATGAAGACATTCTCCAAGATAACAAGTTATGTATATGATCATCATCAATACACATATAAAAGTTCCAACAAAAACTAATCCGCTGTAATCAGCATTATTAAAATTCTATTAAAATATAAAAATATTAATATTAATAAATCATTAATCAATTATTTATAAATATCTATTTTTTTTAAATATCATAATTTATGAAATAAAAGAAAAATAAAAAAATATTTATAAATATTTAGTTAATGTTTCACTAATATTAACAATGATTCATAACAACTAAAATGTTTATTCATTAATATATTAAATATTGTAACTAATTATTCAAAATATATGTGTATGTAAGGCTCATTTGAATTTTTAAAACTTTTTTTACTTTTTAAGGGTTTCTTTTAAAGTATAACAACCCCCAAGTTTCATTGTAAGATCATATCAAATTTAAGGGTTTAATATTTAAGAAAATTACATGGATGGATTTAATAATTAGCTTTAACTTTATGTATTTATATAATTATGATAACCTCAGATTCAGAATGTATTAACAATGCTAGCAGAACAGTTACATCCAAAAGTTCCAAAAAAAGTAGAATAAAATAAATACTATTTGTATCTCGAACCATTCTGTTAATAAATTATTAAATATAATATGAAAAAAAAATAAAAATTATTATATATTTAATATATTTTTGGAAATTATACTTACGATAATAATTGAGAATGTTTATCAACATGTTGTTTGAAAAATTTATTTTTAAATATTAATTTATTTTTATTTTCATCAGATAAAAAAATTTTCATTCTATAACTCAGTAAACTCAATTGAGTACAAATGTTTAAAACAATTGAACTGTAAACTATCGATGATAAAATAATTAAGTGACTTATATAAACAACTGGTAATTCACATAAATATACAATTATTATTTTATCAATTGTTGTGATGTCAAATGGTACCATAATGCGAAATGGTGGTGGTAAAATTGCTGTTTCATTATTGATACCTTTATAAATAAATATTTTAATTTTATTATTTAAATATTAATTATTTATTTTTATAATTATATATAAATAACTTACGCATTGTTATATATCCTGGTATTGCTTTGATATACCAACAAAATGTTGATCCACTTGCAAACCATGAACCAGCTTGTAAATATTTGTATGAAAAAATATGATATTTTGTAAATAATCTCTTCTCATCAGCATTTTTATAATTATTTTCATTCATATCATCAATTGTTATTGCAAATAAATTGTGTAATTTTTTATTGAAATTTAACATTATTATACGAAAAAATATCAAAGTTTGTATACCAGTTGAACTGAAATTTTCAACTGTCTTTTCCATATCACCAAATACTTGTCGTAAATCTGCATATGCCAGTGTTAAATGACTTGCATGAAATACTATCAATAATGTACTTCTAATAATATCCCATAATGTTTTTTCAAAAGGCCAACTTCCAGTTAATTTTAATTGCCATTTAATACGTTCCAAAACATCACTTGATTTTTTAAAATTTATCTATTTAAATAACTATAATATTACTACCAATTTAATTTTTATACTTTAAGTTAAAAAATAATGTTGAATAAATTGACAAAATAATAAATATCGTATACCTGTTCTTTTTCAGACAAACTCATCATCATGAGCACAATTTTTTTTTATAAAGCGATTTATTTTCTAAAGGCAAAAAAAGAATATAATACCAACATTGAGGGTGGGTTTTTTTTTTCTATAATGTCAGTCGACAGTAAGAAATTTAAACCTCAGAGAAAAAAAAGAAAAAAAAAAACGTGAGAATTGTTGCAATCCATCATATGTAACTTAAAATTTTTTTTTTGAATATTTAATAATGAACAGTGTCCATACACTTGATAAAGAAGGGATGAGCTTTTTTAACATGTTTAAAAAAGTAAGAAGAAAATGAATAATTAAATAATCAAATATGCACCCTCTTAATTCGATAAATTCGATGTGTAAGTTTAAGCATTGAATTAATTATTATGATACTAGGAATCGTAAAATATTCAGATGAGGGTTGATCGCACATAACGTCTAGCTATTGAAGAAGGGATGAATTAAACTTCATATCGATTAGTGTCATTAGTATGAAAGAAACTTGCTCACAATGTACATCAAATAAAAATTAAAACATTCATAAACAGTGCTAATGAAATTAAAATTCAATAAACTCAAATAAAACAATTACAAATTTTATATTATGTAAAAAAGTTCAAAATTTACATAAATAATTGTCATAAAAGAAGTAAAGTTATTTGACATTTTATTTGATTAAGAGGTGTGTTTTGTATTTGTGCAACAATAAATATCTTATAATATAATATTAATAAAGTATAAAAAAAATTTTATAACATATTAAAATTAATCAAAAATTTGTTATAAATTTTAATTATAAATTCAACTCATTTGTCGTAACATTGAAACATAAGCCATTGATGATTTAATTATCTAAAAATGATTTTAATATTCATTTGAAATATTATTTAATTTATTTTTTTTATTTAATTTAATAATTATTGACTTACCATTAAAAATGAATTTAATGAATAAATATAAAATCCACCAGCTGTAACATGAAGTGGTTTATCAGCAATAGCCATGCAAATTAATAATTTTTTTTTGTCTTCAATTGTTAGCTCATATGATAAACAATAATAATATGCTTCTTTGAGATTATCAACCTAAATTTTTCATACTCTTATTATTTGTTTTTCACATTTTCGTATTAAATAAATAAATAAATAAATAAATAAATGAGATACATGGAAAATATTTTATCAATTTTCAATAAACTTAAACAGTTACAAAAAAAATGTCTATATTACAATTTTTATGTTTCTATATAAATAATATGAAAATTGTTTTATAAAACTACATAAAAATTATATACCTCATCATGAAGACATTCTCCCAAATAACACGTAATATATATAATCATCATCAATACAAACATAAAAGTTCCAACAAAAATTGTTCTACTGTATTCAGCATTATTAAAATTCTGTATTAAAATATATAAAAATTAAAATATTAATGAATTATCAATTGAATATTATTATATTTTTTGATATCACAACAATAAAAAGTTTACATGAGAGACTAATTTGAATAAAAGCTTTTCATATTTGTTTATAAAAAGTACATTTACTTATTTTGGAGTATTTATTATTTTAAGTAATATAAAACTCTTTAAATATTTAAAAAAAAAAGAGGTAGCTAAGAAAATGTTTAAATTCAAATTAGCTTATAATTATATAAATACATCACCTCAGATTCAGAATGTATCAACAATGCCAATAAAACAGTTAAATCCAAAAGCTCGAAAAATAATAAAATAAAATAAACACTATTTGTATCTCGAACCATTCTATTTAAAAATTATTAAAAAAATTTGTGTATGTATATCTAATATATAAAATCGTTATCAAGTACTATTATCATAAAATAATTTTGGAAATTATACTTACGATAATAATTCACAATGTTTATCAACATGTTGTTTAAAAAATTGATTTATAAATAATAATTTATTTTTATTATCATCAGATAAAAATTTTTTCATTTTATAACTTAGTAAACTCAATTGAGTACAAATATTTAAAACAATTGAACTATAAACTACCAATGACAGAATAATAAAATGACTTATAAAAACAATTGGTAATTCACATAAATATACAATTATTATTCTATCAATTGGTGTTATGTCAAATGGTACCATAATACGAAATGGAGGTGGTAAAATTGCTGTTTCATTATTGATACCTTTATAAATAATTATTTAATTTTATTATTTAAATATTAATTATTTATTTTTATAATTATATATAAATAACTTACTAATTATAATATATCCAGGTATTGCTTTGATATACCAACAAAATGCAGCTCCAGTTGCACACCATGTACCAATCTTCAAATATTTATATGAAAAAATATGATATTTTATAAATAATCTCTTTTCATCATCATTTTTATAATTATTTTCATTCATATCATCAATTGTTATTGCAAATAAATTATGTAACTTTTTATTTATATTTAACATAATTATACGAAAAAATATTAATGTTTGTATACCAGATGAACAAAAATTATCAACTGTTTTTTCAACATCACCAAATACACTTATTAAATCTGCATATGCCAATAATAAATGAATTGTATAAAATAAAATAATCATTGTAATTATTATCATTCTTAGCAATGTCATTTCATAAGGCCAACTACCAGTTAATTGTAAATTTCTTTTGATACATTTAATTACAGCACATGATTTTTTAAAATTTATCTATATTAAAATTTTTTAATATTATTTTATTTTTATAATAAAAACTTTTTATATTTATTTTCTGAAATAAAAAAATAAATAATATATATCGTACAAAGATATACCTGTTCTTCTTCAGACAAATTCATTGTGAATAAGTTTTTTATGGATTAATTTTTTTTCTGTATATAAATAAAAAAAAAAAAAAATTACTGCTGACAATAAGAGTGGATATTTGGTATATAATATCAGTGAACGATAAAAAATTTAAATTTATTATAGAATAAAAAAATAAAAAAATACGTGGGAATTGATGCAATCTGTCAAAAAGTTAGACAGTAATATACAACTTTTAAACTTTTTTTTTTTATACATAATAATACAATGTGCATAAAAATAATACATTTTCTCAAAGAGGGGATGAATTTTTGCATTATATGTTTGAAAAGCTAAAGAAATAAATAAATAAAATAATAAAATTGTTATTAAATATGCACCCTCTTGATAACTGTAAGTTTGAAAGTTGAATTTATTATTATTTTATTATGTATATTGTAAAATATTCAGATGAGGGATGATCGCACATATCGTCTGGTTTTCGAAGAAGGGATGAATTAAACTTCACATCGATTAGTGTTATCAGTACATAAAAAACTTACTCACGATTTACATCAAATAAAAATTACAACATAATATAATTCTTGAAGATTTTAAGTCTGTATACATTTCTGATAAAAAAATTTAATTATTTAATTAAAAAAAATATAAAATTGATTATAATTCACATTGAAAATGATCTTAAGAATAAATTAAAAATAATTTAAATCTTATTTATTACTTTGAAAATAATTCATTAATAATTTCTATTATAAAAAAAAAAAAAAAAAAAAAAATGTATATTTAGTAATTTAATTATTATTAATTTATAATTAAATTGTTTTAAATATTTATTAATTATATATATTTTAATTTGATGTATATTTAAAAACTAAATTATTTAAATTAATAAATAATTTTTATTATATTTTTTGGTGATGTTCTATTAATATATTACCGACAAGTGATATAAACAAACGAATAGTCAGACAAAACCTCTTGCAGATAAGTATGAACTTTAAGTTCATACTGTTAAATTAATATTTTTAATAAAAATCATCTTTAAAATCTTTATCACTCCAACAATCATTCAACAATTAAATATTTTATTATTATTATTAAAATAAAATTCTATATAATTTATATTTTTTTTTTTATATAAAATCATTGATGTATTCAATAATTTTTTTAAAAATTATTTATTTATTTATTTATTTATTTATTTAATGGGATATTAATATTCAGATAATAATTAAAATATAATTATAATTAATAATTAATTTAATCATGAAAAAAAACAATTAAAAAATATTAAAATAATAATTTCACAATCACTTTTGTTAAAAATTTATATTTTGCTTGTCATTAAAACTATTTAATTTTATTATTTATAGATGTGTATTATCAGTAACAGGGATGCTTGATATAAATTCAATATGCCTTGACAAAATAATAATGTGAACCTGTAAGGACTTGAATTGAGCTTCCAGCAAAATTTTCTGGATTCAACAAAATATTTACTACGCATGCGAATATTTATTTTTGCGCCAGCGTAATACACTCTGTAGGTTTTCGATCGACAACCATCATCAACTTCACAAAAAGAGTTAAAAAAAAGCTCTTATGGTGGCTTACTGTGTTAATCTTATTTTGCTGTATAAATAATTTATCATTTTTTATTTTTTATCAAATAATAAAACATAAAATAACATAAATTCCAATATATTTATTTAGTTATTGTTAAATTTTTTGATACAATAATCATTGTGACAATTAAAACGTGAGTGTTTTGTGATTTATTATACTATAAAAAAAATATAACACCGGTTAATTAGCATGGAGGCAAGAGAAAGATGAAAAAAATAAATATTCATTATTAAAAATATATTTAAAAAATAAAAAATTACAATTTATATAATTAAAAATTATTTAAAAATAAAAAACAAAAATGAATATGTTTTAATCAAAAATAAAAAGTATGCTTGATGCATTGCAGTATTAATCATGAATGAATTAAATTTAAAAATAAATAAATCATCAAAATGTGTTAATCATTTAAAAACATTTATAAATTTGATGATTAAATTTTTAATAATATATTTGTCAATTGGAGTTGTCAGTGTTAAAGAAAGTAAGTATCTTAAAATATTTTTAAAAAAAGCTAATTAATTATAATTAAAAATAATATATAAAAATAAAATATATAATTAAAAAAAAAATCATTAAATTCACCTGATTATTCATTACCTAGTTTACTTACCTAAATAAAAAATAATAAATAAATATAAGATGTAATAAAAGTAGCAACTCATATATTATCTCGAGGAAAAAAAAAAATATATTGTAAAGTTTTTCCATGTGTATATAATCAGATTTACTTTATGACTTTATTGAATAATGTCAGGAAGCATGTATATTTTTTTTACCCTCATTTTTTTTATTTGTAAATAAAATGTTAAGAAAAGAGTTTGAATATGATTCAAGAGAATCAATAGATATAGATAATAATGAATATATATTTTTTTTTTTTATCAGTTAATATATACATAAAAGTCGAAAGACATACTGATGAAACGGATATTACGTGAGAAATGAGATCCAGATAAAATTCATTTGTATGAGTGTCTTTTTTAAATATTTTTTCTATTTTTTTTTTTTCCATGTAGATGAACTCTTGATGGGTTGGTCGATAAACTCTCTCACAATTGTAAAGAGAACAATTCACTATTTTTTTTTTTTTTACTTTTTTTAAAGTAAAAAAAACATTGATATATATTTTAATATACTCTAATTTTTATATCCAACATTATAATGTCATGATAATAATAAATTAACTTGTTGCTTGGCAAAAAAAAAATTTAATAAATTATATTTGTAATTTTTTTTTAATAAATATCATTTTCAAATTACAGTACCAATAACTCATGTGACAGCAGTTGTTAATGATCCAGCATATTTACCATGTGATATATCAACGAGACATAATGGTGATTCAGTACAGTTAGTACTTTGGTATCGTGATGATATTGATGAATCAGTGTACAGTGTTGATGCTAGAGATCGTGATTTTGGTATTGCTGAACGTTGGTCAGATGAAACAGTATTTTCAAATCGTGCATATTTTATTGATGATAAAAAACCAGCTCAACTTGCTATTGATCGTGTACATGAAAAAGATAGTGGTATATATAGATGTAGAGTTGATTTTTTAATTGGTCAAACACGTAATAGTAAAATAAATTTAACAGTTATAATACCACCACATAAAATAATAATAACTGATGAAAATGGTATTGTTAGAAATTCACGTGTTGGTCCATAT
This sequence comes from Lysiphlebus fabarum, assembly GCA_011426435.1. Taxonomy (NCBI): domain Eukaryota; kingdom Metazoa; phylum Arthropoda; class Insecta; order Hymenoptera; family Braconidae; genus Lysiphlebus; species Lysiphlebus fabarum. Next base: position 561,896 of record WSYQ01001031.1, read on the forward strand.
CTTGAAAGTGATGATTTAGAATTAAATTGTGATGTTTATGGTGGTAAACCATTACCATTAGTATCATGGTATCTTGATAAAACATTAATAACAAATGAATCAATTGTATTACGTCCAGGTGTATTAAGAAGTACAATTGTTATTAAAAATTTAGAAAGACGTGATATACATACTGAATTAATATGTATTAGTAATAATAATAATAATAAAACAATATCAATAACAACAAAAGTTAGAATTGATATGAATTTTAGTCCATTATATGTTAAAATAATTGGACAAAATAAACCATTATCAGCTGATAAAAAATATGATATTGTATGTATAACATATGGTTCAAGACCACCAGCATTAGTAACATGGTGGCGTGATGATGAAAGATTAATAAATTCAAATGAAACAAGTTCAAGTGATGGTAATATAACAACAAGTGTATTATCATTTATACCAAATAAAACAGATACAAAAAGAAAATTAATATGTCGTTCTGAAAATACTGTTATGTCATCACCACCAATTGATGATGAATGGATACTTGAAATTAATTATAAACCAGAAACACGTATACAATTAGGTACATCACTTGATAAAAATACAATACGTGAAGGTACTGATGTTTATTTTGATTGTTTAACAAGTGCACAACCATCAGTATATCGTGTTGAATGGCGTCATAATTCAAATATATTAGGACATAATATACATCGTGGTATTATTATTAGTAATCAAAGTCTAGTATTACAAGGTGTTGAACGTTCATCTGCTGGTAATTATACATGTGTTGGTTTTAATATTGAAGGTGATGGTGAAAGTTTACCATTTAATTTAAATGTTATGTTTACACCAACGTGTAAACCAAATCAAACTAAAATACATGGTGTTGCTAAACAAGAAAAAGCATTTATATCATGTCAAGTTGATGCTAATCCAATGAATGTTGAATTTCATTGGACATTTAATAATTCTGCTGAAAGTATTAATGTTGCATCTGGTCATATTGATAAATCTGGTACAACATCTGTTGTATCATATACACCAATGACTGAATTAGATTATGGTACATTATTATGTTGGGCTAAAAATAATATTGGTAGTCAATTAATACCATGTGTTTATCATATTATACCAGCTGGACATCCAGATATTGTTCATAATTGTACAACAAGAAATACATCAATTAATTCATTTTCAATAAAATGTAGTGAAGGTTTTAATGGTGGTTTACAACAATCATTTTTAATTGAAGTACGTGAAAGTCATAGTCAAGAATTAAAATTTAATACAACATCACCAATACCACAATTTCGTGTTGGACATTTAGATCCTGGTAAACTATATCATGCTTGTATTTATGCATATAATGAAAAAGGACGTAGTGAAGCTATGGTTATACAAGCTGGTACACTTAGATTACCAGAAAAACAACATACATCTGAAAATGGAAAATCAAGAGGTAATCATTTATTAGTCTAAATAATTTTTTTTTTTTTTATATAATATTTTAATGATTTTTTTTTTAATTTTTATTAAACAGATAGACCACGACATCATGTTAAATTAACACCACTGTTAAGTATAATGATTGGTGTATTTGCTGCATTACTTATTGTTGCTGTTATTGTAATAATAGTATTACGTATACAAAATGGTAATTCAGATAATCATGGTAAACCACATATTGAAGATTTAAATAAAACAACTAAAACAATACCAATACAACGTGAATTACGTTTTCGTGAAGGTTTAGTTACTAATGAAAAACATGTACCAAATACATATTTAAAAACAAGAGAATCAAATGGTGAATTGAGTGAAAATGATGATAAAAATCCAGATATTATACCACAAAAAATTATGAGTAATTCAGAAGAACATCAAAAACAACAGCAACATCAGCAACAACAACAACAACAACTTCAACATCAATTACATCAACAACAATTACAGCAGCATCATCAACAGCAAATGATGGAATTTGCTAGAAAAAGAAGACTACAGGCAGTATCAACAATTGATACATCACCATCAAGTGTAATTAATGAACAATCAAGTGGTCAATCAGTAAGTTTAGGCTATTATCCAGCTGCTGTTAGTTATTGTACTATGAGAAGAGACATACCAATGAGAGAATGGACTGCAATACCATCATCAAAACATGTCAATGTAAGCTATAAATATTATAATAATGTTATATAATTATTTATTAATATAATAATAATTTAATATTACAGTTTCAACCAATGATGATGACACCAATGTATAGTTCTGGTGTATGTACATTACCAAGACAACATTGGCCAGCTCCTTCAAATCGTCATTCAATGTCAATGTCAATGACAATGACACCACAACCAATGAATATATTACGTACATGTCCAAGTGGTACAATATTAACAAATGATTATCCATTAACAACAAGAATACCACTTCAAAGATGTGTACAAACATCACTTGATTCAAATACATCAATGTCTTCAATGACAACATCAACAACAACAACAACAGTGCCAACAACAATGCCAATAATAACAAAACGTGAAAGTTCTGTGTGACCAATAAATAATATTTAATTTTTTATAATTTTTAAACAATACTTTTCAATTATTTATATTGTATAATTATTTATTTCATTTTTAAATATAAATGTCATTCTTTTTATTATTTTTTTCTTTAATCAAGTGTCCTTTTATACACATTTATTTATTCATTTTTTTTATTATAAAAATGTTTTTTTTTTTTTTAAATAACTGTAATACGGGGTAATTCGAATTTAAAAAAATTATTAATTAATATTTTTAATGAAATTTTATTTAAAATAATGTGTCTACTAGTTTATGTAAATATTTTAAATATTTGCATATTTTATACATCAACTTTCAAATTTTATTTTTCCAAATTATATGTCATGGAAATTTTTTATTTTTTTTGTTTATAATTGGAAAAATAAATGTTTAATTAATGTATGAAAAAAAAAAAACAATTATATATACCTCTATATATACATGTATGTTGTATGAAATTTTATAATTGATAAATAAATTTATCAATCAATTTGTAGTCAATTTGTTTCACCAGAATATCATTAATTAATTATTATTTCACGAATATGTGACATATCGTTTTGTTAACTATATAATTATAACAATAATATATATTTTATTCTGGTGAATATATTAAATGTTTAAGTAATAATTTAATTATTGAAAATGTGTTTTTAAAAAATCAAAAATACAAAATGACTGAGTTCAAAAAATAAAAAAAAAAAAAGAATTTATAACTTTTCAAGTAAATTATGTTTTAATTACTTTTTTTATAATTCAATGAGTTTTTTAAATTGAAATCCTCAATAATATTTAAATGAACATTTTTTCATATTACTATTATTCAATTTAAATATCATTAACTAGAATTTTTATATTAAAAAACAAAAAAAAAATAATATACATATTTACAGATAAAAAGTCATTACACTTTTATAAAAATTTCATCTTATTCTCATCTATTAATTATCAAAGACTAATTAATAAAATAACAAAAATAAAAATAATAAATAGAAAAATAAAAAACAATAAAATTGATAATTGTTTTTCTTTTTTTTTTTATTCAGGGTAAAAATCAATGTAATAAATAAATTAATTAATAAAAAAAATTGATATAATACTGTAAATAAAATGTAGGTGAATTTATAAGCAGTGAATTTATCTAATCACAATCACTGCCTATAAAAAATAGTTAATTTTAATGAAGAAAAAAACAAAAAAAATCAAAAAATTAAATTATAAATTCATTAAAATATGTGTATCCTATTTCACTTTTAAGTGAATTTTTTTTTTTATGTTCTTTTTACAAAATGTATATTGTAAATATTCCCAAATAAAAAAAACAAAATTAAAAATAAAATTACTTTTTCGTTGATGAAGATGGTGTCATTTCACTTGTATTACCAAGTTTAATAACCATTTTTTTAAAACGACCTTTAATAACAGGTTGTTGCCACTTGTTTATTGAATTATTTGTACTCCTGTAACTGAAAATCATCATCAACATCAATAAATACAAAATAAAAAAGACCAATTTAGATAAAAAAAAAAAAAGCATACAGGACAAAAAAATAAAGAAAATATATAAACTAAATTAAATATTTGAAAATAATATTTATTGTATATTTTTTTTTGTTTTCTATCAATTATTTTTAATTACAGAAAAAAAAAAACAAACAAAATATATAATTACAAATACGTACAAAAAAAAAAAAAAAAAAAACTATAATTTGTATTTAATTAATTTTTGTTTTACTTTTTATATTGAATATTATCATTATTATTATATCGAAGTAAAATAATAGAAAAAAATAATAAAGATATAAAAATAACTAGTGTGTAGATTAAGATAATAGCTAGTGCCAGGGAACTTGATTTGGATGACTGATGGATCCCAATTTATAGTACCTGGTGGTTGATAATGGTTGTTGGGTAGTTGTATTTGTTGATGAATGACCAGTTGGTGTTGCTGTTTGTGGTAAATCAGCACTTTGTGCAGCAGTACCATCACCTTTTAATACAGCAACACATTTCCAATTATTAATATAATTATCTTTCCAAAGACGTACACAACCATCATCACCAGAACTTGCTAATATTGTACCCATTATATTCCAACAAACACGCCATACTGTACAATAATGATCATCAAATTGTGCTGCTGTTGTTATTTCAAATCTTGATGAACCAGTTTGAGAATTGTCTCTGTTGATAAAATTAATAATTTAATTGTTATTTAATATTTTTACAAATTAATTTTATATTTAAATAATAATTAATCAACTTACTGAATTGGTTTTAATGATATTATTTTAACATCTTTTGTTGCAATTGCTAATGTATGAAAACTTCTTCCTAAATTTGGTGAAAATGCAATATCATGAACTGGATCAGTGACATTTGATAATATTTCAGTTTTAGTCCATTTACGATTATTTTCTGAATATTCATATATCAATACTTTTCCACCAGCTGATGTTGAATCATCACTACCAACAGCAATCATTGGTGGATGTAATCTAAATAAAATTAATTGTATAAATTAAAATATAATTGAATAAAGCAATATTATTATTTTATTATTTTAATATAACAAACCTTGATAATGAAGGATTCCATGTTATACAACTACATGCAAGTTTACAACTAATATCATGTTGCAATGTCCATTGACTTAAATTCATAACATCTGGTGCTTCATAAATTCTAATAACACCATCAGCACTACATGTTGCTAATACAAGACCAAGTGTTTTTGGACCAAATTTAACATCAGTAACTGATGTACGTGAATCAACAAGATTTGTTCTTCTAACCCAATGACGCATACCACGTTCACCAGGTCCAGATGCTTCACCAACTATTAAATAATTACAATTTTTTTAATAAAAATAATTTTGGGATGTTTCTTTTTGTATATATTTTAATTATACCTATTTCTTCCCAAACAGCAGCAGTACGATCAAATGAACATGTTGCAAGTACTTGTCCAAATTCTGGATGTGCCCATGTTACTTTCCAAACAGAACCACTGTGAGCTTTCCATGATGCAGTTAAATGCCAATTTTCATGCTCATCTTCATCCCATACCTGTTATAATTATCATTAATATTATATAGTATAATATATTAGTATTATTTTTTTTGTAAAAATAAAATATACCTTGACAAATTGATCACTAGAACATGTTGCCATTCGTTGACCATAAAAGTCATAAGCAATATCATGAATAAGATCTTTATGTTCAGCATACAAATTATGTGCTTCAAACATTTTTATTTAATAATAATAAATAAATTTAAAAAAAAAAACAATTTAACAATAACAATTACTAAAAAATAAACCACTTATTATTATTAATATAATTATTATTAATATTTAAAAAAATTAAAACATTTGTATTGTATTTTTTTTTTTATTGTTGATGTAAAATTATAAAAAATATTTATAGGTTATTTTTGTTGTTGTGTTTATCAAAAATGGAGCTGTTTTATTATTGATCAATCAAATGTTACTTTCCAGTCAAACTCAATGATGATTGGTCGATTATTTTATTTTTTTAATCGCTTTCATGAAAATCAAACTTGAGTTTGCGCGCGATTTGTTATGTTTGTTTTTGTTTTTTTTTTTTTTTTTTCAGATTCATGTCTAGATGTGCTTGCTGACAAGGCTCAATTAATTTCTGTAATTATAATTAAAGAAATAAAATTTTACCTGAATCAGTTAATATGAATTCAGGTAATATCATAATTAATAATTAAAATTTGATTTTATTTAAATTTTTCTTCTGAAAATAACTGAGGATGATTTGAAAAATGTCAGAGTGGTTTGTAAAAAAATTTTAACAATAAATATTTACTATACATAATAAATATTATTTAATAATAAATTAAGTTATTAAAAATTTATTTTTCAGAATGTTAGAGAAGTGTCAACAAGTATTGATAATTATTCAACATAATTAAAAAACCAATGAATTAAATATTAAATACTAATTGGTAAATTATAATTTTTATTTATAAATTTATTTATTAAATTATTCAAAAAAATAATTATTTAAAAATATTGTGCATCAGTTGACAGGGGAAATTTTTTTCTTAAAAAAACTTTTGAATAATGATTGACGTTCCACCATTCTTTTGGATACATATAAAAATTATATATTGAACTTTTTCCACCATCAACAGTAATTTTCCAATCTTGATTTAATAATTTATCTTCACTATTTGTTTTATTTAAAACATCAAGATAAATTCGCATAGAACAACTATTATCTTCAAGTCCAATATATTCTATTCCAAATTTAGCTTGTGATAAATATGATAAATATTTATTATAAATAATAATTTCATTGCCTTTATGATTAAAAAAATTTGTATTTAAACTTAATTTACAAATAGTTATTTTTTCTGCTTCTGATTGTACATGTACAGTTAATGTTTTGTTATCATATGGAGCTTTTCTTATTATTTTTGTTTTAGCCAAAGTCATTGACATAATTTCAACACTTGTTTTGGGATTAAAAAAAATATTATATTCTCTGAAACAACCTTCTCTATGAGTATCATAATTTAATGTTACAATATTCCAAAATGATTTATCACACAAATATTTTTCGATTATGATCCATTTATTGTTAAATACATTTGGTTTATCAAAATAATATTTAAATGAATTATGTTCTGGATATATAATAAACGAACAGCTGTTGTTCTTATCACCAATATATTTAAATATACTAAAAGTATTAATTAATTCATTTTTATCATATATTGTATAAAAATCATAGTATTGATCTTCACTTGTTTCGACTTGAATTGTACATTGCAGTACTTCTTCTTCATACGATTTTAATAGCACTGTTATTGATTCTTCATTTATATCATAGTTATTTGACAAACTATAATTTTCACCTTTTTTAAAAAATATATAATTATTATTATTTATTATAATCAAGTATTTATATAACATATAAAACTTACCAGACATAAATGTTAACATGATTGATAGCAAAAACAAAAACAAAATATACTTCATTTTTAAAAAATAGTATTTATTATTAATTAATATAATAATAATTTTTTAAAAAATATAATAAAATTAATATTTTAATTTTAATAAAGTAAAATAAATAGTGATAACTGGACAAGTCACAGTGAAATAAATCTGACTAATGACATTTATACAACAGAACAAATAAATATTTCATCATATATATATTTGTTTTTTTGTGATGTAAAATAAAGTGGTGTGATCAACAAGTGATTAAATTTAGGTCATTTAAATCATTAGACTTTATTTTTTTAATATTTAAAGAAAAAAATTATCAATCTTGATGATGATTATTATTATTATTATTATTATTAAATTTACTTTTAAATGTATAATTATTTTTTACCAAAATATTAATATTTATTTTATATTTTTTTATATTATTTTTATAAAGAAAAAAAAAAATTAATTCACTTATATTAAAATTACAATATGAAATATAAAATTTAATAATATATAAATTTTATCTAATTATTTAAAAATAATGTACATCAGTTGACATTGGAAATTTTTTTCTCAAAAAAACTTTTGAATAATGATTTTTTATCCACCAATTTTTTGAATTCATATAAAATGAATATATTAAATTTGTTTTACTGTCATCAACAGTAATTATCCAATTTTGATTTAATAATTTATTTACGTTAATTGTTTTATTTGAAACATCAAGATGAATTCGTAAAGAACAACTATTATCATCATGGCCAATATATTCAATTCCAGATTTTGCTGATGATGAGTATAATTTTTGTTTATTATAAATAAAATCTTTGCCATTAAAACCCAAAAAATTTGTAGCTAAACTTAATTTACATGTTGATATTGGTTCTGCTTCTGATTGTACATATACAGTTAATGTTTTGTTATCATATGGAGCTTTTCTTATGATTTTTGTTGATGCCCAAGTCATTGTCATAACTTCAACAACTGTTCTGGGATTAAAAAAAATATTATAATTTCTGTAACAACCTCTTTTAAATATATCATAAACAAAAGTTATAATATTCCATAATGATTTTTCACAATGGTATTTTTCTACGACTGTCCATCTTCCTTTAAATGCATTTTTTATATCAAAATAATCTATCGTTAAACTACTTGGATATATTATAAATGAACAACTGCTATCTTTATGACCAATATACTCAAAAACAGTAGAATAATAGTCTGGACCATCGTTTTTATACAATGGATAAGAATCATAATATCTAGCTTTATTTGATTCCACATGAAGACTGCATTCAAGAACTTTTTCTTTATGAGATTTTAAATGTACTGTTATCGATAAATCTTCAATGAAATACATGCTTGATGAAATATTTTTTTCAGCTTTAAAAAAAAATATACATATAAGTTATATAAATATATATTTATTATTAATTTTGTTTTTTAAATTTATTTTTTTTTATATATTTTAAATTTACCTGACACAAATGTTATTGATATTATCAACCATGTCACAAAAAAGTATTTCATTTTTTAAATTAATAATTTTTTAATTTTATATATATAAATTTATTATTTAATAAAAAAAAATATATAATTATTTATAATAAAAATGTAAACAGTTTTAATGTAATTTTAAAATTTAAAAAATTTAAATGATTATAATTTATATATAATATTGTTATAATTGAATTCGACTGTTTCCTGACAATGATGATAATAAAATAAATATATTTATCGTGTTTTATAAATTTTTAGATTAATATTTTTTGGTATTTAGATTAGTTTCTGTTACCCGGAAGTGGAATGGTTAAAATCTAGGTTCTTCGATCAGCTTAGATATATAATTTTAGACAATCTATTTTTTTTTAATTGCTCGTGTTCTAAAGGTCAAGTATATAGAGGAAAAAATTGTCTTTTTTCTTTGTCTTTAATCTTTAATTAGTTTTTTTAATTGAAAAATAATTATAATGCTTATTTGAATATAATTTAAAAAAAAAAAATCAGATCAATAGATTATTATTATTATTAATTTTATCGTCATATTATTAATATCTATTAATTTTTATATTTGATTCTATATAATCATTTTTTAGAAAAAAAGAAACATATTAATTATTATTTTTAAATTCAAATTTAAAAATATCAAAATATCTACATTACCGACTTGATGATTTTCCCGCTCAATTCATCACCATGATAATAATAATAATTATAATAATTATTATTTTTACAACAGATTTTTTGTGCACATGCACCTGTTGACATCCATTTTTATTTATAAAACACATTGAAACAAATAATAATTCAGTTATTTTCCTATTAATAAAACAAAAGTTATCAACAATTTTATAAAAAAAAAACAACAATGGATACAGTGTCACCAGGTTCATTTGCTGAGGTAATTAAACAATTAAATTATTAATTTAAAATGACATTAATTTAATAAATATAAATATATGTTTAATATTTTTAGAGAATGCTACGTCGTGCATCAACATCACGAGTGAGTTTTAGACAAAATACAATCTTAAAATCATTGGATAATAAAAACAATTCAATTAATAATAATGATAATTTAGCTGATGTATCAGCTGTATCATCATTAACAGCTGCAATAAATGATATTAATAATGATATTGATGCATTGGGTATACCATGTGATATTAATAAAAAAACACCAACACGTAAACAATCAAAATATAAAAAAATAAGTAGTACAGGTACACCTGATAGTTTTAATGAAAAAAGAATTAGACGTACATCATCAAGAGTAAGTAATAGTAAAAGAATATTATTTAATACAAATGACAGTGACATTGAAGTTGATGAAAATAGTGATTATCAATTTAATGATTCATTAATGTCATCATTATCAGCAGCTTTAAAAGATCTTGATGATGAATGTGATGCTTTGGGAATATTTCCAGCAGATAATTTAAAAAAACCAATTGATGAAATTTATTTATCTGAAAATTCAATTGATAATAATATAAATAAGATTAAAAATATTAAAGATATAACTGAAACACCAAAATCATGTCATGGCAAAAGACCAAACTTGGAATCTACAAGAAAATCATTGACTTTTGTCAATCCAAATGATGTCACTAGAACATCTTCAATAGATGCATTGTCACCAATATTACCAAAAAGTCCAGGTGGTAATATTGTACCAAATGGTAATTGTAGTGTTTATAATAAATCATTATTATCACATGATGTTGCATCAGCATTAGATACACTAGAAGATGTTATTGATGATAATATGAGTGCAGCAAGTATTGATGCACAATCATATAAGCCTTCAATAACATCAACTAATAAAAAAACATTTTTTAAAAGAATAACAAATAGATTTAGTGGTAGATATCAACATAATCATTCTGAATGTAAAATTGGTGAAAATTCAAAAATTAGTGATAATAATTCAGCAGTTATTCGTACTGCTAAATTATACAGAAGTTTTTCACAAAGAATTAAAAAGGTAATTTTATATTTTATTGATACTTTTAATTGTATGTAAAATATAAATTTTTATTTAATATAAATTTAATATTTTTTTAGGGATTAAGAAATAGTTGGTCACGACGTGAATCATCAACAAATAATATGTCACCAGAAATAATTGATAAATTAACATGCAGTAAAAAAAAAATTGAAGAAATTGATAAATTATTATTAAAAATTAAAATTGAAAAAGTATCAATAAATCAAGCTAAAAAAGCATTAATACATTGTCATTTAAACAGTGAATTATTTGGTAGTAAAGAAAAAATTGAATCAGAACGTATATTATTACGTGCTGGTATAAAAAAACGTTTATTAAATGAAAAATTAAAACAATTATATGATAAACAAAATGATAGTATTGATAATATTGATATTAATCAAATAAATTCATATGCTGATGTTAAAATTGATAAAATATGTTTAACATTAAAAAAAATACTTGATAAAAATTTAACAAATGGTGATATTGCTGATTGGTTTGTTATTGTTATAACAGAAGGTTGTAATGTATGGGTATCATTACCAGTAACATGTGAAGTTGGTAATCCATTTATTGAATTTACAAATTTTACAATTAAAATGTCAAAATTATTACCAAATTTAAAAATAATTATTGAAGTTTATAATTTAAAATTAAAAACAGAACGTGCATATGATGATATTATTAATCATTATAATAATCATTCAGATAAATTATTAATTTGTCCATCACCAAAAAAATTATTTAAAAAAAATGAACAACAAAATATACCAAAAGTATTAAATATTAAAAATAATAATAATGATAATAATGATGATATTAAAACATCATTTAAATTATCTGGACGTATTGTTATTGATGTTAAAGATTTAAATTTATCATCACCATGGTCACTTATTGGTGTACCACATGATTCAATACTTCTTGGTACAGTACATTTTGATTTAACACCAACAATTAATATTGCTGTTTGTCATAAAGGTTTTTTAACTCAATGTAGTGAAGTTAATGGTATACCAACAAGAGATGTACGATGGTGTGTATTAAAAGGACGTACTCTTTCATTATGGAAATATCAAGATGATGAAGAATTTAAAACTCCATTAATTGAAATTGATTTAGTTGATTGTTATACTAAAAATATACAAGTAACAAGTGAAACACTTTGTGCTAAACCAAAAACAATTCTTATTGAAACAATGAGAAAAAGAAAACCAGATGATCGTGATAGTATGGTTATTGAATGTAGAAATAATTATACAATTGTTAGATATTTTTTGTCTTGTGATACAAAAAAAGATCTTGATGAATGGATTGATAAATTAAATTTTGCTATATTACTTGTTCGTGAATGGGATGATTCTGTTCCAAATTCACCTACAAATGGTCCACTTGTATCTGATCTCTAAATTATTATTATTATTATTATTGTCATTATTTTTTTTTTGACAATCAAATTAGATGGCCATTTATTAATATATATTGTATATTTTTATTTATAATTTTAATTTTTAATTTAAAAAAATGAATAATTTTATTTTTTTGTATGAATAAGTGTGATTAATTTGACTGGATTGAATATCATTTAATTTGTAAATAATTATCTGAATAAATTAAAAATTTTCTATTAATTAATTATTGTATTTTTATATATTTATATATATTTTTAAATTAGAATTTAAATGATCAGCCATTAACGACGACTATGCTGCTATCTACATGGAAAAAAAGAAAAAAAGACACTTTAATACCAGCAACTGCCAAGTAGTATTTACAGTTTTACACATACACGTGTTGAACAGCAAAAAGAGCAACAAATTGTATGTATTAATTGTGTTCAATTGTGCTAACTGATATTAACCTAAAATAGAAGTATACATCATTTTTATATTAGTTAGATTGTTGCAAAGTTTCGTTAACGCATTTTAACGAAAAAAATTTGTGCAATGTCTTCTCGTGGTAAAAAAGTATTAAAAAGAAAATCAAAAGTTGAAAAAATAATTGACAATAACATCCCAAGTGTTGTTGAAGAAAATAAAAATGATTCTTTGATAATAGAAAAAGATAAAGAAAAACAGGAAGATGAGATAAATAACTACAATTTTTTTCCTCATGATGATGATGATGATGATGATCAAGATGAATTGGATATAAATGAAGATAATGATGTTAGTGATGATGATATTAATGATAAAAATGAATATGAACATGATAGTTCAGATGAAGAAGACATACGTAATACAGTTGGTAATATTCCAATGAAATGGTATGCTGATTATCCACATATTGGTTATGATTGGGATGGTTTAAAATTAATAAAACCTCAACAAGGTGATCAACTTGATAATTTTTTAAAACGTATGGAAGATCCAGATTTTTGGAGAACAGTTAAAGATCCACAAACTGGACAAGATGTTGTACTTAGTGAAGATGACATTAATTTAATAACAAGAATACAAAAACAAAGAATACCAGATGAAAATTATGATGAATATGCACCATGGTCTGAATGGTTTACATCACAAGTTATGAAAACACCACTTAGAAAATTCCCAGAACAAAAAAGATCATTTTTACCATCAAAACCAGAAGCAAATAGAGTATCAAAATTAGTACATGCATTAAAAATGGGTTGGATTAAATCAACACTTGAAATGGAAAAAGAACGTGCTGAAAAAAAAACACAAAATGAATTTTATTTATTATGGAAAAGTGATGATCAAGCTGAAGAAATGCGTAGAATACATAAACATATACCAGCAGCAAAACGTTTATTACCAGGTCATGCTGAATCATTTAATCCACCACCAGAATATATATTTGATGAAAAAGAAGAAAAACAATGGGAAAAATTAAAACAAACACCATGGAAAAGAAAATTACATTTTAAACCACAAAAATATGATTCATTACGTCAAGTACCATCATATCCTAAATTTATAAAAGAAAGATTTCAAAGATGTATGGATCTTTATTTATGTCCAAGAGGATATAAAATGAAAGTACAAATTAATCCAGAAGAACTTGTACCAAAATTACCAAATCCACGTGATCTTCAACCATTCCCAACAACAATGTCAATGATATTTAAGGGACATACTGATATGGTAAGATCAATAAGTGTACAAAAACGTGGACAATATTTAGCATCTGGTGGTGATGATATGACACTTAAAATATGGGAAATATCAACTGGACGTTGTGTTAGATCAATACCATGTGGTGGTATTATACGTAGTGTTGCATGGGGTCCAAATGAAGAAGTATCATTAATTGCTGTTGCTGCTGATAAAAAAGTACTTCTTATTAATCCAAATGTTGGTGATAAACGTATAACAAGTAGTACTGATAAACTTATGGAAATAATACCACAAAGTGATATTGTTGTACCAGAACGTGTACAAAGTGCTGTTGGATGGGCACAAGCTGAAGATGAATATTGGAAAGATGGAATTAGAATTATATTAAATCATTTTAAAATTGTTAAACAAATTACTTGGCATGCTAAAGGTGATTATTTTGCATCTGTTATGCCAGATGGACAAAATCGTTCTGTATTAATTCATCAATTATCAAAAAGACGATCACAATTACCATTTACTAAACCAAAAGGACTTGTACAATGTGTTTTGTTCCATCCAATTAAACCATTTTTCTTTGTTGCAACACAAAAAAATATTAGAATTTATGATTTGGTTAAACAAGAAATGTGTAAAAAATTATTATCAAATTCACAATGGATATCAACAATGGCAATTCATCCAGGTAATTTAAATTTTGAAAGAAAAAAAAAAATTATTATTATTTTTTTTATTAATTTTAATTAATTAATTATTATTATCAATTACATGTTTTTTTTTTTTTTTAAATAGGTGGTGATAATTTACTTGTTGGTACATATGATCGTAAAATGTTGTGGTTTGATTTGGATTTAAGTACAAAACCATATCAAACATTGAGATTACATGGTACTGGTGTTAGAGGTGTTGCATTTCATAAAAGATATCCATTATTTGCATCTGGTGCTGATGATAGAGGTCTTATTATATCACATGGAATGGTCTATAAGTAAGTTTTATTATCAATCCTATATTTAATCTACAACAATATAATTTATTTATTTTTTTTTTCTATTTGTAAACAATTTATTAATCTATTGTTGTTTCGTTTTTTCAGTGATCTTTTACAAAATCCACTTATTGTTCCATTAAAACGACACTGTCATCATGAAGCATTTAATGATTTTGGTATTCTTGATGTTATTTTCCATCCAATTCAACCATGGGTATTTTCAGCTGGTGCAGATTCAACAATAAGAATGTACACATAAATATATTATTCTTTTTTCATTTAAAAAAAAAAAAACAAAAAAAAAACTTGATTAATAATATTTTTTACAAAGCTAGAACGTGTTTTGTGTCATTCATGATTACAAATAAATAATAAAAATTTAATTCACAGTATATCTTTTTATTTTGTTAAATATTTAACAAATTTATACATTTTTTTTTTTTTTTTTTTTTTTTTTATTAATAAAAAGTCAAATGTATTTAGATTTTGATAATGGATAAATGTAAAATGAGTATAAAAAAAAAATGACAACCAATCAACTTATGAATTGATTTAATGACAATACTATTTGTTTTTTAAAGTAAAAAAATAAAAATTATTTAATTATATTGATGATAAATAAATTGATGTTATTTTAAAATAATTTATTATTAAAACCTGTACAAGAAAAAAAAAATTATTTTCTAATCAATGTGATATATATAAAAAAAAAAAAAAAAACTTATGAGTTGGGTGAATGTCCTAGACATTGCCATTCAGGTTTACCACATTCACAAATTCTTCCAGCAGAACGAATTTGAAAAACAGTAACAATACCACGATTATCATCAAATCTACAACTAATATGAAAATCATGAATTAAAAATGTATAAAATTGATTAGCCCATCTTTGACGTAAATAAACTGATCTTGGATCTTCACGTAATACATTTTCAATAGCACTTTTATGTTCATCAATTGTACCATGTACAATGTCACTCAATTGATGTAATGCACGTTCATTAAATATGACTGATAATGTTCTTTTACATGATTGTGTTATCCAATTAGGTATACGTACTTGAAATTGATTTATATCATTAATATTATTATCATTTAAATTTTGTAAACTAGATGTATTATTTGTATGTGATTGTATTGTTGATAATGTTGTTGGTGTTGTTGTTGATGTTGATGATATATTTTGTATATTATCAATTGTTTGTGATGGTCTTAATGATTGTGATTCCATTCCTTCTTCACCATCAGGTGCTTCACGTACACCCATTCTAATTGGTGAATTATCAAGTCTAGTATTTAATGATCTACGACTTATAAAATCCATATCAGTACCCCAAACATTATTTGGTCCATCAGCACCATCAAGAAGTCTTGAATTTATTAAATCATCATCACTACTTATATCTAATCTTGATGAATCAATTGTATCAACATCAATTGATACTGTATCATTAATATTTAAATTATTAATTTCATTTATTGTTGATAATTCATCAAATTCTTCAGCTTGTAATCTCAGTGCTATTTCTTCATCTCTAAATATATCATCTGGTAATATTTGCCATATTCCATTATTTGTTGGTCCACTGTCAGCAATAACAGCATTATCATTTGATAAATTACTTTCATTTTGATTGTCATTATCATTATCATTATTATTATTATTATTACTATTACTATTACCATTTCTAATTATTATATTTTCAACATACAATGGATTATCATATTGTGGTATATATGGTTTAATATCAAAAACAGGTGTACCATCAACAATATCAACACCTTCAAATATTATAATATTTCTTTCAATATTTATTATTTTAACAAGACTTAAACCAATTGGACATGGTCTATGTGGTGAACGTGTTGAAAATACACCAGTTCTAATACCATTTAAACGTGGTGGTGCAACTTTAGCTCTAACATGAGTTGAATCATTTCTATGAAAATGAAATAATATCCACATATGTGAATAATCTTCAAGACCACTTAATGCATGTTCTGGATTTGTAAATATTTTATTAAATAATGTTATTTTTCCACGTGATTCTTTACATATTCCTGGTTGTCTTGGTGTTCCTCTTTTGTTTGGAAAACCAGTGTTAATAATACCAATTGGATCTAATGATACTCCACCATTTTGTAATTGTTGATTTGATAATGATGATGATGATGATGATGAACCTGCTGCTAATTCTAGTATTGATGTATTATTTTGTGATACTTCAGCAGTTACCTCTTCTTGTAATGATGGTATTCCAATTAAACGCTTTATTCCACTAACATCTTTGTCAAAAATATAACGTAGACTCTTAATTTGTTGTCTAAATAAATAAAAAAAATTGTATTTTATATTTAAAAATATATTAATTATTTAAAAATAAATTTAATAAAAAACTTACCGAAGATTAGATATTTCTTTTCTTGCTGTATTTAATTGATTTAATAAAATTTTTGGATCAACTAATTGATCATCCAGCTGGTTTGTTGTATCCATTATTATTTATTTAATGTTTATTTAACATTAAATATTATTATGAACTTGTTGTCATTCAAATTGAAGGTTTAATGACAGTAAATTATTATTTTTTTGATAAACATGACGTAAAAAATTTTACATACTTCAGTGACATATCCAATCAGATTGTATCAATTAATTTTAAACATCAATTTTATCAAAATACTTAATGTATATTCTAATTGTATTGTATCGTTTTAGTAAAATATATTATTATTATTGTTATTAATATTATTATGATATTTATTTTAAAAAAAATATATAGGTAATAAACGAATGGAATTTTTTATTCTATAACAATTGGCATTGATTGGCATATTTCATCCAGAAATTTATTTTTTTTCTAATTTTTTTTTAGCGATACTAGTACCATCTTTTTTCTAAACTAAACAGCACTACATACAGTATTGACATGAATTTTTTTTTTTTTAACAATATTTATTTTTTTTTATTATTATAATATTTTTTTTTTTTTTTGTTTATTATTATCGGTATCATTGGCGCCACTGTACCATTATCCTGTATCTCTCTCTATCATATTAAAAAAATATAACATTTTCTTTGTTTATACTCCAAAACACACACTCCAAATTGATCTTCCATTTTGCATCATATATTTTTTTTTATATACTGAATCATTCTCCGGGTATTAAAAAATAATATTTAATTATAAAAAATAATGTAACAATAATTATATAATATTTAAAATGATCGAAAAAATTATTATTATTGATTATTTAAAAAAATTGACAGTTGACAAGTGACATAAAATAATTAATTGTCAATTTTTTATTATAAACTTTACTATAACCTGCCTTAAAACCCACGTTGTTTATACTGGTATATAATAAAAAAAAATAAATAAATAAATATAATTATAATATATAAAAATGAGACGTGCACGAATAAAAGCAATTGCATCAGTACCAGTTAGAAGAAAACTAGCTGTAAATAATAATCCTGTTCCACAGTCAATACCTGATGATACAAAAACTGATATAATAAATATTCCTGAAACATTAAAAACTGGTCCTGATGATTTTAAAGTTGATCCTGAAACAGTATCTAATGAAGCTCCAGTTAATGATACATCATTATTATCATCAACAGTTAATACAGCACCTGAACAAATTGTTGATCCACCAAAATCTCTATTGGTTACAACTACAGAAACTATTGGATTGCCGGTTGAAGGAGTAGTTATTGATCCACCAAAACCTTCATTGATTACAACTACAGAAGCTACTGTATTGCCAGTTGAAGAAACAATTAGTGATACACCAAAACCGTCATTAATTACAACTACAGAAGCTATTGTATTGCCAATTGAAGAAACAATTTGTGATATATCAAAACATCCAGTGACTACAACTACAGAAGCTATTGTATTACCAATTGAAGAAAAAATTATTAATACACCAAAATCAGCTGAAACAGTAGTTGAAGAACTTAGTATATTATCTTCTCAATCTCCAGTCAAAGAAAATATATTTGAAACACCAAAATCACCAGTTAAAGAATTTAAAGAATCATCAAAATCTTCACCAGTTAAATCAATTGAACCACGTAAGTAAATATAAACATTAAATTTATTATTTAATTAATATAAATTTATTAATAATAATAATAATATGTATTTAATTTCAGCATCACCAGTAAAATTTGGTACAAATAGAATTGGTTTTGCAAGACCAACACCAAGACTTGATGGTCACAGTAGAATTAGAAGAAATAGTGTTCAAGGTAGTGGTGCAAGTGCCAGTGAATCAGAAGATGATTCACGTCGTCAAAATTCAAATACTCAAAACAACAATACTAATGGTGATTGTACAAATCAAATTGATAAATCATCAATAAATAATGAAAATAATAAATCAAAAAGTTGTTATAATAAAAAAGGTAATAAAAAGAAAAAAATGGTTGTATCAGATTCAGTTAGAAGATTAATGGAATCACGACGTGAATTTAATCGTTCACACAGTGATAAAAATCCACCAGATAAATCAAAATTAAAAATGTATGATTTAATATATTATAATCCAAGTACAAATCCAATGAAAAAAAAAACACCTATTAGAGAACATGAAAATGAAACGTAAGTATATAATATTTAATTTATAAGTATATAATGATAATTTATTTAAGTTAAAGATAATAATTAAAATTTATTAAAAATATAGATTACAAGATAATGAAAATGAAGCAGATGCTGAAGATGAAAATGAAGAAAATGTTGATAATCCAGAACCACAAGAAACACAAGCACCACAAGTTAAAGTTGGTCCAAATGGTGAATTAATAATTGATGATCAAAGTTTAATTATAAAAACAAATGATATTGAAAAAGAACGTGCACGTTTATCACGTAAACGTGCACTTGTTGATGATGAAAGTAGAATAACTGGTTTTTATAAACGTAGAAAAAAAAGTAAAGATTGGTTAAAAGAAGATACAATTAAATTTTATAAAGCACTTAGTACTCTTGGTACTGATTTTTTATTAATGAAAAGTTTTTTTCCTGATAGAACTAGAGAAAATATTAAAATGAAATTTAAAAAAGAAGAAAAACAACATCCATTACTTATTGAAAAAGCATTGTCATCAACACGTGATTTTGATCTTGATAAATTAAAAAAAGATTTTGAAGAATGTGATAAAGAATTACAATTACAAAAAGATGAACTTTTAAAATTAAAAGAACAAAATAAAATTAATAAAAAAGGAAAGAAAAAATATAAATCAATAGCTAGATCAGCAATACCAGATATTGATGATGATGAAGATGAACATGACAATAACAATGAAGAAGAAAAAGATAATAATACTAATAATAATAATGAAGAAATTGAAAATGTTAAAAAAAAAGATATAAAATTAGTAAATAATAAAAGAAAGTACAAACGTATAATTAAACCAAAAGATTCTGATGATGAGGATAATGATAATGATAATAATAATAAAAAAGTTAATAATAAAAAAAATAAAAATGCTACTGGTGTTAATAAAGAAAAAAAAACTAGAAAAAAAACATTAACATCAACAAAAAAAATAACATCAAATTGTAGAACAATTTTAGATGAAATATTTGATAAAGATGATAATAATGTTGATGAAAATTCCAAAGAACAAATAACATCAATTGATAATATTCAAGAAACAGTACCAGATATTCAAAATGTTGAACCAGGATCATTTGTTGTTCTTACTAAAGATTGTCCAATTGAACCAGGTAAAAAATTACTTGAAGTTTATATGGTATCTGATGCTGAAATGCAAAGTGACTGTGATCAAATTGATGAATCACAAATATTATCTTTAACAAATAATAATATTATTATTGAAGAAACATTACCAGATAACGATGTAACCTCAGGATAATTATAAATAATTAAATTTATTTTTTTAATTTTTATTAATATTATAATTGTTTTATACACAATTTGTACCTTATATTTAAAATTTTTGGTTAAATTTATTAACTTTTCAATTTATTTTTAAAGAAAAAAAAAAAAAACAAAAAAGATTCTAATAATTATTATTTGGATTATGTGTCATAGTATTTTGGTGTATTACGATACTCATCAAATTTAGCAGCTGTAAACCATAAAAATAATTAAATAAGATTAATTAAAAATAATAATAATAATAATGATAATAATGTATGTTAATTAATAAATTTACCTGGATCCAAAAATCTTTCAGATATTCTTTTTCCATAAATATGCCATGCTCCAAATATTAATAATACAATAGTTATTAAAATAATACAAAATATTTTTAATAATTGAAATTGAAAATTATCAAATGCAAGATAACAATTTAATTCATTAATATAATTTATAATATCAATAAATAATCCATCACTTGGTTTCATGACACAAGATATTTCTGTTGTTACACCAATTTTTTCAAGAAAATAATTTATTGTTGCTGTTGTATAGTTTGGAAGAAGTTCACCAATTTCATCAATCCACAATGATGAACTTTCTAATAAACTTTCCATTTTTATATTTTTATTATCTTATTTTTTGTTATTAATTTTTATAAACTTTCACAATTTGATATGTTAAATACTTGTTGTTGTAGTTGATGTTTTTGGTTTTTTTTTTTTTTTTTTTTTTTTGAGTAATTTATTTTTTTACATTTTATTTTTTTTTATTTTCCCAGTTGTTATTGAAATACGTCATCAGCTGACGATTGCTGACGATATGACATGACTTTGTTATCATTAAATTGGTCAGTGTGTTGGTTTTGTATTATAATAATACAATATTACTCACAAATCAAGATAAATAAAATGTCGTTTAGTATTTTCTACAATCAAATGATTATGGGTGTATTATCAATTGAAACTTATAAAATGACGATTTATTAAAAATAATAAAAATCAATAGGATACAATTGAGTGATTATTTAGTCTGTAAATTATGAATATTATATAGAGAATTTGACTTTGATAATTTTAAATATAAGGTTATGTATATTTAATATAAACAAATATATAAAAAAAAAATAAATAAATAAATAAACAAACTGTATTATTAATTTATTTAATGAGATTATTAAAATATATATAAATAATAATTATGAAATTTAATGAAAAAGAATTAATTGATGCAAGTAAAGCAGCATCACAATTAGAAGGTCGTTTAAATTATAAACAAGCTCATAAATCTGGTAAATATAAATAAATCATTACCAATAAATTATATGGGTAATTAAAAAATTAATTTATAAATAATAAAAATAATTTTATTTGTTTCAGTTTTTAAAGAACGTTGGTTCAAACTAAATGGTAATTTATTATTTTATTTTAATATTAATGAATTTGGTAATGTTGATCAACGACAACCAGCTGGTTTAATAATATTAGAAAATTGTAAAATAAATGGTGATGTTATAAATGATGGTGTATTTGCATTTAGTATTGTATTTTCAAATGATCATGAAAAACGTCATATATTAACTGGTAGAAGTGAACATCAAGTTGATGAATGGGTTACAGCATTACGTAAATCAAGTTATGAATATTGGAGAAAAAAATTAATAATGTTACAAGAAAAATTATGTATTAAAACTGGTAATGATCCATTATTAATGATACCAAGAAATCATGGTTTTGTTAGAGATGAAGCATGGAATAATGCATCTAGTTTTAGATCACATATAAGATCATTTACAAATCCATCAACAACAATGTCTACAACAGTCAACAAAGAATCTAAAAACCTCATTGAATTATAATTAATAATAATTATGACAAATAGAATAATAATATAAATGACAATAGGTATATTTAATTTAAAATAAATTTATTTTCATGACATTTATTTAATTGATTAGATTTGATCTTTTATATTCAAATTTTTGTCAAAATTTAATTATTATTAATAATTTGATTCATTTATTATTATTTATTTAAAATGTAAATTGTAAATAAATTTTTTTTACATACAACAAAAAAATTGTTTATTTATTTCTTTATTAAATATGTTTTTTTTTATAAATCATGTAAAATTATATTACAAAAAATTTTAAATTATGTTTTTAAATCTATTTGTTTTTATTTCTTTTGACAAGAAATATTATTTACAAAATTCATTGTTTTTAAATTAATTAATATATAATTAATATCAGTATTTAATATTTGAAATTTTTTTTATAAAATATTAAGTTATTTTTTTTTTTTAAATAACATTAAATTGATCATGATTAATACAATTAATTTTTGAGACAATTGTTTGATGATTTAATTTATATTAATTTTACGACAGATATTTTTTTAATTATTATTTTTATTTGAATTAACTAAAAATTAAAGATTTTTCCTGTTAAATTCTATCAAACTCGTTATCTATCATAAAACCTTGATTAAAAAAAAAAATAAATCATCTACAAACTAGTCTTTGTTTTAAATATAAAAATAAAAAACTTTTAAACGTAGTTTCTATTTTATATATAAAAAAAAAAAAGAAAGCTTAAATTTAAATTATTTCCTACAAATCTTTGAGGTGTATCCTTTGAGCTCGTTCATGTTTATTTTATTTTATTTTATTTTTTTATTTGTTTAATTTTTAAAAAGTTAATTACAAGTTTGGTTTTAAGACTGAGAATACTTTATCAGTTGCTGTTGGATGCATACTTTTTCTTAATTCAGTCAACGATTCCTCTGTCTTAACACAAAATAAATAAAAAAAAAAAATAAATAAAAAATAATTATTCGTAATTTGATAAAGATATTTTTACCTGTTTTAATAATTGTGCAGCAGTATGTAAGACTCTTTGCCATTTTCGCATTTCAATATTATGTAAACTTTCTTGTTGTTGTAATAAATTAATCCATTCTTCATCTGATTTTGGTGTATTTTTAAGTACATGAAGATCCATAACAGTATAAGCAGCAGCATCTTCAAGACCCCATAATTTATAATAAAGTAATCCATTTATTATCATTAAAAATAAAATACCAAAAAGAAGAATCCAACTAATAATTGTAATACTGTCATCTGATGTTTTAAAAACTCCATGAATTATTGTATTGTCATCAATTTTTTTTTTACTTATTGTTATATTATTATTGTTATTGTCATCACAAACATATGTTTCATTTGTTTTTGTAAAATTTTTTAAACTATTATCTTTCATATTAATATCAGCACATTCTAATGCAACAGATTTTATTAAACTACCATAAAATTCTTCTAATCCATCCCAGCAATTTTTTAATATTAAACTTTTCATCATAGCCCATACATGTTTTTTAAAATTTACTTTTGAATGTATTTTAATATTTGTTTCACAATCAGATAATGCTGTCATACAAAAATGTGTATTAACAATAAATGAATCAGCATATGGTATACCAGAATTTTTAGTTTCAATATCAATTGAATATTTTAAACCTGGTGAACATGATGGTAACATTATTTGTTTTTCATGTACTTGTGATGTTTTTGGACCAACTGATTGATTTAATGATACTGTCATTGTAATATTACGCATTTTTAAACCATTATCTTTATTTTTAATCCATGCTGATTGTATTAAATTTTTAGTATTTCTTGATGTATGAAAATCAAAAAAAAATTTTGAACCAGTAAATAATAATATAAATAATTGATCAATATTAATTGGTATTGTTGTATTTATTATTTCACGACCATCATGTTCATCTGAACAAACAGAATTATTTTTAATACTTTTTTCAAGATTATCATTTTCACTGTCACTTTCACTAGTATTTATTATATCTTTTTTATTTTCTGATAAATCAAAATTTTTATTAACTTTTAATGGTATTTTATCATTTGGTACTGAAAATGTTGAATGAGCACGTGAATTTGCCATAAATGATGCTTCAAACTATAATATAAATATAAAAAAGAAAAAAATAATTTAATTTATCAATAATTATTTAGAAAATAATAATAATAGATCTATAGATATATATTACCTCAGAAAATGAATCACCAAGATATTTATCTTGAAAATCTTTATCATCTTCATCATCTGATGATAGTCCTAATTCATCACCATAACTTGTATGAATTAATTGCCAAATTTCTTCATTACTTATTGGCTATAAATAATTTTTAAAAAAGTAAAAAACAAATAAACAAAAATTACTTGTTAATAATACATTATTATTTTAAATATATAAAATTATAATTTTACCTGATTAATTAATGCACTTTTCCAAAGTCTAAACATTATTGAATAAGTTTTATCATTTGCTCCAAATGTTGTTAATAAAAATTTATCATTTTCAGTTTTTAATAATATAGAATTTGGTGTTGTTGATGATTTTTCTTTGGTTATTGATACAATATCAGTCCATTGTAATGATATTGATGTTTCTGACATATATGTTTTTGAATAAAAACATACATAATTTTGTGATACATAAAGACGTCCATGTATAAATGAATCTTTTTGTAAACGACATGAATAATCAACAACAAGTCTTTCATCAACTGGTATATTTGTGAATGTTCTTCTAAATTCTTCTAATCTTGATTTATAAGTTGGATAAAGTGCATTGTACCATTTTGATTTTGTTTTATAAACATTTGATGATTCTGGAAGATTTAATTTTTCCTGTAAATCAAACTAGATTATTTTTATTAAATAAATATTATTTTTAATATAAATAAAGTATTAAATTTATTTATTACCTGTACTCTACTTGAATTACCATATGATTTTTTAAATGGGTTTTCATCAATTTCATCATCATCATCAGGTAAATCATCAAATGTTTCTTTTAATGATGAATTTAATAATGCTGATTGTGTTTTCCAGTAATCTTTTTCATTTTTTGATAATTTAGGACTCAATTGAGGTGATGTATTTTTTCTGCCATAAGCATTTTTTGATAACAAATCATCAGTATCATCTTTTGATGGATTTTTAAATGTTTTATTCCTAAATAAAAATAAAAAATTTATTAAACATTATTTACTCCAAATATTTTGGAGCAAAATAAAAAAAAAAAAAAAAAGACATGTGTGATCATAACAAATGTTTAAAATTGGAGTAAACTTACATGTTCGAAATTTGATTTTCAAGAAGTTGTTTATTTTTAAAGTGCATTATTTTTTATTTCAAAATTTAATTTAAAAAAACTATAATTACACAACACTGGGTTAATTTTATATATAAACAAACTAATTTATTTAACGTTGTGTGTTATTAATAAACAGGTGAAAAAAAAGTGAGAAAAAAAACCTGCAAAAAGCTGCAAAAAAGCCATAGATACATATTAACTTGAGTTTACATTGGAAATAAAAAAACAACGCTAACGGATAAAAATTTGCTACAGTTTGGTATGCATTTAACAAAATGGCCGCCAATTAAATCTTGTAAACAAATTGTAAACTAGCCTTAAAAATAGTACTTGAAAAAGAGCGCTAGTGCGGCAAATTTGTAAATAATAATAACAATTATTATTATAAAATTTTATGTTGATTTTTACATAATTCTGCATAAATTCAGTAGATTTGATAAGACAAACTATTTTTTTCAATTTTGTTGATTAAACTTCAATTAAAAAATGGCATATCTTGTGAGATATCAATTTGCCAAAAACATCCCAACTTTGTCAAGTAATAACAAATAAATAAATAAATAATTCATTATTAATAAATTAATTAATTAATTTTATAATTTTATTTAGAAATATTGACAGGATCAAGTCGTTTGGCAGTTGAAAAAAAATTACCAATAACTATAAGAAATTATAATTCACTTGTTAATAATGTCAAAAATAGTGGACTAGTACCAGTTAAAAATTTTGTTCAAAAATCAAACAAAGTAATTTATAAAATATCTCAAGTCTATAAATAAAATAATAAACAAAAATAATATATTTATTTAATTTTTGTTATTGAAATAGCTTACAGGTGCATTAAGTATATTTGCAAATCAAATACGTTCATCAAGTCATGGTGATCATGTACGTCTTTGGCAAATGGAAAGAATTGTTGCTGCATCATTTGTTGCATTATTTCCTGGTGTAATATTATTACAAAATCCATTAATTGATATTGCATTTTCTGTACTTATGGTTATGCATGCCCATTGGTAAGTCATTATATTAATAATTTTTTTTTTCTTTAATTTCATGAGGTATACATATTGAGCATTTTATTTTATTTATTAATTAATAACAGGGGTCTTGAAGCAGTTATAATGGATTATGCAAGACCAGCAGTTGTTGGTCCAGTACTTCCAAAATTACTTATGATGTCACTTTATTTATTATCTGGTGTAACACTTGCTGGTTTATTGGCTGTTGTTTACAATGGTCCTGGTGTTGGTGGTTCAATTAAAAAAATCTGGGCAATTGGAAATAATAAAGAATAAATAGACAAATGAAAAAATAAAATTTGTAAATTATAAAATTAATAAAGTTATTACGTAATTATTAAATAAACATAGCAGCAAAATTTCAAATATTTGAATTTATATATTTTTTTTTTTTATATAAATATCCAAATTAAAAAAAATTTTATCTCAAAAACAAATCTAAATTAATAATAAATAAATTTATTAATCTTTTAAATATAATAATTATTTTTTTATAATTATAATAATTTGCACTTTGGCTTAACTTTATATCAATAAATTTTTTATACATTATTAATAATAATATTATATATTTAAAATAATATAAAATATTATGCTACAATTGAAATATCTCATCTTGCTGTTGTTGTAATTTTTGTAGTGAATTTTTTATTTTTTTACCATTCATCATAACAACTGCTGATGGAAGTTCATGTACATTATCTGATGATAATGATTTATATTGTTCATTCAATGATGTTCCACTATTTGTTGATGATGAATGTGAATTACTTAGACGATTTTTAGCACCATGTTTATTATGTCTTTGTAAAAATAAATTTTCTTCATCTGTACGAAATCTATAAATAATTTTAATTTCTATATTTAAATTTATATATAAAAAAAAAAAAAAATGCAAATTTTATTTATAAATAAATAATACTTACGAACTATGTTCTTGTGATTTTTTAATATCATTTTTAACATTTGCTATAGATGAGTCCATTTTAGCTAAAAAATTATCGATTGAATTTTCATCATCATTATTATTTAAATTTATATTATTATCACTATTTTTATTTAAACAATTAGCACCAAGTAAATTATTATCAAATAAATTATTATTATTATTATTTTTTATATTTAATTCTTTTGGTACTGGTATCATTAAATATTCACGTAAAAATAAACTATCTGATGCAAATAATTTATTAGTCATTCTAATTTGTTCAGTCTGAAACAAAAGAAAAAAGAAAAATCAATAGAATTATTTTACTATTAACTAGTTAATTAATTAATCAAATTTAAATATTTAAAAAATCAATAAATTATAGATAATATAATCTTATCAATCAAAATGAAAGAAAAAAAAACATAATTATAATTAAATTGATTACTTACAGTGACACTGTATTTAAGTGCAATACCAGCTAGTGTATCATTTTTATCAACAATGTGTTTTATTAAATTATCATTACGTATCATATGTTTAGATGTACTTCCATATTTTTTTAAATTTCTACTTGTATCACGAATTAATATTCTTTCTTCCATTTCTCTGTATCCACTACTTGAGCTATGATCCATTTAATATATATTTTTTAAATTAAAATACACACAAAATAAAATATATATAAATTAATTTAATAATAATAATAATATTGAATAATTTATTATCAACTTTTATCAACTTTTATCAACTTTTTATAGTAAAAAAAAAAAAGCTTTATTGTGATTATTAAAATTGATTTTTAGACTTTTGTTTTGGAGTATGATTTTTAAGTGTTTATATATGCAAATTTATTATTATTTAAAAGTAACAGAGCAACGAGGTTGATGGTGTAGTGTATTTTTTTTATTTTTATTGTTTTTATTGTTTTTATTTTAGTATTAATTTTTATTTTCATGTGGCGATTGAACATTCCGTTGGCACTTGAAAGACGACGCCCAATGAAAACGATCGATTCTACAAATCTACTCTGTGGCTTTTTTTTTTTTTTTATATATTTTTCTTATTTTTTTTATATAAAAATGTATGTATATGGTACATGCAGATATAACTATCACATGACTTGACTTTTTATTTTGTCTGATATATATATTTTTTTTTATCTCTCCCCCAAGTCACATACAAAAGTATATCTTAACTTTCTAAAAAAAACTTTGGTATATTTACACTGAAAGATATTATTCCTGAAAGCGTTAAAAAAAAGCAAAAAAAAAAAAAAAATTTATTTTAAATAAAAAAAATAATATAAAATTTTATGTATTTTATAAAAATAATATATTTCAACAAGAAATTGTACAGAAAAAATATTACACGGTTTACTTTTAAGTTCACTTCAAATAAGTCAACTTTTTTTGTTACAATATTTGTTTATTTTTAAAACTTATTTGTTTATAATTTTTAATTTATATATTTTTGTTCAATTATTTTATTATTATAATATATATACCTATTCAAAATCGGCGATTGAAATTTTATTTAATTCATGTATTTTGGTCGCATTATTTGAATTTTATTAATTTATATTTTTTAATAAAACAAATATTTATTATATTTAAAGGCGATGTTTGTTTATTTTTTTTTAATTAATTTTAATTAATATTAATTTATTTTTTTAATTTACTGGTTTTAATTTGTCATGCTCGTTGCAATAATTCATAATTATTTACATATCCAACACAATATTGTTCATTTATTTTTTTAAATTATTTTTATTATTTTTTGTTTTTTTTTGTTTTTTTATTTTTTTATAATTATTAGTTATTTACTTTTTTTTTTTATGAATAATGCGCGCTAAATATTTTATGCGATAAGGCCACTTTTCTAGATAATAAAACATTTATACTTTTTAATTATTTTTAATAATAATTTTCATTCATTCATTCATGTAATTTAATTATATTTTGTCATTTTCATACATAATTTATTCCTAAAACTTACACAACTCATTTATTATATAAAAAAAAAAACATTTTTAAAAACTGGGGGATGTTTTTTTATAATTACAATTAAAAAATTTTAACATGATAAAAAAATTAATCAACTAGGAGTATGGCAATGCAACTCAAATTTAAAAAAAAAATAATAATAATTTAAATAAAAATTAATAATTTTTAAAATTATTTTACAAATGCAAAAAAAAAAAAATTTTTTTAAATTGCACTCTTGTCAATCACTCATAAATTTCTCAATTTAATTTTACAATAATTTTCATAATAATTAATTAAACAATTGATTTTATTATTATTATTTTTCTGTATATTTTCTTTTTTATATTTTTCATTAATTTTTATTTTTATTTTTTTGATATTAATAAACAATTTTTACTATTTAATTTATTTCTTTTTTCAAACTATCTTATTATTATTGTTACGTTATTATTGTACACAATTTAAACTCGTTTTAATTATTATTATTGTTTATTATATTAACTCGCGTCTTTTTTTTCTTTTTTTTATAAATTATTTTTGAGTTGTCGTATAGATGACTTGGCTGGCTTCCAGTAAATTCGTTTTAACATCTATTTATATCTATTTTCTTTTATTCGAAAAATAATAGAAACATAAAAATAATCATGATAATTAAAAAAAAAAAAAAAAAATTAGCAATGGTTTTATTTATTTTTTTTGATTTTAATTATTAGTAACAGTTAACACATTTGTTATAATTATTTACAAATTAATAAGTCTGTAATTATAATGTTATAATTTAATCAATACAAAAAAAAAAAAAAACGTCAACATATTTGAATTACAAATAAATGAGAAAAAAAAGAAATTTAATAATTAAAAAACAGTAAAGTATAATTTATTGCAATATTTCTTTAACTGTTATTTTTTTATTTTAAAAATTTATTTGCTTTTTTAATTTTTTTGTTTATTTATTTTTTTTTTTTTTGTAATTGAAATTTTATTTTTTGTTTATTTAAAAAACATATTTATTTTATTATTTTTTGGTTATTGTTTAAGAGTATTTGTTTCTTTTTATTTTTTTGCATTAAAATTTATTGTTTTTTTAATTAAAAAAATTTTTTTTTTTGATCTAGAATATACTTTGTAAAATTCCAACGTTAATCAACAAGACTCGTATGCCTATTTTTATTATTTTTTTTTTTTATCACATCTTTCGTTTGTTGTAAACTGAGCAATAAATGTCTTTTACATTAATTAAATGAATAGAACAATAATAATTAAATATTAAAGAAATAAAAGAAAAAAAAATTTACATTAATGCCAGATTATTGTTGTCCAGCAGAAACAAAATTGCATATCACAATCCATTCAGACGCGAGGATACGCTTTTACAACAAATTATGAATTAAAAAAAAAAATAAAATAAAATAAAACGAGGTAGAAATAATTAATTTCATATGTTAAAATTAAAAATTTAATTAATAAAAATAAAAATAATAAAATTTATCGTTAAAATTTCATTAAATATTTTAACGAAAAATTATAAAAACTAACAGGCAGAAAATTTTACAACAATTAACTGTTTAAAAAAATAATAATAAAAAATAATTTTAAACCAAGTTAATATTATACAATTAAAAATAAAATATTAAAAGTAAAAAAAAAAAAAAAAAGTTTTTTTTTTTTCTCTACATATTTTTTTAAAATTGAAAATTGAAATTTTTTTAAAATTTATTTTTCATATAAGTACAATATTTTCTATTAACAGTACGTCCTTATTTCCGTGTTTTAAAAAATTTAATTTTTCAATATATTTACAGTTTAAAATTAACGTTATTTTAAAAAAAAAAAATAAAATAAAAATTTAATTTTATACGAATAATATTTATATAAAAATAATGAAAAAAAAAAATTATTAACAATAAATTTTTCTAAATATAATATTTTAAATGAAAAAAATATTTGATTATTATTTTTAGTTTTTTTTTTTTTAAAAAAATGTAAAAAAAAAAAAAAAAAAAAAATTGATGAATTTAATTTGATAATAATAATAATAAAAGCACTAGAATATCATATGAGGTATTGAATAGATTGATAAATCATACTCATCAACTCGAGCTTAATCCCAAATTAATATATGTTAATTGTGGAAATTTAAGTGTATTTTCTTTAATACCATTTTCAGTCATTTTAGTACATCCATAAAGATCAATACACTTTAATTGTTCCATACTTTCAGCAATAGCTAACAATGCTTTATCAGTTAAACGACTACACTGTCCAATATTTAATGTTTCTAAATCATGTAATGTTTTAGCAATTTTAAATATACCCTCATCACTTATTTGACATGATGACAATGATAATGAACGTAAATTAAATAAACCTTGTGATATATAATGTAATGCTTGATCACCAATTTTATCACAAAATGATACATCAAGTGTTGTTATACGACTACCACCTTCAGCAAGATATGCCATACCAATATCAGATATATTATCACATGAACGTAAATTAAGTTCACGTAAACTACTCATTTTAGCTAAATTTTTAAGTCCAGAATCAGATACAGATATACAAAATGATAAATTAATTGATACTAATTTATTTAAACCATTTGATATATTAGCAAGTGCTTCATCAGTTATTTTTTGACAATCTTGTAAACTTAAATGTTCAAGTTCAGATGTACCACCAGGTGCTGATTGATTTAAACCAGCTAAATTACCAATACCATCATCAGATATATTCCAACAACTTCGTAATTCTAATTTTTTTAATTTTCTTAAACCCCATGATATAAATAATAATCCATGATTTGATATATGACAACAACCACCAAGATGTAAATATTCTAAATTTCTCATATGTTGAGCAATTTTAGTTAATGTTGCATCTGTTATTTGTTTACATAATGATAAATCAAGTTCAATTAATGATAAATAATCATTTGTTATTGCATTTGTTAAACTATTATCAGCAATATTATAACAACCAGTTAAACTTAATGATTCAAGATTTGGTATGCCTTTTATAACATCACCAAGACCACGTTTTAATGATAATATTTGTATACGTTTAATACCACGTTTAACAATACTATTAAATAAATATGGTGATGGTTTACGTAAATGTAATTTTGCTTCAATACCACGCCATACTGAACGATGATATGCTGCATCACGCCATGCTGTACATACTTGTGATGCATGTCCTTTATCACTGACACTCAAATAACTAAATATATGAGCAAGTATTTCTGGATATAATATTGATATATTACGTGTTTGATCAATTACATCATTAATACGATTATCAATAAAATGACGATGTATACCAGTATTAACATAATTTGTTAAATTTGTTGCTGAATTTATATATTGTTGTGATGGTAATACATTGTGTGATGATTGACGTTGTATTGTATTTTGTGGTGTTGATATTGCTAAATGTGGTTGATGCAAATGATAATAATGTCCTGATCTATGTAATAATGTTGTTCCACCAGCAACAGCATTATTATTATTTCCTCCTGTTGTTAATGATGATGGTAATTCAGTCATCAACACCTGACTATCCTCCATATTGTTAACTATTATTTACTCAATTTATTTACTTGAATTTTTTTATTCAACACGTTATTATCAACAATCAACTATCAAAGCTAGATCAAAAAAATAATAATAATAACAATTATTCTTATCTTTTTTTTTTTTTCAACACAAATTTTATATTATTATTATTTGAACATTATTAAACTGGAGCAAATGATGGACACTTTAATTTCAAGTTTAGGAGCACTTTTTCAAAGAATTTCTTGTTTTTTTTTTTCTTTTTTTACACACGCACAACACACGCACTTTGTTAAAGCTATGGTCTTCTCTTTTTTTACTCCCACTTTTATATTTTATATATTTTTTTTCTTTTTTAATATCTTTTTTTTTTTTTTTTATATATATTTTTTTGTGTTACTGCTGCTGCTGCTGTTGCTTTTTTTTTTTTATTTCGTCTTCCTTGCTGTCTCTTTTAGTCTATTCTTCAATTCCCCCCTTACACACTTGACTCCACGATTTTCGACATCCTCGAATTCGCCATTGGCATCTTCCTGCGTCAGCCTAAATTCCAGATATTATTATATTATATTTTTAAAATATATATAAATTTATAATAATTAAAATTAATGTATGTTTATAATATCTTATGTCTATGATGATGATAATGATGATGATGATGTTTATATATATATTTTTATGATTATTTTTTTATAAATAATATATTCATACACTTCCTGGAAGTTGGTATTGAATATCGATGTGAAAATATATATAGATATAAATACACTATGTAATACCTGTGCCTATTATATACTTGAATATGCGTATATATAAAATATATAGATATATATTTTAACACAGTATGTACTGATGATGATTATATGTATGTGTTTGTGTATTTCAAAAATCGATTGTTACAAAGATCACCATGCTAATAAGAACTTTCATTTTATAATTTTATATATAACTTTATAATTTATATATATAATATATATATTTAATCAAATTTTTTATATATACCTATTTATATTTGTAATTGTTTATTATATTTGACACTTGATGCTATGTTTTTATAATT
Organism: Lysiphlebus fabarum; assembly: GCA_011426435.1. Classification (NCBI taxonomy): domain Eukaryota; kingdom Metazoa; phylum Arthropoda; class Insecta; order Hymenoptera; family Braconidae; genus Lysiphlebus; species Lysiphlebus fabarum. Next base: position 596,637 of record WSYQ01001031.1, read on the forward strand.
TGATTATTATTTATTAAGTTGGTATTTATTATCCAATAACCATGTGTATTTAGACACATAATTGCAATTTAAATAAATAACTAGATGTAGATGTGTATATCTATTTTTGTATTTTGTTTTTTTTTTTATTTTCTTAGATAATATTTTTATATAATTAATTAATAATTCATGTGAACTGGCACGGATCCAATCACAGACTGTTGTTCATTCACTACAGTGCAATGCACACACACTGAGAAAAAAAAAAAAAACCTGCATCACATTCTCAATTTTCTCAAGTGGCGTCTACTTTGTGGGGGGATATATTTTTTTTTTTTTATTTGTTTATTTTTTTTATTTTTTATATGGATTAATCAATTGTAATGACAGATTAGATAATTTATGTTGATATTAAGGGTAAATATAATTATAAAAAATAAATTTTTTTGTTTATAAATTAAAATTTATAATATTGAGTAATTATAAATAATTTTTTTAATTAATTTTTTTATATTATTGGAATTGGTTTTTTTTTAAGATTTTTTTTTAAAAATTGAATTTTTATTATCGATGGCTGCGTTTACAAATGGCGACAGTTTAGTAGCGCCACCTATAAGACTGCTTTGAAAAACAGCCCAAATCAATCTGAATCGCGTTTTGTAAAATTCTTTTCAACGCATGGTGTGATTATAGGTAGGTTCTTTATAAAAAAAAAAAAAAGTTAATTTATTAAAATAATTAATATGATTCTATAAATTTATAGAAAAAAAATTGTTTTTTATTGTTTCTGGTAGTTGTTAATTTTTTTTATAATTATTTATTTGTAATTGAGTTTATTTTACGGTTTTTTTTGTGAATAATGTAGAAGGCCGCGTTGTTAAATTTCGAGGTTACTTTGACATCTAGATTTTTTATTAATTTTGTTACAAGTGTGTGATATAAAATTTAATTGTTAATTTTTAAGAGAACCGTGATCATTTTATTGTTGTATGCTGTTAAAAAATTAATTTATATTACTGATGACAATTAATAATTGTTTGTTATTACTTTTCAGGCACACCAATAATACAAGATGCAAATCTTCGTAAAAACACTCACTGGCAAGACCATCACTCTTGAGGTCGAAGCTTCTGACACAATCGAAAATGTCAAAGCCAAGATCCAAGATAAAGAGGGAATTCCACCAGATCAACAAAGATTGATCTTTGCTGGTAAACAATTGGAAGATGGACGTACATTATCTGATTACAATATTCAAAAAGAATCAACACTTCATTTGGTATTGAGACTTCGTGGTGGTGCTAAAAAACGTAAGAAGAAGAATTACTCAACACCAAAAAAAATCAAGCACAAGAAAAAGAAGGTCAAGCTTGCTGTCCTTAAATTCTACAAGGTTTGTTTTTGTTAATTTATATTCAAATACCTATATTTTACAATATATCATCATGTATTCATTTATTTTAATTAATTAAAATATTTGTTATTTATTATAGGTTGATGAAAATGGAAAAATCCATCGTCTTCGTCGTGAATGTCCATCAGAACAATGTGGTGCTGGTGTCTTCATGGCAGCCATGGAAGATCGTCACTACTGTGGCAAATGTGGTTTCACACTTGTCTTTAACAAACCAGAAGATAAATAAACAGTTTTTTTTTTGTAAAAAATAAAATAATAAAACAATATTAAATTCTAAAAAAAAACATTTGTTTATTTATTTTTTTTGTGATTACCTAATTTTCATCTATTAGTTTTAAAATTCATTTTCATTTCAATTTAATCTTTGCCATTGTTGGAAGCATACATCAAAATTGAAATACATTTAATAAATAATAATGTCATCAACAATCATCAAATTAAAAAAAAAAACAATAATCATTAGCCAACTTCACTCGATGCCAAATGGTAAGAAGATAACTTCACTCTATTTAATTCTGTATATTGTAAACAAACGTTATGCTTATGCAGAATAAAATTAAAAATTCATGATATCTTATCGCCAATATAATGTCAATGATAGCAACTAAATGATCACCGTCATGAATATTCCATCATCATTTAAAAAAAAAAAAATCAAACAGCTGTTTATCTTGTTATTTAATTGATATTTTCATTTCTTTAAGAGTATAATATTTAAAAATTAAATAACATTTATGACAAAAAAATGTATTTAAACTTTACAAAATGTTTAATAAAAAAGTATGTATTTGAATATTTTTAATTTAATTATAAACTTACATAAATAAAATTAAATACTTGTTTTTAATTAACAGATCTTGCTTAGTCATTTCTCGTCAACAATCAACAAATACATTTCCTAAAAAAAAAATAACCAAGGTAAACAATGAAAAAAAATTAATATTTAAATTTATAATAATCATAAATTTAATTTTAATAGGTTTTAATAGCAAATCGTGGTGAAATTGCATGTAGAATATTTAAAACAGCAAAAAAACTTGGTGTTAAAACAGTTGCTGTTTATAGTGATGCTGATAAAAATTCAATGCATGTTAATTCAGCAGATGAAGCATATTATATTGGTCCATCAGCATCAAATAGTAGTTATTTAAGACAAGATAAAATAATAACAATTGCAAAAAAAACAAAATGTCAAGCAATTCATCCTGGTTATGGTTTTTTATCTGAAAATATGGAATTTGCTGAATTATGCCAAAGAGAAAAAATTATATTTATAGGACCACCAGCAAGTGCAATTAGAGATATGGGAATTAAAAGTACATCAAAAGAAATTATGAGTAAAGCTGGTGTACCAATTATTGAAGGTAAAAAAATTAATATTAAATAATGAAACAATTATTATTAAACTGTATATATTTATTTAATTATTTATTTATTTTTTTTAAAAAAGGATATCATTCAAGTGATCAGTCAAACCATGTACTTTTAAATGAGGCAAAAAAAATTGGTTTTCCAGTAATGATTAAAGCAGTTAGAGGTGGTGGTGGTAAAGGTATGCGTATATCAACTGAAGAAAAAAATTTTATTGAATATTTAGAATCAGCTAGAACAGAATCACAAAAGTCATTTGGTGATTCAGATGTACTTTTAGAAAAATATGTTAAAAATCCAAGACACATTGAAGTACAAATATTTACTGATATGCATGGCAATGCTGTTTATTTATTTGAAAGAGATTGTTCAATACAAAGACGTCATCAAAAAGTAATTGAAGAAGCACCAGCACCAGGTTTAACTGATAAAATACGTTGTGAAATTGGTGAAGCTGCTGTTAAAGCAGCAAAAGCTGTTAATTATGTTGGTGCTGGTACTGTTGAATTTATATATGATAATAATAATAATAAATTTTATTTTATGGAAATGAATACACGTTTACAAGTTGAACATCCAGTTACTGAAGCAATAACTGGTATTGATTTAGTTGAATGGCAACTTAATATTGCTGCTGGTGAAAAATTACCATTAAAACAAAATGATATTAAAATAAATGGACATGCATTTGAAGCTAGAATTTATGCTGAAGATCCACGTAATGGATTTTTACCAGGGGCTGGACCGTTATTACATTTAAAAGCACCAGAATTATCAAATAATATTAGAGTTGAAACTGGAGTTAGACAAGGTGATGATGTTACTGTTTATTATGATCCGATGATTGCTAAATTAGTTGTTTGGGGATCTAATCGTCAAGAAGCACTTGGTATAATGCAACAAAAATTATCAGAATATCATATTGCTGGTGTTGAAACAAATATTGAATTTATTAAAGATCTTTGTAGACATGAAAAATTTAAATCTGGTAATGTACATACTGGTTTTATTGATGATAATTTAAATGATTTATTTCCAAAATTACATGTACCACATGGTGTATTATCAGAAGCTATTTTAGGATTAATATTAATTGCTGATTATAATTCAATAAAATCTGGAATTAATAATCCATATCCATTAAATCCATTTAGAACTGAACTTGGATTTAGACTTAATTATAAATTAATAAAAAAATTTGAATTATTATTTAATGATGAAAAATATAGTATTGTTGTTAAATATGAAAAACCAGATTTATTTATGATGAGAATAAATGATCTTGGTCCATGGAAAGAAGTTAGTGGTAAAATTACATTACATGATAATAATAGTTTTGAATTAGAAAGTGAAATTGATCAAGTTATTAAAAAATCAAAATTATTTAAAACAAAATATGATATTTATATATTTACAAATGATCGTTCATGGCATTTAAAAATTCCTGAACCAGATTATATTAAAATATTGAAAAATCAAGATAAAGATGGAATTGGAGCTGCTGTTAGTCCAATGCCTGGTATTGTTGATAAAATATTTGTTAAAAAAAATACAGCTGTTAATAAAGGTGATTCATTGATTGTTATTATTGCTATGAAAATGGAACATGTTATAAAAGCACCTGCTAGTGGAATTGTTGAGGATATTATGTGTAGTATTGGTGATACTGTACCAAAAGATAAACTACTCATTAAAATATCAAACAATGAAAATAATTAAATATTGTTATTAATTATATATGATTAAAAATATTTTATATTTTAAACATTATAAAGTTTTATTATTTAAATGACATTTAATTGTTTTCCAATTTCAGTAAATGCATCAACAGCATGATCAATATCTTCAAATGTATGAACAGCACTTAGTTGTACACGAATTCTTGCTTTACCTTTTGGAACAACTGGATAACTAAATCCAATAACATAAATACCTTTTTCTAAAAATACAAAATAATAATAATAACAACTAATTTAGTTACTTTAATTACATATAAATTAATGAATTTTTAATAATTAATTTACCAAGCATTTTATCAGCAAATTCAGCAGCTAATTTAGCATCTCCAATCATAACTGGACTTATTGGATGATTTTCACCACCAATTATAAATCCAGCATCAGTCATACGATCTCTAAATCTTTTAGTATTATCATTTAATTTCTTAAAATGTGATGAATCAGACATAATAAGTTCCAATGCTTTCATACCTATTTTAATAATATAATAATAAATTTATATAAAATTAAATATATTATTTTATTATTAAATAATAATTTATATTTACCACTAGCAACAACTGGTGGTGGTAATGAATTTGAAAATAAATAAGGTCTACTTTTTTGTCTAAGTAAATCAATCAATTCTTTTGATGATGTTGTATATCCACCAGCAGCACCACCAAGTGCTTTACCCAATGTTGAATTAATAATATCAATATTTCCAAGATTATTAAAATATTCTTCACTACCTCTACCAGTAATACCAACAAATCCAGTTGCATGACAATCATCAACAAATGTAATAGCATCATATTTTTTAGCAAGTGCTATTATTTCTTCAAGTGGTGCTAAATTACCATCCATTGAAAATACACCATCAGTTGCAATAAGTCTTTTTTTTGCTGACATACTGTCTGATAATTTTGATTCAAGATCATTCATATCTCTGTGTTTATAACGATATTTTTTAGCTTTACATAAACGAATTCCATCAATAATTGATGCATGATTTAATTCATCACTTATTACAGCATCATCTGGACCTAATAGTACCTCAAATAAACCAGCATTTGCATCAAAACATGATGCATAAATAATTGTATCATCACGTTTATGAAATTCAGATATTTTATTTTCAAGTTTACGATGAATATCTTGAGTTCCACATATAAATCTAACTGAACTTAAACCAGCTCCATAATTATCAAGAGCTAATTTTGCTGCTGTTATTATTTCTTGATTATTCTATATACAAAATCAATAAAAATTAATAAATCATTTAATTAATATAATTATTTTTATACTCACTGCTAAACCAAGATAATTATTTGCACAAAAATTTAAAACATTTTTATCACAATTTGATAATGATATTTTAGTTTTTTGTGCTGATGTTATGATTCTTTCATTTTTCCATGTACCAGCTGCTTTTATTTCATTCAATTCAAGTGCCAATGATTTAGCAAATGTACTTGAATTTTTATTTATATTATTACGTATAAATATTTTATTTATAATAGATAGTTTATACATTTTTATTTTTACTAAATTTCGTTAGAGATTTGATTGTCGATTGAACGAGAATCTAGACAAGAAAAAGCTGTTGACCTTGACGAGAATAAAACCTGTCTTAATAATTATCATATTACTTTATCATCGAATTTAATTCATCAAAATATAAATAATATATTTATATTGATTTTTACAAAATATCTATAAAAAAATTTTTAAATTAAAAATGAAAATAAAAAAAAAAAAATAAATAAATGAAATTTTCTCATCTTGCTTTTCTTTTGAATCTTAAATTAAAATTTTTCATTAAAAGCTGCAATTTTTTTTCATCATTTCGGAGATTATTAATATAAACATTTTTTTTTGTCATTAAATAAAATAAACATTGTAGATTTTTCATCCCTTGTGGATATCTCGAGATGTATCGATTTTATAAGATGAACTGGAGAAGAGAAAAAAATATATTGCGAATGCGCATTGAGAAAAAACTGCAGTATGTAGTGCCCATCCTTTCAGTATCATCAATGACAAATAACAATATTTTAAAATAATAAACTCAATAATTAATGAATTAATAATAAATTTTATACAACAAAATAAATTTTTTTTTCCATGGATATTATATTCAAATGTTTTTTTATATTTTTATTATCATCAAATTCAGTTTATGGTAAGTAATAAATAATAAGTATTTTAAAGGGTGTGGATATTTAATATTAATAATTATTATTTATAAATATTAAACAGGTGTACCGGGACCAAAAACATTTGAAGCAAATCCAGATACTAAAAGACTTTATGATGATTTATTATCAAATTATAATCGACTTATTAGACCAGTTGTTAATAATACAGAAACATTAACTGTTTATTTACAACTTAAATTATCACAACTTATTGAAATGGTAAAATTAATAATTATCTAATAAATATATTAAATACTTTTTTTAATAATTAAATTATTTTTTTAATTAATTTTTAGAATTTAAAAAATCAAGTGATGACAACAAATGTTTGGGTTGAACAGGTAAATATTTAAAAATTGTTTAAAAACTTTAATAAATATATAAAAAATATTTATAATTATTTATTTGTTTTATCTAGAAATGGTTTGATTATAAATTACAATGGAATCCTGATGAGTATGGAGGTGTTGAAATGCTTTATGTTCCATCAGAAAATCTTTGGCTTCCAGATATAGTTTTATACAACAAGTAAATAAAATTTAAATTAAAATAAAATATAATTATTAATAATTAAATTAATATAATAATTATTTTAAATATTTTAGTGCTGATGGTAATTATGAAGTAACACTTATGACAAAAGCAACATTAAAATATACTGGTGAAGTTTATTGGAAACCACCAGCAATTTATAAATCATCATGTGAAATAAATGTTGAATATTTTCCATTTGATGAACAATCATGTTTAATGAAATTTGGTTCATGGACATATAATGGTATTCAAGTTGATCTTAAACATATGCTACAAGAACCTGGTAGTAATTTAGTATCAAAAGGTATTGATCTTGATGAATTTTATTTATCTGTTGAATGGGATATACTTGAAGTACCAGCAACAAGAAATGAAGAATATTATCAATGTTGTACTGAGCCATTTTCAGATATAACATTTAATATTACAATGAGAAGAAAAACATTATTTTATACTGTTAATTTAATTATTCCATGTGTTGGAATTACATTTCTCACTGTTCTTGTATTTTATTTACCAAGTGATTCTGGTGAAAAGGTGATTTTTCATTTTTATTCTTTTGCTTTTTATAATTTAATTTTTATTATAAACTTATAATGAGTTTTGTTTTTTTAATTTACAGGTTTCATTGTGTTCATCAATTCTTTTATCATTGACTGTATTTTTTCTTTTACTAGCTGAAATAATTCCTCCAACATCATTAGCAATTCCTTTACTTGGAAAATATTTATTATTATCAATGATATTAGTAACATTATCAATTTGGACAACTGTTTGTGTTTTAAATGTACATTTTAGATCACCATCAACTCACAGTATGTCACCATGGGTAAGAAGTGTGTTTTTAAATTGGATGCCACTTATATTGATGATACGTAGAACACCATATTCAACACCTGAATACAGTGACATGTATGTTGAAGGTGGTTATTCAAATGAAATTGATTACAGGTAATAACTTTGATATAAAAATTTTATCATCTTGAAATTTTAATTCAATTGTAATTAATTAATTTTGTTTTTATTTTAGTTATGGTGACAGTGTGAGTGATTACACAACAGATTTAAAAGAAAACCCTGATGAATTTGATCGTGTTACTTTGGCCTATAAAAATATGGAAGATGAAGATGGACAACAACAACATTCATCATCTGATAGAGAAGGTGATAATATAATATTAAGAAATCCATCAGCTGATGTTGTAGCAGCTCTCAAGGGTGTATGTTTTATAGCTCAACATATCAAAGATGCTGATAAAGACAACGAAGTATATTCAATATTATTTCTCATAATTAATTATGAAATCTTTTATTAACTATTATTGTTATTATATTAATATTTTTGTTTAATGTTTAGGTAGTTGAAGACTGGAAATTTGTTGCAATGGTATTGGATAAATTTTTTCTTTGGGTATTTACATTTGCATGCATTGGTGGTACAGCTGGAATTATACTTCAAGCACCAAGTTTATATGATACTAGACAAGCTGTTAATTCTCACATGTCACCAGGTATTCCAATGCGTCCAGGAGGACATGATTCAAAAGCTACTGTTACCAGTATAATTGATCCATTTTTAGAGGAAATATAAATTTAATTTATTCATTTTAATGAAATTTATATTAAGCATTAAATAGTACTACTGTTAAAGCCAAATATTAAATATTAACTTTTTTTTTTCTTGGTAATTTTTTAAGTTAAGAAATATACAAAATATTTTGCTCAGATTGTTTATGTATTGTTAACGTAAATTGGCAACATAAAGTAAATAATTAAAACTTATCTTTAAGTATATTTTTAAAAATTAATTTAAAAAAAAAATTGATTAATAAATAAAAGAAGTTTGAAGATAAACAAAGGGTTGTTTAATAATTAAAAATTTAATAATTATTGTTTAAAAATTTGTTTATTTAATATTTAATATAACATAAATAATTATACTTCTTCTGGTTTGTTGAAGACAAGTGTAAAACCACATTTGCCACAGTAGTGACGATCTTCCATGGCTGCCATGAAGACACCAGCACCACATTGTTCTGATGGACATTCACGACGAAGACGATGGATTTTTCCATTTTCATCAACCTATAATAAATAACAAATATTTTTATTAATTAAAATAAATGAATACATGATGATATATTGTAAAATATAGATATTTGAATATAAATTAACAAAAACAAACCTTGTAGAATTTAAGGACAGCAAGCTTGACCTTCTTTTTCTTGTGCTTGATTTTTTTTGGTGTTGAGTAATTCTTCTTCTTACGTTTTTTAGCACCACCACGAAGTCTCAATACCAAGTGAAGTGTTGATTCTTTTTGAATATTGTAATCAGATAATGTACGTCCATCTTCCAATTGTTTACCAGCAAAGATCAATCTTTGTTGATCTGGTGGAATTCCCTCTTTATCTTGGATCTTGGCTTTGACATTTTCAATTGTGTCAGAAGCTTCGACCTCAAGAGTGATGGTCTTGCCAGTGAGTGTTTTTACGAAGATTTGCATCTTGTATTATTGGTATGCCTGAAAAATAATAACAAACAATTATTAATTGTCATCAATAATATAAATTTTTTTTTTATTTGTGCAGGTTTAATTTATAAGTCGTATAAAGTCTCGTATTAATAAAATATTATCTTTGTGTTTATTTACAATATAAATTAAATACATTTAATTATTTCTAATGATATTTTTTTGTGTTAATAATTTAGACTAGAAGTACAGCATTGATGCAACCATCATTTTCTGGATTATTTGTAACTTGTGCATATTTTCCCCAAACAACTTTTCCAGATTGTGTAACAAGACCCAATTCTGAAATATTAACTTCAATAACTGTTCCTTTAGTAATAACACCAAGTGTTGTGTACATTGCTGAACTTGGATTTTTTTTAACACCAATAATTGGCAATTGAAATGTTGCTTTTAATTCTGGATGTGTAACATGTGCTTTTTTAAACCGTAATGCCATTGGTCTGATAAATCTTTCAAACTTTGGTGGTTTTCTTGTAAAATTTTCACCAACAAATGTTACTTTAGTAACCATTCTTTTCCATGATTTTCTATTTGATTTACCAGTTTTAACAACTTTAAATACATCAGCTTCTGATTGTGCTTTTACTTTTGGTATTGGTACATCCCATTTACCAGCTTTTTCTTTTCTTTTTTGTTTAATCATATTTGATAATACTTTTGTACGATTTGTAATACCACGATCAAGTAAATATGCCGGTAATGCACCATCTTGAATTGGTTCTGTTGTTTCTTTAACTTTTTTTTGTTCATGTGCTTTAATTTTTCTTTTCATTTGTAATTTTTCATTTCTTCTTTCTTTATTGAATATTTTTGCTTTAATACCACGTAGACTACGTGCTTGTGCTGCTCTTCTATGTGGTTCACGAGCTTCACGTTTACGTTTTCTTTCTTCATAATCTGGTCTACGTCCATAGAGTTTTCTATGACGTTCAATATATTCATTTTGTGGCATTTTGAAATATTTTTTAATTAACTATAATTAAATTTTTTAATTTCTCTTCTTTCAAAAAACTGCAAGTAAACAGAGAAAATAAAAAAATTAATTCAATAATTTATCCAATTTTTTAAATATATAATTTGTAGTTTCAAGAGAATCTCAACAATCGTTTCACTTACCTTGTTTAACAATTGCTTCCTCGATTCTTCGAAACTTTAAATTTTAATTATAATTTATAAATAACACACACGTTTTGAAAATATTAATTAAAAATTAATATTTTAAATACCGAAATAACCTTAAAATTCGACAACGTGATCATCAACATATTTTTTTTATAAAAAACCGTAAAATAAATTAAATTAAATTAAAAATAAATAATAAATAATTATCCTATAAATTAAATCGGATTGTTTATAAATTAATATAAATAAATATAAAAATAATATTTTTTTAATTAAATACATACCTTTGATACCAATGGATTTCTTTTTTGTTGTACAATGTACACGTTTTTATTTGATGATTTTATGATTGTGAATTTATGATATTCGGCTGTCAATTGACATGGGCAGTTTCCGTTTGATCCGCCATTTTTTTTTCTTGATTTACGTAGTACAATAAATTAAAGAAATAATATCAAATTAATTATTATATTTTTAAACAAAAATTAATTATTAATAGATTATTTTTAAATATAAAAATTTAATATCATATTTATTATGCATAATTTTTTTATAATGATATATTTTTAAATAATATTTAAACTCAAATAGACAACAATGGTATTGACCAATCAAAACATTTCTTAGGAGATCATGTGATGAACCATTTGTTGCAAAATTGTTATTATTATTTACCTGTATTTGTTTACATATCTAGGAAATCATAACATATGTCTGTTAAAACATCATAAACAATTGTAAATTTATGAAACATTTTTTACTTATTAAAATTTTATAACTCAAGAAAATTATCCTATATTCACTAAATAACTATAAAATTATTATTAAATTTAAAATTAATTAAACAATGTCTGATGATGATGGAAATGTTTTGTTTGTCAGAGGAAATGATCAAGTAAGATAAAAATAAAATTATTTATTATTTTAAGGTTATGTTTTAAAGTAAACAATGTTTTTGTTTATATTATTTTATTATTTGTATCAATAATTAATTTTTATTCTTAATCAACTTTAATAGAATAATGATGACAATGACATTTGGGATGATACATTGCTTATAAAAGCCTATGACAAAGCTGTCAATTTGGCCAAAGAAGAAGTTGCAAAACGACTTAGTTTAGAAACAAGTAGCAACAGTGGTGTAAATAAATTATCAAAATCAAAACAACAACAAAATAAAAAATCTCAAAAAGTAATTATAAATTAATTAACAAATAATAATAGACAAATAATAATTGAATTAATTAATTTTTTTAATAAATTTAGAAATGGACAGTTGGATCACCATGTCGAGCAATTTATTCAGTTGATAATGAAGAATATGAAGCTATAATAACTCATATATTCAACAATAATTCTGGCACATGTATTGTCAAATTTGTTGGTAAGTAAATAATTAAAAAAATATAATTCAATAATTTATATAATAAAAAAAAAACAAATAATTTTTTTCTTAGGATATGGAAATACTGAAAAAGTTCAACTGTCATCATTAACAGAATCTGAAGGCTTAGCAAGTCAAACAGCTCAAGCTCAAGAAGCTGAAACAATGAAATCAACATCTGATATTTATTCTGAACCAGAAATTCCAGAATTTACATCTCATAATCAATCATCATCATCATCAAGAAATAATAATGAAAAAATGGATTACATTGAATCAGATTTACCAAAAAATTTAAATAATAATTGTTATCCAGATACTGGTTTATTTTCATCATCATCATTTGGCTGTGCACCACCAGCACCACCATTACCACCACAATTAATGGCAAGACTACCAACAAATGATGCTGATGCATTATCAAGTATGTTAATGTCTTGGTATATCAGTGGTTTTCATACTGGTTTTTATCATGGTATGAAACAATCAGAAAAAAATAATACAAATAGACAAAGAAAGTGATATTTTTATTTTTTTAAATTATTCAATAAATATTTGACAATTATTACTAACTATTATTTATTTATTTATTTTTTTTAATTATAATTTAATATTTTTAGATTCCCAATTTTTATATTTATCAGCTAAATTTTTAGCTGTTGGATAAATTAAATTTTTAGCTTGTTCAAGTAATGTAATTGAAGAAATTAATTCTGGTGGTTTTTCATTATTTGATAAATTTTTTTTAATTGACATAAATTTTCTAAATTGTGTCATCCAAGCTTCTTTGCATAAATGTTTTAAATCAGAACCAGAATAATATTCAGTATCTATAATAATTTGTTGAAATTTTTTTTCCTTATGAAGATATGAATCTGTATAAAATTCTAATATTTTACGACGTGTTATTTCATCTGGAAAATCAACAAGTATATGTTTTTCAAGACGTCTAAGTAATGCTGAATCAAGACTCCATGGTGAATTTGTTGTTGCTAATAAAATAACATTTGTTTTTTCAAGTGATATTAAACCATCAATTCTTGATAAAAATTCTGATCTAAAACGACGTGATGGCTCAGATATTATTCCAGTTGTGTTTGTATCACTTGTTATCCAATCAATTTCATCAATAAAAATTATTGATGGTGCTTGATGTTTTGCCAATTCACATAAAACCTTGAAAATATATTATTTATTATTTATACTTATTATAAATTAAATTACCTATGTATTAATATATAAATTTTACATACTCGAATATATTTTTCAGAATCACCACGCCATTTGCTGATTAAACTACTGGCAGTTATATTAAAAAATGTACAATTACACTCAGTTGCAACAGCTCTTGCAAGCATTGTTTTTCCTAAATTAATAATAATAATAATTATAAATTAATTTTTATTAATTAATTAATTATTTTTTATTTACCAGTTCCAGGTGGTCCATAAAGTAAAAAACCTTTCCATGGTGAAAATTTATTATTAAAAAAATTTGGATATTTTATTGGATATGTTATTGATTCTTGAAGAATTTTTTTACAATTATCAAGACCTAAAATATCATTCCAGTGTACATTTAAATCTGTTAAAATAATTTCCTGTATGTGAAATTAAATATAAAAATCAATGATATTTACAAGGTCAAGGTTGAAAAACTTTTAGTGACCACAGTGTACATACTTTCATTATGGAATCAGCAATATCTCGAAATTCTGAACCAGAAGAATACATATCTCCAATTGGTCGTATGATTTTAATATCTTCAATAATATTTAATGATGTTTGGGATTTATCAGGTATTTGAAAAACAGTCATACCAAAATTATCTTCAATATCTTGAGATTTATTTATATTTTTTTTATCTTTTATATTTTCATCTTGTATTAATTTTTTTTGTGGTTTTAATTTTTCTTTTTTACTGTGTTTAAAAAATTTAAATTATAAAATTAATATTATTTTTTATTTTTCTAATTATATTTATATTTTATAATTATTTTTACCTCAATGAAGAATCAGATTGACAACAAGATATTTGATTATCAATTTTTTTACATATTTTTGGTAATCGATTAAACTTTGACATAAAATAATCTTCATAATCCAAAAGTATTGAATTAAGATCAATATTATCACAAATTAATATATCCGGTGTTAATTTAGCTTCGTTAACCAAAGCTTCAGAAGTATCTCTCAACCTTTTTAAATTAAAAAATCAATCAACAACTGACATTTTAAAATCAACTTGTTAAAAAAAAAAAAAAATGATTACTCTCTCATCAACTCACCCTTCACGTCTCAAATAATCTAAAATAAGATACAATAAATTTTTTCTACGCCCTTGATTACGTTTTTCTTCCTATAAAATAAAAGTAAAAAAAATTATAAAAAAACAAGTGTTGTTTTTTTTTTTTAAATCAATTATAAACTAACTTTTTCTTTCAACACATGTTTCATACGATTTTCCAATCCTTGAAGTGAAAGAGAATCTGTCATAATTAAATTAAAATAATAAAAATATATACATTTAATAATATAAAAATTATATTTTATTATGTTGCTATGGATTCAAGAATAATTTTTCTTCAAGTTTAAAGATCAAACAAATCCATCACCAAGTCAAATGATACATAATAAATAAAAAAATTAAATTTGACATGCTAATAGCATATTTAAATTATCATCAATTGTTTTATTTATTTATTGATATAAGTATATTTTATTTATATTTAATAAAATTATATATCAATAATATAAAAAAAAAAGAAAAGAAAAATTGCGGTAGGTCGCGTGTCTTCTTGATATTTTATTGCGTCGATAGTTTTTATTTCGCGCCTATAATACACGCTAGTATAAAAAAGGGGTGAGTTTGTTGTTGGGGGTTTCATAGACTATAACGGGGTATGAAGAGTACTGCAAGGGATTGCAATGCATCCCCTACAAAAGGGTATAAATTTTTTTAATGTATATATATATATATTTATCATGTTGGTGCAGTATTCAGTGTGAGGCAAAGCAGGTAACCAAGTAACATGTTCGATCGAAACTAGACCAGTACAACTTGATAACTTGGTGGCTCGTCATTACTGCGACAGATATAAAATTCTATCACGTGATTATTATTATTAATTAATTATTATTAATTATAAATTATTAAATTATTAAATTATTAAATTTATAAATATTTCAAAATACAATTTCGAAAAAAATTTTATTCATTATTTATTATTTTTGATTGTAAATATTTTTTGGATCATTCCATTTATCAATATAAATTCATTTTTTTTTTTAATTTTTTTAAATTTTGATTTATTTATCATAATATGATGTTGATATTTTTGATAAATTTATATAATATTGTGTTAACAAGTGAAGGACAATTAATTTTTATTTAAATACAAGGTGAAAGGGTCATGTCTCAATTAGATCCAATAACAACGATAAATTATCAATAAAGTGTACCAGTGAGATTTATAAAATAAATAAATATATATTTTATTTTATATTAATTTTATAAAGTGTATATGATAATCAAAAATTTTAATAATGAAATTTGGATTTTTAATAATAACAAGAAACAATTATACTCAACAAATGGTAATAATTAAATTTTATAAATAATTATTAATTAATTTATATTTTATGTTATATTATTTATTTAAATTTAATTTTTTATTGATAAATTTATCATTGAAAAATTTTATTTATATTATATATACTTACTTGTATATTTTTTAATTTTTATTTTGTGTAAATTGCGCGTGTGTCACTGGGTCATGGGTTTTCCCACTTGCAGCTGGTGCATTGTACAGCAATTTGTATATAAAATATTTAAAAACTTTTTTTTTTTTTAAATTTATTATTTATTATTATTATTTTTTTTTTACAGGTGATATACTCGTATCAACCCTAGCAAAGTGATTTAAAAATATTACAAGAAATTATTTTTTTAATTAAATTATAAAATAGAAAAATAAATAAATAAAATTGAATTGTGATTTAAAAAAAAAATAAATAAATATATTAATTAACAATGTGGAGATTGAATAAACAAATAGTAATATTTAATTTGGCCTTGGTGATTATATATTCTTCCACGTGTATCAGTAAGTTTTAAATAAAATATCATCAAAATTGAACCAGTTTATTAATTAAATTGTAATTTGTTTTTTTTTTTTTTTTTTTTTTTAAAGATGCTTTGGAAGAAAATTGTACTGATTTTCAAGGTGGAACTGTTCGTCATGGACTTTTATATGTTCCTGGACCAGCAGTATGCAGTTTATGTGTTTGCTATCATTCAGAACCAATGTGGTGTCAAGCCATTTATTGCTCACCACCCTATGTAAGTTATTTATCATTTTTTTATTATTAAAAAATAATGAATAAGCATATAATATTTTTTAAAAATACCTGTATGTCATCGAGTTTAAATAGGTCACACGTGTTACTGAAAAATAAAAAAAATGCTGACATTAACAGTTGAATTTAAAAATCAAAAAAAAAGAATGAAATATGAATGATTGTTTTTTTAAATACAAATTAAATTGAATAATATTTATTTATTTATTTATTTTTTTTTGTTAGAAATGCAAAAGATTTCGTGTTGGTGAAAGATGCTGTGAATTCGAATGTCTCAATGGTACAGAGGGTGATACAAGTAGACGTTTATACACAATACCATCATCAAGTCCAATTAAATATTCATTAATAACAAATATTTTAATTATAACAAGTTTATTTATGACGATAAAATTATTGCCACATCAATGGTTACACCAATGATCCAAATTATTTGTATAAAAATAAATATAAATATAAAAAAAGAGGTAAATAAAATGTAGGATGATACAAGAAGAGTGATAAATGCTTGTTAAAGTGCCTGACTCGATAATTGGAGACTTCAAGTATCGAGTTATGATGAAATAAATTTTAAAATATATATATATTATGTGATTATTATTATTTTATATATTAATTTTATTTTTTCACAAAAAATAATGTCCCAGTTAACGAGTCAAGTAAATAATGCAATTGGGAAAATCGATTTGTTAAAAAAAAAAGAAATTTAATATTGAAAATATAATTAAAATGAAATCGTCTGTTAGATAAGATAAATGCTGAAACATAATAATTAAAATAAATTAGATAAAAAAAAATATTAAATTTTATTTTATTTGTGAATAAAAATAATAAAATAAATATTTTCATAAATTTCTCGTATTAAAATCAATAATATTGATATTCAAATTACGAATTATGCATCACATATCACGCTTTGTTGCAAAGCAATAAAAAATAATTAAAAAAAAAAAATCATTTTACACAATAAATTAAAAAATAATAAATCATATAATATAAAATTTTAATTTTAAATATAATTGAGGCTATTTATGATCTGCAATTTGGTGTGTCAATGGCCTGAGGGTTGCAGTGGACCCAATAAAATATAAATAAATAAATAAAATAAATAATTAACTAAAGAAATAAAAAAATAATAATTCGATCCATCCGTGCTTCAATTTTAAATAATATTTTAAGATACTGCGCCACTTTTATCAAATATCTTGATCGTAATTTTTACGAGACTCGAGTCATCAGTGCCTATGCAAAATATAAAAATGATATATAATTATTTTGGAATGATGTAAAAAAAATTAAAATAAAAAAATAAAAAATCATGTAAAGAGTAAAAGGTATTATTAAAGTTTAGTTGATAAATATTTATGGTGCAACATTAAAGTATTAAATAATTAATTAGTTTTAATAAATTTTTGGGTATTAAAATAGGTTTTTTATTACGTTAATTTTTAATCGACTGAATTGATCGAGTTAAAAAAAAAATTTTAAAGAAAAATAAATAAGATATTTTATCTATTTCTGATATTTGCTTTGTGCTGAAATTTTTTCCTTACAATATTTTATTTCTCTTGTTATATATTTATATATATAAAAAAAAAAAGATTTTTTTATTTTAAATTGATAAATATAATTAATTTAATTTACTATTGTATTTTGCTTAAAAATTGGAATTTAAATTCTTACTTGCTCTTTAAAAAAAAAAAATATGTAAATAAAAAAAAATAAAACACAAAAAAAATGTAATTAAAATTAAAAAAAAAAAAAACTATTTTCCTTGACCAGAAAAATTTGTTTATTTTTTATTTATTTACTGATATATTTTTTATTGCAGATTTTAATTTCTACAAGACAATAGCAACTCTTTAACTTTTATTATATTTTTTATTATTTATTTTTTAGTTAATATACATTGTTGATTAATCAATTAATTGATTTTTCATGTGAATATTTTACTTATTTTGATCCCTTGTTTTACTATTTTATTTTTATTAATTTATATTATTATCATTTAATTAAATTTCTTTGAATAATTTTTAATTAATTTTTTTTTACAATTGTATCATAAATATCTGTACGTCTTTGTTTAGAAATTGGTATTTGTTTTCTCACATCTTCCACTTCTGACAAATCTAAAAATATAAAAAATATATGAATTAATATCTTTTTAAAATTTTTTATTATTAATTAAATTAAATTTATTATTTTTATTACCAATATCAGCAACAATAATATTTTCATCAGTTCCTAAATCACAAATAACCTTGGCCCATGGACTAGTAAGTTGACTGTGACCCCAAGCAATGTATCCAGCACCAGAACTACGAGCTGGTGATACACAAACAACATAACACTGATTGTCATTTGCCCTTGACCGTTGTAATAATTCCCAGTGCAATGGTCCAGTTGTCATATTAAATGCAGCTGGATACACCAACATTTGGCAACCTTTATGAATAAATTATATTTATTATTTTTTAAAAACATGAACATTTAAATTTACCACACGATTATTTAAATTTTTTTTTCTTTTCTTTTTTTTTAAATATCAAAGATTTTTATCAACTTAAACATCTTATCATAAATTTTTCTTTAAAATTAATTGTGTTGTTAATTTTTTCAAGTGCTGGTTAACACGACATCTTCTAGTTTTAAATAATTGATTTTTTAGATGAATATTTTTATAGTGTAATTATTTATTTATTAACATGTAAAGTAAAATTTATTCTTTAATTAACTACTTTTAAAAATTACAATAAAATGAAAAAAATATTACCTGCATTTCGATAGAGTCTAGCCATTTCTTCAAAACGAATATCATAACATATACCAAGGCCAATTTTGCAACCCTTAAAATCAAATGTATTTAAATCATCTCCTGGAGATAATGTTTCAGATTCAAAAAATGTAATCTTGTCCTTGATATCAATATCAAAAAGATGCATCTTTAAATATAATAAAAAAAAATTTGTATTTAAATTATTGCCAAAAATATAATGTGCCAAATATTTTAAGTTATTATTTATTTTTTTGTTGTTTTATTACTTTTCTGTGTTTTATAATAAATTGTCCTTGATCATTCCAAACAGTACAAGTATTAAATAACTTGTCACCATCTTTTTCTGGAATTGTACCACCAATAACATAAATTCCATTATCTTTTGCAGCTTTTGATAATTCAATTGATGTTTCACCTCCAGGTATTTCTTCTGCATATTTTTTAAAATGTTCTGTTGATTGTATAAATTAAAAACAATATTCATCATCATTATTATTTTTTTAAAGACCAAAAATTAATTAATAATTTATTTTAAACTAACGTGTTCCATATGGTGAATTAAAACATTCTGGTAATACAACAATATCTGCATTTAATTTTTTAGCTTGTTTTATAAATGATACTGCACGTTGAATATTTTCAGACTTATCAGTGCCAACAGAAAGTTGGGCCAGGGCCAATTTAAATGCTGTAAATGGTAATAAAAAATTAATAATGCAACTGGATGTCTTTTGACTTTTGAATAAAAAATATATGTAAAAAAAAAATACTAAATAATTAAAATATAAATTTAAATATTATTTACTTGACATTGCTCTTGTTCCAATAATGTTACTTATAATATTGGAGTAAGTTGTTCTTAACATTATGAAAATCGACAGGTTATGTTTTGATAATAACATCCAATAAAAATATATAATCAAAGTTTATAATTATTAATTTCACTGCAATCATCATCATCATCATCAATCATCATGCAATTATGCAATGACTTTTTGTCACAAAAAAAAAAGGCCTGTATTATTGGAAATATAAATTTTAGAATCATCAAGTGGTAAGTTAAATAATAACTTTAATAATTTAATTAAACAATACAAATCAACATTTTGATTATTTAAATTTTTATTCATTTTTTATCTGTTGACTGGACAAGCAATTTACTGCTTACTGTTTTTTTTTTATCATTCTTTTTAATTTATTTTTACAGTAGATGATAATCTTTGTTACCTGTCTTTACTATTCATTCAGATAATTAAACAATATTAGTTTTATTTTTTTAGTCTTTTTAATATATAATATTGTTATACTTAACATTGAATATTTTTAAATTCATCAGTGCCAAAATCAAGTTGGTCTAGGGCCAATTTTAATACTGCAAAAAGTTAAAAAAATATATAGAAACTAGAAAAATAAAATGTGAATGGATTTTGATCCAGTGCCAGATAATTTTTGAGTAACACTTAAAAAATTAGAAAAAAAAATAAATCAAATTATTTTAAAAATTACTTGACATTGCTGCTATTTTAAATTTTCTTCACAGAAAATTATTAGCTAAATTATAAATATTGACAGGTATGTCATTTTAACTTTTTAAAATCACAATGATAACACTTAAGTATCACAAAAAAATATGTTTTTATTATTGCTAAAAAAAAAAAAAACTTTAATTTAAATTATAGTTTGACGTATTACCATCTTACATTTATTTTTTAGGTAAATTATTCTTCATTTTTTTGTACAATAATATCACTCAGGATCTTGATCGTTTATGTTTTCTGCTATGTTTTTTTTTTTCTGGTGTTTCAGAACGATCTCTTTTATCTCTTGTACGTTCACGATCTTTTTTTTTACTTTTTTTATTGGTATATTTTGATGAATCTCTATCATGATGTCGACTTTTTTTCTTTGATTTTTTTTCTCTATAATTATTTTCACTGTCTGTTGATGATTTTCTTTTTCTATTTTTTCTATCTGTATCACTACTATCATTATCTGAATCATATTTATTTGATTTTTTATTTAAATCAATTTTAGATGTATTTTCAGTTTTTTTTCTTGATTCATCTTTTGATGATTTATTTTTATACTCCTCATATTTTGATGCATCTACAAGCAGTTGTGATGAAATCTGTATTAATTAATTTGAACATTTAAATTACGTTTTTTTTTTATTTAAAAAAAAAAAAAAACAAAAAAAAAACTTATTAAATATATTTATATACTTACTCAGTACTTTTGCATTTTTAGTATATTCTGTTTTTGTAACTGGTTCAACAATACCAGCAATAATAGACACTGAATTACCAGTAAGACCTAGTTTAACAATTATTCTTCCTGCATCTTCATCAAAACCTTCAACTTGTCCATAATTATGATTATATTTACCAGCTAATATTTTAATATAAGCACCAACAATTAATTTTAATTCTTCTTCTTCTTTTGTTTTTGGTTTTGTATCATTTTTTTCATTCATTTTTATTCGTTTATCAGCACCTAAACCCATTCCTTTTGGTCTCATCATTTCTTCAGGATTTCTTATTGGTATACTAAAAATATAAAAAATAAAAATTTAATTATAAATTCATTATCATTAAATAAAAAATTATATTTATTATATAATTTATAAATTACTTTTTACTTGTTGCTTCATCAAAACCCATACCACGTAACAATGCAAATCCATATTGTTCAATTGGTATATTTTCATAATCATCCAGAGTTGACTGTAAAAAAAAAAAAAATAATTAATAATTTATTTAATGTTTTGTTTATTAATAATTTATTTATTTAGTACCTCTTGTGCACCAATTAAATTATTTTGTTCATTTATTGGTACTGTAAAATCTTTTTTAATTTCATTTTGTCCAGCTTCATTTGTTTTTGAATCTTGAAGAATTTCTTGTTCAGCCATTTCATCCAAAGAAAGAGGTTTTTTTTCAATTTCTGGTTCTTGTTTTATTTTTGATACATCAATTAAATTATTATCAACAGATGAATTACCATTTTGATCGTCAAAATTTGGTTCTTTTTTTATATTTAATATTTTTTTTTTATCTTTTGGCTCATAAATATCAGCATCAACTTTATTAAGTATTCTATCATGCCATGTTTTACCACCTTTCATTGGTATCACCAAAACATTGTCTTTTTTTTCTCCACCAACATCACCACCACTGTAACATAATTTAAAAAAATACTAATCAGAACAATCAATTTATTCTTCATATAAAAAATAAACAATATAACTATTTATATTAAATTTAATTAAATTAAATAATAAATTTATTTAGAAAAAGTAATTACCCAATAATTTTAATTGATTGATCATCAAGACATTTTATAAAATCAACTTTTTCACTTTGTTGTGGTACAGTATTTTTTAAAGGTGCTTTTTTTAATGTTTTTGAAAAACCAAATGATATTTTTTTTCCTTCTTGTGACATTTTATTGTTATTTTAAAAATAATAAATTAATTTATATAAATAATTTTATTTTTTATTATTATAAACATACTATTAAATGTTTTTAATTTAAAATATAAACAACGTCTAACATACGTTTATTTTTAACAACAAAAAAAGTACAACAACAATAGAATGTTTGTCATATATTTGGAGGTTAAGGTTCTAATAAAATAAATAGATAAAATTGGTATTCATTTGATCGACATATGATAAACAAATTTTAAAAAATAAAAAAATTCAAAAATGAATTTTTCACATTCATTTTTTCCAGGAAAATTTAAAAAAAAATTACAATATATCGTTATGTATTTATAAATAAATATTTCGAGAAAAAAAATATCAATTAATTGACTAAAAAAAATTGTCTCAAATGTATAAATAGATCTATAAAATTAAGCAAAAATTTGAATCACTAGACCAATAAATATATTTACTTATTTTTTAAAAATAACATGATAATATAAATTTTTAATAAAATTAATTATATAACTTAAAAAATTAATTAAAATACAAAAGTTTTCCATTTTATCTCTAGCTGGACTCAAAATTACTTTGTAAATGTATTTTTACAATATTGCATATTATTTTTTCATTGTTATATTAATATATATATTTCCCCTACTATATTTTTAAGTTAATAAAAAAAAAGGGTATATATAAAAGTTAAAAAATAAATAAATAAACAAGCTATATATCACGTTTTGGGCGCATGCGTGACCTTGTGACAAGGTGACCGTTTTCAACTTGTACATTCAAGAGGGGATCATTTCTGGTCTGAGCCAGACACTCATCGCACTTGTATTAAATTAATTTTCATTAAATTCATTTGATACATAAAAGTGTAACAACATCATAAATATTGTTTAATATATTTAAAATTAAATATAAATAAATAAAAGTGATCATATCATAAAGAGTGATCATCATCATCATCATCATCATGTCATCAAAAGATACTGATAATGAAAAAAGAAAACAAATATCTGTACGAGGAATTGTCGATGTTGTTAATGTGACTAATTTTAAAAAAACATTTAACCGGCATTTACATTATACTCTTGTTAAAGATCGTAATGTTGCAACATCAAGAGATTATTATTTTGCACTTGCACACAGTGTCAAGGATAATCTTGTTTCAAGATGGATCAGAACACAACAACATTACTATGAAACTGATCCCAAGGTAATATTAAATTTTCTTATAAAAAAATTATATTTTTCTATATATCAAAAAATAAATATCTTAAATTAAAAACAAATTTTTTTTATTAGTTTAATTGAGTTTTTTTACTGAGAGACTATTTGACCTTGGCCTCGATCATTTGAAGATTGAAGTCATGACAATTGAGAACATATATTTCTTGAGCCACTTAATGTACGATAATAGATCTATTGTCAATTTACAATACTATAATCATCAAAAAATATATGTTTATAAATTATCTTGTAATATTTAAAAATTTTATCATATAAATTTGTGATATTTGTTAAAAAAAAATATCAAAGATATTTTAAAATTATAATTATATGATTTATTTATAATTTTTATTCTAATTATTATGAAATTAAACCGGTAATTTATTATTATATTAAAAAAAAAAATAATATTTCTTATCATATAATATTTTTATCTATAAAAGAAGAAAATATATTTAGATATTGTTCAAATAACAAGTAGCAAAGTTCAATGAAATAATTATTTTAATAAAATAATTGGATATTGTGAAATTACATTAGACTTTGATTCAATATTAATTAGTTTTGTTTTAGATAATATTAATATTATTAAGATAGTATATACAAATTATTTAAAATTTATTTAATAAACAAATTGATAATTTATAAATATTATTGAAGCCAAAAATTATGATAATTATTTAAAACTTTGCCAACAATATTTGGCTATTATGAAAGACCCTATAATTTAAATCTATAGATTATTTATTTTTTTTAAAACGCATATTATGGTTTTTTTTTTTTTTTTTTAAATTTGTTACAAAAATAAATTAATTTTTTGTATTCTAATTTTGGATTGTTTTTTATTTTTATTTTTATTTTTATTTTTATTTTAGAGAGTTTACTATTTGTCATTGGAGTACTATATGGGAAGAAGTCTTCAAAATACAATGATAAATTTAGGCATCCAGGGTGCATGTGATGAAGCAATGTATCAGGTAAAAGAAAAAATAAATAAATAAATAAATTGTTTTAAAACAAATAGTACAAGTATTTGAAAAAAAATAATAATAGTGTTTACAAATTTAAATAAATTCAATAAATTACAGATGGGATTGGATATTGAAGAACTTGAAGAACTTGAAGAAGATGCAGGTTTAGGTAATGGTGGTTTAGGACGTCTTGCAGCATGTTTTTTGGACAGTATGGCAACACTTGGTCTTGCTGCTTATGGTTATGGTATTCGTTATGAATATGGTATATTTGCACAAAAAATAAAAAATGGTGAACAAATTGAAGAACCTGATGATTGGCTTCGTTATGGTAATCCATGGGAAAAAGCACGTCCTGAATTTATGCTTCCAGTTAATTTTTATGGTCATGTTATTGATGCACCAGAGGGTAAAAAATGGGTTAATACACAAGTTGTATTTGCAATGCCATATGATAATCCAATACCTGGTTATAAAAATAATCATGTTAATACATTACGTTTATGGTCAGCAAAATCACCAATTGAATTTAATTTAAAATTTTTTAATGATGGTGATTATATACAAGCTGTATTTGATCGTAATTTAGCTGAAAATATAACAAGAGTATTATATCCAAATGATAATTTTTTTGAGGGTAAAGAATTACGTTTAAAACAAGAATATTTTATGGTTGCTGCAACATTACAAGATATAATACGTCGTTATAAATCAAGTAAATTTGGTTCACGTGATCATCATAGAACTGATTTTGAAGAATTTCCAAATAAAGTTGCAATACAATTAAATGATACACATCCATCATTAGCAATACCAGAATTAATGAGAATATTAATTGATGTTGAAGGTTTATCATGGGAAAAAGCATGGGATATTACAACAAGAACATGTGCATATACAAATCATACTGTATTACCAGAAGCATTAGAACGTTGGCCAGTATCATTATTAGAAAGTATATTACCACGTCATTTACAAATTATTTATCATATTAATTTTTTACATTTACAAGAAGTTGGTAGTAAATTTCCTGGTGATTTTGATCGTCTTAGAAGAATGTCACTTATTGAAGAAGATGGTGATAAACGTGTTAATATGGCACATTTATCAATTGTTGGTAGTCATGCTATTAATGGTGTTGCTAGATTACATTCAGATATATTAAAAGCAACATTATTTAAAGATTTTTATGAATTACATCCAAATAAATTTCAAAATAAAACAAATGGTATAACACCAAGACGTTGGTTATTATTATGTAATCCAAATTTATCTGATATTATTGAAGAAAAAATTGGTAGTGATTGGACAGTACATTTAGAACAATTACAACAATTAAAAAAATGGTCAAAAGATCCAAATTTTCAACGTAGTATTGCTAAAGTTAAACAAGAAAATAAAATGCGTCTTGCTGAATTTTTAGAAAAAGAATATAATGTTAAAATTAATCCAGCATCAATGTTTGATATACAAGTTAAACGTATACATGAATATAAACGTCAATTATTAAATTGTCTTCATATTATAACACTTTATAATCGTATTAAAAAAAATCCACAAGCACCATTTGTTGCTAAAACAGTTATGATTGGTGGTAAAGCTGCACCTGGTTATTTACTTGCTAAAAAAATTATTAAATTAATATGTTCAGTTGCTAATGTTGTTAATAATGATCCAATTATTGGTGATAAATTAAAAGTTATTTATCTTGAAAATTATCGTGTTACATTGGCTGAAAAAATTATTCCTGCTGCTGATTTAAGTCAACAAATATCAACAGCTGGTACTGAAGCATCTGGAACTGGAAATATGAAATTTATGGTAATTATTTATTTATTTATTTATTTATTTATAATTATAGGTATATTAATAAAATATTAAATTTATAAATTTATTTATTTTTTTATTTTAGTTAAATGGTGCATTAACTATTGGTACACTTGATGGAGCTAACGTTGAAATGGCTGAAGAAATGGGCAATGAAAATATATTTATATTTGGTATGACTGTTGATCAAGTTGAAAAATTACAACAACGTGGTTATAATGCATGGGATTATTATAATAAATTACCAGAAGCAAAACAATGTATTGATCAAATAACTGGAGGATTTTTCAGTCCAAATAATCCTCATGAATTTCAAGATATTGGTGATGTATTGATGAAATGGGATAGATTCCTTTTACTTGCTGATTATGAAGATTACATGAAAACTCAAGATCGTGTCAGTGAGGTATATCAAAATTCATCAAAATGGACTGAAATGGCTATTAATAATATTGCATCATCTGGTAAATTTTCATCAGACAGAACAATTGAAGATTATGCTAATGAAATTTGGGATGTTAAACCAACATGGAAAGCTCTTCCAGATCCTCATGAACCACGTGATGTTTAAATGATTTTAATTTTCATTAAACAAAAAAAAAAAAAAACGATTTAATATCAAATGAATACTCACTATCAATTAATATTAATAATTAATTAAATATTTATCAAATGAAACAAAAAAAAAAAAAAAAACAATAACAATAACAATTTCTTACTCTTTGAAGTAAAAGATTAATTATTAGTTTTCCTTATTATTATTATATATAAATATCTCATGTCTTGTTTATTATAAAAACAAGACATTGATGATATTTTAATATTGATATATATATATTTAAAAACTAAACCTTTATCTGGTTTATATAAATTGATAAAAGTAATTTTTTCTTATCAATATTTTTAAAGGAAAATTATTTAAATCATGTAACTAGTGATTGGTTTTTTTTTTTCAATTTTACATGTTTGTTTATTAATATATTGCTCAATAATAAAAAAATATAAACAACAATAAAAATAAACTACAAAAAAAATAAACAAACAAATTAATCAAATTGATAAACAAAAAATTATTTACCAAAGTTTATCACTGTCTACATGCAGATGTGTTCTAAAAAAAAAAAAATTTACAAAAAATCTAAAAACAAACCTGCCAATAAAAAAACTATATGCAATTCTACTTAAAATAATATCAAAAATAACTTTAATACTCAAAGTCTCAATAATAAAATTTTTTAAAAATATATATATATTTACATAATATTAATTATGTCATTAAAAATTTTTAAAATCTTTAACAAAAAATTAATATTTGATATACAAATTTACAGTAAAAATATATATATATATAATATATAAATGAAAATTGAATAAAAATTTATAATTGTATAAAGTAATTTTTTAAAAATATATGCATTGTTGAATAAATTTGCATTGTGTTTATTTAATTTAAAAATATTTTTTAATTTTTTTCGATAGAAATTTTTCCTATAAGTATATCTTATTTTTTTTCTACAGTGATTATATCAAGTTTAAATTAGATTGACCACATGTGTGTATGACATCATCACAACCAGACTACGTATTAAAAATATATTATTTAAATAAATATGTGTTAGTGACTTATCAACAATGTCAGATGCCAAACGAGATCAGGCATTTCGTAATTTTTCTTATGCTGATGATGATGCTATAACAATAGTAAGTTTAATTATTTGATAATATATTAAATAAGTATAGTGTTTAAGGAACCATATCTATATAATTATAAATAGAATAATTACAAAATATAATGTTATCAAATAAATATAAAATCAGTGTAAACGTAATCGAAATTTTTATTTCTACAGTGTGTCGTTAGAGGGAGAGTGTCACTGATAAAAATAGTAATAGAAATAAATTTCTAGTAGAAAAAAAAATTAATATATAAATTTATTACTATTAATAAAACATGATAATAAAATTAATTTATTTATCAATTTTATTATTTTTTATATGAAAATAATTATATAGATTTATATTTATTAATAATTTTATAAACAAATATTTAATTAAAATTATTTATATTATTACATTTTTATTTAAGAATGAGGCATGTCCACTTCAACTCAAACCAACAACAACAATTATTATACTTGGATATGTTCCAAGTCATGCTAAAAGGTAATAATTATTTATTTAATTAAAAAAAAAATAATTTTAATATTTTAATTTTTAGTTTTTCAATAAATTTGATATGTCAATCTACTGGAAATATTGCATTTCATTTAAATCCACGACTTGATCGTGGATATGTTGTTAGAAATTCAAAAATAAAAGGATATTGGGAAGATGAAGAGACTTGTTCATCAGCATCATCAACTGGATATGTATTTAAACGAGAATCATATTTTCATCTTATAATATTTTGTGGTCCAAAAGAATTTCAGGTAATGAATTTAATAAATAATATATTTTTTATGTATTAATTATTAATTTATAATTTTTTTCTTTTCATTTTTAAAGATTTGTGTTAATGGAGAACATTTTTGTACATTTAAATATCGTATTTCTTTGGAATTAATAACACATTTTGAATATGATGGTGATGTGGAAGATATTCGTGCACGTATTACAAATTGTGATATTTATCCAGATTCAAAAATTATTAAAAATTATAAAAATCTACAACTGACTGATCAAGTACCATTATTAAAAAATTTAACTGTTCCAGTTAATATTAGTCTTGTTGAAAATTTTAGACAAGGTGGAACAATATTTATCAGAGGCAGATTAAAACTACTACCTCATTCGTAAGAATATATTATTTTAAATTATAAATAATAAATATATATATAATTGTAATATTATTTTTTATATTATTTATTTAGTTTTACTATTAATCTTCAACAAGGACCACTTATTTATCCTCATCCAGAAATAGCACTGCATTTAAATCCAAGATTTTTATTTGGTAATCGTCCATCATGTGTTGTGATGAATTGTTGGACAAGTGGTTCATGGTGTCTTGAAGAAAGACATGAAGGACATTTATCTTGGGGACCTGGACGTGATTTTTTACTTACGTAATTATATTTATAATTATTAACAAAAATTGTATATATTTATTTGTAATTATTTTCATTTTATTAAATTTATTATTGTATTTTTTAAACAGAATTCGTTGTGATTATGATACTTATGTCATCTGGCTTGATAATAAAATGATTGGAGAATTTAGACATCGACTGGAACCATCAATTATTGATACTATAAGTATCACTGGTGATATTGTTCTTCATCAAGTTTCTCTGGCTTTTAATGATTAAAAAAATTTAAACTATTTAATGCCAAAATGAAAAAAAAAAAAAAAAGAAAAACAAATTTATATTATCTTTCAAAAGCTAGATTTTATATTTACATTTTATTTATTTCACTTGCACTTTTTTCTAATAATATTTTATAAATTCAATACGTTAAACTAGTCAAACTAGATTAATTAATATTATTGTTATTAAAATAACAAATTAAATGGCCTTTAATGTATAAATCAAAATGAGAAAATTGATTATTAAATCAAAGCACTGGGAAATATTTTTGTTAAATAATATATATAAAAATATTTTTTCATATTAATTAATATATATAAAATAATAACATGAATATTTAAAAAAATATTTTTAATTGTCAAATATAATTTTCATATTGAAAAATAAATTATAAATTTAATGATTGTTAAAATGTTTAAAAAATATATGTAAAATAAAATATACATCGTTAATAATTAAATAATTTTTAAAATAATAATTTCATAATTCCTTATTTAAAAAAATAATGTAAATTTTATATTTAAAAGATATTAAAAACGACAACTATCATAATGTTATTTTAATAATAATGATAAGCTACTGATGATTCATTATCATATTAATATGTTTAAACACGACAGTTTGATAGTTAACAGCCAGTCGTCAACAAAATCACATTAGTCACAATATTATTAATTTTATTTATTAAAAAGTTATTAAATAATGTCAATAAATCATCGACTAGCAGCATTAAAAAATTTTTTACATCAAGATGATGAAGCTGTACCAATTGTAAGTAATAAATTTTCAATATTTTCTATCAAATTTTAATAAATAAATAAAATACCAGTAAAAAATTGATTAATTTTTTAAGACAATAATTTAATGATAAAAAAAAAAAAAAGAAAAAAAAAAGAAAAGAAAGAGAATGTGTCAATGAATATCAAGGAACAAATTTAAATTATACATGTTTTTTTTTGTTATTCAAGACGGTTCATGCCAAAAATTTTTATAAAAACGTTGACAACTATCTATGTATGTTTATTTAAATTAAAAAACATATTAATTATAATTTATTAAAATATCAAAATATTTATATGTTGCAGCATGAGCCTTCATTTAATTTTAGTACAGTTATTAATTTAAAACCAACATCAGCAATTATTATTATCGGTTATGTGAAAAATAAATGTAAAAGGTAATTAATAAAAACTTTAATTTATAATTATTGTAAAATTAATTTATAAAAATATTTTATTTATTTATATATATTTAAAAAAAAAAAAACAAATTATATAAAACATCTTGAAGTTGCTTATATAATTATATTGATGTTAAATTGTCTCGAAACAAATGAACAGATATTTATATTAATTAAAAAAAAAAAATGATAAACTGTTTGAAGAAAAAATTTATGTAGTTGGCTTTGAAAGAAACAATCATGGAAGTCAAGCAGCAATAAAATTATTTACATTTATTATATTTTTTTTTCTGTTTTATTTAAAAAAAAAAAAATAGTTTTTGGATAAATTTGGGATGCGAGTCAACTGGAAATATTGCATTTTATTTAAATCCTCGACTTGATCGTGGATATGTTGTTAGAAATTCATTTATCAAAGGACGTTGGGGTCGTGAAGAAAATTGTTCATCAACTAAATTTAATATTCAACGACAAACATACTTTCATATTATAATTTTTTGTGGCCCCAATGAATTTCAAGTAAGTTTTATATTTTATTATTTTTTTAATTGAAATATTATTATAAATTTTATTTTTAAAGATTTCTATTAATGGAGAACATTTTTGTTCATTTACATATCGTATACCTTTGGATTTAATAACAAATTTTGATTATGAAGGTGATATTGAAGATGTACGTGCAAGAGTTACTGAACTTTGCATTTATCCAGATCCAAAAATCATTAAAAATTATAGAAATATACAATTGACTGATAAAAAACCACTTTTAGATAATTTACATGTTCCAATTAATATTAATATATTTCAAAATTTTAAACCAGGTGCAACTATTTTTATCAGAGGCAGATTAAAACTTTTACCAAATTTGTAAGTTGATATTTGTTTAAAATCATAAATTGAAACTAATTATTATTAAATAATAATTATATTTTATTTTTTAAATTAGGTTTTCTGTTAATTTACAAAAAAGCCAACTTATATTTCCAACTCCAGATATAGGATTGCATTTTAATCCAAGATTTCGTTATGAAAATCGTCCAGCATGTATTGTTATTAATACTTTTATCAATGGATTTTGGGGTTGTGAAGAAAGATATAATAAAAATTTACCCTGGTGTCCTGGACGTGAATTTTTACTAACGTAATAACTTGAAATATTTATTATTGATTTTAAATATAATTAAAAATATATATATATTGTTTTTTAATCAACAGATTTCGATGTGAATATGATAAATATTTGATGTGGCTGGATGACAAATTGATTAGTGAATTTCAACACAGAATGGATCCATCAATTATTGATACACTACACATAACTGGTGATTATGTTATTCACCAAGTCTCCCTGGCTTTCTATGACTAGAAAATTAATTATCCAAAAATAGAAAAAAAATCATAAAATCAAGATAAAAAAAAATTATGTTTAAAATTAGGGTAATTATAAAAGTCTCTTTTTGGATGGATTTACTTCCTTCAAGTCAAGTTTAATCAAGTTCTGAATCTCCGACAGTTTGGAGTATTTTTTTTTTAATGTATATTTTTTTTTTCTTCCGATATTTGAAAAGAGACTTTTAAAATTATCTCAAATTTTTTAACTAAGAAAATAAGAAAAAAAGAAAAAAAATATTTTTTATTAAAAACAAGAATTTTCGTTTTTTTTTTTTTTTTGTTTGTTTTTTTTTTCTATGTATATCAAGATTTAATTTCAAGTGTTCATTTTAATTGTTTTTTTTTTAATTTAAATTTTTTTTCCTTTTCGTTAATAAAATATTTTTTTTTTTAAAAAAAACTTTGTTGATATCATTTTTTAATGATTACTTTATTTTATTATAATTTTTTGAAAAATATATAAATTATTTATTTTTGATTTACTAAACAATTTTCATTTGAAATATTAATTGGTAAATTAATTTTTATAAATATATTGAGGTCATGCAAAATTATATAATACTTATGATATATTATCATTTGATTGATCTATATGTAGGATAACATGATTAATTTAAAAAATATACGTATATTTATAACAATTTTTAGAATTTATATTATTAAATTTGATTATTATTTTAATATTTATTTATGATGAATCATTTTTAATAATATATTTCCAATCTTTGACTTGTTTTGTACTTAAAATATGTTCACAGCCACTTTCTTTTTTTAATTTTTCAATAGTCCAATCTGGATGATCATTAGCAAGATTAATAATTTTTATTTTCATTTCTTGTGGTACATATACTCTTAATAATGTATCAATTTTTTGTACATTTGATTCAATTTTTAAATCATGAATATTACCAGTTATTTTATATTTTTCTTTAAATGCAAATCTCCATGCATCACTTGCTATAAATTTTAAATTATCAAGCATTAATACTTTTTTAGCTTCAACACCCCAATCTTTTATTTGTTGATTTGTTATTTTTTTATTTTGTTTTTTATAATCAATACATTTTTCATAAACCCAATGATTTAATAAACCAATCATATCACGACGTGTACCACCTCTATTTAATTGTTTTTCCCAACGTTTTAATACTGAATGTTGAATCATATTTTTAAGTCCAAAATGTTTACTTAATTTTGTTAATGACCAAGATGGATTTTCTTTTGCCATTAATACTATTTGTCGTTTTATTTCAAATGGAATATCATTTGTTATTTTTGTTTCAAGTGTTATAGTTTCATTTTCATTTAATTCTTCATTATCGTTTTTATTTTTATTTTTATCATTGTTTTTCTCTTTATTTATATTTTTTCTTTCACTTTTGTTTTTATTTAAACTAGTTTTATTAATTTTTTTATTGTTATGATTACGTATTCTACAAGAAGTTCTGGTACTATTTATATTTTTTTTTAATTTTATTTGACGTTTTTTTTTTAAATTTTTTTTATCTGTAACAAAATTTAAATATTAATTTTTTAACTGTTAAATTATTATTTAAAAAACAAAACTAATATTTGATATAATATTTATTACCATCTTTTGATAGTTCATCCAATTGTATTTCTATTTTTAATAAATTTTCAGGATTAATTATTTCATTTTTTGCTAACACATCTTTATTATCAATTTCTTCATCTTGAATAAGTACATCATCATTTATAACTACAGTAGAATTAAAATTTTTATCTTCTGTAATGTCTGGATCATTAGAAATAAGCAGAGGATCATAAATTTCACCTGAAAGTTTTTTTTTTTATTAAATTAAATAAATTTTTATACAAAAAATAAATATCATAATAACTTGTTGATGAATATCATAACTTACTTTGTTTAAATCTCTTGTTATTAGGATAATTAAAATGACTTGTTGTTTTATTTTTTTTAAATGTAATTTTGTCTGAATGAGATGTCATTTGAGAAATTTCTTGTTGTTCATTTAAATCAGTATCAAAAACAAGATCATCAATGTCATGGAAAGAATTATCATCTTGACAAAATTTATATTCTATATCAGATTTTTTATCTACAATTAAATCAACATCAGATTTTATGATGTTATCCATTATTGTCATCATGGCTTTATACATATTGTGACCATGAGTTATTGATAAATCAGAATATAAATTATTTTTTCGTTCACTTAAAAAACAATTTGCATTTTTTAAAAGTTCCCAACAAATATTAAATGAATCAGTAAATAATTCTTTATTTTTTAATTTTATATTTTGACTTTGATTAATAGTTGTCATCTCCATTATAAAAAAAAAATAACTTTGAATAATTTTTAACTCTTAAGTAATTGTTTACTTTATTTATTTTGACGTGAGATTGTTTGTAAATATTTTTTTTTATTGATGTAGTTTTTTACCACAGTGGCGTTATTTACAAATCGCTTATTGTATTCACGCCCTAAGCTTTAATTTTTTTTTCTTTTTTTTTTTTTTGCTAAAAAAGAAAATTCAAATGACTTAAAAATTTAATAGTAAAAAAATTATATTTTATTATTTTTAAAAAGATATGTTCTTTAAAGATTTTCATAATTAATTTGTTTACTAATTTTCGTGATTATATTGAGGTCATCAGTAATTTGCATTCGATTATTTTTGGATCAATGAGAATAACAGACAACATCCGACATATATCTTGATGGATTAAAAAAAAAAATAAATTATAAGTATATGATTACGGAAATTAGTTTATTGAGGAAAAAAAAATTAAAATCAATAACCTTTAATTTATTTCTTAAATATATTTTATACTTATTTAATAATTATAAAATACACAAGATGAATAAAAATAATGACACAATAAAAAATACTCCCCAAACTTCTGAAGCTTCATCAGAGAGTGTATAATAATATTTGTATTTTAATTTTTTATATTAATAATATATTGTGATTTTTATTTATTTATTTTTTTTTTTTTATAAAAAAGAATTTTTCTTCACGAAGATCATCAAGTTTAAAATCACGAAGACCAAGTTTTTTAACTGATCGACGTATTTCTGAAGATGAAGCATTGAGAAGAGATGAATGGCTTCAAAGAGCAAGAATAAGTTTTAATAATCGTCTTAATGCTAAAATATTACATGAAGTACAATTTTCAAATGATTTTAATGGTCTTTATTGTGCTAAATTTTCACCATCTGGTGATGTTATTGCAACAACATTTGGAACTGGTGGTATTCAAGTAAATTTTTTATTATTATTTATCAATAGTTGTATTTTTTTTTTTTTTAAATAAGAAATTTAAATTTTTTGATTTACAAATTCAGGTTGAATTTTTAGATCATTATATTTACCAGATATATTGTATATCCCTTTGAATTTAGCATACCATTTATCACTTGCTGAAAATCTTAAATGTCCAAACATTAATTCTTGTTTTGCTTCAACTCCCCAAGATCTTATTTTAGTATTTGTAATTTTTTCTCCTTTTAAATAATTATCAATAC
Source organism: Lysiphlebus fabarum (assembly GCA_011426435.1). Classification (NCBI taxonomy): domain Eukaryota; kingdom Metazoa; phylum Arthropoda; class Insecta; order Hymenoptera; family Braconidae; genus Lysiphlebus; species Lysiphlebus fabarum. The sequence continues at coordinate 632,884 of WSYQ01001031.1, forward strand.
ATTTATTATAAACCCATTCATTTAATAATTCCATCATTTCAGAATTATTTATTTCATTATCTATTTCCAAATCTTGAGATTGAGATAAATTTTTTTCTTCTTTTATTTCATTTGTTGGATTTTTTTTTTTTTGTGAAATTACAGTTGTTTTTGTTTTATTGTCACAATTTTCATTTTGATTTAATTTTTCATCATTATCAGTGTAATTATTTTTGTTGTCTTTATTACTTGGCTTATTAAACTTGGCTTTGATATTTTTTTTTTCATCATAATATTTTATTTGAGAAATCAATCCAGCAGAAGTTCTTGTGATTCTTGTGGTATCAATATTTTCAGTTGACTTGTTTAAATAGCTTTTATTTTTTTCATCAGATTCATCAACATTACAAGGATCTGTAAAAATTAAAATAACAATTAATTGTTATTAAAAAGATTATTATAATTTTAATTACCATTTTTAAATGTTTTTTTTAATTGTGTCATTGGTTTTGTGTTTTTTTTATCATTGATATTGACTTGATCATTATTAAATGTGTTCATCTGTTCATTGTTAGGTGATTCAATTTCATTACTTTGATTAGATTCACAAGTATCTAATACATTATTTTGAGTTGCTTCAAGTGACTGTATTAAATTCATTGGTATTTTAACATTCCATGTTTTATTATTTTCATTTTTTAAATCTTTTAAAGAATCATTAAGTAAACTTGTATCATTTGAAACTGAAATAGCGTTGTCCAAATAAAAAAAATATTTATATTTAACTATGAGAATATTATTTTAATTTATTTAATTAAAAATATTAAATATAACCTACTTTTATTTGTTTTTTTAATAATTTTGTCTTGATTTTTATTTACTTTACTCAAAGGTTTTTCATCTAAAAATAAATTAATTAAAAATAAATATATAATATAATAAATTTAAATCAATAATTTATTTGTAAATATAAATACTTGGTTTAAATTTTTTTTTTGGATGTATAACATCAACAGTTGTATCATTTTTTTTAAATAAAATATTGTCTTGATTATTGTTAATATGATGAACCACTTTCTTGACTTGTTTTTCTTTACAATTAGCATTAAATAAATCATTATCATTTTCATCAAGATGTTTAGCAAATTTATAATTATCAGATAATTTTTTTTTAGCTGGAAATCTTTTTAAAATAGTGTTGGATTTATCAATTTTATCATTTTGATTATTAGATGTTATTATGCTATTCATAGCAAGCATCATAGCTTTGTACATTTTGTGTCCATTAACAATTGATAAATCAGAAAATGAATCATTTTCACGATCAGTTAGATAATAATCTTCTTCTATCAAGAGTTTTTTACATATATTAAATGAATCAGTGAATAATTCTTTATTTTTTAATTTAATTTTTTCATCTTGATTGATTGATGATGCTGCCATTGTTCAATAATTTATAATTTAACTGTTTTAATTACACTTTTTTTATTTTTTTCAATAATGGTTAATAAATTTATGTATTGATGAGTTGTTTTTTGATGAGATATATCAATCAACAGAAGAACGTTTTTCTTTTCTTTTTTTTTTTTGTAGGTTTTGTTTACATTTTGTTTTTATTATTACAAATTGTGTTCACCATATGATATAGTGGCGCCATTTGTAACTGAAAATTTATGTAAATATATTTATGTTTTTTATTGGAAAAAATAGAATAATAAAAAATTAAGTTTTTAAAATTATTATTATTAAATTTAGATTAGAAATGGAGAAACTGGTGCATTAAAAGCAACATTAAAAGGTGCATTACCAACATCATTACCAATGATGTGTTGTCGTTTTAATCCAATTTATGAAAATATATTTTATGCATCTGGTGCATGTGGAAATATCTTTTTATGTTCAACAGATACACGTGAATTTTCAAGATTTATTCAAGGTAAATATAAATAAATAAAATAAATATATAGGTATATTTTATTAAAAAATTTTGTAAATATATATTTTAATATTTATTTTTTTTTAGAGCCAGAAAATGAAATAAATACAATTGATGTTAATATTGATGGACAAAAAATAATTTCTGGTGGTAAAGATGCATCATTAAGAATATATGACAGTCAAACAGGACAATTAATTCATATTTATCAAAAAAATAAACATGAAATAAGTGCAGAAAAAGTTGAAAATTATCACAGAATGCGTATATTTTCAGTTAAATTTCATCAAACATATCCAGATTTGATAATAAGTGGTGGATGGGATGACACAGTCAGAGTAAGATACAGTAAATTCTACAAATATAATATCAATTTAACATATAAATTAATAATATTTTTTAACAGATTTGGGACATGAGAGTTGGCACTGGTTCTATAAAAGTAATAAAAGGTCCTCATATATGTGGCGATGCAATAGATGTCAGGGTAATAATTTATTTAAATATTTAATAATACAAATAAAAACTAAATCAAAATCAATTGAATAAGTTGTCAATTATTCCTAAAAGTATTTGTTTTAAAAATTAACAAAAAGAAAAAAATATATATTCTTGGCACTCATAAAATTTTGATGTATGTATTAGAACATGTTTTAAAATTAAATACTGAACTCACTCAGCCATCATCATCATCAGTTATTAATAAATAAACTTAAAAGCATCATTATTATATTCATGTCGTTTAAACATTGATTGTTATTTGACATGAATTATTATATAATATGTACATACTTATGTATATTTATTTTAATTATTTAGGAAAACAAAATATTAACAGCATCATGGCATGTACATAAAAGTTTACAAATATGGGATTTAACAAGTGGTCAAATAATTGATACAATTGAACCTGAAAATCGTCCAACAACATTAGAAGGAGAATTTTTTTATGCTGCACAATATTTTGATGGTGATCCATATGGTGAACATATTATTGCTGGAGGATCTGGTACTGGTGCTGTTGAAGTTATAAACATCATTACAAAACGAGTAATTAATATAAATTATTTATTAATTTTTTTAATAAATATTAATAAAAAAAAAAAACTTTATACTAGGTGGTTGGAAGTTTTGAAGTTAAAAAAGCAGTCTTGACACTTGACAGTAATCGTACGTCTATTGTTTTTGGTGGAATGGAGTCAATCATTCATCTGGCAGATTTTAGTTAAAGAAATAAAATACTCATTAACAAAAAAAATAAAAAATAAAAAAAAACAGCAACTACCTCTTGTTGTGTTTTTTTTTTCCTCAAGTAAATTAATTGCCGGGTAGTAGTATAATTTTGTGGATGTTTTAGTAAGTTTAAAGTCGAATGTCGAGTGATGCCAAAGTTAAATATAAAACACGGCGTCTAAACGTACCACAAAATTTTTACGTGAGAACACCAATCCTGGACCAATGGATCCAGGGACCAGTCTGTTCGTGCATCTCGGCGTAGACCGGCATTTTTTATAATCGTTTTAAACACTGTTAAAATCATCATATCAATACATAATTTACAATCGATATATTATTTTTAAAAATTAATTTTTTTGTGTTTTTTTTTTTTTTTTTCGATTTTGGAGTAATAATATTTTTATTGTTGGTTTAATAAAGTGCATTTTAATTTGTGACATATATAGTGAATTAAAACGAAATAAAAAAAAAATTAAAAATAAAATATCATTGAGTTAAAAAAAAAAAGTGAGGAGGCTTCAAAGAAGGTAAATTAATTAATTTAATATAAAATGTAATGTTTAAAGTTCGTCGACCGCAATTGCAATATTCTCGAAATGTCACTGAAAATTTTTTTAAATTTTGGCACGAATAACTAACAAGTTAAAAACGTGCTATGTGACGTAACAATCATGACAGATAAGATGTATATATATTATGAAATTTAAGAAAAAAAAAATAAATAAAAAAAATAGCTTTTTTTTTTTATTTTTCTATCAAGATATATTTATCACGGAAATTTCGTTGAAGACACGCACAAATTTCAAACTATTTCCGTTCGATTCGCTGGCAATTTTATTTTTGGAATTGCTAACAGTCCAACATGATTATTTCAGCTTAAATTGTACCATTAGTTCGATTTGTGATCACTTATGTTTTCAAGTAGCTATAATAAATATTAAAATATTAAAATCATAATAATAATAAGTACTTTGTATTAGATCAAATAGAAATAAAAAATTTAATTTATTGTATAAATACAAATAATTACTATAAATAATCAAATTTAATTGTTTTTTTTTTTTAAATTAATAAATAAAAATAAATAATTTTTATTGTAAAATAATAATTGTGTCACAGTAAATAAATTTAAAATATTTTAACGTAAAAAGAAGTCATGGGTGAATATTTTTCTGTCGGTTGGCGGTCTTGCTTGTGTCAAAATAGAAATTGTTCTAAATTTATACGGCCTACACTCCGGGTATCCACCATCCGTTCATCAGAAAAAATAAAAATATAAAAAAAGTTATTTTTTTTTGTTTTTTTTTTTTTAAATATTTTTTTAAACTATTTAAAATTATTAAATACCAATTTTCTATTATATTTTTTTTGTTTTTATAAATTTTTGATGTTTTAAAAATTTTTATGATATAATAATATGAAAAATTTATGAAAATTTTGTTTATTCTATTTTTTATTTTATTATATAGCTGACAGGAGGGATTGAAAAAATATAATTTTTTATTTTTAGTAACTAGAGTTCAAGTGTCGAGACCTCTGACAGCTGTCTATATGTATACAAAAAAAATCATTTAAATTTTTTCCAAAAAAATAATTAAAAACACATATGTCATTTAAATAAATAAAATAATAATTTAAAAAAAAAATTTATCATGTAATAAATATATCTGTATGGTACTTTATTTATTTATTATGTCTATATAGATTTTTTTTTTTGATTTAAAAATTTATTTTAATATGATGTAAGTTTGTTGAATAAATATAATTTACACATGTTCACAAACAAGATGACAAACTAATAAATATTTATTAAATAAGTACAAATAATCTTGTAAATTGATTGAGATCCTATTTCAAAAATTACTTGGCTTAAAGCCACTGTTAAATTTTACTCATTCGCAATGATTATTCTCTACATAAAACATAACATAAAATTTTATTGAATTAAATTTATTAATTTCAGCTATGCAGTTATAATATATAAATTAAAAATAATAAATAAAAATTAATAATAATTAAACGAGGAAGTGAAAAATGTCACAACAACCATCACGACCTCCTGGTAGTGGTTATGGACCACAAGGTTGGTCACCAAATCCAACTTCACCAAGTCCATTTCGTCCAGCATCACCATTTAATCAACAACAAAATCCTCATCATTCACATGGACGTTCAAGAGGTACAACAACACCAGTACATCATCCAATATCACCATTAACATATTCACATCCACATCAAGTTATACATCCAATGAGTCCAGTACCAATGGGTATGCCAATATCACCTGGTATGTCACCAGTATTTGGTTGTCCACCAGCTGGTTTTATTCAATGTCCAAGACCAAGATGGCCATCACCAATGACTCCAAATAATATTACACCAAGACCATATGTTTCTCAGGTAATTTATTTATTTTTTTTAATTTTTAATTTTTAATTTTTATATATGTATATATAATTTAATTTGATATAAAATTAATTATACAGAGTCCAATGGAATTTAATCAACAAAATATTGAAATACCAGAACGTAGTAATTCACCAGTACCATGTGCACCACCAGAATATTTAATAGCACCATATAGACCAGGTGATTATGAATATATTGGTGTACCACTGGAACCACCAATTGAAGATGAAGACAGTGGACCATCAACACGAGAGATCATTGCCAGTCAAAGTCAAGACTACGTTGATGAAAAATTGGCCGAGTATCAAGCTACAATTGCACATCTTCAAGGTCAGTTAACAACAAATCTCTTTTATTATTATTTTAATTCAATTATTTATCAATAATTTACAAGTAGACTTAACTTATTAATACTTATAAATAAAAAGAGAATTTAAATTTATATAATAATATGACCTTGATATATTTTTATTTATTTTTTAAAAAATTATTTCGTTAAATTTACTTTGAGTTGAGTTGATATTTATTATCAACAATAATACAAGGCTATATGTTAAAAAAAAAAAATGATATAATTTTATAATGATAATTATATAAAGAAGCTGATAATAAAAAATAAATTATGAATTATTATTTATGCAAGCAAATGTGATTTTGCTATGGTGGGAATAAATAATGGAGTAGACGTGTGGTCATTCGACAGACTTATTTATAAATAGAAATGACAAACACCTGCCACTGCCATTCATATATATTTACATTGTTCTATTTCCTCGTGATTATTATTTTCACTTTTATCCTTCGATATAATTACTTGTTTTATTATTTTTTTTAAATTTATTAATTTTAATTAAATTTTAATCTCCTTATTTGTTAATTTTATATTCAACTTTTTCAATGAAAATATTATTCTTCAATTATTATTTAATTTTATTTGAATATTTGAATTTTGTTAATATTAAAATTATTTTTGATGTAAGTGATCTCAATCAACAGGTCACAAAATACATTCAGACAAACTCAACGACATGCTAATATTATATTGAAATATTTTAACACAATAATTTTTGAAATTTAAGTACATGTGTTTATTTATTTATTTATTTCACGGTTAATTCAAGGAGACATGAATAAATTCATTCATGACATTACAAGACTATTTATCATATTAAAAAAAATTGAAAAAAAGTTATTTTTTTTTTTAATGTGGGCTAAAATGTTGACTTTTATTTTATGCCTCAACGTTGAATTAGATTAAAGGCCCATAAATGCAATCGCATTTCATTCGTCACGTTAAAACTAATTTGACATTGAAACTGTGTTTAAATTATTATAAAAAAAAAAATATCAATTGTTATTATTTTTATTTTCTTTATAAATAAAAAATAAAAATAAATAAATCATCTTGATAGATATAAAATGTAATTTAAATAAAAAATTTTCTTTGATGTTTTTTTTTTTATTTTTAAAAATCTAGTTGACAAGTATTTTTCTATGTCACTATTACAATGACGTAAATACATAAATGATACTGTGAAATAAAAGTAACATAAATTTAAGAAACATTACATAATCATGTCACTGAATAACCCAAATAAATTTAGAATAATAAATTTATATAAATTTGATAAAAAAAAAATATATATAAATGACTAAATTTCCAACGATAATTGTTACTTTAAAAATGAAAATGAAAATTAATATTTTATTATTTTCTTTTTAAATAATTATCATTAAAGATTAGAAGATAAAGAGGGAGTTATTTAGGTTGCATATAATCATGTTTATAAATTTTTATTTACATATATATACAACACATGAGTTTTATGAATTAGTTAGTGTAGTAATTGTTGCATAATCTTTGGCACAATGTTCATACTGTAAGTAAATTATTTGGAAATAAATTTGTGGGTCAATATACTTTTTGTATTTTTTAATAGACAAAATACTATAATTATATTTAAAGTTGAATAAACTAATATAATTTATGTTTATTTAAAATTTTAAGTAAAAAAAAAAAAGACAAATTTAATTTATGTTAAAAAATAATTAAAAAAAAAACATAGAAAAATATATTTCTCATTCATTAGTCATTAGTCAATATGAAAAAAAAAAAAAAAATTAATAATCTTGAATTTTTTTTCTTCTTGTTATAATGTTTTTAAAAGAGACATGATTTGTGATACTGGTTTTGATATTGTCTCAAGAGTAAGAGTCAATTGACAACATGATTAGATAAAATATATAAAAAATATAAAGACATATTAATACACTGGAATAAATATTTTTTAAATTATTTGCGTGATTGTGTGATTGTCACTAATCAACAGAATTTACATTTATATGATTCTTGATTACTTGAAAAATTATTTTAAATAAAAAAAAATAAATAATAGATAAAATAAAAGAATAATAAAATATGATTCTGTTTATTACAAAATTTAATGTTTGATCAAGTATTTTTTGTAATTGAAAAAAATAAAATAATAAAAATTTTAATAAACAAGTTTATGTTTGTGTTACATTGAAGATGATAAAATGCAATGAAATGTCTCATCCTGATTCAAGGATATTGTATGTCTATTGAGTGGGTGATATCCTGCGGCATAATATACCAACAACTTTGGTATAGTTAACAACTGTCGACTGGTATCATTTCTCATATACATTTACAATATTATACAACACATATGTATAAAAAATACTTGAGTTTATGTTTCATATACTGTTAAGCAGTATCGAACCGGTGCCCGAACAGGCTACACGTTTTATTTAATAAAAATATATACATTCCAATATAAAAACACGTTTTACATTCCACAATTATGTTAATAATACAATAATAAATAATAAATACTAACAATAATTTAATAGTATTGTTTTACAACAAAATAGCATCAGTTTATATTTTTTCTATCAGTAGAAAAATTACTATCAATTTTATAAAAAACGAAATTCGAAATAATTTCGATAGTAAAAAATAAAGAAATTTATAAATTGATGTTTAAAAAAAAAAACATTTTAACATTAAAATAAATATATATTAATTATTTTAATATATTGATAAGAGTTATTATTAATTTGGTTAATCGAAATATAAAATTTTGTACTATTTTATACTAAAATTATTAATAAATTTTTGATAAATTTTTTTAATTAAAATTTGTGTAGTTGTGACAGTGATAGTGGCTGTGTTTTAATAATATTATTATTAATATTAAGTGTTGATAAAATTATTTTAAATAATTATTGTTATTTTATTGTTAAAAAAAAGGATTTTTATAACAAAAAATATATTTGAATCAGCTGTTGACGTCAAGGGCAATGCTGTTTTATCAAGCCGGTTTTATTTTTCAACAATAAAACGTGTCTTTTTGTTTTTTTTTTTATGTTAAATCAACAATATTATTATATAAATTATTTATTAAATAAAATACAACACTAATTATTGTTAAACACATAAAAAAATTATATAATAAAAATTTAAATTTTTATTTGTTGACAATATGGTTGATGGGGACAACAGTATTTTTTTAACTCATTAAATTATAAAGTTAAAAAAAATAAAGAATAATAATGTCACGAGAGACCGCACCCATGAAAAAGGGTGCAAGTCCTGTTAATTCACCAGCAGGTGGTGACAGTCAAAAACCATCAAGTGCCAATATTATAAATAAAAATACAAATAAAAAAAGTCTTCGTGAAAAAGTAAATTTTTTTGAACGTATATCAAAAAATAAAGGATCAAGTACAGAAGATCTTGTTGATCAAAATGATACAAAATTATATCATAAAAAATCATCATCACATGCTAGTGATAGTTCATTTGAAGAATCATATGAACATTTAATTGATGAGGGTGAATTAAATGGTTCAAAAATTATAAAATATGAAAAAATAACATTAAAAAAAAGTAAAAAAGAAATAATAACATCTAAAATAAATAAAATATCATCTAATGAAATTTATATTGATGATGATAATTCAAATGATCAAAGACATGATTTACATTTATGTAAATCAAGTTCAATTGGATCATTTAATAAATTTTCATCAGATGAAAGTATATATAAAAAAGATTTAACAAGTAATACATCTGATGATAAAGTATCAACATCATCAGAATGGTATAATGATTATCGTAATCAAAATATACAATATTTATCACCAAAAAAAAATGATTATTTTAGAAGTAAAAGTCAATATGATGCACATATTGCTGAGGTTAAAGGTATACATATTATTTATATATTTTAAATTTAATAATTTTAATATAAAAAAAATTTAAAATTATATCATCAGTAAATATTATAAAAAATATTTAAAATAATTATAATAAATTAAAATTATTTTTTTTTTTCATTAATTAATCAATGAAAAAATAATAACAAAAATAATGATTTTAATTTATAATAATTTTGTTTGCATGATTTATTAATGATAAGTGTTTTGACGTTCTCACGTGTTAATAATATACATGCAAAATATATTTTCTACTGTTGAAATTTACACATTATTCAATTATCATCAAAAATAATTATAAAACAATTACAAATCAATTTTTTAATTGATATTGTTAAGTATATAATTCTTGACAAAAACATTTACAAATGATTATTATTTTTAATAAAATTTAAATTTATTAAAATAAAATATAAATACAAATTTATATAACAAATTAATTTATTTATATTTTATTATTCTCTTTGTAAGATAGCTATATGGTTAGTTAAAAAAAGGTGAAAATCATTTGACTTGTGTTAATATACACAGTGTTTAAAATGGATCGATCAAATGAAAAAAAAAAATAAATTAAAAGTAACAAAGTAACAAAGGGAATGAACCCTTACCTAAAACACATTTTGTTAAACTATATATCGTAATGTTATATTCAAGCAAGTTGTAAAATTTAAACGCGTGCTTCAAAGTTGCGTTCGTGTGTATTTGCACTTAACCATTTTGCTTCTGACATTAAAAAAAAAAAAAAAAAAGTTATTTATTTCAATTTTATTTTTATATAGAAAATTAGAAATAGAATTTATTTATTTTTTGAATTTTTGATTATTATATGATTGATGTATTTGAATTAATTTAATAAATTATTGCGTAATTATTTTTTTATATATGTCAGGGTCGTTTAATAATCTCAATCGTTCTGGATGACGTTATTTTATATTGTAACATGTATCGACTTGTAATCGATATGTATTACTTGAATAAAGTTTATTTATTTTTTTTATTTTTACAAGTTAGAATATTTCTATGACGAGATGTAAATGTATCGGAAATATATTGGAGATATTGTAATTTAAGATTTTTTAATATATAGGTATTGATTTTGTTTTTATTGTTTCTCATTTCATTATTTGTTTTAATAAAAATATGTAATTTGATATAAATTTATATTATTGGTATTATATTTTTAAATAATAATTTATATTAATATCCAAATATATTGATAAATAAATTTTTACGTAAATGGAAATATTTTTTTTTATAATCTGGATGATTAAATGATTATTGATTAGATTATACACCGAAATTTACCTTGAATTGATAATAAATTCTTCATCGTAAATAAAAAAAAAAGTAATTAACAATAATTCAAGGTGAAAAAATATTAATAGTAATTATTTTTTAATAGAAAAAAAAAATTTAATATATATAAAAAAAGATTTAAACAAATATTTAAAAATATTTAAATTAAATTCAATAAAAAAAATAGTAAAATTATTAAAGTTAGTAATAAAAAATTAAAAATTTAAATGGCAAAATAAATAAATTCACTGAATTAAATTCTCACGTCACTCATGCAAAATTATTTTTAAAATATATTTTTCAAAATTATGATAAATAAAAATAATAAATTGCATAAATAATTAAAAATGTCTTGGCTAGTTTTAAACAATAATCTGACTTCATCATTTCAAATTCTCAATATAAAACGTAAAAAAAAAATTTAAAAAAAAAAATGTTGAAGAAGAACTTGTCCTACATTTAATTGTATCTTCCTTCTCCCACTAAATATCCATCAGACAATTTTTTTTTAGTTTTATTTTTCTAATTTATTTTATTACTTTTTTTTTTAGACTCTCTTTTTTATACCGTTTATTTTCAATTCCCTCAACGAATAACGCATAAAAAAAAAAAAACCGCAGGCTGCATTTTACTTTCGTTTTAACCTTTAATATATTTTTTTTTAAATTTTATTTCTTTTTTTAAATAAAATGTTTATAATTTTTTGTGTTTATTCATTTTTTATTTATACTAAATGACGATGTATCTAAAAATATATTTTATAAAATTTTTTCATCATACACTTGACAATAAGGATACTTGAAACAATTTTTTTTAAAAAACTAAATTTATTCTCAATAAATATAAATAAAAGTTATATAACTATTTTTGACGTTAAAAAAATTAAAAAAAAAATGCGTAGGATGAATAAATTTATTCGTTGCCAATGGTATATATTTACCCTTTAATTTTGTCTTTTTTTTTTTTTTTTGCTAGCATAAATTAAATTTGATTAATTTATACAAAAAATATACTCGTAATATTCTCAGCAAAAATATCTTTATTATCTTTAACTTATTTTTTTTAAATTACAAAATAAAACCCTCGGAAATGACAAAATTCATTTAAAAAAAAATAATAAAATAATGACTGAATAGTTTTTTTTTTTATTGTTTAATTTATGTTTTCATTAATTCGGTTTTTTTATTAAAGCTTTGACCTTGATTTAATCACACCAACGTCCGGCTGCACCTCGCCAATATTTCACGGTCAATACTGACATATTTATCGGCTTTTTTTTATTTTTTTTTAAACAACAATAAAAGTAAAATATAATGTAATGAATGAACGTAATGCCTGAGCAATTTTTTCAAGTAAAAAAAATTGTAAAATCTCAATCAACAATATTGTATCAAAAAAAAATAATATTTAATTTAATTTTAATACAAAAATAATTTACTTTTTTTGATAAAACTTTTTCTAATATATTAAAATTGACAAATAAATTGTATAAAAAATTTTATGTCACATGATATTTAAAATCAGACTTTTTATTTATTTATTTTTTTAACTAACAAATATAAAACAATTTTAAAAAAAATATATATTATTCATATCGGTGACATGGCACGACTTGTCATTCGTTTTAAATTTTTACTCAAAGTTTTATATTGCATTTTACTTGTTTATTTTTTCTATATAGTTGTGTTAAAAAATTTCAACAATATAAAAAAATATAATATATATAAAAAAATAAAATAAGTAAAAGGAAATATATACAGCTATTTTGATCAACAAAGACACACGCGATCAAAGACCAGGTGCAAGGATCCCTTTGCAATCGATACACCAAAGCTACCTTATCTAATAATTCATTTTTTTTAAATTCAATAAAATAGTTCATTGACATCAATGATTTATATTTATACATAAACTTTCATCTGTTAAGTAAATTAAAATTTAAAAAATATATATTTAAAAGAAGTTTGTTAGTTTAATTCTTTTTTTTTTATTGCCTAAACGCATCATGGCCTAGTTTCTTTGATTTTTTTTTTTCTCCGAAATAACATATACACAAACACCTGCATCTTGTCTATTTTTGAATAGCTAATTTCTAACATCGACCTGATTGAATATTTTTTTTAATTCTAAATATTATTTCCTTTGCTTATGTCATCTTACAAAATACATTTTGTTTTTTTTTACTAAATTTTATTACTTTTATTTTTTTCTCATTTTTAAAATTTCACAGCGACATTTGGATGTTTAACGATCATTCTCAAATGACATGGGAAGGTTAAATGTAATAAAAAAAAAATTATTAGCATGTTTAGATGGGAAATCAAGGCAAGCAAGAGAATGTAAACAAAAAAATATATTTAAAAAAAATTCGAAGACATTGCGTCATTATTTATCTGTTATTATAAAATGTGTTAATAATAAAATTTTAAATTTCTTCGTGACTTGAAATGTATTTTTAAATGTTTTTTATTGATAAAAAAAATTATCTTTTTTTTTTTTTTTTTCTCATTATCAATATAATATATATGAAAAATATATTATTTTAAAAATCATCAATATATTTATTTTTAAATATGATGTTTCAATTGACACCAAATAAATTATTAACAAATAAACAGATAATAAAATATAAAATCAATTTCTATATATTTTTAAATGTTTCTTTTATTTTAAAAATATCCAAGATAGACAAACAGAAACACACACAGAATATGTTGAATTTATTTCAGTCAAAAAAGTTTATTATTTCAAGAAATGAAAGTTTATAAAAAAAAAAAATAGAATGATGAGTAAATATACTCTCGAATAAGATTGGGTACAAAGTCCTCAAATTACCATGATTAAATAGTTGTTTAACTTTATTATTTTATATTTAATTATAAACAATTTATCTACATCCTTATTTACCAAACGTTTTTGTACCTCATTATTATTGCAAAAAAAAAAAAAAAAAAATTATGGTATCTAGTGATGAGTTAATTCTTGATTGATCAACATTTTAATACTAAAATGATGTCATTATTTGCTTTAAAAAAAAATATTTCCAAGTACATTATTATTGACTACATGATTATCATCAAAAAAGATATACAAATTAAAATATATAATGTCATTTTTTATTTTTAGATGAACAAGAACGAGTGCAAAAAAAAACTTTTGTCAATTGGATCAACTCTTATTTATCAAAGGTGATGATAAAAAAATAAATACACTGATTATGCAGATAAGAGAGAAAAGTTGTTGTCTAATCCCTTTTCTTTTTTTTTTTCAAGAACAATTGAACAATATGATTGTACATTGTTTTAAAATAAAAAACAACCCCAAAAATCTTAAATCTTCGATCAGATTTTTTTTTTAAATTTCATGTTTTTTTTTTTTTCTTTTTGTTGTTAAACTTTTGTCGTATTTTTGATACCGATCATGTCAAGAGCTTTGGATAATGTACAAACTTGTAAATACAAAGGCGGGTATAGGGCTGTGCCTGGTTCTCGATTCTCATTGTTTCCGGATCCTTCAAAAACTATATTCACCCCAAAACATCGTGACATGCATGCCATATAAAAGTAGCGTGCTTTTAAATACTTTTTTTTTTATTTGAGATATACTTATATGTATAAAAATAATAAAAAAAAAAAAAAAAAAAAAAAAAAGACAACTCTTAACCAGACTGATCATGATGTCTACTTCGATTTATCTTTAAATTTCATATGACTCTAAAATTAACTATTTATAAATTGGCTTTCTTTATTTTTTTTTCAAATTAATTTTTTTCTCTCTTTGCTAGTTATTAATTGTTTAACATATAAATAAATAAATATATAAATTTTTAATATTAAAATATAATAAATATTACAGAGAATTCCACCAATGCGAGTTGATGACCTCATTGAAGACTTGAAAGATGGAACAAAACTTTTGGCATTATTAGAAGTTTTATCCGGTGAAAAATTGGTAAATATAATATATTTTTAATTAATTATATCAAAATTAATAAGATTTTATAATTTAATAATTTTAATATTTTTTTTATAGCCGGTTGAGAAAGGAAGAAATTTAAAACGGCCTCATTTTGTTAGCAATGCCAATACTGCACTGAAATTTTTACAAAGTAAAAGGGTAATATAAAAATTAATAATTTTTTGAATAAATATAAAAAAAATTATTAATTATTTAAAAAATATATTTTATAATTTTTATTTATACTTGTTTAGATTAAATTAGTAAACATCAATTCATCAGATTTAGTTGATGGTCGTCCACCAGTTGTTTTGGGTCTAATTTGGACCATTATCCTGTACTTCCAGGTATGTTAATAATAGAAAATATAATAATTGAATAAATAGATAATTAATTGTCATCTTAGTATACTACTTTGCTGATAATGTATTTACAAAAAAGCACATTACAGTATAAAAAAAATTTATTAATGCATTTGTCACATGAAAATCACAAAAAAAAAAAAAATATTAAAAGAAAAAAAAATAGTCACTTTGTTTTTGATTAAATTAAGTATGTATAAAAAAAATTAGTTAATTTTATTGCATATACACATTCACATGTATCGTTGATTATAAATTAATTTATTCTAACAAACAAGCTACGATCCAAGGATCGAGGACGAGTAAGTATTTTAATTACATTCAACAAAGTAGAAAGACAAAATTCATTTGGATTGATAAGCACTCAAATGTTATTGAACTGCATGAATTACTATCAGTAAAATAATTATTTTTAAAATTTAAAATTATTGAAAAAATATGTAAAATACATTTTAATTTATTGAATTTTTTTTTTCTTTTTTTTTTTGAAATAAAAAGAAAAAAATCTTTTGATCTTGAGAATTTATTTGCAGTTGTTTATG
The DNA here is from genome assembly GCA_011426435.1 of Lysiphlebus fabarum. Taxonomy (NCBI): domain Eukaryota; kingdom Metazoa; phylum Arthropoda; class Insecta; order Hymenoptera; family Braconidae; genus Lysiphlebus; species Lysiphlebus fabarum. Next base: position 648,843 of record WSYQ01001031.1, read on the forward strand.
ACTGAATACATTTTTTTTTTTTTGCTTATAATAAAATATTAATTGACAATTTTATAGATTGAAGAAAATACCAGAGCACTGGAATATCTTGGTCAAACTTGGGGCAGTCAAAGTAGCCTTGAGAGTCTCGGTTCAGTTGCAAGTGAAAAAAAACGTTTGAGTAGTGAAAAATGGAAACAGGGTGCACGTAAAACATTATTGCAATGGGTAACAAATGCATTGCCTGAGTAAGTTTATTAAAATATAATAATTTTTTGATTAATATAATATAAAAAAACGAAAAAAAATACAAATTTAATTATTTAAATAATTTTCAGAAATTCTGGAATAAAAGTTAGAGATTTTGGTGAAAGTTGGAGAGATGGAAATGCCTTTTTAGCTGTTATTGATGCAATAAAACAAAATTTAGTCAGTATAGCTGCTATGAGAGAAGAAACAAATCGTGCTCGTTTAGAAACTGCTTTTAATGTTGCTGAAGGTGAATTGGGTATTGCTCGTCTTCTTGATCCTGAAGATGTTGATGTACCTCAACCAGATGAAAAATCAATTATGACATATGTTGCTCAATTTTTGCACAAATATCCAGAACCAAGATCATCAAATTCAGATACTTTAGCAACAATACAATTAGATTATGATTCACTTTTAGTTTGGTTAACTGATCGTACTAAAAATTTAGAAGATTTGGATAGAACACATTCATTTCCATCGAATTATTCAGACTATGTAACAGCAAGAATGGAAGCTGATGAAAAATTTTTAATTTATAAAAAATTACAAGTTCTTGTAGATTCACCAAGTATGATAAGTATCACTAGAGATTCATGGAAAAATGTTGAAATTTTGTGGAATAAAATGGAACATTTGTTGATGAAATGGTTATGGCTATTAGATTCATCATTACCAGGTGAAATTGGTGAAACAGGCAGATGGTTGGCCCTTGCTGAATCTATACTTAACTCTGACGATGATATTCCCGACGAAATGAACGAACAAACTGCCAGTATAATATCAAATAAACTTGAAGATCATAAAAAATTCTTCCTTGATTTAGAAAATATGACCGATAAATTTTTTCGTGCTAAAAATTCATCAATTGCTCGACAAATTCCTCAGGCACAACTTGATAATATGGCAAGACGTTTTAATATTTTGCCAACATCATCTGCTAAACGTAGAATAAAATTAAAATTCCTTGAACATAAATGTTGTCTAGTTGCTTTTCTTTATCTTGTTGAGACAAAATTAAATGGTTGGAGTATTAAATATGGTGGTGAAGAAAAAGTTAATGAATTACTTGATCAATATAGAAAATTTGTTTCACGTAATAAAATATTTCAAGAATTTCAAAAAGCTTATTGTGATATGCAACAAGTTGTTGAAGAGTATAAACGTGAAGGTGATATAACACGTGAAGAAAGTTTAAATGTGGATAGATTTATGAGAGAAACAGCTGAAAAATGGAAAAATATATCAATGGATTTACGTTGTGTACAGAGTATGCTTGAAGAGGTTGTTGCATATTGGCGTCGTTGGAGTTCAGCATCAAATGAATTTGAAAATTGGTTAAATCGTGCTGAGCCTGCGCTTAATTTTCTTGATGAAGAAAAAATGGAGTTCTTTCAAGATATTAGTGTGTGGAAGGATAAGCACCAACAATTATCTGACACAGTTAGCTTTCTTATTGCAACTTCTGATGACAATATATCTTTGACTCTACGTGACCGTTATACATATTTATCAAATCGTTGGGATCGTTTATTTTCCGAGGCAAAGCAATACATGCATGCTGGTGATTTATTGAGAAATAGAAAAGATTATCGTCATGGTGTTGAGACACTCCAAACATGGTTGAGAAATGCTGAAGCAATATTATCAACAACACAATTATCATCAACAGAAGAAATAAAAGCATATGGTGAACATCTTGAAAAATTAAATACAGAAATTGAAAGTATTGAAGAATTATTCAAGAGTATAAGCAAAAAATTTCAAACTCTTATTCAAGATTTATCACGTGAAGAAGTTGATAAAATGATGAATACATTAAAAAAAGAAAAAGAAGCATTAGTTAAAGTAAGAGCATTAATTCCAATGCAATTACAGCTTTATCATCAATTGCTTGTTCAACAAGAATCATTAGATGCAGGTCAAAAAGAAATATCAGTATGGCTTGATGAAGCTGAACGTCTTCTTGGCAGTATAAATCTTTCTGGTGGTAGAGATTCTGCACTTGCGCAACTTGAACGTCACAAAGCATTTTTTTCAAGAACATTGTACTATAAATCAATGCTTGAATCAAAAAATAAAGTATTTTCAAGTATTGTTAAGGCTGTTGATACTCAAGCAAACCCAGAAACAGCAGAGGGTGGTATTGAATTAAGAAGATTGAATGAAAGATTTTCAAATGTTTCTCAAACAGCACAAATCAATGAACAACGTCTTCAAGAAGCTGTTAGATGCTGGAGTAAATTTCGTGATTGTGAAAGACAAGTTATTGATTGGTTGACAACTGCTGAAAATTTATTAAGTGATAGAAGAATTGACAATCGTCAATCAGTCGATAATCATAAAGAATTTTTTGGTAAAGTCAACGAACGTTGGATACAAGATCTTGTTAATGCTGGTCAAGATTTAAGCAATACTTTGCCAGTTGAACAACAAACACCAATTATTGAAACAATAAATAATCTTCAAAAAAGATGGAAAGATATTCTGTCATTTGCACCACTGCATTTAATGCGTCTTGAATTTCGATTGGATGAAACAGCTTTTGTACAATATCTCAAAGAAATTGAAGTCGAAATTAATTCTGAGCAACAAGCATTAATTAATAATGATGATGTTGAATCAATAATGCAACGTAATAAAGAATTCTTTGTTAATCGTGGAATTGTTTTAGAGGTAGAGCGTTGTTTAAAAAATTTAAAGAAAATAAGTATTGCCTACAATCAAATGAAGCCAGGTGATAGTTGTCTTCAAGATGCTGTTGCACAGGCTGAACAAATGTGGGAAGATTCAGCACAGAGAGTTGAAACAATCAGGGAACAATTGCAACAAGTACCAGAACAATGGGCTGTTTACAGAAAAAAGTATAAAATAAAAAAAAAATTATTATTGTACTTTAAAACTTAATATTATATAATAAATTGTTTTTTCAGATTCGATGAAATGGTGAAATGGATGGATCACGTTGACAGTACTTTACAAGCAATTTTGAAGGAAGTCAATTCCCTGGAAGAATTTGAAAAAGAAAAATCCGTATTTCAGGTAATAAAATATCAAATAAACTTTGATATAAAATAAACTATTTTTTGCATTTTATTTGTGTTGTGCTTACACATGGAAAACAGAAGAAAACTCTAACGGTAATTTAGCACGTGATCTTTGGATTTAAATTGAATTATTTAAACCTGTTATCCACATAAAATACTGTAGACTTTATTTGTTTTTTTTTTTTTTTTGTATGTAAATTCAAAAAAGAATCCCTGTGTATGGTTTTTTTTCTTTTTTTTGTTTGATCGCCCTTGTAGAAAGTTTGCCAAGATGCTGACAATAAGAGGGAAGCAATGAAGTGGCTGGTTCAAGTGCTGGATAATTTAACAACAAATCGATTAGATGAAGAGGCTATTGCAGAACAAAAAAAATTAGAAAAACTTATAACACGTTATAAAAATTTAATACCAACAATTGAAATTACAATGACAAAAACTGATATATTTACAAAGAGTTATACATACAGAAAAGAAGTTCGAGAAGTATGTACATTGTTAACTAAAGTTAAAGAACAATTGGCTGTTGAAACAGCTCCAGAAATACCAACAAAATTAAAAGATGCTGTAAATCAACACGAAACTCGTTTAAGTCAATTAGAGCAACAACGAGCAAATATTGTTAGTATGCTTCAGCGAGGAAAAGATTTATTAAAGGACCAACATGCTCCACCCTTTGTATCATCAGAAATTCAACACCTAGAGTCATCATGGAATGATACTTATGGACAGAGTATTGAAAGTCTTAAAACTTTGAAAAGTTCTCAAAAATTATGGGATATTTATTATGATCAAAAAGAAGAACTAACAAGAATTATTAGAAGTGCCAATGAAGAATTAGAAAAAGCTAAAATGCCAAGTTTTTATAATGCAAGTAAAGTATCTTCAGATTTAAAAGAAAAAAAAGAATTATCATCAAAATTAAAGAAAGAATCAACAGAATTGATGAAAAGATTGCGAGAAACGATTGATAAATTAGATGAAGTCGTACCACCTGAGATAAAGTTGACAATTCGTGAAGAAATAACAACGATTGAACATATTTTAGAGACAACTATTGAGACAGTTGAAAAAAGAGTTTTGTATCTTGAAGAAAATGGAGCTAGATGGGCCAAGTTCCAATCCGAAATGTCAGAATTAAAACAATGGGCTCAGCAAAGTGCTCCACAAGTAATTGCAAATGTTCAAGATGCTTCAACTTCACCTGAAGAACGTGTCAAAAAAACCGACCAATTACAAAAGCAGATATATGAAAAAATGACAACGCTGAAAATATTGAAGGAAGAGTCACAGCAACTTATCAAAAGTAAGCTCAATTGAAGTAATAATATTCTATTTTGTTTTGTGATCTTATTTATTTATTTAAATTCAATTTTACAGATGAGGACAATAGTCAAGATGCAAAAATATTAAATGCTGAAATTCATGATTTACAAAATACAATTGATAGCTTAAATGCAAATATATTAAGTGAAAAAGATTTAGCCACAAAAAATTTAATAACTTGGAATGAATACGAAGTAGGAATACAAAAAATAAAACCGTGGATAGAACAAGCTGAATCTCAAGCTGCAACGATTTGCTCCAAACCTACAACTCTTTTGCAAGCCAATGAAATGTTACAAGTTGCAAGAGAATTTGAAAAACAATGTGAAACAAATTTACCTAAAGTCCAAGAATTATCACATGTTAGTCAACAAATTGAAGGAAGAACAATTGCTCCAGACGAAGTCGATGCTGTTTATACACGATGGAATTCAGTTCATGATATCTCAATTCAAACAAGTACTAAACTAGATAAACTCGTGTCATCTTGGACGACATTTGAAAATGACGCAGAAGAATTTAATACATGGCTTGCCAAAAGTGAACAAGCATCTCACGTTGAACCGAATTATCAATCTCCAGAGTCTATTAAATTAGAAACAGATTTAGTCCGTTTGAAAGATTTTAATAAAGAAATTTCTGATCGTCAAGCTCAGTTAATATCGTTGACTCAAGTCTCTGACCACATAAGTCATGGCTTATCCATGGAAGGAGCTTCGAGTTTAAAATCACGAGTTCAAGAAGTAAAATCTAGAGTCAATAAACTCGCAGACACTGTTCGTCATCACATTAATTTAGTGTCAGATTCATTATTGTCAAGACAAGAGTTTCATATGAAAATATCTGATTTTGAAAATTGGATGGCGCGCTTACGTACGTCAATTGCTGAAATAAGTGAAGTAAACATAGACAACGTTGATACCAATCTTCAAGCTGTTCATGGTTTTCTTCAAGAACACTTGGAAAAACAGCCATCATTCTCGACAATTTACGAAGAAGTTAAGCACCTATCAGCTCAAGGAACATCTCAAGAAGTTGAAAGTTTAAATGAAATTTATACAAATTTAGCAGAAAAATATAAAGCACTTGAAAATGATCTACAACAGCGAAAAAAAGGTCTCGAAAAATGGGGAGAGTTATTAAACTGGCATAATGAAACAAATGCTCAATTGAGTCATACAAAATACGAGCTTGATGCCAAAAAACCAAGTATTGGAGAGCTTGAAAAATTATCAAATGAATTGCAAAGTGTTTACTCTAGAATTGAATCATGGAAAGAACATATTCCAATTGTTGACAACTCAATGGGAATTCACATGAGAAATAAACAGGAAAAACCTCTTACAGCTTCAGCACTTATTTATGAACTTGAAAGTAAAGTGGTAGTATTAAAAACGGACATATCATCAAAACGAGATAAACTTGAAAATTTAGGAGCACGATGGGATAATTTCCGGAAGATTCAAGAGAAATTGACTGGAGATATTGTCAAAACTCAGGCATCTCTTCAAGGAATAACAACGGGAGTAGATACTTGCGAAAAGCTATCACCTGCTGTTGAAGCTATCGATGACCTCATTGAAGAGCATCAACGGCATGAGCCTAATAAAGAACTCTTACATTGTGAAGGAAATAATTTGATCAAAGAAGACCAAAAAGCAACCACAAACGTTCAAGTTGTTGTTTCTTCAGTTGATGCAAATTGGGAAAAAGTCAATGAGTTATTAAAAAGCCAGCGTAAAAAATACGCAGAGATGCATTCTGCATGGACAAACTACCAAGAAGCAAAAGAAAAATTAATTAAATTTATGGAAGATTCACAGAATTTACGCCAATCTGCGAAAGAAGTACCTAATGACGTCACACAAGCAAATGTTGCGTTAGAAAAGCATAGACGTGCATCCGATGTTTTGAAAAAAGGAAAACAGTTTCTAGAAAAAATGGATCAAAAAGCACAGCAGCTTATTAAAGAAGCATCATTGATGCCAAACTTTAAAGTTGAAATTATTGAAAATGATTTGTCAAAAATTAAAAATCAATATCAGGAAACATATTCGGCAATAGTTGAAAAGACTCAGTCTTATGAGACTCAAGTTATTATTTGGAAACAAATTGAAGAAGCAAAATACGAGTTGTCAAGATGGCTAAGTGACACTAACGAGGGTATGACATCTTCATGTGATAGGTTGACTGATATTGAAAATGGACAGGCAAAATTATCACGTTATCACGAAGAATTGCCAAATTACCAACTTATTCATCAAGGGATATCTAGTAAAATTGATCAACTAATTAAAATAAATAATAACGCTTCTATACCGACATTGAACTCTCTTAACAAAGTACTTGGAGAAGAATTTGTTGTTTTAAAAGAGACAGCAGAAAAATTAGCATCTTTAACGTCCAGTCTTAATGAGAAAGACAAGAATATTCGTCAAAATTTAAAAAAATCAGGTGATCAAATATCAAAAATACGTGAAGATATAATTAAATGTGATGATTTAACAGGCGAAAATACGAAAGTATTAGACAGAATAAATAAGTGCCAAGAATTAAAAACAGAGCTTAAAACTTGTTATAGTAATCTGGAAGAAATTGCTAAAAATATTGAAAATGCATCAAAAACTTATCCAGCGATCGAAAGATCTAGTTTACCGAAAGAACTTCAGTCTCTTAAATTACGTTGTGAAGGTGTTGAAAATCATGCAGAAAAAGTCAGTGCAACTTTGGTTGCTTTCTTGACAAAATTATATCACGAAAAATTCAGTGGCCTACAACGAATGGTTACAAATCATAAAGAAAAAGTACAATGGTGTGAACCAGAACAGAGCAGTGATCGCTATAATTTAGAAGTTAAAATGGCATCATTAGTAGACGTAGAAACAGGTATTAAAGATTGTGAGGCAAGAAAAATAGATACTGATAAATCTCTTGCTCTATTAGAAACAGTTGAGAGTAAGGAGACAACATCTGCTCTTAAAGCTGAACGAAACAAAGTCACTGCTGATCTCGAAACACTAAAAACAAATTATGCAAAAATAAAATCGATTCTTGAAAGAAATATCGCACTCTGGCAACATTATGAAGTAACATCAGAGAATGTTGTAAGTTGGTTAAAGGAAACTGAAAATAAAATACGAAGTGATGGATCAGCCTTAGTTGAACTTGCTGAGATTGAAGAAAAAATTACAGAAATTAAAAATTATCAAAAAGTAGTTAATGATTATAATAAAGAAATTAATGAACTGACAAAATTAAGTGAAGATATTTTAAAAGTGAGTCCAGAGTCACGAGTATCTCAGTATGTTAGCCATTTGACGACTCGTTACCAGTCAATTCAAAAATTCATGATTCAGTATTTAGAAAAATTAAATGAATTAAAAGAAAGTAAAAGTCAATACAAAGCACATGTTGAAGAGCTCGAAAAATGGTTAAGTGAAGCTGAACAAAAGTTGAAATTATTTGAAGAGATATCAGGACCCAAGCCTATAACATTTTATCAGTCAAGATTAAAAGAACTTCAAACTTTCAAAGAAAATAAAGAAAAAGGCCAAACAATATTAAATAAAACAGCTGAAGCCGGAGAAGCACTTTTTTCAAAAATAACACCAGATCAACGTGAAGCAATTCGTGGAGAACTAAGAAATTTAAGAAATCGTGTTGATGCACTTACAGACTTGTCAAGTGTGATTTATAAAAAAATAGAAAATGATATGATGCACAGATCATCTTTTGAAGATAAATATTCTCAAGTGAAACAGTGGCTTATCGATGCTGGAGCAAAAGTAGGTGACAAACAAGTTCTTTTGCCAACATTACAAGATAAAAAACTTGCATTAAATTCCTATAAAGCCATAGCTCAAGATGTTAATGCTCATAAAGCTATATTAGAACAACTGAAAGAACGTTTTGGCAATGTGTCTGATGAGGAAGCAAGTGGAATGTTAAACAATGTTATTGAAAGTTATGACAATTTGTCAGAAAATGTTGGAGGTAGAATAAGTGTTACAGAAACATGGGTTCTTAATCATGAAGCATATATACAAACATTTGAAAAAACTCGTGACTGGTTTAATACCATAATTAACGATACGTCACCACTACTTGAAGACCTTGCAATCGAAAGAGAATCTGCAAAAGTAAAAATTACACAAATTGAAAAAGTTCTCGAGAAAAAAGTCGATGGTGAACGTTTTCTTCAAGATTGTAATGATCAGATGAATATGATTTTAGAACAAACATCAATATCTGGCCATGCGTTATTAATAAAAGCATTTGATCAACAGAAAAAAAATTGGATTGACTTTTTGGCCCAGTGTGAAGCAATGAAATCAAAATTAAATAATATGTTTGACAAATGGACAGAGTTCGAAAAACTTGTTGAGGTCTTAGAAACCTGGACTAAACAAATGGAATCTCGGGTTAAAGATCAATCTTTAAAAAGTACAGAAGAGGCAAAGCGTAATTACCTTGAAAAACTCAAAAGTTTAGAAGAAGAAATAACAGCAAAAGCAGTAGATTTTAATGCGGCTGTTGAGCAAAGTCAAGGCATCGAAGCTGAATCTGAATTATCAACACGTATATCGAGACAAGCAACAAAGTATCAAGCAATTAAAAATCAAGCTAAAGAAGCTGTTGCTCGATATGAACAATTTGTAAAAGAACACAGCACTTTTGATGAAAAGTACAACCAGTTTTCCGATTGGATAAAAAACGTACAAGAAGAACTAGGTAAACATCGTGAAATCGTTGGTGATTTGTCTATACTTCAAAGTCGTCAAAAAAGTATTCGTGATTTAGGTGATATAAGAACAAAAGAAAATTCAAAGTTTGAATCAATTATTGATCTTGGTGAAAAACTATATGTACATACATCCCCAGATGGACGAGAAATTATTAGACAGCAATTGAGAAATTTACGAACGCTTTGGGATGGATTTACAGAAGAACTTCAGTCAGCAACACAAAAATTGGATCAGTGTCTTACACAATTTGTCGAATTTTCACTTTCACAAGAGCAATTGACTGCTTGGCTACGAGATGTTGAACGTGCGATGCATCAACACACTGAGCTAAAATCTACACTTGAAGAAAAACGTGCACAGTTACAAAATCATAAAATAATGCATCAAGAAATAATGTCACATCAAGGTTTGGTAGAATCAGTTTGTGATAAAGCACAAAAACTTGTTGATCAAACAAAAGATACAACTTTGAATGTTTATCTTCAATCAATAAAACAACTTTTCCATAACATTGGTACTAAGTCACAAGATCTATTAGGAAATCTTGACGATTGTGCTGATAAGCATAATAAATTTAATCTTCAGTGTAAAAATTTTGAAGACTGGCTGAATATGGAAAAAGAAAAATTAGTAGACTGCAATGACATAATTGGTGAAAAGGCTGATATAAGTCGACGAATGGCAACACTGTCACTTTTAAAATCGGGCCAAAAACAAGGTAAAGACCATTTGAAAAACCTCAAAGAATTTGTTGAAGTTGTGATAAAAAGTACTGCCGAAAAAGGTCATGCCGAAATACGTAAAGAAGCTGAGTGCTTAGAGCAAGCATTAGCTCAACATATGATCGAAATCGAAACAGTAGAAGCAAAACAAAATGTTGCTCTACAAAAATGGCAAGACTTCGAAAATCAACTGGAAACTCATACCAAGTGGTTTAGAGCAATGGAAGCTGCATTTAGAGATCAACAGCTTCAAGCAAGTTTGAAGGAAAAAGAAGACAGATTGCAATATTTCAAATCAAAGAAAGAATTAATTTTAAAGCAAGAACAGATTATTGATGAGTTTGTTGACAAATCACATGGACTTTTGAACTGTAGCGGAGTGGAAAGAATAAAACCAACAATATCTCAAATAAGTAATCGTTATCAGTTGCTTTCAGTTCTTAGCAAAGATGTTGTTGATCGATGCCAAGGAATTGTTGATGAACACAAAGTTTATTCTGATAAATTAGAAGCTGTCAATGCTTGGCTAACGCCTCTAGAACAAAACTTAATTTCTTTGAAAAAAGATGAGAGTGGAACTAATCTGGAAGCGAAAAATTCACGACTAAAGGTTTTGTTTTCTGAAAAAGAACAAGCAGAAACTCGTTTATCAAGTTTAAGTGAAGTAGGAGAAAGAATCTTACCTGCTACCTCTGCTCAAGGCCGTGAAATTATTCGCCACGAGCTTCGAAACGCTAGAGAACGATGGGATAATTTGATGGAAGGTATTATCGAGCAACAGAAAAAGCAAGATGCTCAGTCATTGCAGTGGTCAAGCTATCAAGACACTTTACAACAAATTCTCAGTTGGCTAGATAATATGGAAAGGGCTTTAAGACAAGACTCTTCTATATCAGGATCAACACTTCAAGAAGTTCGTTCAAAGATGCTAAAAAGCAAGGTAATAAGCATTTTATCATAAATAATTTTTTTGTTAAAATTTATCTATCTAATAATTTCTTTTTTTTTTTTTTTGTCAAGACTTTGCATCAAGAAATCCTAGCACACAAGAGAATCGTCGAGGCAATTTCTGAAAAAGCAAATGCACTTGTTCAAGTGACACAGGCACCAGCTGATATAAAAGAAACAGTTGCTTCAGTATCAAGTCGTTACGAACAACTTTCTGAAACATCACACAAGGGCATCAGTCATTTAGAGGTGTTGCTTGAAATTTTCCAACAATTCCATGACCTTCAAAAGGTTTATCAAGATTATCAAAAACAACAATGGGATAGACTTAATAATTACACTGATTATAGTGGTAACAAAGCTACACTTCAGGCAAGATTAGCCAAAGTTATAGAAATACAAGATGGACAAACTGAAGGAGAACTCAAACTCAATGTTCTTGAAGAACATTTTAAACAAAATTCACCAAGCTTACCAGCAAGATCACATGAGTCTATGGAGAGAGACGTAACTAATCTTAGGTAATAAATATATTCTTTGAATTTAGCTGTTATATTTTCAAAGAATTATAATTTATTATATTTAAAAAAATTTTTTTTCTCATCAGATTTGAGAACAAGAAGTTTTCAGCAGCACTTAGTGATGTTGTTAGAAAAATTGAAGAACGTATACAACAATGGAGTGAATATGAAAGTGCACTTGAACGTTTATTAGCTTGGCTATCTGAAGCTGAAGCAATTCTTAAAAATTATACACTAAAAAATACTATTGAAGAAAAACAAGAACAACTAGAAAAATACCAGGTACGTAATTGTTTTAAAAAAAAAAAAAAAAAAAAAAATAGTCCAATCCTCCGAATTTAAACATTGACTTAATTCAACTGATAATTCAGTTAAATAATTTTGAAGTGTATTTTTTAAATTATTAAACAGTGATTAACACTAGTTTAAACTGTATGTATTGGTTTTTACGATTAAAAATTACCCCTCAGGAACTATTTAAAACAACGGAAATCAAGGATTCAGATGTCTTTGAACTGGTCTCAATTGGTGATCATCTGGAGCAAGTAAGAAATTTAAAAAAAAAAAAAAAATGTAAAATAAAAATTGCAAGTTTTAGGAACAATGGCCTTTTCAATGATCTTTTTTTTCTTCGATCATCTTTATTGTTTTATTTTCAGTTTGGAGTGGCTATTGGCTTTCAACTTTAAATGCAATATTTTTTTTTTTTATCAATCTATATTTTATTATTAACAATATCCTAAACTATTATCTCTACGTTGGTAAATTTTTTTTATTTTTATTTTTTTATTTGAGCTTTTTAAATTATGTCATTTGCAATTTTAAAACATGAGTAACGACATGAATTTATTTTTTATATATTGAAATGATGGCCTCAGTGATTTCGGTAATTTTTTTATGTATTTATTTTTTTCAATTAAAAAAAATTTACATCCGATTTATTGATTGAATTAAAATTAAGAAGTCTTTATATATTCTAAACTTTTAAAAATATATTTTGTATAAAAATAATAAATTTTAAAATATTTATATCATCTCGAATTTCTAAGCCAATCAGAAAAAATTCAGTGAAAAAATTTTATTTAACGTTATTTCAAAAAACGCTCTAATATCTGCTTGTGAAAAAATATTCGAATTTTTTGAATAAACGCAATTGTTGTTGTAAAAAAAAAGGAATAAAAAAAAAAAACTAATATATAAAATAAATATTAAATTATTTTTTATTTTATTTTTCAGTCATTAATAACGAATTTACGTTCACACGAAGCCGAGTTTGACAAAATGAGTGATGATTCATCAGAACTTGTTGAGATAAGTGGTGAGACAAGATTCTCAGCTAATATACAACAAGTAAATTCAAGATTTCAATCAATTCAATCAACTGCAAAAGAACTTGTTAAAAAATGTGAACAATCAATTCAAGATCACTTGGTTTATCTTGAGCGTTACAAACAATGTACTGATTGGTTATCAGCATCACAATCTCACTATCAAATGACAACTGATACAACAACAGCAACAAAACAAGAGTTAATGCAACATGGAGAAAGTTTACGTGAATTATTGTCACAAATTGCTGCTGGAACATTATTAGTAAATAATACAGTAGAAGCTGGTGAACGTTTATATTCATCGACTGGTTCAGATGGTCGTGAAATAATTCGTCAACAATTATTAGATTTACAACAAGCTCTTGAGTCACTTCACGATGGTGTTACATCAACTGAGCGAGAAATTCAAGTTAAAATATCACGTTGGCTTGGTTTCAATGAGTGTAGTGATAATTTTGAACAATGGTTATTAAAACTTGAAAAACAAATAAAACCTGAGTTAGAATTAAAAACGACACTTGATGAAAAAAGAATTCAACTTCAATTATATCGTGATGCTTTGCACGATATTCAAGGACATCAAGAGGCACTTTTTGCTTTACGTGATAAAGCAGAAAATCTTCCAGATAAAACAGATAAAATTGAAAAAGTTTTAAATGATTTAAGTAGTCGTCATAGTGAAATATTAAAAAGATTACAAAATTTTGTTGAAAAATATGAAGCAATTGTTAATAATCATCAACAATACAGTAAAGCTGTATTAGAAACACATGAATGGATTGATGCAACTCACAATGCTGTTAATTTATGGGGTGATGCTGAACTAGAGAGAGTATCACTTCATACAAATTTAGATAGATTAAAAAATTTACTACAAAGTCTTCCAGAGGATGAGCCAAGAATTCAACAAATTAGAAATCTTGGTGAAAAAGTTATACCAGGTACACTTGAATCAGGACAAGTAAATATTAAATCACAAATTGATTCATCACAACAAGAATGGGAAAGTCTTGTTTCAGCAATTAAATCTACAATTGATTCACTTGAAAATAAATTACAACAATGGAATGAATTTGAAGCATTAAGAGAAAAATGTCTTGGTTGGATACGTGATACTGATACAAAATTACATGCAGTTGATTTAAAATCAAATTTAACAGAAAAAAAAGAACAATTAGAAAAATTACGTTCATTACAAGGTGAAGTACGTGCTAAAGAATTAGAAATTGATGCTGTTACTGAACGTGCACAACAATTAAATAAAACAATAACATCAAGAACATCAAATATATCAGAATTAGGAATTAAATATCAACAAATATCAAGTAAAGTTAAAGATTTAAATATTCGTTGGCAACAATATGTATCAAATCATCAAGATTTTGATAATCAAATTTCATCATGTACTGGATGGCTTGAAGGTATTCGTGAAAAACTTGCTTATTGTTCAGATTTAAGTGCATCATCACAAAAAGATTTAGAAAATAAAATGGAAATAATTCAAGATTTATTATTATATAAAGAAGATGGATTTAGTAAAATTCAAGGTATTGTTGAATCAGCACAAAGTGTATTAGCAAATACAGCACCTGGTGGTCATAAAAATATTAATGATTCTGTTGCAAAACTTCAAGAACAATGGAGTACACTTGCATCAAAAATGCTTGAAACAAAAACAAATTTAGATGATTCAATAAATAAATGGGCTGGTCTTTTAGAACAAATACAATCATTAAATACAACTGTTGAATATATGGAAATATCTATACAAGAAATTATACCTTTTCAAACAACAATGACTGAAAAACGTGCACAATTAGAACGTATAAAAACACTTGAAGAAAAAGTACGTTGTGAAAATATTGAAGTTGAAAATTTAAAATCAAAAGTTGGAGAAATGATTGCAAGTGGTCAACAAGGTTTAGCAGCATCACAAGCACAAGATATATTAAATAAATTTGATGAATTATTTGAACAAATTAAATCATTATTAGCTGAACGTGAAAATCAATATAAAAATCATAAATTATATAAAGAAGCACATGATGATTTAATTGCATGGTTAACAAGAGCTAGAGAAAAAATACCATCAATGAAACAAAAAACATTGAGTGATAAATTAGCAATTGATAATGCTGTTGCACCACTTGAAAGTTTATTAAATAAAAAAGCACAAGGTGAATTATTAGTTGAACATCTTCAACATACTGGACAAGTTTTATGTGCTTCAACAAGTATACAAGGTACAGAAATTATACAAAATGAAATACGTGCATTATCTGAAAGTTTTGATACAATGTTTAAAGATATTCAACAACAAAAAAGTCAATTAGAAGATACAATAAGTCAATGGCGTGAATATAAAGATGAATTTGAACGTTTAAGTGATTGGTTACAACAATTTGATATTCTTATTAAAGCACAAAAAAATTCTTTATTACCAAATGTTACAGAAAAAGAAAAACAAGTTAAAGAAGTTAAAATAATATTATCTGATTTATTAAAAGGTCAAGAACAAATTGATAAATTTAATGCAACTGCATCTGTTTTATTAGCATCACATTTAGATGCATATGTTAATAATCAATTGAGACATTTAAATTCACGTTATCAAGTACAAGTTAATTTATCAAAAGATGTATTAAATAAAGTTGAAACTAATTTATCACAACATCAAGAGTATGATAAAAATTTAGAAAAAACACGTCAATGGATTGATAATGCTAAACAAATAATTCGTCAAGGAACAGAAGCTGCATCATCAAGTTCACGTGAAGAACTTCAAGAACGTCTTGATAAAATTCAAGATTTATTAAAAAAACGTGAAGAAGGACAAAATTTAGTTCATTTAACAGTTAATTGTGGTGAAAAAGTTGCTAGAAATACACGTTCAGATGGACGTGAAGAAATAAATAATCAATTAAAAGAAATTCAAAATGATTGGGAACGTTTAGTTAAAAGAATATCAACAACAAAAGTACATTTAGAAACAAGTTTATTACAATGGGCTGATTATAGTTCATCATATTTACAATTACAACAATGGATTAATGATCGTGAAGCTAAACTTCAACAAGTATGTGAACAAAAAGTAACAAAAGCTAAAAAAGGTTTAGTTGGTTTAAATTCACTTGGAATTGGTGAAAGAAAAGCAAATCTTCGTCAAACAAATAGTATTGTACAAGATATTGTAGCATTTGAACCAATGATACAATCAGTAACAACAAAAGCTGAAGATTTACAACAAGCAAGTCCAGCAACAGAAATATCAATAAAATATGAAACACTTAGTAAACAAGCACAAGAATTATATGCTAAACAAAAAGAAACAGTTGAACAACATCAAGCATTTATTGATAGTGGTAATGAATTTATTCAATGGATAAGAGTTGCAAGAGAAAGACTTGGTAAATGTTCAGAGCCAACTGGTGATAAAGAATCATTATCAAGTAAAATAACACAATTAAAAGTATTACAATCAGAATTACCAGAGGGACAAGAAAAATTAGAAAAAGCATTAGAATGTGGTAATGCTGCATGTCAAGTTGCTGATACTGAAGATAAAGAAATTATTGAAGAAGAAGTTGCATTATTACAAGAAGAATATGATACATATGTTGATTCATTAAATAGTACAAAAAGTTTATTAGAAATTGGAATTGTTAAATGGACAGAATATGAAGATCAATATTCAGATGCAAGTGATTGGTTAACACAAACTGAACAATTAGTACAACCATTTAATAAACTTCAAAATAATCTTGAAGAAAAAAAAAATGTACTTGAACAATTTCAAGTACATTTACAAACACTTTTTGATTGGCAAAAAGAATTAGATCGTTTAAATATGAAAGCACAAATGTTACTTGAAACATGTGCTGATACAAGAATTTCAAATCAAGTTACTCAATTAACAACAAAATATAATGCATTATTATCTCTAGCTAAAGAAATAATGAGACGACTTGAATTACATTATCAAGAACATCAACAACATAATACATTATATCAAGAATGTCAAGATTGGATTGATCGTACAAGAGATAAATTAATTGAATGTAAAGAAATACCTGCAACTTTAAATGAAGTTAATAATAAATTAAATACATGTAAAATAATAAGACAAAGTTTAGAACAAGGACAAAATAAATTACGTTATGCATTAGAATTAAAAGAAAAAGTAATTATGAATACTGAACATAATGGAGCAATTAAAATACAAGAAGATACTGAAAATATACGTGCTGAATTTGATAAATTAATGTTTGATGTTGAAGAAGCTCGTCAAAAATTAACAATACGTGCAACGGCACTTGAAGAACTATCAAAATTACATCGTATTATAACTGATTGGATTGATGAAGTTGAAAGTAAAATACGTCCTGAAGAAACATATAAAAATGATTTAAGTGAAAAAAGAGTATTACTTGAAAAATATAGAACAGTACAACGTGAAATACAAGGTCATAGTGAATCAATTGATCGTTTAAAATCACGTCTTGCTGAAGATCCAAGTATTCCAAAAACACCATATGAAATAACAATTGCAAAATATGATGAACTTCGTCGTCTTGTTGTTGAAAAAATAAATAATCTTGAGGATCAAGTTAGAGAACATGAAAAATTCCAAATTGCACAAAATGATGCAGCTGATTGGGTAAGAAGAATAAAAGTTGAAATACAACAATACAGTATGACACATGGTGAAAAAGAAAAAATAATTGAACGTGAAAAAAAAATTAATGAAATAATATCATCATTATCGAAAAATGAAGGATTAATATTAAAAGTTATTGATTTAAGTGAATGTGTTATATCATCATCTGGTTTTGAGGGTCAAGAAACTATTAAACAAGATGTTAGAACATTACAATTAGATTGGAAAGCATTACAAGCACAAAGTCAAGAATCACAAAAAATATTATCAAATTGTATAACAATGTGGTCACATTTTACAACAGCAATTGATAGTATGAAAATATGGTTGGATCAATTTAAAAATAAAATTAATAATGAGCAAATTAAAGAAAATAAAACACCAGAAGATTTAGTACGTTGTAAACAACTTGTTGATGAAGCTATTAGACAAAAACCAATACTTGAAGAATTAAATGATAAATGTGAAGCATTATTAGAAATAAGTGCATGTAGTTGGGCAAGAGATAAAACAGTACAATTACAATCAATTTATACTGATTTATTAACTGATGCACAAGGACTTGTATCACGTGTTGAAAAAAATTTATCAGATCATACAGAATTTTTAAAAGCTAAAAAAGAAATGGAAGATTGGTTATTAACAGCACATGGTTCTGTACAAGATTGTATTGGTGTTGGTGATTCAGAATGGGCACGTGATAAACTTGAAACAACACGTGTTGTTGCAACAAGAATAACTGGTGGTCAACATTTATTATCAACAGCACAAAATGCATTTGCAAAAGCAATTAATACAGCATTACCAGAACAACAAGAAAAATTAAGAACAGATATGTCATCAATGAGATCAAGTTGGGAACAATTAAGTATAGATTTAAATACAGTACAAGCTAAAGTTAAATCAATTCTTACAAGATGGGATGATCATACTGATGCTTATGAAAAATTTAAAAAATGGCTTGATGATACAGAAAATTTATTAAAAATTTTACCAGATACTAAAGGTGAAATTGGTGAAATGAAAACACTCTCTGAACGTTATCGTCATGTTCAAGATGAAGTTAAATCTAAAAAAAATGATTTAGATCAATTAATTGAAGAATCAATTGAATTATCATCATGGGCTAATGATAATATAACAAATGAACAAGCAAAAAATCTTGAAAGTCGTTGGAAATATTTAGGTAATATTGTTGATGAACAAAAAGCATCAATTGAAAATGAAATGCAAGAATATAATACATATCATATTGCACTTCAAGAAACAGAAAAATGGTTATTACAAGTATCATTTCAATTAATGGCACATAATTCATTATATATTACAAGTAAAGAACAAACACAAGAACAAATTAAACAACATAATTTACTTCTTGATGATATTAGAAAATATCAACATAATTTAGATGATTTAAAAAGTAAAGGACAAAATCAAATTGATCGTTATTTATCAGCAAATAAAAAAATTGAAACAACAATACAAACACAACTACAAAATGTACAAGAAAGTTACAATTCATTATTAAATACAGCATTACAAATTAAAAATCGTTTAGATGAATCATTAAGTAAGTTTGATGAATATGAAAAAGTATTAGAAAGTATTATGAAAAATCTTGATGCTTATGAGCCTGATATTTCACGTGAACTTGAAGCACCATTAGATACACTTGAATCATCTGAACAAAGTCTTGAAAGTGCTAGAATTCTTCATAATAAATTACAAAATGAAAAAACAAGACTTGCAGCTGCTGTTGAAGCTTGTGAAGCTGCTGCTGCATGTGTATCAAGACCTGGAAGTCCACTTGATGCACCATCAGTACAAATACCAGTTAGAGAAGTTGAAGTTAGAACTCGCCTTGAAGATCTTATTGATCAGGTAAATTTAATAATTATATTTATAGCTTAATAATAATAATTTTATATTTATACTAAACATTCAATTATTGTTATTATTATTTTTTTTTAAATTGAGTTTTGATTGATTTGTATATGATTTCTAATAAACAAGGCCAGGAAGTTTGCCCGATTTTTCGGTGTGGTTTAGTAGCTATGGGAACCTAGAGAAAACATGTTAGAAAATAGTAATAAATAAGACTGCATTTGTTTTATTGTTGATGGAGTTATCATGAATAATATATAAATAAATTTAATAATACTTTTTAATATGCTCCCGATGGTGAAAGATGTCATTATTTTTTCATAATATAATATATTAAACAAATTATTATTTATTATTTTTATAAAATTTTTTATACATTTTAGTTTTTCTAATTCTCAAAATATTTCTAAAATTTTAAAATATGTTCATAAACGGCCCTTAAAAAAAATTTTAAAAAAATTCTAGAATGATGCTTTTTCAATGCTCTACAAGATAGAGAAAAAAATTAGGATAAAAGTCTCTCTAGAAATTTTTATATAACAATGACAAGTCAATTTACATGAATTTTGGATATTTCTGAAAATTTGAAAAACTAAACTCGGGAAAATTTTCAAAAAAATTCTAGAATAATGCTTTTCAATGCTCTACAAGATAGAAATAAAAAGTATCGTTGAATAATTTTTTTTCAAAAAAACGCTCTTTTTGAAAAAAATGGCCTAACTTTAGGTGACTAGACTTGTATATTGTCAATTTTGTCTCTTTGGGTTGATTCTAAGTGTGTTAAAATACTCACAGCATAATAATAAAAGTATTTACATGTTGTTTTTATCAACAACAAAGCCTTTGAATTTTTTTCATATTGATTGGTAATTAGTAATAAATAATAAATTAATAAAATTAATAGTTTATATTTCCATATATTTCCGTCATTTAAGACCGCTTGCGGGTTTACACCGCCTGCGGCTCCTTGCCTATAGACACTTCCCATTAATTTTTATATATTTTTTTTTTTTTTCTATTGTTTTAAATTCATGCAGAAAAATAATCAGAATAAACATACTGGTGACAGACTGAAAGCACTGTTGGCATTTATCGAAAGGAAAGGCTTCTTAACGAAACTTAATAAAATGTGTGATGAGGTTTGCATTATTAATTTTTTTTTTTCTTTGTTTATTTATAATAAATACTTATATTATGTGCTTTTAAATTAAAATTTGTAATAATAATTTTTAAAAAAGTAACAAAAAAAATAAAACAATAATATTATTATTTGCTTATTTTTATATAAAAAAAAAACTAATTTAATTATTTTTATTTGATAACAAAAAAAAAAATAGATGCAAACACACTTGACAAATGTTGTAAAAGCTGTTGGTGAATTGGAAGAACAAAGTCGTCAAAAAAATTCATTAAGAACATGGATAAATCAACAACGTGCATTGTGTGCTGAATGGAAATCAAGACCAGCAAAATTACGTTCAGAAGCAGCTCAAGCTGAATTACAAGCAATGAATGAATTACTTGGAAGTGTTAGTGAAAGAAGATCACGTGCATTAACTGAATTTTCATTGAATCAAAATGGTCAAGATGATGATATTGAAGAAAGTCTTGATAAACTTGAAATAGAATTAATTGATGCTATTGGTGATAAACAATCAACACAAGAATTAATACAAAAATATAGAGGACAAGTACAAGATATACAAAATTGGTTTGATGGATTAACTAAAAAAGTTAATATTATTGAAAAAGGAAATGGTTTAACAATTGGACAAAAAATATCAGCAGTTAAAGATATAATAAAAGATTTTGAATTACAAGGTCCAGGTCGTCTTGGAGAAGTTAAAAATCTCAGTGATATGGTTACAGATTCAGTTAGTAATTTTGATTCACAACAAATTGAAGAACAAATAAAATCAGTTGAACGAAGATATGCTGATATTAGTAAAAAATTACAAAGAAAATCACAAGTACTTGATATGACTGCACAAGGTATTGAATCAACTAGAAAAGAAATTGAAGATAATCGTGAATGGATTAATCAAAAAAAACAACAAGCAAGAGCAAATGATTTACTTGGTTTTGAATGTAAACCAGCTGAGGATAGAGTACAATTATTAAAATCAATGTTAAAAGAAACTGAATCAAAACAAGTTATTATTGATACATTGGAAAAAAGAGTTGGTAATATGCAAAATGAATTAGAAACATCAGAACAACAACAACTTGAAAGTGATACAAAATCATTACGTATTGAACAAGCAGAACTTTGTTCAATTTTACGTGAAGAAATATCTGGTGCAACAGCTGCAGCTGATACAAGAAAAAAATTAGAAACAGATATTGATCGTGCTAAATTATGGATACGTGCTAAACATAATGATTTAAAAAAATTAAGTGGTTATTTACCATTAAGAAGTACAAAAGTTGAATATGAAATATCTCAACATACTGTACTTGAAACTGAAATTTTATCATTCAATGAAAATAATTTAAATGATGTTTTAAAACAAGTTAATATATTAATGAGAGATTGTAATGAAGAAGATAAATTAAAATTACAATTAATTTTAGATAATATAAATGATGATTATGATGCATTAAAAAAAGAAGCTGCTGAAAAACAAGCATCACTTGTTGATTTATTACAAGGTAGAAAATCATTTGAATCGGAAATTGATAAATGTCAAAGATGGATTAAAGAAGCTGAAACAGCAACATCATCAGATGTACGTACATCATCAATTGATGTATTACGTGAACAACTTGCTAAATATGATAGACTTAAACAAGAAGCTAAATTATTTGGTGATGATGTTGAAAAAATAATACAACAAGGTAAATCAATATTACCAACAGTTAGTGATGCTGATAAATTAGAATTAAATGATCAATTAAAAAATATGAAAGATACACATAATAGAGTTGCTAGTATTATTAATGAACGTGCAACAGCATTACAAAAAAGTATTGGTGAAGCTGAAGAAGCAGCAGCAAGAGTTGCTGAAGCTATACAATTTATATCAAATATACAAAAAGAATTAAATAATTTAAATAAACCAATTGGACCACGTGTTGAAGATGTTGAATGTATGTTACAAGCATATGAAAAAATACTTGATAATTTAAAAAAAAATAAAGAAAAATTATCAGATTTACAATTAGCAAATGTTGGTGATCTTCATGGTGTTGTTGCACAACAAGATGATTTAATACGTGCACTTGAAACTCAAATATCAAGATTACGTCAATTATTACTTCTTCGTCAACAATTTTTATCATTAATAAATGAAATAACAACATTTATTATAAAATATACTGAAATAATACGTGATATTGAAAAACAAGATGGTACTATTGAAGAAAAAATTAAACGTTATGATGATGTTATATTAAAAATTCAAGAATGTGAAGCAACATTAGCAAGTGCAAATGATAAAGGACAACAAATTGCTGAAGATGGATCAGCTGTTGATAGAAATAATGTTACTGAACAATTAAGTTCATTAAAACAACAATTACAAAGTTTACGTAGAACTGTTGAAATGCAACGTGAACAACATGAACTTACTGCTGCTGAACATAAACGTCTTGCTGATGAATTAACTGAAATACTTGAATTTCTTGAAAATAAAGAAAAAGAAATTAAAACAAGACCATTACTTGAAAGACCAACTGAAAGTGTTGAAATAGAAATTGAAAAACATAAATTATTATGTGATTCTGTTGATGAATATCTTAATAAAATTAAATTATTAAAAGAATCAGTTAAACATGAAGAAGCTATGCCTGGTTCTTTGAAAGAAATGTTAAGTGAATGTGTATCATTATTGAGTTCTTTACCAAGAGAAATGGAAGAACGTGGAAATTATTTGGATATTAATTTACAAATGCGTTTAGAATATAGTTTACTAATTGATAAATTTCATAGTTGGGTACGAGAAGCTGAGATCAGATTACAAAGTGATAAAGATGGTCTTGATTTTGAAAATATTGTCAGTGATCTTGAAGAACACAAGGTAAGAAAAAAAAAAATAAATAAAAATATATTACATTTATTTATTTATTTTTATATATAAATAATTTTAAAAAAATTATTTAATTTTTTACAGATTTATTTTAGTGCTGAATCATCAATTCGTGAATTAGTTTCACAACAAATTCAACAAGCTGGTGATAAAATATGGCCATCATTAAATAGTGCTGAACAAGAAGAATTAAGTTTATCACAACAACAACATACTCAATTATTAAAAAATACATTAAATACTGCAAAATCATATCGTGCACATTTAGAACAAGGTGCTGAAAGTTGGAGAGATTATACACAAATTTTAGAACGTGTTAAATCTGTAATATCACGTATGAGATTTACTGATGAACCAGTAACAACACTTGCTGGTCTACAATTTAATATACAAAAAATAACTCATGCATTAAATGATATTAAAAATCAACAATTTGAATTAGATTTATTAAATGAACGTGGTCAAGAAGTACTTGATATTGCTGATATTAATAATAAAAATACAATAACAATACAATTAGATAAAACAAATTCTGAATGGCATGATTTAGTATCTGGTTTAGATGATAGAAAAAATACACTTGAATTATTATCAAAACACTGGGAAGATCTTGAAAGTCGTTGGAATTATACTGATACTAAATTAAATTCAATTGAAGAAAGAAGTAAACTTGTTGACAATATTGTTAGATCTAAACAACATATTTTGGATACCATCAAATCACTTGATGTAAGTTTTATTGATTTTATTATATTTTTTAAAAAGTTACCCTTATTTTAATTTTTCCCCTATCAAGTATAAACTAATAAATTGGCACAGCCAGACACCACAACGACAGGTGTTGTACATTGACCATTCAATTTTTATTTATTATTTTTGTTTTACCTCAAATAAATATCATTTCGAATAATTCATTTGAAACATTAAAGTCAAACATTACAGTTGTTTTATATAATATAAATTTCTATATTTTTTTTTTTTTTGTTAAATAGGAACTAGTTAATGAAGCTGAAAAATTACAACCAGTGACTGATGAGGTCAAAGAACTTTGTGAGCCAATTCGAACATATCTTGCTGCCTTTACAGAAGCACCAGCAAAAATACTTCAAGAAAAAATTGATAAACTTCAGCAGTCGGCAGAAACGTGAGTCAATATTTTTTTTACTGTTCAATGTGAATCACAATAATTATAAAAATATAAATTATTTATTTAAATTTAAATTGATAAAATTTTAAAAAGTCTATATTAAAAAAATAAAATTGATAGAAACAAAAAAAAGTGATTCCCAAAGAGCAGTTAAGCATGCTGCATGATTTGTAAATGAGCTTGATTTGCTTTTATCCCATATTTATTTATTTTTTTCAATATTTCAATATGTTAGTTTTTATTTCAGCAGTGAAATTAGTTATATTATAAAATACAACATAAATATGAAGATAATTTAAGTGCATCGATAATTATTGCGTTGATATAAAATATTTTTAAAAATTAAATAATCAATCAATGGTTTATGGTGTAGTGGTTGTTAAACAGTAGAATATTCAAGTTGTTTGTATTTTTAATTCACAATATTTTCTGGTATTATGAGATTTTTTAAATTTATTATTAAAACATGACCTAATTTGTGAATGACGATTAACTGATATTATCATTCGAGAGGTCGTGTTCTTTTACGAAGGCCAGTGACCGTGGCATTCATTTGATGCATCTTCTTGTTTTTTTTTTTTTTTCTAAACATTGAGTTATAAATTTTTCAACAATTAACAGTTACAGTTGGCTACAAAATAGTCAACAAAATACGATTATATAAAATTAATTTGTATAATTTTTTTTTTTTTATTTTACCAAATTTTAATAAAAATAATAATCACACGAAAAGATTGGTTTTCTAATGAGTATATCACGTGATTTATTTTTATTTTTTTTATATAAGAAAAAAAATCAGCTGACTACTAATGATATTCTAGTTAGTTATTAAAAATTATTAGTATCGACTGTACTCGTAAATATCAGTAAATAAAATACGTTGTTAACACTGTCACATTATTTATAAAATATATTTTTATAAATGAAAAACAAATTTATAATATTGTTTTGAAGTTATTAAAGCCAAATAAATTAAATAATATAAAAACAAAATTTTAATTGTCATTGTTAAATTAAAATGACATAAACAAGGTATTTTTTTTTTTATTTTTTTAAATTTATTAAATGTCATTTTATGATTATATACTTATATAAAATTAAATAAGAAAAATAAATTTACATTTAATTTTTTATAAAAATTTTATATTAAAAAAAAAAAACTAAGGAATAGTTTTGTTAAATAATTTTATGAAAAATCATCAAATTGTTGGCACAAGTTTTAGTCGACGACCTTACGGAAGCCAAGTTTCTATAAAACTTTATTTTTTTTATTTTTCTACCGGGAATTATTATTAGTTCTCAAGTACTGCATACGGTTCTTCTGGTGTTAATTTAACCGCATGCGTAGTGAAAATATATTGGCATCATCAAACGACAAAAAATTAAATATTTAATTCTCTCAAAAATCTCAAAACGTTACGAACCGCGAACCGCTGCTGTTTGGCTTGATTGTACCGCGTCATATTGTTGTTCAATAATTAAAAAAAATAACTTGATTAAATAAAATTATCAAATAAAAATAAAAATCACAATAATTATTTGAACTTGAATTTTTTAATCAAGTCGATTAAATAGGTATTATATAAATTCTGTTTCTTTTTTTTTTTTTTTAATTATCTTAAATAATAATTTTCATAAATACAAATAAAAAAATAGTCAAATTATCACAGTGAATTGATAAATAATTTTTTATATTTAAAAATATTAATAGTATTTGTATATAAATAGAAAAAAAATTAAATTTCCCGCTCAGTGAAAAATAATTGACATTTATTTTTAATTAAAAAATAAAAACATTAAAACTACGCGTTTTAAAATGTTTTTTTATTCTTTTAATTTTTTTTCGGTTTAATTAAAAAACAATCAATAATTGATGATATTTGAAGTAAATTAATTTTAGATTTATATATATACAAAACAAAAGAAAAATAAAAATTAATATTTAAATAAATAAATATGATAACTTGTGCCAAATTGTGACTGACTAAAGTCTAATGTATTATCTTTAATTTTGATTTTGTTAACGACACAAACATTTTGTCGATGATGTCACAAAAATGCCGGTGAGAATATTAAATATGTGCGTCAAAAAATCTACTAGTTTAAATAATAATAATATTTTTTTTTCTTTTTTTTAAATATATAGAATTTTTAAAATAGATTTTTTTAATTTTTCAACGATGGGTGATGTTTAAAGCGTACATTATATTTTGTGTTTTAACACATGGTACAAACTATGATATTTAAAAAAAAATTATTTATTTTGTTTATAAAAATAATGACAATTGTAATTTTTTAAATTAAAAATTATTGAAATAATTTTATATTTAAAAAATATTTTAATAAAATAAAATATAGATAAAACATAAATTTAATTTGACCCTCGTGTAATATAAAAAGTCATTTAGATTCTTAAAACTGCGAGCCAGAGTCAGCATATTTAAACATCTACTTTTAGCCAACACTTGCTCTATCCTTGTTTTTATCGTCTGAAAATTAAAAAAAGTTTGTATGCGCGGGTAAAACAAAAAACCACGAGTTTCTAATTCTAAATTTGGTACATGAGAGAGATTGACGACAGGCATTATCTTGTCCTTTTATGATTCCAACTGAATTCGAAAAAAAAAAAACGTAATTAAACCGATAAAAACTATTGAAAAAATAAAAAAATAAATTTAAAACATTCAACAAATTTCTTGATGATTTATTTATTTTTCATTGAGGTCAAATTTATTTTTACAACGTTCTCGAAAATAAAAATAAAATGCAAACAAAATTACCGCGATCTTGATATTCATTGTACTGTTTTTAAATATACAACCACTACAAATAAAAAAATATAAAATACAATATTTATCAATTTATAAAATAAAAACAACAACAACAACAACAACAACAACAACAACAATAATTTAATAATTTCAGGCTTGTTAATTCACTCAATATAAAATTGGAAAAAGCAAATGAAGATCTAGTATCACTTGAACAAGACGAAAATCAAGTAAAAATACATCAAAATCATCTTGAAGGATTACACAAACGTATAAGTAATTTTTATATATTTGGAATTGATCAAGATAGTATTGAAAATTCATTAATAAATATACAAGATAATTTATTAAATCTTGTTGAAAAAATTAAAATATTTTCAAACAACACTAAGACGCGGTATCAAGTTAGTCAGCAGTTGGTACCAAGTGATTTAGCACAACAATTAACATCACTTGAATTATATACTGAAAGTTCTGTACAAAAAATGGAAGAAAAACAACGTGAACAAAAACGTGCTAAAACAATTAGAACAGATTATTTATCAGATGTTGATGAATTACAAACATGGATACGTCAAGCTGAATTAAAAGTACAAGATAGATCAGTTGAACCATTAAAATTACGTGAATATTTACGTCAAATACAATCAGAACTATCAATAATGTCGGATAAACTTGATAGATTAACTAAAAATGGACAAACAATAATTGATAATACAAATGATGATAATGAAAAAGAATTAATTAAAAAAACAATTATTAATTTAAATGAACAATTTGGACAAGTTAAATCTTGGCTTGAAGAAAAAAAACAACAAGTTGGTGATACACTTGATGCATGGCAAAGATTTTTGGTACTTTATGAATCAGTACGTACATGGACTGATGAAAAAATTTTATTTTTGGATGAACCATTAAAATTATCATCACTTGTACAAACACGACAAAGACTTCATGATTATTCGGTAGGTTATTTAAAAAAAAAAAAAAAAATCAAAAATAAATAAAATAAATGGTAAAACAAAAATTAGAAATGAATTTATTATTCATTACAGACTGCTGTCAAGAGTTGTAAACAAGTCAATAAAAATCTCAGTGATATGGGAAAAGAATTAGAAAGTATTGGACAATTTACAAGTGTTGGTGATTTACCTGAAAAACTTGCTCATGCTGAAGAAGCTAAAGTTGAAGTTGAAGGTCAATTATTACAAAGGGTTGGTTTATATATTCATTAATTTAAATATTATATTAATTTTTTTTTTTTTTTTTAAATGGGTATACTACATTTGGGTATACTATATTTTTATTATACTTACTCAAAAAAAAATTGAAAAAAAAAAATAAATTTTTACAGAATGCACTTTTACAAGAAATGAGTGAAGAATGGGAACAATGTGAAAAAAAATTAAAAGAATCAAAAAGTTGGTTAGAAAAAGCACGTCAAAATTTAGAATCAGGACAAAATAAAAAAAAACCATTAAGAGATCAACATGCTATTAGAGAAAAAATGTTGAGTGATATTACAATACAAAAAACTAAAATATCAATGTCTGTTGAAAAATTACAAGTACATTTTAAATCTGGTATTGGTGGTGATAATAAAATCAGTGATACAGCTGATGCATTGAATACTGAATTAAATAATTTAAATGATATTGTTAAAGAACAAACATTAACATTGGAAAAATGTTTAACACAAATTGATCAATATCAACAGGTTAGAAAAATATTGAATTTAATTATGAAAAATAAATAAATAAATAAAAAACAAAAACCGAAGAAACATAAATAATTTAAATTATTTTTAGGAAATACAACAATTGAGACATCAGATTGTTCAGGTTGAACAACAACTGAGGTCTGCATTGAGCCCAACTTATCTACCAAATGATCGTGAAAAAGCTATGCAAGAACAGCAGGTAGGTTTATTATTTATATTATTATTAAAAAAAATTGTTTTTTTTTTTAATTTTAAATTTAATTTATCACCCCTGCACTTTTTGTGCTAATACTGCAACTTATGCACACTAGATACCAATCAAACCAAAGTATATAAATTTTTTATAAAATCATCAAATTATATATTAAATTACTTGAGACAGTTACTAATTAATTAACTTGATTTTTTTTTTTTTTTTTCAAATTTATAAATAAAATTAAAACTGGCAAATTTTTTGACATATCAAGACAAATATCAAGACTAACATTTAAATGACTTTTATAAATTTAATTTAAAAAAAATATAGTTGGAAACATTTTGATAATTTTGAGATGAGAATGAGGTAGATTAATTATTCTTCAAGGTGTTTCCATAATTATAATTAATAATATTAATAAAATTATCTAATAATTATTTTTTTTTAAATAGACTTACATAAATTTCTGGTTTCATCAAAATCTCTGCTTATATTTATTTTCATCATTTCAATCATGTAAAATATATTTTTTTTTTTATATTTTTCAACATCACTGGTATCTGAAAAATAAATAATTAAATTATTAACAATTACATTATAATACTAATAATAATTTTTTTTTAAAACAAAAAATTCATATCATGGGGTATTGGTTGGTATCTTAAAATTATTTTTAATCTCACTTAGTTTTTAAGTTTTTTGTTATTTTTTTTTTGATGTTGTTTCACGAGTATACTTGATTTTGTTTGTTTGTGTTAACGTTTTTTTTTCTATTTCATTTTTATTCAATTTGTAATATTTATATCACAATTTTTTTAATTGTTCATGTGAGTAAAAAAAATATATAAATAATTGTCACAATATACACACTTTTTTATTGAATAATTATGTGATTTTTTTTTATTTAAAATTTTTTTTTACACTCAATTTTTTTAATAGATTATTTTTATGAACTCACTGTCATCGTCCTCGTCTTCCGGCGAATAAAATGAAAAATAAAAAAAAAAACGTTGGAGACAACAAACGTAACATAATCAAGTTACATATATAATTTTTTTTTTTTAAATCATCAGCAAATTCATGGAATTAATATTATTTAGAAGTAATTTAAAAAATTTTTTCGTTGTTTATTTCATTTATAAATTATTTTTTTTTCCTTTTTTTTATTCCTATTATATTTATCCTTTACACAAATCTCTTCATATTCATTTCATCAACAATTCATTTGTCATCAAAATTCATTTACATCATGACAATTTAAATTGCCAAAAAAAATTTTATTAATTATTTAAAATAACTACCTCTTTCTCAATCAATAAATGGATTATTTAAAAATGTTATCCAATAATTTAAATAAAATAAAAGACATATCGCGAAAAAATAAGATCTCTTCAAAGTAAAATACAATCAAGAACAGAACGTTCAAAGTTACTTGTACAACGTGGAACACCAGACATTGAACCACTGGAACCTTAGCATTTTTATAATCAAATATTTAGGATTGTGTTTTCATAAATCATTAATTATATCTATTTAAAAAAAAAATAATAATAAACTCTAGCTTGACGTCTTCTTTACATTCTATTTATAAAAATAAAAATATCGCGTCAAATTTTTTGAGTTTTAATTGAAAATAATAAATTTATAAATAATAAAAAAATATATTGAATTACATACAGTAAATAAAGTTGTTTTTTTTTTTTTTTTATTTAAAAATATTTAAATAATTAATTATTAATATTATTAGGTATACATATGAGAATAAATTATTCTCAATAAAATATCATTAATAAATAATTAAAATAGTTCAACGCTTAATTTTCCCATCATTTATTCTAATTAAGAAAAATTAAAATTGAGATAAAATAAAATTGATTGACCATGTTCTTTGGCTATTACGATATGTCGTAAAGGCCTTGCAGACAAGAATCGACAATTGGCGTCATCAATCAAGGCAACTATTGGATGAGATTCAAAAAATCGACCCATACTATATACAACCAAGTGATCAGATGATATTGAAATATACTGCTACTGTATCATATGCTGCTATTGCTGCAGGTCATTCAAATCCAGCATCACGTGGAACGAGTCCTTTTAGATCTCAACCACATACACCACCTCCAACAACCCCACAACTTCATCGTCCAATTGGTATACGTCCTCAACAGGTACAAGTACCAAAAAAATTACCAAAATCACCAAAAGAACAAATTGATAAATTTGATAATAAACAAAAAAAAAATCAACAATCTGGAAGAAAAGGTCGTTCACCAAATAGAAAAATAAAATCAAAAAAAGAAAAACATGAAGATTCACCTCAAATACAAATAACAACTGATGATATTGTTACACATGATGATGATAATAAAAAGAAAAAAAATTTATCTACAAAATTAAGTGTTAAAGATTCAACTCGAAGATCACCAAGTCCAATATGGAATCCTGGTTCAACTTCATATGCTGAAATACTTAGAAATCGTGCACAAGATCAATTTACAGAAGTTGATATTGAAAAAGAATCTAAAGAAATAATTAATATACCAAATGAGTATGAACAAGAAATACAAAAACAACAAAATGTAGAAATTATTAATACTCCTCAAATAATGGCAACTCAAGAATCTGTTAATTTTCAAAGAATGGAAATTCCATATCAAAATATACAAACACCAGTACAATTAACACAACAACCACAATCTTTTATAAAAGAAACTTGGTCAGATGTACCAATAGAAAATTATCAATTACCTCCACAACCTGATATGTATACATTTATGCCACAAATGCCAGAATTAGTTGGATTTATAAATACAGGTTTAACTGGTGGTATAGGACCAATGGCTTATCCAGTTGGTTCATTTGTTTATCCACAAGGTCATCCACCAGTTACACAACTTGATATTTCAATTAATCCATACGATGCTCATATGGGATATAGTAATGAACACTATGTTGCACAACAAACTTATATACCAAGTGATATTTATCAACAAGCTGCAATGCAACAACAACAATGTCCTCCAAGTGGTATTATTTACCATAATCAACCTATGATGAGTCATATGGCTGAGATGCCTCATCATCAAATACCAAATCAAAATATTGAACATGTACATGAAGTCATTGAACCTGTTCAAGTAATTGACAATTCAATTGTTGAAGAAAAAAAAGTAAATGTTGAAAAACAAAAAATAAATGTTAAAAAACAAAAAGTAATTGTTGAAGATATTAAAAATATTGAAGAAATTAAAGAAGAAAGTCAAGATAATCAAGGCTCTTCTATTTCATATGCAAAAATTCTTTCACAAGGTTTGTCAGTACCAACAACATCATCTCCACCGAGTGAACTTGCTACTGATCGATCAAGACGTTCACATTCACCACATGAAGTCACTCCACCACAAGCTAAACTTGATAGATCAGAAATAAATGTATCAAATGAACCTGAAGTTATAAAAAAATCTAAAGATAATGATTGGGATACAATTAAGAAAAAAGATACAAAGAAAAAAAATCAAGATGACAAAGATAAACGTAATGAACAAACTGGAAAGGATAATAAAAAATTAAAAAATAAAAATGAAAATAATAAATTTGTTAAAGATAATTTTGATGAAAAAAATTCAACTCAAGTTGTTGATAAAATATCAATTGAAAAAGAAAAAAATCAACAGGATAATAAAATTGATAATCAAGTTGTAGAAACTATTGATGAACAAAAAAATAAAAAGAAGCAAAAGAAAAATAAAAATAATAATAAAAATCAAGGTGATGATATTGATAAAGCACTCAAAGAGATTGAAGAGCTTGAAAAACAAAAAAATAAAATAAAAGGAAAAGAGAACAAACAATTTGATAAAAATAATAAAGAAATTAGTGAAGAAATTTCAAAGATTGATAATAAAATATCAAAAAAACAAAACAAAGAAAAAGTTGATATTATAAAAAAAGAAACAGTTGATGATAAAAGTAAAAAATCACCAGAAAAAATTATTGAAAAAGTTGAGGTACCAGAGACAATAAAATCTGAAACAAAACAAGAACAAAAATCTAAAAAACAAAAGAAAAATAAACAAGCAGTAGAACAAATTGTTGAAGTTAAAGTAGATGAAACAAATCAAATAACAGAAACAAATAAAGTAATTACTATTGACAAACCAACTGAGGCTTTAATTAACAATTCAACAAAATCGAAAAACAATTCAAAGTCAAAGAAACAACAACAGAAGGAAAAAATCATTGAACAGGTAATTGAAAAGCCAATTGAAAAACCAACTGAAATAAATAAAACAACAGCTCCAATTGAAGAGTCAAAATCATTGACTGATAACAAAGAAAATACAGAAATCAAAGATAATGTACAAATGAAAAATGATGAGACTAAAAAAGAGACAAAACAAAATAAAAAATCAAAGAAACAGGCAAAAGATAAAATTGTTGTTGAACAAGAAAAAGTAATAGTTGAAGATATTTCTAATAAACCAGATGTACAACAACCATCTGAAGTAAACAAAATAATTGATGAAAAAATTGACATTACAGCAGTACCAGTTGATGAATCTAAAAAATTAAATGTTAAAAAACAACAAACAAAGTCTAATAAAAAAGGCAAAGAAAAAATAATTGATACTCCAGTAATTAAATCTCAAGCTGATGTACCAATTGACGTGGCTAAGTTAGATTCAAATCAAACAACAAAAAAAATAGATAATAAAAAAGATAAAGACAATATTGAGCAAGAAATTAAAATACCAGTTGTTGAAAAATCAGCTACTGAAATATCTAAAGTGTCTGATGTAAAACAAACATCTAAATCAAAAAAGCAAAATAAGAAAAATTCTATTGAACAAGATGTTGTAAAATCAAATGAACCAGCTGCCAAAGAGCCAATAAAAATTATTGAATCTTTGCCTAAACAATTGCCAACTAACACAGTAGAAAAATCAGAATCAAAACAAATGCCAGAACTAAAGACAGATGAAAAAGAAAAAACTACTGGTAAACAAATTAATAAACCTGCTGAAATTCAAGTGCTTCAAAAATTAAACTCACAACAAGCTTCTAAATCTAAAAAAGAAAATAAAGAAAAATTAATTGAAAAATCAGAATTAGAAAAACCAAAAGAAATTGTTGTTGAGAAAATAAAAACATTAGATAAAAAAGAAGAAAAACCAGTTGAAGAATTAACAACTAAAAAATCAGTTGAAGTATCTGTTCAAGACAATAAAAAATCAAGACAAGATAAAGTAGAATTAGAAAAATCCAAAGAAATTATTGCTGAAGAAATAAAAAAATTAGATAAAAAAGAAAAAACACAAGAAAAAATAGAAAAAAAAGATGATAAACCAGTTGAAGAATTAATAACTAAAAAGTCAGTTGAAGTACCTGTTCAAGACAATAAAAAATCAAAAAAGCAACAAAAAGATAAAGCCAATGTTCAACAACAAATTGAAAAAATAATTGAAAAACCTGCTGAAAAAATTGAAAAAGATATTGAAACACCAACTTTAAAAGTTACTCCAATTGTCTCTAAAAAATCAGATAAATCTGATAAAAAAGAAACACCAAAACCTATTGAAAAAAAATCAATTGAATTATCTGAAAATAAATCTGAAAAATTAACTGAAAAACCTGCTGAAAAAATAATAGAAAAACCTATTGAAAAAGTAATTGAAAAACCTGCTGAAAATATAGTAGAAAAACCAATTGAAAAACCAGTTGATAAACCAATTCCAACATTACAAAAAGCAAAATCATTTATAAAATCTAAAAATCAAAGTCCAGAAAAAATAATTGTTGAAAAAATAGAACCAACATATATTGTTGATACAATGGAAGTTAAACCAAAAGAAAATTCTCCTAAAAGAACAATTGCCAAAGCAAAAACTCTTGCAAAAATTGATTTAACGCCAACAAAACCAAGCACATCAAATGATAGTGCCAAAATTATTGAAGCCAAAAAAATTGATAATAAAAAACAACAATCTTCAATAAATGAATCAGCAAAAAAAAATATAAAAGATGATATTGAAAAACCAACTAGTTCAATGTTATTAAATTGTCCTCCAG
Organism: Lysiphlebus fabarum; assembly: GCA_011426435.1. Lineage (NCBI taxonomy): Eukaryota > Metazoa > Arthropoda > Insecta > Hymenoptera > Braconidae > Lysiphlebus > Lysiphlebus fabarum. The sequence goes on from WSYQ01001031.1 coordinate 684,183, forward strand.
GTAAAGCAGTTATTATTGAAAAAAAAGTAACAACTGTAACAACAACAAGAAGTGGTACTGATGAAATAAGTCCACCTGCTGTTAAATCAACAACATCAGTTGAAATAATGGAAAATATTACATTGCCAAAAAATACAAAAGATGAACTTGTTGCATTACGTCCAGCTAATGTAGAAGCCAGTTTAACAACAACATATGCTATGATTGGCACTGAGCCAGTAGACATTTCAATTGATAAATCATCATCACAAATAAATGAAAAAAATTTAAATCAAGTAGTTGAAAATGAATCTAAAGAAAAGCCAATGTCAAAGGAAAGTGGTCAAACAATAATTTCTTCGTCTCCAGAAATGATTGTTGAAGGTGGTGATAATGCTCCCTTATTTGGTAGTGTACAGGATAGAAAAAAAACTCGCGTAATTAAAAATGATAATTTGTCTGTTATTAATGTTAGTCAGGTAAAAGAAACAGAAAAAAAAGAAGATGATAAAATTATTGATGTTGTATCAGTTGAAGATGAAGCTATTATGAAAGCCATGGCAGATAAAATGAAAAAGAAAAAAAAGCGACCAGCTTTACCTTTATCTGATGACTTTTTTGTAACTGAACCCAAAAAAATATCTGAGGGATGTGTTGATATAAAATTACCAATTCAACAAGTAGTTAATGAAAAAAATTCTTCTTTATTGGAAATTAAAAAAAATCAAAAAAATCCAAGTGAAGAAATAATAATAAAAGAATCTGAAAAAATAAGTGAAGAATGTGCTGAATTATTAAATGAAACAAAAAAAATAATAGAGGATAAAATTGAAACTAAAAATACAAAAAAAACTGAGGAAAAACTTGAAAATAAAATTGATGAAATAATAAAAAAAAATAAAGATGAAGGTTTACAGTCAATTTCAGAAGATCTTGTTCGTCCTTATTTCTTGGACTATCATCAGTATTCTGAGGCTGAAAGTCAATTTCATGAAAATTTCAAAGTTGTACAAGTTTTAGAAGAACCTCGTGCTCCACCACAGTCAGAGCCACGTCCTAGGTCAAGTAGCATTGGAAGAATTATCCAGGAGTCAAAAATGAAACCAAAAAAAATTGTTGAAGAACCGAAAAAAATTCATTTAGCTGCTGATGATGATTGGATGAGTATTTTGGATGAACCAATGTCTATTGATGATGATTTTGATGATGATGAACCTGTTCAAAAGAAATCAAATGACAATGCTGGTAAAAAAATTGTTGAACAATCAAATAAACAATTGACAGTTGAAAAATCTATTGAAAAACCAAAAGAAAAAATAGAAAAGCAAGAAGTGGAATCAATTAAAAAATCTGAGATTACAAAAACACAAGAAAAATCTAAAGATAATTCTCAACAGAAAAAAGAAAAAATACAAAAAGAATTAGCATCTTCTTCAAAACAACTTGTAGAAAAATTAGATGATAAAATAATTGATAAACAAGCTGAAAAAATTGAAAAGCCAGTTGAAAAAGAAATTAAAAAATCAGCTGAAAAAATAAATAAAAAACAATCAGAAAAAGAAATTAAAAAAATTGATGAAAAAGTTATTGAAAAACCTGTTGAAAAAGAAATTAAAAAAGAAGATAAAAAATTAGTTGAAAAGCCAGTTGAGAAAGAAATAGAAAAACCAATTGAAAAATTAAATGAAAAGCCAGTTGAAAAAGAAAACAAAAAATCAGCTGAAAAAGTAAATAAAAAAGAATCAAAAAAAGAAAATAAAAAACTTGAAGAAAAATCAACTAAAAAACTAATTGAAAAACCAATAGATAAAGAAATAAATAAACCTGCAGAGAAGTTAATTGAAAAAGAAATAAAAAAATCTAATGAGAAAAAAATAGACGAACCTGTGGAAAAAGAAATTAAAAAACCTGATGAAAAAGTTATTGAAAAACCTGCTGTAAAAATAAGTGATAAATTGATTGAACAACCAAAAATTAAAAAAGAAGATGAAAAAATAATTGAAAAGCCAGTTGAAAAAAAAATAGAAAAACCAATTGTAAAAGAAACTAAAAAAGCTGATGAAAAAATAATTAACAAACCAGTTGAAAAAGAAAATATTAAAGAAATATCTGCTGAAAATTTTAAAAAACAAGATGAAAAACTTATTAAAACTGTTCCAATAGAAAAGTCAAAACAAGAGCCTTCTAAAAAAACATCAAAGAAAGATAAAAAATCAGCTGCTTCAACTGCTAAATCATCATCATCAGCAGCAACAGTAAATGTCACCACTGAACAAGTAGAAAAAATAGCAAGTACAGTATCAAGTCCAACTGTATCTGAAGCAGATAGTCTTAATCCTGGTAACAAGTCATATGCACAAGTTGCTAAATCTCGAAGTTCATCTCCTCAAGAAGAAGAAGAAGAAATAGTTATTTGTAAACCAAAACCTGTTAAACCATCTCATGATAATAAAAATAAAAAAAAAACATCCTCACCTAATCCAATAATAAATAAAAAAGAAAAATCAAACGTCGAGAAAAAAAGTAATGAATCAGTTGATGAGGTTGACTCTTTACCTTCAATAATTTCAGCACCAGATTCTGGTAAATCAGATGCTGAAGGAATATCTTGGGCTACTGTTGCTGCAAAAAAACAATTAGAAACATTTGAACCAGTTGTTGAAATTGTTGATAAAAAACCACCAACACATCCTGGTTCAATTGGTAATGTTCAAATAATTGTTGAAGAAGCTTCTCATCCAGAACCTATTGAGAATGTTGTACAAGTTGATGAACAAGGTTTCATAGAGTATGTCAATCGACGAGAATTACGAAGTCGTAGATCTAGATCACGTTCAAGAAGTGTTAGACGTGATGTTCAAATTACTTCTCAAACAAAAGATACTTCTGATGATAAAAATCAACAAGATAAAATACAAAAACAACAAAAAAATACTGATGTTAAAAAAGAACAAGAGACTCCAATTGAAGTATCAAAACCAGAAAATGTAAAACAAGATAAGAAAAAAAATAAACAAAAAAATAATAAAAAACCTGAACAAGAAAAAATTGATACTGAAATGAAATTGGATGAGAATGTAAAATCTGAGATAAAAGAAATTCCAAAAGAGACAATTAGTACTGGTAAAAATAATAATAAAAATAATAAATCAACTAAACCAAAAGCTGAAATAAAAATAGAAAATATTGAAAATACTAATCAAGCTGGTGTTACTTTAACAGAAAAAAAAACTGATGAAGTTAAAACAGAAGTAAAAGATACAACGAAAGAAAAAATAACACAAGATAAAAATAAAAATAAAAAAGATAATAATAAAAAAAATGATAAAAATAAAGTTGAAGTTCCTGTTGTTATTAAAGATGAAAAAGTTATTGAAAAAATTCAGACTATAAAAGAAGAAACAAAAATAAAACCAATTGAAAAAAATCAACAAAAAAATAAATCTAAAAATGATAAATCCAAGAAAAATCAAAATACTCCAATTGTCGATGATAAACAAAAAAATGAGTCAGTTAAAAATCAAAAATTAACATCTAAAAAAGAAGAGACAACAGTAGATTTAGAAGAATCAAAAAATAAATCAAAGGACCAAATAAAAGTTGAAAAAATTGTCACTGAACCAGTTAAACAAAAACAAGCTGAGACTGATAAAGTTGTACCAGTTGAAATAAAAAAACCAACTTTTGAAACAAAACCTGATAGTACAACAAGCAAGTTTAAAGTTGAACGAGTTGAACAAGATATAAAATCAGATAAAACTGTCAATCAGCCAGCAACTCCAGAAGACTTGAAACATTCTGAATTTTGTGTAATTAGACTTGATTCAAATTCATCGACACAACAAGAACCATCTCAAGATTGTCCTTTGCTACAAGACATGGTAATAATTCCTGCAATATCACCAGAAAAAATAAAATCTCAAGAATTACCAGTTTCTGAACAAAGACCTTTACCAAAAGCAAAAGCATCAAGTGATTTATCATCTCAATCTGATAATTCACCAGTTGAAATATGTGATACATCAACATCAAAAGTACAATTTTACATTGATGAAGATGACATTGTGGTTGTTAGTCATACTGATGAACAAGATAATCAACAAATTGAAGAAATAAATAATGAAGAGTTTGAAAATGAAGAAGATAATAATCATTTTATATCACTTGATTATTTTTGGACAGATAAAAATTCATATCACAATGCAGAACGTGAATTTTTCGAAAAATTGTCATCAAAAAATAAAGAAAAGGTTGAAACTTTAAATAAATCTCATTCTCATGATGATAATTCTGGTGGTGGTGGTGGTGGTGGTGGTGGTAGTAGTAATAATAATAATGGTGGTGGTGGATCAAATGATCCTTCAATTAATCAATCTCGTGATTTATCATCAGCCCCACATACTGAACGTCTTGTTGGTGATTTACCTGGTGGAATGTGTTCATGGAATGACTATAGTACATATTTATCACTCGAACAAAATTATCAACCGGTTAATATTAATAATAGTTATAGTTCAAATAAGTATTTAGATAATTATAATAACACTATCATTGATACATCATCATCTTCATCATTACTAACAAATTCCTTTGACAATACCCATCCACAAACCAAACAGGATTTAGGTCATGAAAATACAGAGGAGCAGCTGAATACAACATTGGAAAGAAATATTACAATCAATCAAGATTTGGGAAACCGGTACAAGGTGCAAAAATAAATTCGCCAAGTGCTCGGTCGTTTCTTTTTTTGCATATTAACATGATTTTATCAGCATTTTTTTTTATCATTAATAATGAATCATTACGTGTTTTAATAACAAATTATAATAATTTTTTTTTTTTTAATCTTCCAGAAAAAGCTTGTCAATTGTCATTAAAAAAAAAATTTTATTAATAAATTATTAATATTTTTTTAGTTGGAAAAAAGCTGCATGTTTTAGTCATTAACACAGTTTAAATTGAGTCGACTTATCTGTGTCCATATGTCATTTTTAACAATATGTGTTATTTGTTTAAATAAATTTATATTAAAAAAAAATAAATAAATATAATTATTAAATAATTTAAATTCCGGAAGACGCTTTTAAAGACACACTGGACGCTGATAGGTCGAGCCAATTATTATAAACAATGACATATTTGTTTTTCACAGGTTTTGTTGGTGATATTTATTTCTAATTTGTTGATCCAACTAATTATTAATTTATCAATTATTAATATCTAAATTATTTTTGACAGGATTTTATTTTATAATTAAATGCACGAAATATATATTTTTAATTTTTTGATTTTTTAATTGTTTTTGGAATTTATTTTTTCTTAAATAAAATATAATTTTGTAATAATAAAATTTTGATATGAATTTACAGGAATTTTTGGGCAATGATATTGAAAAATTACGTCAATCAGTTAATAAATTAGAAGAATCATTAAATTCTATACCTGAAGACAGTATTGATACAATGCTAACAGCAATAACGGTAAATATTAATTTAAATATTAATTTATAGATAAATAATATTTTTAAAATTAATAAAAAAATAATAATTTTTAAATACAGACAATATTAAAGTCACTTCGTAAATATGATAAACAATCAACAAATCTAAATGAAAAAATAACAAAAATTTCATCAAATGAAGATACACAACGTTTGTCATCATCACTTGGTGGAATTCGTACAAGAATAACTGAGCTTATTGAACAATCAGAACAAAGTAAATCAGCACTTAAAACAGCAAAAGAAATTTATCAAAAACGTGAAAATGAAATAATGACTTATCATAAATTTCTTGAAGAAACTGATGTTTGGTTACAAAATTTAATTTCATCAATAAATCAACAACACACCATAGAATCTTACAAGGTTGATATTTTTTTATTTAGAAAAAAAAAAAAATATATATATATATATTGATTTTCTTGTTACAGTAAAACATTTATAAATAATTTTTTTATTTATACAGGCTTTACAGGAGGATTTATCAAGAAGAACAATTAAAGTAACTGAATTGGAATCATTACCAGAAGTCAATCATCTTGCTAATAAACTTAAAGATGCACTTATTGAAACAACGTTGAGAATCAAACAAAAGCAGCAGGTACAACATGTTTACAAGAGCACAATATTTATGCATCATGCTACAGTGATGGGACACGCTTAAATAATTTTAAATCATTCATTTATAAAAAAAAAGAAAGAAAAGAAAAAAAAAAACATTTTTTATAAATAATATTAAAAATAATTTAATTATTTTTATACTTTCGAGTATCTTGCTTCGATGCAAGGTCACTTGTAGAGTGTAATTATTTTATTTTGATTTAAAATATTTATTTATTTTGTTTTTTGTTTTTTTTTTCCTTTTTTTTTTTTATCAGTTATCTTGATGGTGGTGGTGGTGGTGCTTGGGTTAATTTAATGTAATTTAAAAAAAAATTATGGGAGTAGATTTAGTTTATTATTGCTTTGCATATTATGTCTATTCACAACTGTCTTTTCTTGTATATCATGTACATTTTTACTGTCATTTATAATAATTATTTTTCACAAACTATTATTCATGTTCATCATCATCATCATTATCATGTTGCATTAAAGAAAAATAATGATAAATAAATAAGTATTTTTTTTTATAATAAAAAGAAGTCTTCAAAGAATAAAGTAATTGATATAATTTTTTTTTTTTTTTCTGTTTTATATTATTCATTAATTCTATATGAAATTTTATAAAATATAAAAAAATTATTGTATAAATTAATTTTTTTCTTTGGAAATTTATTTTTTATTTAAAAAAATATATTTATATTTATTTTTTTTTAATTTTTTTAATGCAGTTGTATTTCATAATCATCTTGTTTGTTTGTTTTCTTATTTTTTTTTTTTTTGGGTTACCTATCAATCTTATCATCTTCGTTTGAAATAATTATTTCAATTTTTCATTTACAGTAAAATATATATAAATAAAACAACTTCATTTTGTTTATAGTTGTTAAGCTTAAGGTGGATGTAATATAAATATTTGCATGTCTATTAGGATTGTTGATAAATTGTAATTTTGAAATAATTAAAATTTTCAATCAACTTGAATTTATTTATTATTTATCACTGGTAATTCAAATTATTTTTTTCAAAAATTATTTGTAAAAAAAAAGAAAAAAAAATACGTAAATAATTTCTAACATATCATCAACATCATCATAATCTTTAATCATAAAAAAATAAAATATATAAAAAGCAAATAAATAAAATTGTTTGAATAAAAAAAAAAAGAAAATGTTCCTTTCCTAAATCCTTAATTTTTTCAGGAATTGGAGGAGCAAGTATTGTCATCGGAAACAACTGATGACTTACAGGATGATATGACCCTTGACCAAGCTCCCTCAATCCATTCAAATGATGGAAATGATTCACTTTCATGGGCAGATGTATCATTACAAACTGGTCAAAGTTTAATAAATGATAATAAAAAACCATCACAATTAACAAAATCAACTTCAATGATTATTCAAGAATCCCCAAATACAATATTACATTCAATACCAATACAAACATCATTAATGGAACCCTCAACATCACAAGAAACAATTAATATTCGTAAATCCACAAATGATACACATGATGTTATTGAAATTTCAACTAAAAATATACCATCAAAATTAACTCAAACATTTATTGATAATGAAAAAAAATCATCATATACTGATGATATTGTTGTTGATATGAATTATAAAGATGCTAAATTAAAAGATAATGCAATATCTGAATTAAATATACAACATGTAGCACCACAATCATTTGAAACTACTTTAGTTGAACCTGATGATGTGACAACTGAAATTGTTGTTGATGCTGATGGTACAAAGCGTATTATTGTTAAAAAATTACGTAAAACATTAATGACAAGTAGTCAAATAACTCACCAGCATCATCAATCATTAATTCAATCAACCAGTACTAATGATGATTCACCAATTGTTCAAGCATTTTCTGAAGCAACATTAAAAGGACAACAGGTAACTGTTACTCGTACAAAACCAGATGGTTCTTTAGAAACTACAACAAAACAAAGCTATGGTGGTAAAATTATAACTGGTACATCAGATGATAATTTACATGTTGAAGAATTTAATTCAGATCCTCAATATTCTCAACAAATTATTCAAAGTGAATTACCATTAGAACCAGAATTATTTAAACAAAATAAAGAATTAACAATTGAAGATGGTGGATGTACAACACAAACATCAACTGTTCATGCAATGGTACAACAAGTAACTCGTCGGGTAATCAAAAGAACTAGAAAAATTATTAGAAAAATTACAATAATTGATGGAAAAGAAACAGTGACTGAAGAAATCATTGAAGAGCCTGAAGAAATTGAAATTAATGATGAAAATATTCCTCATATTAGTATTAATGTTTTAAAGCAACAAGAACAACATCAATATTCATCTGAAAAATTAGATGATACACAAAATTCTAAAGAAGCAATTAATCCAGTTCAAGGACCATTCTTTGGTGCTGATGCTCGAGAACTAACACCAGAAAGTGTAAATGAAGAATTATCAATACAAGAAGAAAATAAAAATAACAATGATGAGATAATATCTACACCAGTTGATACAATTGATGAGCTGAGGAACGATGAACAGATCGAGCCAACAACAAGCCAGCCAGATGTACTGGATACCAAGGATATTTGTAAGTCAGTTGATGCACCAGTAAACAAAGAAACACCTGATATATTTGTAGAAAGTAGCACGTTAGTTTTAGAACAGCACACTGATTATACTGACACTGTAGAGTCGGCTATTAATAAAGCTAAAATGACTCCTGTTGTCCTAGAAAAACAACAGCGAATCATTGATGATACCAGGACTGATGGTGATGTAGCATCTCAATCAACATCTAATATTTCTCAACAATCACAATTAAAACAAGATGATAAATTTGAAAATATTATTAACAAAAATTTAGATAAAGAAACTAAATTAATTAATGAAAAAATTGAAATTTCTTTATCAGTTCAAGATTTAAATAAAAAAATAATTTCTTCAGTTGATGTTGATACAATTACTGAATGTAATAATGATATTTGTAAAATTGTTAAAGAATCTATTGATATTAAATTACCAGCTACAAATACAATTGTCGAAGAAATACCAAAAAAAATTGAAAATATTGATTTATCAGATAAAAGTGATTCTGAATCTACATCAAGTAGAAAATATAAAAAAAAGAAAAAACGTAAAAATTCAGAGCCATCACCAGGTACTTCTATAACAACAACAATTGCTGAATCAACTGAAATAAATTTACCACAATCAGATTCATTAAAACAATTAAGTGAACAACCACAACCAGATGTTTTAGAAATAACAGAAGCATCATTAAGTTTATCAAGTCCTTATGAAGAAATTCAAGATACTGGCTATGAACCAGATGGCAGAACAACAGTTGATGATGAAGTTTCTTTAACACAAGATGATCTTGAATTAAGTAAAAAGAAAAAGAAAAAAAAGAAAACTAAAAAATCTAAAATTGATAAAGTTACTGATGATGAAAATTCAGTATCATCGAAAAAAGATAATAAAAATAAATATGATGATAATATTTTAACAGATAATAAAAAAGAATCAATTGAAATCGAAACACAGACAATTTTAGAAACACGAGATGTCTCAGCTGGTATTGTTGAATCTGAAGAGCAAAAAAATCATGAAAAAGAAATTAATATTAAGACACAAACATCACCAATACCAGTGTTACATTTAGCAATTCAAACAATTGATAATTTACCAGAAAAAGATGTATGTTCAGTACAAACAATGACACCTGAATTAACACCAAGAGAAGAAGAAAGTATACAGACAAGTCCTGTTGAAATAATAACAATAAAAGAAACAGATATAATTAGTACTCAAACAACACCAATTAATGATAAAATAATTAATACAACTGAAAATGAAACTCAAACAATTAAATTAATTGAAAAAACTCAAGATGCAGAACAACAAACATCACCTGAGCCACAAATTGAAAAAATTATACATGAAGATACTGGAATGCAAACTTTAACTCCAGATTTAATTGAAAAAATAGAAATTGAAATACAAACAAGTAAACCAACAACTCCAGAAGCACCAGATATTGATAATACAGAAGTACAAACTGAAATAATAGAAAATATTATTGTTGAAACTATGGAAACACAAACTGACCCAGATGAAATAAATCGCGTGTCAACTGAAAATATTGAAATTCAAACAAATAATCAAGAACAAATGATTGAAGCAGTTGCACAAACAACTCCAATACAACAAGATATATTATTAAATAATGATAAAATAACAAATGAACAAGAAGTACAAACAATTTATCCAATTATAAAAGAAACACTTGATGAAAATATTCAAAGTATTCAAGAAGAATTAATCCCAACACATGAAGAAAGTGTACAAATAATACCAGATACAATTGAACACAGTCAACAAACATTAGAAATTATAAATCAAGATGATATAAAAAATAATGTTATTGATGAAAAAATAATAAATTCTGATGAAGAAAAAATGAATACAATCGTTGAAGAAATAATAACACCAACTACTATAAATAATATAAAATTAGAAAATGATAAATTATTAAAATGTGAAACAGAAAAAAAATCAATGGCTTCTAGTTATTCTGAACAAGATTATGATGATGATAGATCTTTAGAAATTCATGTACATGCAACATTTGAATTGTCAGACAGTGTCACGTCAGATTCATCAATAATACCAAGTGAATCGATTGATTCAACTTATGATAGTACACTATCACAAGAACCAACAACAAGCAGTACCAACAAATCACAAAAACAAAAGAAAAAAAATAATAAAAAAAATATATTACCAAAAAATAATGATACTCAATGTGTTTATGATAAATCAATTGATTCTACAGATTCTATGGCAAAATTATCTTACTCTGATGTTACAAAAAAAAATAATAATTCATTGTTAAATACTGATAGCACTGAGAGTGATATGGAAGTCACTAAATTTGAAGATAAACATAAACAACAAGTTGGTTTAAAAATTACATTTGAAGAAAAAGAAAGAAAAGAAAATTTAAAAATTCAAGAGACCTTGGTTGCAGATGGTTCATCAGGTAACGAGACTGAAGTAAAATTATCAGTAAAAATTAAAAATTTTGATAAACAACCAGAACTTGTAATTAAAAAAAATTCAGAATCAATTGATACTTTGAATGAAACATTGTTAAATATTGAAAAACCATCTGATAAAATTGAACTTGTACAAAAAATTGAACTAACAAAACTTATGTCTGATCGTTTAAAAAATTTAGAAAATTCAAGTAAAACAAATAGCTTATTTAATATTCTTCATTTAACAACATTAGAAAATATATCAAATTTAAATATAAATAATAATTATATTGATGATATTAAAAATGAATTAAGCTGTTTAAGAAATGCTGTTGAACAACAAAATATTATTATTGTTGAAAAAACATTGATAACAATTGTAGAAAATATAACAAATTTGTTAGAAACAATTGAATATAAAATATTTATAAGTAAAGATTCATCAAATGGTCCATCATATGAAGATAATAATACAATTGTTGATTGTAAAAATGATATTTTAAATATAAATAATAGTATTCAAGAATTAGATGAAATATGTCAAAGAGTTGAGACAATATATCCTGAAGATGATCAAGAAAGAATACGTGAATGTTTAAAAGCACTTGAATATCAAGTTAAAACAATTGAAAATATTGCAAATGAAGAAGAAAAAAATATAAATATTGAATTATCAAATTGGAATGAATTAATTAATGAAATAAATATAATTTATAAAAATGTACAAGAACAACAAAATTATTTTGAATTAATAATACAAAATGAATTATCAACAATTTTAAAAATTGAAGAATTAGAAAAAATTGAAAATACAAATCGTAATAATATATGTAAAATAAATAATTTAATTGAAAAATCAAAATATATATTACTTGATTATCCTGGTAAAAAAATACCAAATATAATTTATAAATCATATGATATAACTCAAACAATTGAACATAATATTAATATTGAAAGAGATAAATTATTACAATTATTATCACTTGCTGATGAATATGAACAAACACTACATGAATTTGAACAAATAACATATATTGCTGATGATTTATTATTAAATCCAATATCAATTGTAAGCTTGGAACATTTACAAGAAGAAATACAAAAACATAGAAAATTTTTTGTAAATTTAAGTCATTGTCAAGCAATCCTAGAATCACTTGAAGATAATTTAGATCCAGAAACAAAAATTAAATATTCAAATTTACACAATGAATTACATGGTAAAGCAAGTTCATTATTAGATTCAGCAGCAATAAGATCACAACAAATGTCTTTAGCTGCATCAAGATGGATGACACTTGAACAAAGTATCAAAGAAGAACGTGGATGGTTACAAGTTGCTCATCAAAGAATTCCTGATCTTGAAAGTGTTACTTCATCTGATTATAATCAATACATATCACTTTATCAGGTAAATTTTATTATTTCAAAATACTATTTTAAATAAATAATTTAAAAAAATATAGGTATATATATATATTTTTTTTTCTATTAATTATAGATATTATCATCAGATATATCAACTCATCATGATCGTCTTATTCAACTTTTAAATATATCAAATGGACTTCAAGAACTTATTAAAATTGAAGATTCAGAAGATTGTTATACTGATGCACTTGATTCAATTTTACTTCTTCAAGATAATGTTGATTCATCACTTAGATATTTATTATCATTTAAAGATTATTGGTGTACACGTGAAGTACTTGTTAATCGTCTTGATAATTGGATGGCAAGAGCTGAGAGAGAACTTGATTCAGTAAAAAATCATTGGCAAGGACAAATGCGTCAATTCTGGGTAAATTAATTAAATTTTTTTTATTTTATCAATATGATTTAAATCTTTAAAATATAAATCAATGATATTGCTCAATGCGCATTTAAAGATTATTCAATTATCATTTGGCAAACTACCAATAATAAAATGATACGATAACAATCTCTTTTTTTTTTTTATTTTATTTTATTTTAATTTTGATATAGCTTTTTCAAGTTGATTGATTAATTGATTTATTTTTTATTTTTTATTTTTATATATATAATTATTATTTTATCAACAGGAATTAAAAGCACAATATGAAGTACATAATAATATGCGTAATGAAGCAAATATTTGTTTTGAAAAATCATTAAGAATAATACCATTATCTGATGAAATGTTACAAAGACAATATCAAGGTGAACTTGAAGAAAGATGGCATGGTATTACAAATAAAATAAATAATATACAAAAATTAGTTATTGATACATTATCATGTGAAAATATACCAGTTAATGAAAAACTTGAATTACTTGAAAATGAATTAAATGAATTACGTAAAACAATTAATAGTTTTCATGGTGTATTAAAAACAGAAGATGAATTAGAATTATATGTTGAAAGATTAACAATAATGTTTGAAAGAGTATCAATAATTGAAAATGAATTAGGTAAACTTGGTATGTTACCATTAGCTGAAAGTGAACGTGTTGGTATATTATTATCATTAGGTAAAAGAATTGAATGTCAAATAAATGAAGAACTTGATTTATCAAAATTATTACGTGAACGTTTACAATTATTACAACGTGGATTAAAAAAAATTAATCATTTACATGATAAAAAAAATATAATACTTGATCAATGTGAATTAGCTGAAAAACAAACAAGTGATATTGTTTCTGGTGCTGTTGATAAATGTCAAAAAATATCTGATGAATTAACAATAATATGGAAAGATATTATGGGTTTACGTCAATTACTTCATACATTACCAGGTGGTATGAGAGTATCAGTATCACCAATTGGTATTGAAAGAGATATATCAAATTTACAAGATGTACATACTGATTTAGAATCAAGATGTACACGTATATTAACATTATTAAATAATCGTTTATTACTATGGCGAAGATTTGAAAGACAACTTGAACTTGTACAACAATCTGTACAAGAAACTGATTATATGATGGAATTATTGACTGTTCAAGGATCTGTTGATTATGATAGATTACTCAAGGCCACTGAAAGACTCGAGGTAAATATTATATTATCTACTTTTTTCTTCTTTCATGTAAATTAATATATTTTTTAATTATTTAAATTTATTTTTTATTTAAAAACTAATATTTATGTTGACAATTCATTTATACCAACTATATTTATTTTAAATAAATTAAAAAAACGCCTGCGCAGACAGAGAACCTTATCGCATTTACTTTTTTTGTATTTGTGACGCAAGATAATCAGTAGTCGACTGAGTGTATTGCGGGTCAGTTCAGTCGAATGTACATTACGATATGAATATCCTCAATAAAATACCGGCAATGTCATGATATTTTAATCTTTAAAAATTATCAATTAAAATTTTCGTAATAATTTATATATTTATTTTTTTCAATTAAATAATATATATATTTTTAAAAAAAACAACAAAAGTTTTATACAGTGTTTTAGTTTAATTCTAATTTGAAAAAAAAAAAAAAGTAAGAAAAATATTAGTGTAAATATATATTAAACACACAATGAATTATTATTATTTTATATTTTAAAAAAATCAAGTGTATTTGCAAAAAATAAATATTTTCTCGTTTATTTTTATCATCACCCGGACTTTGAATCATCTTGGGGAGTTTATTTTTAAAAATTAATATTTCAAGTATTTTATTTTTTTCAATTTATCTGAATGTGATTTTTTTTTTTTTTCTACTTTAAATATATATTGCAGTATTTAATATTATTTTTTTTTTTTTTGTATTTTTCAATGAGTATTTCCACGTGGTTACGATAGAGGACATGTATAAATATTAAATATATAATAAATTTATAAAAATACGCTTGCGCAAGATTTGTACTCAATTTAAAAAAATATATGGAAAATTGCATTTCTAAGTTTAAATAAACAATCGGTGACATCACATATATATATTTCAATAATGTCTATATGATAATATAAAAATATTTTTATAAAATAATTTGATTTTATTTATTATTTATTGAAAAATTTTTATATTTACTAAATAAATAAATTTTAAATAAACTAAATTTAAAAAAATATTGAATAATTTTAATTTAGAATTTTTTTTCAATTTGAAATAAAAATTTTTATTGTTAAAAAAATTATTATTTTTTTTTGATGATAATATTTCTTCCGGTGTTTTTAAAATCGTGTGAGTCTTTTTTAAATTACATTCGTGCAATTTTTTTTTTTTTTAACGGAAATAAATAAGTACTTATTCTTTCTTTTGTAATTTAAAAACTTGAAAAATCAAATTGCATTTTGTTTTTTAATAACATGATATTAATTTGTGAATAAATAAAATACTTGAATTATTTTTTTATTGTGTAAAATGCATTATCAAAATATAAATAAGATATGTGACCTTGAGGTTAATAAAATGAATATTGGTTTAATTTTTTTTTATTTTTTGTATATTTGTTGGGTTTAATGAACTGTTTATAAATAGCGGATGTTAATTGCATATACTTATAATTACTCGTGAAATATTGAAACCGTTAGAAATAATTTCTAGATAATATTGAAAAATTATTACAAGAAAAAAAAAAATAAAGAAAATTTCTTATCAATTTTTTATCGATTTTAAATAAACACTGAAATAATTAAATTAAATTTTTTTTTCTATTCGTTTATCATGAAAATATTTTATCTCATTTTGTTATTTTTTTAATCTTTAAAAAAATAATAAAAAAAACATTATGAATAATTGAAATAAAGACTTGAAACTTACAGGATTATTATTTTAGGGTGTTTTTTAAATATTAAAAGCATAAAACTATGTCTAAGTTGATTAGAAATATTTTTTTTTAAAACCAGATGAGTTGACGAAAGTCCGACTTTCTCAAAGTCATTTGGAAATTATAAAAAAATAAAAAAAAATTAGAAATAATTAAAATTGATGCTTGAAATTCACAGGATAATCATTTTAGGGTGTTTTTCAAATAATAAAATTAATATATCATTAATAGATTGCCTAGAAATATTTTTTCTAGGATCCATATGAGTTTGCAAAAGTCAGACTTTCTCAAAGTCATTTGGAAATTATAAAAAAATTTTAAAAAATTATAAATAATTGAGATAAACACTTGAAACTTTCAGGATAATTATTTTAGAGTGTTTTTTAAATATTAGAAGCATAATATCATGAATAGACTGTTCAGAAAAAATCAACATAGGAAGTCCAATGAAATGTAAAATTTTATATCCTGTTTATTCTCATCAATTGGGATGTACACACCCATTTTTTCGATAATAAAAAAATTGTTTATTCAATAATATATAATTTCTATTTTATTACTATTAATTATACCAAATGGTATTTGAATTTATAAAAATATAAAAATAAAGGTGTAAATAGGTCAGTGAACTTTATTAATATATTAATTTATTTTTAATTATAAAAACAAGTCTGATGCTAAGATCAATTGGATCAGTACCACCACCTGACTTGAAATTTATAAGACACATAGTTAATTAAAGACTTAAAGTCATTGGATTGCGGAAGTTTAATTTTATTTATTTTTTTTCAACAATAAAAGCAAATGTACATGTTGGATTTGCTGCTTGTTGAAATTTTTAGACGCATTTAAATTTACCTTGACAAATTGAACTTTTATTTTTCTTTTTGCACATTATTATTTATTTTTTTTTGTAAATTTACATGTCTAATATTGTGTCAATACACACATGCTATGTTGTTAAAATAAAAATATTAAATTGTCAGATATTTTATATATGTTTATTTTTAAATAAATAATAATTATATATATATAAATTAGTTGTTTATATATATTTATATTCAATATTTGAATAAATACTGATTCATATTTTTGTGTGAGAAAAATAAATAAAACAATTTATCTCTTGAAAAATGATAACAATAATAAACAGGCAAACTTGAATGCTCCAAAAAAATATTATTGAGTAGAAAAAAAAAAAAAAAAAAAAAAAAAATATGGCGTCTGTGCTTTGCAACTTCTAAACCAAACTATTATTTAATTAATTAATTAAGATACTTTATATCATGAATAATCATTTAATCATGACCAAATAATTAAAATAAATATTATTTACTCCAAAAAAAAAATTAAACGAGACTATCAAAGAACATCCAGAAAAAATGTATAGATATTCATTTTTTTGGCATGAACCTACTACGCAATAATAAGTATATTGGAAAATAAAAATTAAAAAAAAAAAAGACCAAATAAATAGAACACAAATAAATCTCATTCAAGAATATAAAAAAAAAAAATAAATAAATGTAAACAAATCATCAAAATAATATAAACACATGCATTTTGATGAATTTGACCTTGACATGATCATAAAAAAATTATGCTGATTAAAAAAAAATTTAATTTAATTTTCTTACCCCAAAAATGAAATTTTCTCTGCAAATTATTGTTGATTATGATACACTTCATGTTAATTAATAATTTAATAATAAACTCAAGAATGTTATTAATATTATTTTACACTAAAAATCAATAAAACTTCAAAATTTCAAGGAACGTCCTGAATATAAAATATTTCACTTTTGGCGTGGGTACAAAGGTCGCGAACAATATGGCGATAAAAAAAAAAAAAAAAAGGGAGAGGTAATTCCATAAAAAAAAAATAAATATTTAGACCAATTAGAATAAAGGGTTAATCTACCAATCAAAAATAATGTTTAAAAAGAAATTTAAATACCTACACTAGCGACAATCAAACGGTTAACGGATAAAATAACAAACAAATAAATAAACAATAAATAAACAAAAAATAATGCCTCAAAATGTGTGTGGTTGGAAAAAAAAAATAAATAAATAACTAAAAATTTAATGTCACTTGTTTATAAATTATTAACATGTTTATAATATATTGTGTATTTTTTGTTTGATTAAAAAAAAAAAAAAAAAACAGGGATTGAATGGTTCTCTTGGTGCCCAAGAAGTACTTGTTGATGAATTACGTGAAGCTGCTGAGCCATTACGTGAATCCTGTACACCAGAAGTTGGAAAAATTGTTGATGCTGCTGTTAATGAAGCTGTACAAGCTTGGCAAGATACACGTATTGAATTAGATGAACTTTGTACAAAATATAAACACGCTGTTAGTCTTTGGGAAAATTATCGTGATTCAAGTGCAGCTGTCAAGGCCTGGGTTGATTCGCAAATGGGAAGTGTCACAAATTTACCACCTGAGGAAGCCTGTAAACAAGTCAAGGTAAAATATCATCAATATTTTATTATTAAATCAAATTAATATTCTTTTTAATAATTTAAGGATACAACAATAAGTTTAATAATAATAATTAAATTTAATCAGTTAAAAAAAAAATATCAGGATGTTGAAAAAAAATTAAAACAATTTTAATAGTTTATTGGAAAATTAAAATAACCCAGTGTTATTAATTAGTTGAAATTGTTGACATATTTCAACAAATAAATAAATAAAATTTCTGGTATTTATTTATTTATTTTATTTTAATAAAAATATCAAGAAAATTTTTTGTACTGATATAAAAATAACTCAAAGAAAAAAAATTCACATAACGTCATAACCTTTCTCGTTTTGCTGAATGTTGTGGTTCATCATTGAATGAAATAAATAAAATTTAAAAAAAGAAACAAAGATGATTCATAAAATATAAAATCAAAAAAATAAATAAAAATAAAATACACAAAACATCTGGCAACACCACGAGTTAGGGTGACATGACTATGTATACATTTAAAAAGAAAAAAAAATTCCCAATTTTTAGAAAGGTCACTGAATGTGGAAGTACAAAAGATAGTAAAGTTTTTATCATCCATAAAAATAAAAGATAAAAAAAAAAAATAATAATTATATCCAATGTCAAGTATCAAATTATGTTATTTTTTTTTTTGTATTAAAAATAAATTTATATAATTTTTTAGTATTATAAACAAAATTATCATTGATAAAAATTGAAATTTAATTTTTTTTTTTCTATTATTATATCTGTACTATCTTGACCCACGTGTACCCCCAATGTCAGTGACTTTGTTAGAAAGTGGAGGGATTCACCCTTCATTTAAACACAGACGAATGAGGGTGCGGCAATACATAGTGTACATAGTCATCACGAGTTGAGAGTACTATATATGATTCATCTTTGTTCAACATCTAAAATTTATCTCACTCTCTTTTAACTCTGTGCTGGCATCGATCCCCGCAGATGCCAGTCTGGTCCATGACCATGTAACACAACACAACATGTTAATAATATTATCTAAAAAAAATTACAAAAAAATATTATTATTAAATGATAGTTAGCAATAAAATTATTTATTCAATGTAAAATCAATATTGTCATAAAAGTGTGTGTGCTATTTTAATTAATTTTTATAATATTTTTTTAAATATTATTCACAAATAATTAAAAGTATTGATATTATTTGTTTGTTAAATTTTTCAAGATAATTATTTATAGAAAAATTATAAAGTGATATCAAAAAATTTATAAGATTAATCATTTTTATTGATTTAAAATTGACAATTTTTTTAAATATATTAAGAGAAATATTTTTGACTGATGAATAGATGAATTATACAATTTATAAAGCACGTGTATTAATGTACAATGATCTGTGACACAATTGATGATGATGATGATAATAATTTGTAAGTCAGTGTTTTTTTATACATGTGCACAATCTTGAAAAATATAAGCAGGAAAAAATAAAATGTAAATTAGTATTATATATATAATATCAAAATAAAAGATTAATTTTAATTATTTTTTAAATAATTAAATATTATTTTAAATAAAATGTGTACACCAGAAGAGATGAAGGTATTTAAAATGATAAAATAATTTTAAAAATAAATTTCATAGGTCACTATTTATTTATAATATAATAAATTATTTGATTGAAATATAATTATAATTATTATTCAGGTCATGTTTTTATACGTGATAAATTTTAACGGATACAATATTGTCTCATGAGTGATTTTTTTTTTTTTTTTTTTTTTCATAAAATCACATAAATGGTCATCTTGGAAATTTTTTTTATTTTTCATTATTCATGAAGGAATGAATAATAAATGATAAATAAAAGTTTTCAATAAGTCTGTAATCTAATTCAAAATATATTCAATGACCTCGATTAAATGTTTATTATTTTAAAATAAAAATAATATTGATAGAATATTTTGTAATTTTAAATTTTTCATCCAACTATTGTATGTTTAAAATTAAATTAGAAATAAGTATTTTAAAATGGGAGGTAAATAAATTCGACAATGAATTATCATTGCAAGTAGACAGTACAGTAAAATTCCATTCTAAAAATAAAAGAACTAACCATAATAAAATTAGTGTTAAAAACAAATAAATAGTAAAAATTATTTTATAAAAATTATCAATACTTTTTTAATAAAATAAAAATTATATATTTAAATTTAAGGTTTGTGAAGAAACTCTAGCTGAACACAAAGAACGTCTTGCAAAATTACGTTGTCTTGTATCACAAATTGCATCAGATGTTGGTCTAGATGCTGGTGGACCACTTCAATGTGAAGTTGAAGCACTGGGTCGTCGTCTTGAAGATGTACGTGAGACATTATCAACCCTTGCTGATACAGCAGATGCACGTGCTCTCAATCAAGAACTTACTCGTGGTGGTTTACATCAAACTAAAAATTTTTTGGATTCTGTACAACAGGTAAATTATTTTTATACATTTTTTTTGTTTATTAAAATTAAAAAAAAAAAGAAAACCTTGACACATTTATTTATTTATTTATTTTTTTTCAAAATCATGAATCAGGAAATAAAAAAATTAAAAAAATTGAAATAAAATAATTCAACACACCTCAGGGTTGCTACTCGAGGATACAACCAAGGGTGCTTGGCACAGCTAAATTATTATATACAAGTTTATTTAATTGCATATATCAATATATATATATTTTAATTGTAGTTTCAAAACAATTTGTTGTGTCAAGGTCAATAAGAAATTTACAACTTTTTTATTTTTTTATTTTTCACTTAATATTATACTGTCGGCACCAAGTAAATTACCTTTAATATATTTATCTTTGTTTTATAACAATCTATCATTATCATACCTACATATTATATTGATAATTTTAACTGAATGAGCTGTTAAAAATTTTAAAATATTTATCGTAAATATTCTGACACACGTGTTAGCCCTTAACAAATTTTAACATGTGAATTAACTTTATTCAAATCAACAAATTAATTTAAATAAGTACATTGATTTTAAATTATGATAAAAATTTTATTTTTTTTATTTTTTATTTTTTTTTCTTCATTTACACAAATACAAAATTAATTTAAATACAAACATTATTCAAGTGTTAATCTATGTAATATTATATACAAAATCGACGAAACAATTTTTCTAACATTGTCCCTGAAATAATTGATTTTCTTTTTAAAATAAATAACAATATATTTAAATTAAAAAATAAAAAAAAAAATTATCATATTATATAATTATTGATTATTTTTTTTGTTTGTTTTTTTATTTATTTTTTTAATTTTTATAATAATTTTACAGAGTCTTTCAACAGTCGGCCAAGGAGAATCTAAAGAACAATTGAAATTATTGAGAAATCATTTATTAGCATTAACTAAAACAGAACCACAATTACAATCAATAAAAGAACGTTCAATTGAAATAGTAAATGAAGAAACAACAGTTGTTGAAGTATTACAATTATGGCAACGTGTTTTTCGTGATACATTTCAACAATATCATAGATTATCATCACGTCTTGTTAGATCAGAAGATGTATCAGCTGCATTACATCTTTGGCATGAATATTTAATTCATGTACAAGAATTTTTATCAAATGATGTACCTGGTGATTATAATGGTTTATCTGAACATAAAAATATATGTGAAGTACATAAAAATCTTTTAACTGATCAACAACATTTAATATTATCAATACGTGCTGAAAAAGGTAGAGATATATTAGTTGCTGAAAAATTTAATGAATTAACAAATATTCATAATGAAACATTATTAAAAATAATGGATAGACATGAATCAGTTAGAAATAGACTTAATTTATGGGATAATTATCGTAAAGATCAAAATAAATTATTAAATTGGTTAAAAGATATTGAACGTGAAAGAAGTAGATTACAATTACGTTTTATACATTTACGTAGACTTGATAAAATAATTAATAAAATTGATATATTATTAGATAAATTACCAATTGGTGAATTACAAATTGATTCATTATTACAACAACAAAAATTATTATTATATGATTGTGAAGAAGCATTAGCAATATCAATACGTATGGAACATGCTGCAAATACACAAAGAATAACAAATTTACGTGCAAGTCTTGAAACATGGAAAAAATTTGTATTTAGAATAAAAAATTTAAATATTAAACATAATGAAAAAATTAATGAAATAACATTAATATTTAATGAAATAAATGAATCAATTAATTCAATATATAATAATAATAATAATACAGATTCAAATACAAATACAAATAAAAATTTAAATATAAATTTAAATGATACAATACAACATGTTAAAGAAAAAATTGATTCATTACAATATTATAAAACAAAATTAATAAATTCAACAAATACACTTGAACAACTTGATATTACAACTGAACAATTACGTGAATGTTTAAGTCCATCTGATATGAAAAATTTAAATCAACAATGTTCATTATTATGGCAACAACATGGTGATCTTGAACATCAATTAGCATTATTGAATTATAAATTAAGTGAACGTATTGGTTTAAAAAATAAATGGGATAATAGATATTCAAGATTTTTAATATGGTTAACTGATGCTGAAACAAAAATTCATACTTGTGATTCTGGACATGAAGAACCAGAAGAAGCATTAAAAAGAATTGAAGGTGAATTACATGCTGAAATGTCATTAAAACAACGTGAATTAAATTGGATTAAAACAATTGGTAATGATTTAATTGAATTTGTTGATATTGAAGATAAAAAATTAATTGAATTATCACTTAATGAAATTAATGAAAGATGGACAAAATTAATGAATACTGGTAAAGCAAGAGCAAATAAATTAAATGATATAATGCAAACAATGAATTCATTAGAAAAAAGAATTTTTGAAATAAAAAATTGGCTTAGTAAAATTGAATTACAATTAACTGAACCATTTATTATTGAAAAAAAAACACAAAATATAATTGATAAAAAAATTGTTGATCATGAAACATTACAAAAAACAATTGAAGATGAAAGTGGTAATATTGGTGAAGTATTAAATCTTTGTGAAATATTATTAGGTGATTGTGATGCATGGAAAACATCATTTAATACTGAAATAATAAGAGATGGTATGAATGGTTTAGAAAAACGTTGGAAAGCAACTTGTGTTAAATCAGCTGATAAAAAAAGAAAAATAATGACTGCATGGAAATTAATACAAGAATTAGATAGTATTAAAAATCAACAAGAAATTTGGTTAAATAATATTGAAAAAGAATTAAATTTACTTGAAGATACATTAGATAAAATATCAAAAGAAGATACTGAAAAAACAATTAATAAAGCAAGAAAATTATTAAAAGATATTGATGCACATAAACCAGCTCAACAAATTATTGAACAAAATTATAGTAGATTAGCAAAAAGTGGAATTGAACCAAGTAATTTAAAATCATTAACATCTGATATTAGACAATTATTAGATAAATGGAATTCATTAAAACCACGAACAAGTTCAATTATAACATCATTACAAAGAGAACAAAAATCATATAGAGATTTTATAAATTCTCATGGTTCAGCAATTATTGGTTTAACACAAATTGATGTTAAATTAACACAATTACAACATTTATCAACACCAGAACAACAAGCATCACCTAGAAAAAGATTAAAAGAAATTAATAATATTGAAAAAGAACTTGACACACAAAATCAAATATTACAAAAAGCTGATGAATTAGCACTTATTGTTATGCAAGATTGTCATTCTGATGATATACCAGCTGTACAAGAACTTGTTGATGAATATCAATTATTATGGCAAGATATTAAAACACGTGTTAATAATATTAAATTAAAATTAGAAACAAAAGAAATAATTGAAGTTGATGAAGCTGTTCAGGTTGAAACATTAAAATTTGAACAAGATTGTGCTGTACAAGTTGATACATTACCAAGACTTACAAAAATGACATCATGTGATGCATATTTAATTGAACTTGAATCAGCATTAAATGAATGTCGTGGTGCATTATGTGATCTTGAAAATGTTGTTGCAAATGAACCAATTGCTGGACCAGGTATAACAAATTCAGCTAAAAATTTAGCAAAATTAATTGGTAGTTGTCAATCATCAATTGAACTTGCAAGACATTTACATGGTATATTATTACAAGATGATAGATTTAATAATGATACTGTTAAAAATAATGAAGTTGATGAATTGATTGTACGATATGATAAACTAATAACACGTGCTCGTGCACGTGAACAACAAATTAAAGAAATAAGGTCAGTTAATTTTTTTAATTATTCATTTTTTAATTAAATTATAAACTCTATTATTTAACTAGAGATAATATACGCATGTAGTTTTGATTGATTAATAATATGCTTTTTTTTTTTCTATTTAAATCTTTTATTTTTCATCATAAATAACTGATAGATCTCCAATTGTTGAGGGTTATTCTATTCCATGTGAACAGTAAGTTATTTTCTAACAATATTAATAATAACTAATAATTATTTTTCAATTTTCAATAAAATAACAAAATTAATATTTTTTTATTTTAATTTTATATAATAAATTTAAAATAAAAATAAAGTATTTTATTAATAATTTATAAAAAATTTAATTAACAGTGATGATGGAAGACTTACATGTCCATTATGTTCACGTCGTAATTGGGCACAACTTGATATTGATCTTTGGCGATTAGATAAATGGCTTGAATATGCTGAAGGAACACAAAGTGAACAACAAACACCTCCATCTGCTATTGAAGATTTAGAAGATGTTGTTCAAGATCATCGTGAATTTCTTCTTGATTTAGACAGTCATAAAAGTATTATTGTTAGTTTAAATATTGTTGGAACTCATCTTGCTGCTCATACTGAAAATACTGATAGATCAAATGAGTTAAAAAATAGATTAGAAGTATTAAACAACAGGTGGCAACGTGTACTTCATTCTGCTGAAATTTGGCAAAATTTACTTCAAGCTGCTTTAATTGGTAATCAAGATTTTCATCGTACTGTTGATGATCTTTTAAATTGGCTTGAAATGACTGAAGAATCAATACGTGCCAGTGAACCAATTGATTTAACTGAAAATAGTAATATTTTACGAATAAAATACGAAAAATTCAGAGAATTAAGAAGTGATTTAGAAAGATGTGAACCAAAAGTTTTATCACTTCAAGAAGTTGCTAATCAATTATTAGATGAACATGCTGATTCAAGAAATCGTGTACAAGAATTAAGACTTCGTTTACAATCACTTTGTCGATTAACTGGAATTTATGCTCTTAAATTAGGAGCATCATTGGGTTTAGATCCAAAAGAAGTTGGTCTTGCAGCTACTACATCATCTCTAGCATCTCTATCACATGACGTAAGTAAAATTAGTAAAAAAAAAATAAAAAAAATAAATAAATAATAATAAAGCACAATTATAAAAAACCACTAGTCAAGTAATGATAATAATTATAAATTATATTTTTTCATTTGAAAAAATATATTTAGATATATAATTATAATTAGTATAAATAATATATTATAGGTATACTTATATGTAGATAAATAACACACTATTCACTTTGCACAGTATATACTTTATAGTTTGTGTTTTTTCTTTTGATAAATTTCAGCTACTCGATGAAGCTGCCTCAGCTGCCAGTAAATCTGACCTCGCATCAATGGCTGAGTATGTTTTTATTTTTGTTTTTTGTTTATCTTTGAGTTAATTAATTATTGCATATATATTAATATTTTTTAAATAAATTATTTATTATAAATTGTTAAAATAATTAATTAAATTATTGTTACAGTGGTGACGAAAACGATCGAACGGTATTGATACGTGGATACCGTTTTATCGGACGAGTAGTAAGAGCTTCCCTTCCTATACAAGCACTCATGCTAGTTTTACTTGGCGTTGCTTCCTTGGTACCAAATGCAGAAGAGGACTACAGTTGTATGCTCTCTAATAATTTTGCAAGAACATTTTCACCAATGGTTGATTATCCAAATGGTCCACCACCATTGTAAAAACGATATAAAAAAAAAAAACAACGAAAAAAAAGAAGCTTCATGAAGCTCATTGCATGACTCGATAACAATTTACAAAAAAAAAAATAATATTATTTTATTTATTATCCATTTTTACACGTATTTAAAAATTATTTAACAAATATTATTTTTTGTTATTACACAATCATTTCATGATTTTGAATATTTTTTTATAAATATTAAATTACAAAATAATAATGGACCAAATATATAATATCAAACAAAATAATATATATTATTAAACAAAAAAAAAAAAAAAAATACAAAATATATCGTCCTTATGTATTTATTATTATTTAACTTTTAATTTTGATTTATTTATATGTATATTATTGGTACTTAAACTTGATAAATGGTGGCTGGGAAAAACTTATAATATTTTTGAAAAATAAAAAAGACAACGAACTAACTTTAATTGTAAAAATGTAAATGGTGCATCGATTATTATCGAACGAATAACGAATGATAAAAAAAAAAAACATCAATCTTATAATAATTTAAAAATGATATATAAAAAAAATTGGGTTTATTGCACAGTGAGCTTCATTATGTATTTTTATATAAAAAAAAGAAAAAAAAAAAATAGCTTCACAATATTTAAAAAAAAAAATATATATATTGATTATATATAAATTTAAAAAGATTGTTTATTAATATATCGCTAAAAACAAATTAAATTACGATGTTATTATTTATTTCCCTAATCCTTAATTTAACAGAAAAAATTATTATCTTAAATTGAGCACTTGAATATTTTTTTTTATCTATTTAATAAATTAATTATTATTAATAATTTAGTTTGCCATTTTATTATAATTTATTTTTTAAATTATCACACAGAGTATAAAAAAAATTTGTACAGTCTTTCTGAAAGATATCTATATTACATTTTATTTAATTAGTGTAATAAAAAATAGATTTGCTTTATCATCATATTATAAATTTCACAAAAAATCATATCATATCAGAAAAAAAAAAAAACAAACAATATTAATATTATTTTAAATACTTGATTGTTAGTTACTAACTATCATTTTTAAGTTCTGACAATTGTTCATAGTACTCAATGTATAATCTTTGCCATTTAAGATGACTACCAATAACTTTTAATACATCATCAAGTAATTGATGTTTTTTTAATCCAAGTATCATTGGATCCCAAGTACTTTTTGATGCTGAACTGTGACTTGGTCCCATTAATTCATCAAGAATTACTCTCAGTCGTTTTTCAAGTCCATCTATAAAATATATAAATAAATAAATAAATAAAATATATTTATTAATTATTATTATTATTATTAATTTTAATATTATACCTTGAGTTAATAAGAATGATACAAGTGCCATACACCAATGGGCATATTCTTGTGAGCTACCCAATGCTTTTGATGCTAATAATTGTTGTTCAAGATATGATACAACACTTGGTCCATTATAAAGTGGATTTGGATTTGGTTTAGTACCACCAGCAGCTCTATTAAGTCCTTCTTGTAATGATGATAATGGTCCTCTTGGTGGTCTACCACCAGCATTTTGTGCAGACCAACGCCAAATTGGATCTTGACTATCACCAACTAATAACCATGTACCCATTTCTTTATTAAATATATATGCTCTTGCATTTGTAAAACCTAAATGTGGCATACCATTATGTATATTACATGATAATAATGAACAACCAGATGTTATTAAATGTCTTGCTGATGTTGATACTGTTAAACGACAATTATTACCAATTTCCCATACACGTACAGCACCACAACATGATATTATCATAACAACATTACCAACAGCATGTATTTTAGCAAATGGCGATGGTGGTACTAATGGTGGTGCTGGTCTTGTACCTTTTACTGGATCAAATGTATGTATACTGCCATCTTCTAAACCAACAACAATAAGTCCAGCTGATACTGCTAAACCAACAGCATTATAACCCATATATAAATTCCATGTTGGTTCAATATCAGTACCACGAAATACTTGTAAATGTGATAATTCTTGTTTATTAATTACTGTTACAGCATAATGAGCTGATTGTTGTGACATTGATTTGGACGGTTGTAATGGAGGTAATACATTACCACTTATTATATTATTAGTACATAATTTTGGCTTTTTGTTATTTTGAAATGTACTATTACTATTATTATTATTATTATTTATATTTTGTAATTTACTATTATTATTAATATTACTGTTATTATTACTATTTATATTTTGTAATTTATTACTACTATTATTATTATTAATATTATTATTATTAATAGTACTATTGTTATTCTTGGTATTATTATTATTATTATTATTATTAGAATTAGAATTACTAACTATTTTTGTAACTGATAATTGACGTTTTTTTAGTTTTAGTCCTTGTTTTTTATTAGGTGATAATGATGATGATGACGATGATGCTAATGAATTTGTTGTTATACTAACATTTGGTGTTACAACATCATTACGTTTTTCAATAATAATTGAACTTTTTGTTTGTGATGTACTAGTAAATGTTGGTGAATTTTTAACTGCTGGTGTTTCATCTAAATTTTCAGATGAATTAATATCTGGTGATGGTGGTATAAACATTGGTGTTATTCTTCTTCTACCATCAGATGTTCTTGTTTCAATTTGTTTATTAATTGGTCCTTTAACTGGTGTTGTTAATGTTGTTGTTGTATTATTATTATTATTATTAGTTGTTGTTGTTGATGATGGTTGTGTTATACCATTTGAAAATGGTTTATCATTTGTTTTTTCTGATGTTGTTTCTTTTAAATTTAATAAACTTGGTGTTTCCATTACTGTACATGCACCTGGTACTAAAGGTTTTCCATATAATCTTTCATGAAGAATACACTGGAAAAATAATAATTATAATATATATTATTATAATATAAATAAATTAATTTAATTATAAATATATTCTTTATTTTTTTTTAATTTTACTTGTTCGGCAGGATCAAGTGGCTGACCAAGTTCTTTTTCAGTAAATTGAACAAATGCAACAGTTCCATCCCAAGAACATGCTGCTAAACGAAGACCACATGGTGACCAACTTAAATCAAGAACAGAATGTGTAAATAATTCATTTATTACAACTAATGGTCTTTTTAATGAAGTCAACCATACAGATAATGATCTGTCTCTTGATCCAATTGCTACACAACAATATTGCTGTGGTTTTGTTGAACCTGGTTGATTTTTTTGTAAAATATTACCATTAAAACGCTAAAAAAAAAAAAAATAAAATAAATAAATTTTTAATAATTTAATAAAAAAGTTTAAAAATAATAAAAATAAATTACAACTTACAACACAAGTTACTGCTTTTCTATGTCCAACAAAATCTTTATCTTGTGTCCAACCATCACGTTCAATAATTTGTGCAGTTGGACCACCACCATTCATAGCATGTGCTGATACAAGATATTGTCCATCTGGACTCCATGATAATCTTAATACATGAGTTGTACCTCCACATTCATCAAATGGATCAGATATTAATGCTGAATCACCCCAATCAGCTGTTCTCCATACTCTTAATGTTCTATCATCTGATTGTGTAGCTAAATATTTACCAACAGGATCCCATGTAACACCTTTTACCATACCTGTATGACCTTTTAAAATAGCAACAATTGCTGGAAATTTCGTTGCATCCCATACAATAACACTATTATCAACTGATGCTGATGCAAGCCAAGGACTATGTGGTGCCCATGCAAGATCTAATATAT
Organism: Lysiphlebus fabarum; assembly: GCA_011426435.1. Taxonomy (NCBI): domain Eukaryota; kingdom Metazoa; phylum Arthropoda; class Insecta; order Hymenoptera; family Braconidae; genus Lysiphlebus; species Lysiphlebus fabarum. Next base: position 714,349 of record WSYQ01001031.1, read on the forward strand.
CACCTTCATGACATCTTAATGTTGCTATACAACGCCAATTTTCTACACTTGGTTTACTACCAAACATTGAACTTCCACCACCACTACTTGATAATCTCCATATCATTATAACTTTATCATCACCACCAGATGCTAATAAACCATTTGCACTCCATCTTACACAATTAACACATGCTGAAAAAAAAAAAAACAAAATTAATTCATTACAATTATATTTTTATAATTTCTAATTCAATTATTTTAATTAATTTAATTTTACCTAAATGATTATCAAGTTGACATAGCATTTTTGGAACATTTTTATCACGTTGAGCTTTTACATTTTTTATTGGTTCCATATTCCATATAACAACTCTTCCAGAATCACCACCTATTTAATATTGGTTGTTGTGAAAAAAAAAAAATAATAATAATACAAGTAAGTATACAAATAAAAAAAAAAAAACAAAAAATAAAATGTAAAAAAAAAAACAACAAATAATGATATGAATGATTACCTTGGCCTCCAGTTGCAAAACGTTTTCCATCAGGATGAATATCAACCGAAAATATTGGAAGATCTGTATTAATAATATATAAATTTTATTAATATTATAATGATATGTAAATAATTTAATATGAGTGTAAACTTACCATCATGAGTAACCCAATTCGGCTTAAGAAGCTTCATAATGTCAAAATTTTATATTTACCAATAAATGAAAAATTTTTAATTATTCCATGAACTTTATTTATGTATTTAAAATGAATTTATTGTTATTATAAAACATACAAATTTATGAGTAAAAACAATAAAAGCTGTTAGTAATTAATTTGTAAAAACGACATAACCCTTAATTTTAATTTTGATGCAAACTGATCAAACTGATGCGAACAGGCGAACTAGTGGCAGAAAGTGGGCAACAAAAAATTTATATATATCTAGATATATACACTTATATATATATTTTTTTTTCCTCTTGTTGGCCATAAATCTGTGTATATACATTGTTCATACATTGATATGTGATTTTTATATAAACTCTCTCTGATAAACTCCACCCATATGCTAGATCATACTCAAAATTTCGATCCAAAAAATCCAAAAAATTTCGATTTCGAAATTCAAATAGAAATTTATAAAAACCAACAAATTATTAAAATTTATTACTTATATTTTTAATTAAACTAATATGAATTATTATTTAGTATTTTTATCAATTATTATTAATTAATTTTTATAATTAATATTAAATTTTTTTTATAAAAAATTAATCATTATTTAATCATTTAACTTGAATGACTTCATAGAAATTTCTAAAGAAAACTGAAAAGTTTGAATTAAAAATTTACATTTAAATATTTTGTAAAAATTGTAACAAAATAGATAAATAGAAATTTTTTTTTTTTCTATGCAAATATGCCATCTGTTAACAGATTACGATAGAAATTTTTATATATTTTCTATAGAAATTTCCATCATTTATATGTTATGTACTTGAAAATAATAAAGTAAATGTCATTACTATTAATTATGACAATTATGATTATTATTAATTATTTACTATTATTATTAATAATGATTAATAATAGTTAATAGTTTATTGTAAACAAATATGGCTAATTGGAACTAGAAACAACCAGCTTGAATAGGGAATTATTTCGATCAACTTTGTGATGTGTACGCGCATACCCCCTCCAATTTAAAATAAAAAATAAAAAACATAAAAAAACAAATAACTACATAATAATTTAATAATTTAATTATAATTAACATTAATAATTTTAATTTAATTATTTAAATAAGTAAAATATGAGGACCAATCACAGGGCGAATAAACTGCAACATGCTACAGCAACGCAGTTCTGTCAAGAGATATACTATCCCTCACAGAATTTATCATGCTAACCGCATTTATTAAAAAAATATAATTTTTTATATTTTTAATAAATAAGTATATTTTTTTTTTCAAACTGTAAATATTTATCAGTATCATAATTAATAAAAAAATTATTTTAATAATTGAAAAACAAAAAATTATACTATTTAACAATAAAAAATAGATTTTTTTTTCGCGATGCCATCTGTTAGCAGATTGATGAACAAAATAATAACAATAAAAATAGTAACAATGCCATTCATTGATTATTATCAATGATTATTAATGTATAATAATAAAAACATCTAAACAATTTTATATATTAAAAAAAATAATTAATGTTGTTTTATTTTAATGTTTCTTTTTTTAATTTAATCTTTCAAGCACTTTCAAGTATTTTAATTTAATGCATTCAAGTAACTGTAAGGTTATAACAAACTGACAGTGTATTATAATAACAATAATAATTTAAAAAAAAAAACCACTTATTTATACTGTCAAACACCACGTCAGTAATAAGCTATAACGTGGATATTTGGATTTTCAAGCATCAAGCATTTCCAAGTATTATAACTGATTGTGACACTCTCAGCAATACAATTATTTATAAATGATTCAACTGATTTTTATGAACAATAAATACCCGAGAAAGGACAGATTTTAATCATTTAGTCTTCAGCATTTGACAGAGCACTATCTCTTCTTGCTGATGAAAAAAAAAAATTAAATATAACAATATTTTTCAATAACCAAATTATTTCATCTCTCAAAGTGACACATCACTCAGTCAACATAAAAATACAAGGTAAATTAATAAAATAATTAATTTTTTATTTTTTATATTATTTGTAATTTTAAAAAATAATAAAATATTTTATCATTATGGTTTTTATTGTTATTTTATTAAATTTTATCACATCCTGCTTTTTTAATTTGATAAAAAAATTTATTTAAATGTATATTTTATATTAATAAATAATTTAAAGATAATTTATTATAATTATTTTTTTTTTTGCTGATTTTATTGAAACCACAATATCACGAATATAAAAATAAATTTTTTATTTAATAACAATAAAATTATAAACTATTTTTAACATTAAAATTTGCTTAAATTGCATAAATTGTCATGAAATAATAAAAATAAATTGAGCTGATTTTGCTCGAGGTCTATAATTCTAGGTGAATCCTAGTTAATATACCTATATGAAAAAATAAAATAAAAAATTCTTTGAGCTATAACAAATGATTTACCATCAATCACATGTCAATGTGGTTTTTATTAATTTTTTTTTCTAAACCGTTATAAACTTCCTATATAATAAAAAAAAAAATTTATCCTCGTTTAGCTAGAAATGATTTAATTTTTTATTAGCTTTCACTTGACGTAATTTAAAGAACAAAACAGTTGAATAATTTAAATTTATTATTTAAAATTCTTTTTTTTTTTTAACAAAAATGTAATTAATTTAAAAATTTATTTTTAATTTGTTTTAGACAATTGAGTATATTATAAAATAATAACAATGACAATTACAAAAATATGTTGTATTGGTGCTGGTTATGTTGGTGGTCCAACTTGTAGTGTAATTGCACTTAAATGTCCAGAAATAACAGTAACAGTTGTTGATAAATGTAAAGAAAGAATTGATCAATGGAATTCAGATAGATTACCAATTTATGAACCAGGTCTAGATGATGTTGTTGCAAAATGTCTTGGTAAAAATTTATTTTTTTCAACTGATATTGAAACAGCAATTAAAGAAGCTGATTTAATATTCATATCAGTCAATACACCAACAAAAACATTTGGTCATGGTAATGGTAAAGCTGCTGATTTAAAATATGTTGAAAGTGCTGCAAGAATGATTGCACAAATTGCAACATCTGATAAAATTGTTGTTGAAAAAAGTACAGTACCAGTTAGAGCTGCTGAGAGTATCATGAATATATTAAATGCTAATCATAAACCAGGTGTATCATATCAGGTGATTCATATCTTTATTTATTTATTATTGTAAAATTGTCATTGATGATTATTTTCTTGTTCACCTTAACATCAATTTATTATATTTTAACTATCAAGATAATCTTTTATTTATTTATTTTTATTTTTATTTTTATTTAGATACTATCAAATCCTGAATTTTTAGCTGAAGGTACAGCAATCAATGATTTGATAAATGCTGATAGAGTATTAATTGGTGGTGAAAGTTCACCAAGTGGTCAAGCAGCAATTGAAAAATTATGCAAAGTGTATGAACATTGGATACCACGTAAAAATATATTAACAACAAATACATGGAGTTCTGAATTATCAAAATTGGTAAATTTACTATTTTTTATTTTTATATTTTATTTATAATTATAATATAGGTATATAATTTTTTTTTTTTTTTTATCAGGCTGCAAATGCATTTTTAGCACAAAAAATATCAAGTATAAATGCATTATCAGCAATATGTGAAACAACTGGTGCTGATATATCAGAAGTTGCTGTTGCTGTTGGTATGGATAGAAGAATTGGAAAAGAATTTTTGCAAGCATCAGTTGGTTTTGGTGGTTCATGTTTTAAAAAAGATATATTAAATCTTGTTTATATATCTGAATGTTTAAATTTACCAGCTGTTGCTGCATACTGGCAACAAGTTATTGATATGAATGAATATCAAAAAACAAGATTTTCATCTGGTGTTATTGAATCATTGTTTAATACTGTTACTGATAAAAAAATAACAGTATTAGGTTTTGCATTTAAAAAAAATACTGGTGATACTAGAGAATCACCAGCAATTCATGTTGCTAAAACACTTCTTGATGAAGGTGCCATTTTACATATATATGATCCAAAGGTAATTTATTATATTGTTGTAGAATTTTTAATTTTCATTTCTTCTTATCATTTATATTTATATTTTTTTTTAGGTTGAAGAAAGACAAATTATTGAAGATTTGTCAATGGATCATATGCCAGACTTGAAAAGCAGAATTAAAATATATCATGATCCATACAGTGCTACTAAAAATACACATGCTATCGTTCTTTGTACTGAATGGGATGAGTTCATGGTACTGAGATAAATGTTAAAAAAATATTGATAAGATAATTTTTGAGCTACTTATTTATTTTTTTATTTTTTCCAGGAGCTGGATTACAAACGTATTTACTCAGAGATGACAAAACCAGCTTACATATTTGATGGAAGAAAAATATTGCAACATGATTCTTTACAAAAAATTGGCTTTATTGTACAAACAATTGGAAAAAAATTAACAAGATCAGCTATTTCAAGATCTTGGGGTAGCCAATCACAAATATAATAATTAATTTCAACATCAAGTTGGACACATTCCAATAGATATTAACAAAAAAACAAAAACCAGTTAAAAAAAACACATCTCCACTTAAGTATTTTACATTCTAAAATGAAAATTTAATTTTTAAATTTACAAAAAAAAAAACAAAATATAAACAATATTAATAGTAAAATAATCAATCATTAAACAAAAAAAAATAAAATAATATACTTACAGTATTTTAAATATTTTAAATATTAACAACAAAAATTGTATTTTATAATTTTAAATTAATTTTTCTAAATTGTAAATACTTAATAATTAAAAATTAACTGCAATAATAAATAAATTTTAAATTTCTTATTATGATAAAAAATTTTTAAAAAATTAAATTTACTAAATATAATTATTATTTTTTAAATAAACATTTTTTTAATTGAATTCATCATGAATCATCAACGATAAATGTTCATTAAACAAAGCTGAGATTTGTTATTATTAATCTAATCTAATCATGGATTTTTTTTACTATAGATGCTGATTGTTATTTGTTAGTTACTTAATATTTTTGATTATTTATTAGTCATCAAAGATACACATTATCTTATCTTGAAAAAAAAGTGTCACATGATAGTTACGCCCATATGCCACGTTCCAATAATTAAGATCAAGAATCTAACCCCACCATGACAACTTAGTCTCTTGGTCTTTGGGCAAATATGCAATGATGAATAAAAATTTATAATAATGACAGTCAACAACGTGGCTAAAAGACGTTATCTTGTGTGACAAAACAACAAAAACAATAACAATGAATAAAACAAAAGATTCATTACCATCATGTACATCTGTACCATTGTCATTATCATCAGAAGATTTTAATGATTTAATTGATACAACAAAAGATTGGGCATTGATGCATGGTTTATCAGTAAGACCATTAACAAATACAACAAAAGATATTCTTCAACATGCTCCAATTACATTGTTACCATCAGTATTTCCAAGATCAGAATTTGATAAAGCTTGTGATACACAAACAACACTTAATAAATTAATACATCATGTTGCTCATGATTATAATTTTTTAAAAAATACACTTTCTGATATAATTAAAGTTGATGATTTTACAAGAAGATTATTTAATATTTATGAAACAGTTATTAAAGAAGGTATAACACAAAAAATATCACTTGGTTTATTTAGATCTGATTTAATGCTTGAAACAAGTTGTACAAATGATTGTAAAAAATTAAAACCATTTTGTTGTTGGAAACAAGTTGAAATGAATACAATGGCATCAGGCATGGCTTGGCTTGGTCCAGCAACAACAAATTTACATAAATTTGTATTAAATGAACTTGGTCTTGGTGATTTAATAATAAATATACCAGATAATAAAGCAATTGAAGGTCTTTGTAGTGGAATACTTGAAGCATGGAAAATATATAATGATCCATTGTAAGTTAAATAATTATATTTATTATATTTATTATTTATTTATTTATATTATAATAATATTAATTTTATTTTCAGGGCAATAATTGTATTTATTGTTGAAGATTTTTCTTATAATATATCTGATCAAAGATTTCATGAATTTGAAATAAAACGTCAAAATCCAAATATTAAAGTTATAAGAAAAACATTAACACAATTAATAAGTCAAGCAAAACTTGGTATTAATAATGAACTTATAATAAATAATAATAAAGTTGCTGTTGTTTATTTTCGTTGTGGATATGAACCAAAACAATATCCAACACAAAATGAATGGGATGTAAGATTATTAATTGAACGTTCATTAGCAATTAAATGTCCTTCAATTCAATATCATTTAGCTGGTACTAAAAAAGTTCAACAAGCACTTGCTGATTCAAAAGTTGTTTTAAATTATTTAAAAAATGAAAAAAAAGTTGCATCTATTGAAAAAATATTTACTGGTTAGTTGTTATATTATTATTATATAGGTATATTTAAATAAATTAAATTAAAAATTTAATATATATTTTTTAAAAAATATAGGTCTTTATTCATTGGCTTTTGATGAAAATGGTAATGCAGCAACAGATATGGCATTAAAATATCCAGAACGTTTTGTTATGAAACCACAAAGAGAAGGTGGTGGTAATAATATTTATGGTAATGATATTAAAATATATTTAGAATCAATTAAAAAATTAAATGAACGTACAGCTTGGATATTAATGGATAAAATAACACCACCACAACAATTAAATTATCTCATAAGTCCAAATAATAAAATTCAATTTTCAAATGTTATATCTGAACTTGGTATATTTGGAGTTATTATTGGTAATGAAAATGATATATTATATAATAAACAATCTGGTCATATATTTAGAACAAAATTAACAACTTCAAATGAAGGAGGACTTATGAGTGGTACAGCATTTTCAGACAGTCCATATTTAATTGATTAATTATTAAATTATGTAACAATTAAATTAGTTAAAAAATAAAAGTAATTTATTTTTTATATAATCATTAATCAGTATAAATCATTATTTTTATTTATTCATTTATTTATATAATTTAATAAATAATAATTTTATTTTTTCATAAATTAATTAATAATTATTATTCAAATTTTACCGGGCTATCTTCTCATTGGTCCATCGTCGGCCATTATGAAAACAGTGCTGCCACCAATAAATTTTTGATAATTTTGTTTTTCTAAGTTGGTAATCTTGTTTATAATTTCTTTTTTTTTTTTGCATTGAGTTATCAATCTATGTATTTTGTGTGTTCAATATATATATTTGCGAAATCATTAATAGAAATGAGAGAGACAACAATAATTGTGATACAAAATATTTAAAAATATCCGAGTAAGAAAGAGATAAAAATATTGATAAATCAGCAGCAGGTATGTGGTGTTCATCTCTCTAACTTTGTTGACGATCGAACTCACAATTTAAACAGTACGAATATCTACGAAAAGTACATATATGTATTAATTCCAACTTCGTGCCACTGACCTGTACTCTCTCTCTACATACTGTGTTTTAACAACTCCAAAAAAAAACTTGAAAATATTTTTTATCATCTCCCCTCTACACAATATATTAATCAAAACAAAAACAAAAAAATAATATTGTACATAATAAACATCATTAAAGTGTTAATAATTGTGTGGTATAGTTATAAATATCATATATAAATAAATAAATTTGTGCAAGTGTTTTATATGTACACACATATATTTATTCATCAACAACATCAAGATAATCGTTAATTTTTTTCGGTAACTTTTTATTCGCATTTCTCTAGGCTGGGCCTATCACTGCAAAAAAAAAAAATGGCCGCAAATTTTCAACAAAAAAAATTATAACACAAGTGTTTTATACTTATATTTATTATTTTTATAATTTATATTATTTATTATTATTTTTTTTTAATAACAAATTAATTATATTTAATGAAATATAAAATTTATATTTATAAACATTTTAAAAGAAATTAATTAAATTTTTATAGGTATAGTTTTTATATACTTATATTTTTTTTTTTTTAATTAAAAAAATAGTGTTGTGAAATTATAAAATTGTCTGGATCTCAGTTGATGAACATAATTATTAATAACGATTAATTATTAAAATCATGATATTAAAATTTTTTTATTATCAATTAATGTGACAAGTTTGTGTGTTGTTTTTTTTGTTGTTAATTAAACAAAAAATAATATTAAAAATATTTATTGATCAGTGAAATTTTGTGAAGCAAATGAATTGGTAAATTAACATGAAAAAAATAGGATGACGATATTCATGATGGATGACGATGATTTAGTTTGTTTACATCGTCATAGAGGAATTTTTATTTTTTATCATAAATATAAACATTTTATTATGAAAATATAAAATAAACAAAAAAAAAATACATAAAAAATATTTTGTTATTTTTTTTTTTTGTTTTTTTTTTTTTAAAATTTTGTTAAATTATTATAACAATGAAAATTAATGAAATAATGAGTGGTCGTACCACGAGCATTATTATTTTGATAAGTTTCATCATTTTAATACAGACGTCATCAATTGTAAATGGTAAACAATAATTATTTACATTTTTATAAAATATACTTAAATTATATATACCTGTTATTATTTTATTTTTAAACTAAATTTGTTTATTAATTAATTTATTTATTTTTTAGATTGGCTTAATTTTTTTGTTTATAAAAATTGAGATATTGCATTACCACATGATTGTTTACAAAAAAAAAAAATTAAAATCAAAACAAAGTTGATTTTATTATCATTATTATCATCTCAATTTTAATCGAATTTATTTATCAGATTATGATATAATAATTTAGTACAATTATTTTATGAGGAAAATATATACTCAATATTTTTATTTATTTTATTTATTTAATTAACAGTATATTATGTTGTTTTTTTTTTATTTTTCTTTTGTTAATCTTGGTTTGGTTTTTTTTTTCGGTCAGTATTATCAAAAAATAACTTGGCAACTTGAATTTTCCTTTTTTTTTTTTTACATTATTATTATAGTATGTGTGTATACATAATGATAAAAAAATTGTATGTCTTATTTTATTATTTATTTAATTTTTTTTTATTCTCTTGTGAGCTAAGATGATGACAATCAGTCAAAATGAAAAATAAACTTTTGAGATGAGTTCTCAAGTGTATATAAGTATATATTTCATTTTAAATTTTTCATGTAGATAAATTAATTTTTTTAAATCTATATTTAAATTGATATTTTTTATGTTCAATGATTTCGTAGAATAATGTTTATTATAAACTTGACATGTTAATCGATCAATCAAGTCATGTTCAAGAAATATTTATTGATAATTTACGAGGCCATTTGCCAATTACATAATGCGTAGTTTAATAATGCAAGTCTTAAAAAAAAAGTATATTTATTTAATTTTTTTAATTACATATTTCTTTTTTTTTTTTTATTATATTTGAATTAAATTCATGAAAGTTGTCACTCCTGTAGGGGGTCGTAACTTATGATAAGATAAAAAACCATTAAAAAAATATATAAAGATTAAAATAAATTTTTATCCTTTTAATATTTATTTCATTTTTTCAAAGTTATCAACTAATGCTCCCCTTTCAAGAATCATTTACACGTATCAATCTTATTTTTATAAATATAATATACAAATAAAAAAAAATATATACTTACTTATATATATTTTAAACTGTTGAATCAGTGACGCAATTCAGGTGCAAAATGTTTATTTTTTGTACGAATATTTTTTATTTATTCATTGTATGATGATTTTTTTTATAAAAAATAATTTATAATTTATTAATTCATATTTCTTTGTGTTGATAATAACGATCGGTAAAACGTGTTTCATCTTTGCGAATGAGGACATATATAACATAGTTTAAAAACATAAAAAAAAAAAAGGAAAGGCGAAGGACATATGATGAGTCTTTCTGACCTGTAATTTTTTCTTTCCTGATTTTTTTATTTTTTTTTTTTAGTACAGCAATTCAGGTACCTTTTTGCCTGAAAGCACATATAGAATATTACAGGATGTGATGATGAGGAGAAGGCATATATATAATACACACATTTATGCTTGAAAAAAATATATTAAAAAAAAAAAAAAAAAAATTTATATATAGCTTAAGACGTAAAAAAGTCTATTATATACGTACATTTATATATTTTAATTTACATTCATATATTTTTTATATTGTATGTATGTACATAATTTTTTTTCTTTATATTTAGAAATGATGTACATTTATGAATATATATTTTAAATACATATAAATTAATAATAATAATAGTAATAATAGAAATAATCATGTGAAAAAAAAAAAAGCACAGCAATAAACATCGAAATCTTTTTTTTATAAATTCAAGGATTTCGATTCAAGAAATTTTATAATAATTATATGTTTTTTTATTCTTTAAATTTAATTATAAATTTTTATATTATTTTTATTTGTTTATTTATTTATTTAATAATTTTATTTTTTTTTCATTCAATTATATTTTATTAATTAAATTTAATTTTTCAGGAATAAAATGTTTCTGCGATATTTGTGCTGATGATAACAACACTTGTATAACTGATGGTTTTTGTTTTGCAAGTTCAACAAGACGAGATGACACAATAATCCATGATTACAGGTAAAAAAGCAAATAATTAATTAAAATTTAAATAGTATATGATAAATATTAATCAAATATATTTTATATAAAAAAAAAGGCTCATATATATGAATTAATTAAAAATATAAATATAAATATACAGGTACACTTTGAAATACAATATACAATGAATCGTTTATTCAAAATTTGTATTTACAAATAGGTATACGAATTTTAATTGAAATGCTTTTGATGATGATGATGATAATGATGATGAAGAAAAAGGGGCAAATTATAAGAGAAAGATGAATAAAAAAAATTCGTGGATAATTGCCAGGAAGCAGGCGGATCGACCGGTTTATTTATTTATTTATTTTTTAAATATATTTTTCGCGCAAAATGAAATAGAAAAGGATAAAAAAATAGTAGGTGGGTATTTGAAATTTCGTCGCAATCGATTGCCATATTTATACGTATATTTACAAAGTAAAATAATAATAATAATAATAATACAAGTAAATTAAAAAAATATAAAATTTTATCTAAAAATTAATAATCAATTTATTTTATTTCCTTTGAATTTTCAATTTAGTTTTTATTACATATAAATTTTCCATTTATAATTAATTTTTTGTCGTGATGCTTGTATGAAAGGGTAAATTCATATTTAAACAATTTTAATTATCGAAAAAAATATAATTTAAATTTTATTTAATTGGATATAAAAAAAAATATATGCAAAAAAAAAAAATTTTCATTAAATCATAAATCATTTAAGATAACATTTATTGATGAATTTATTGTTGACATTATCATAAAAATTTCATCATTTTATTATTAATAAAACAAAAATGATAATAGTATATTAATTTGTTTTTATAAAAATATTTATAATGAAATTAGTTTAAAAAAACTATATCGTGAAAATATAAAATAGATATATTTTTTTTTTTTTTGTTATTTTTAATATTATTATTTGATATATGCAAGGCGATGTCTTGATCGAAAACAATGGTTCCCACCGCATTATCCACACCAGTGCAAAAACGGAACGAATGCTGGCGATATCTGCTGCAATACTGACTTCTGCAACGTCAAATCATTAATTACATTATCACCAAACGCAACCCAATATCATAAAGGTACACGTGTAAATTTGACCCCGAGTTTAGTGTGCATTTTATCATCAAAAAAAATATAAATTTAAATTTACAAAGAGTTATTAAAAACAAACAAAACAAATCATATTAAATTATTCATAAAACTAACAAAATTAACAAAAAATTTTAAATCCCAAATTTTCAATTCATGAATTCAATTAACAGCACTTTTTCATTATAAATTATTTTATTTATTAAATAAATATATTTTATTTTTGTTTTTAATTTTTTTTTCGTTTGTTAGGATTAATTATATTTTTTGTTATTTATTTTTTAATTTAAAAAAAATCTTTTTGTTACGATTTTGTGATTTTAAAAAAGAAAAAAAATACCCATATTGATTTTTTTTTTGTGAGTCTTTGCATTTAACATAAGCATCATAATTTTTTTTATTTCATTATTAACAACAAAAAAATAAAATAAAATATCCCGATTTTTTTTATAATACTGCTTAATGAGAAAGATTTTTTTTTTTTTTTTGAATTTTCAATTGAGAGAGATTCAAGCTCGTAAGGTACTGAATAATTCCAAAGTGTTGCACGGTGTTTTTTTTTTATTAAATTTATCGTTGACCTAAATACCAGGTGTGATAATTTTTTTTGTCGAGTCAAATTGAAATTGAATTTATAAATTATTGAAAAATGTACAAATTTTTTTTTTTTCTAATATAATTGTTAAATAATTATATTATATTTATAAATAATTAAAAAAATACTGAAGATATTATTTTAAATATATATTCAAATTGGTAAAAAGAAAGTAGTAAATAAAATTGGTAAAAAAAAAAAAAAAAAAATGTGGACTTCAAGGTGCTTAGAGAAACTGACTGATGGGTCGCAGCCTGATCCACCAATCCTCTGCTCAAATGTTAAAAATCTAAACACAACAGTTGTCTTCGAGTGCTGCACAAAGGATTATTGCAATCGAGGTCTCAAACCCAAGCTGCATCCAATCGCCAGAGAAGGTACAGTCAACTCTGCCTTGGGATCTAAAAAAATAATTAAAAAATTTAAAAAATTTCTAAATAAAAATATAGACAATATAAATATTTAAAATTATAAAACTTCAGTAAATAAATAGTAGTTGTAGCAAGCACTATCAATATTTTATTTATATTGTATATTTTAATAATTAAATTAATTATTTTATTTATTCTGAGGTTGCACAAGGCTCGTTGCACATCTATTTTATTTTTTTTTCTCTTCAAATTTCGCACGTTTATTTATTTTTTTTTTAAATTTATTAAATTAATTTATATTTTCATTATTATCTATATTTATTTTCTCAATATTCTTCACTGCACATTAAAAAAGGGATACAAAAAATTTTAAAAAAAAAAAAATTATATTTATACAAACACTTTACTATTATGTTATAATAATTTTTTTTTTTTTTTTTTCTCTATCTATTTTACCCTTTATCTCTGTGTCTAACAGACTGTCGAAATATACTCACTTCGTTTATTTTATTAATTTATTATTATTATTTTTACTGCATTTATGATTATCAATTTATCCATGAATTATCTCAAATTAAAATTAAAAACAAAGCCTCTGGAAAAAAAAAAAAATAATAACTAAAACAAAAAAAAAAACCACTGTGTTATTTATAGAAAAAAATTTATGAAAATTTAATGTATATTGCTTATGTTTCATGTGTTTTTAAAAAAAAAGAAAAACAACATGCATTTATAATATTACAAAAAATAAATTAATTTTTTTTCTTGCAAATTAATTAATAAAAAAAATTTAATAATCAGATAAATTAAATCTGATTTGCTTGCATTATGCCAAGTTTATTTAATTTTTAAAAAACAATTGTATTATTGCTTTAAAATATGCACTAATGTTTTTAAAATTATTATTTATATATTAGTTGTTATTTAACATATTAAATAATAATTAAAAAAATGAAAAAAAACTTAATCTTTAAATATATAGAAAAAAGTATCATATTATTGGTAATAAAAAAAAAAATATATTAGAAAATTATTAGAAAATAGAAAAATGTTCTCAGGTGTTACGATAAAGAAACGGTCTTTCCATCATCAGATTTCTCAGCTTGGTGCAATGATGATAGTGTTCATGGAAGCCCAGATGGCAGTGAATTTGTTATTGAATGTTGTCAACATGCCAATTACTGCAATCGTGATATCAAACCTTTCTTCCCCCCACAAATGGCTGATACAGATCGCGGTATGCAAATTATTTTCTTGATGAATCATTTCAATTATAATGATAAAAAAAAAAAACAAAACATTCATCAAAAAAATATATGTCGATGCATAATCAATTACATAAATTTTTTTTTTTTTTTTTATATATAAATATATTCATAATCAAGAATTAAAATTTAGCTTTTGTCACTCGTCTGGGCTTGAGACTCATATGATTCAGTAAATTTTTTTGTTTTAAAAAAATTTTTATTTGCATGTATGTCAAGCTGACAATAAATATAAATATAAAAAAAATTACTCAATTTGTGTGTAATGATCAAGTTAACAAGTGTAATTTGTAAATTATTGTTACGACAATTGTCGACATACATAAAATCACAGACAATTTTTATAATAATCATGAGTTCATTGCCTGTCTCGTTGTTTAATAAAATAATAGAAAAATAGAAAAACTAATTATGTCAGCCAGACGTACTTGCAAATTTATTTATTTTTTTTTTCCATTGTATTGGTTTATATATTTTTTGAAAATAGTCATTCATCGATCAAAGCTTGTAAATTTATTGTTGGACAAGCATGGAATAAAATAAAAAAATATTCACATGCCACCAGGGAGCTCAAACTGTCATCTTGGATTAAGTATGATGAGTTACATTATTCATCTGAAATATTTATATATGATATAATACAACAAACAATTTATTATATAAGTAAATGACAAAAAAAAAATAATATCATTTTATGTCGCAACATTGTCAAAAACATTGTTAATGAATGCTTTGGTCAAATACGCGTGTATGTTTTATATTTTTATCAAAAAATTTAAAAAATATATTATAAATTATAATAAAAAAAAAAAGATAAAAATAAAAATGGTTGTTTAAACTCATCAAAATTCTATTCATGTATTAATGTTCAAGGTGATCAATCATTCAAAAAAGTTTTAGAAACAAAAATTGCTACAAATCAGCAGCATGTGGTTAGCAAAAAAAAAAAAGAGAAAAAAAAAATATCAAGTTTTTGTTTTTGAAATAAAATAAATTTGACCCTCGTTTTGGTAAATTAATTAATTCTTTTTTTTATATATATATACTGGAATTTTGTCGAATATATTTTTACAAATGTATTATCAAATTTGCATATCAATTAAATATGACTAACAAATTTAGTCACGTTTACATAGTAATATTTTAAATACCAGTTTGTTACTGAATATCAACAAATAATTAACAGCATGGTTTATCTAAAATATATATCACGATAAAATATAAAATAAAATATACAATGTAAAATTTTAAATTAATAATAAAAAAAAACATTTTTTTAAAAAAAAGAGAGAGGTAAGCAGTGATAAAAAAAAAAAAAAAAAAAAAAAAAAAAATTAAATGAGGTCATTAAAAATGATAAAATGTTTTTTTTTTTTTAAACTTTTCTAATTTTTATTTTTTTTGTTAAATTTATTTTTATTTTTTATCTGCATTTGTATATTTATCGCTTCAAACGCTTTTGTCTTGCTTTTTGTGTATATTATTATTTTTATTTTTATATTTATTTGATTAAATATAAAATGCATGTGAATAGCTTACAACTTGTGTCTTTTTGATTAACAATAAATTAAAAAAAGATTTATTAATTGTGGGAAATTAAATAAAAAAGAATTTTAAAATTTATTTAAAAAAAAAAATTATGTATTTATTAAAATTATTATTATTATTTTTAATGATAAAAGAAACGTTAGCTGGTGGTGTTGGAGCATGGTCAACATGGAAAGTTGCATTAACAATAGCATTACCAATATGTGGTATATGTATTGTTGTTATGATAATATATCATGTACATTTGACTCGTCAAAGACCAGCAAGACATTTTCCTGATGATTCAATGGAAGCACCAGATCAACCAATTTTGGGTGGTGTCACTATCAGAGATATGCTTGAAATGACAACTAGTGGTAGTGGTTCAGGTAAATTAAATGTCTCTTCAATATGTCATGCATCACTGAATTTTTATTTATACTTTATTTTATTTAATTTATTTTTCAATTTATATTTTATAATCTTTCATTTAAATTTACATATAAAAATTTAATTAATTTATTGATTATTTATAGTTGGTTTACCATTACTTGTACAACGAAGTATTGCACGTCAAATACAACTTGTTGAAACAATTGGAAAAGGTAGATTTGGTGAAGTATGGCGTGGAAGATGGCGTGGTGAAAATGTTGCTGTTAAAATATTTAGTTCACGTGAAGAAAGATCTTGGTTTAGAGAAGCTGAAATATATCAAACTGTTATGTTAAGACATGATAATATACTTGGTTTTATTGCTGCTGATAATAAAGGTAATAAATTATTTTTTATTATTATTATAAAAATAACAAAAAAAATATAAAATAAATTTTAATAATTATAATTATAGATAATGGAACATGGACACAGCTTTGGTTAATAACTGATTATCATGAAAAAGGTTCATTATTTGATTATTTAAATCGTACAACAGTTGATGTTGATGTTATGATTAAAATGGCACATACAATGGCAACTGGTCTTGCTCATTTACATATGGAAATTGTTGGTACACAAGGTAAACCAGCAATTGCTCATAGAGATCTTAAATCTAAAAATATACTTGTTAAAATAAATGGTACATGTGCTATTGGTGATTTGGGTCTTGCTGTTAGACATGATGTTATAACTGATACTGTTGATATACAATTAAATAATAGAGTTGGTACAAAACGTTATATGGCACCAGAGGTAAATATTAATTTATTATAAATATATTTTTTATTTTTATTTTATTTTATTCTTTTTATAATTATTATTGTAAATTTTTTAAGGTGCTTGAAGAGAC
Source organism: Lysiphlebus fabarum (assembly GCA_011426435.1). Lineage (NCBI taxonomy): Eukaryota > Metazoa > Arthropoda > Insecta > Hymenoptera > Braconidae > Lysiphlebus > Lysiphlebus fabarum. The sequence goes on from WSYQ01001031.1 coordinate 731,814, forward strand.
TATAAATATGAATCATTTTGATTCATTCAAGAGGGCAGATGTTTATGCTCTTGGTTTAATATTATGGGAAATATCAAGAAGATGTAATGTCAGTGGTATGCATGAAGAATATCAACTTCCATTTTATGATCTTGCACCATCTGATCCTACAATTGAAGAAATGAGAAAAGTTGTTTGTATTGATAGACACAGACCTGCTATACCAAACAAATGGTGCACTATTGAGGTAAATTATCATTGTAATGTATTATGTAAATTATAATAATTTAATTTATATGTAATTATAAATTTATTTATCTTGATTTAATTTAGGCACTTGCATTGATGTCTAAAGTCATGAAAGAATGCTGGTATCATAATGCTGGAGCTAGACTGACAGCACTTAGAATTAAAAAATCAATTGCCAGTTATATCGCGTTGAACGGTATAAAGTGAGATTTTATCATTTAATTTATTAATTAATTTATTGTTTAATAATTTAAAAAAAAAATAAAAATAAAAATAACGTTTACGGACAAATTGTCTATTTTACATGTAAATTTTAAATTATATCATTGATTATTAAGACATTTTTCAATTTTATTTTTTAATAATTTAAAATACTATGGTAAAAAATAATTTATGATATTTAAATTTTAAAAATTGGGCTAATTAATGTCTAAACAAATAAAAAATTTTATCATCTTTTTTTAAATTTCTTAAAATTTATTTTGAAAATAATCGGTTAATAATAATTTAATAAAAAAATACAAGGAATAAAAAATAATTAAAAAAGAGTTTGATAAGAATGCTAGTAGTATAATGTGTGTATTCTAAATAATAAAAAAAGAAAAGAAAAATTATAATCGTTAAATCTAAAAATAAATCTATTTTCGAAAATTTAATTTTTTAATTTCTCTAATAATATTTCGTTTTAAAAATAAAAAATTGTTGACAGTCAAGTATTTATTTTGGTGATGACAAAATTTAAAGTGACTGGATAATGAATGAATGGAAAAAAAATAATAATAAGAAAGAAATTAAATATGGTAACTTATTATTTAAGTACCAAGAATGAGACTGATTATTCCTTCAGTGTTTAAAAAAAATTAAAATTAATTCTTTTCATTATAAAATAACCGATTATTCTCAAATAATTAACGTGAATTAAAATTAAGATTTAAAAAAAAAAACAAACAAATTACTCGTAAACGTATATTTACATAATTTTTCATAAACAAAAATTAAAAAATTATTATTTCAAATATTTATACTCAATTGATCAAATATAAGCCCAGCTGTTTTTTTTTTTTTTTTTTTTCAACGAGCAAACAAAAATTTCTTAGAAAAATAATACAGTGATCCCATATTTCATTTTCCACAAAAATACATATTTTTTGTGGATTGCAATTTACACAAAGACTGATAATAACCACATAGATCATAAATAATGTTTTTTTTTTTTGTCATAGCTCAAATTTCAAAAATTTTTATATCAACAACAATAGTTATTAATAATTGTTTGTAAAAAGTCCCTCTTTAAACATTCCTGTTATACGTAAGTTAATATTATAAAATACATAACTATTATTAATAATTAATATTTATCTGATTGAAATAGTTAAAAATAGCCACAATTTTTTATTAAATAAAATGAATTTTATACAGTTATACCACCAGTACAATCTCCTGTGCCAATAATATAACAATACAGTAAATTTGCTCGTCTGTAAAAATAATAGCTGGGTAAATAATATGAACAAAAAAACAAAAATTTAATAATAAATATCACAGTCAAACTGCCAATCTATGAATTTAGTTGTTTTAATATTCAAACACAAATAAAAGATCATAATAATAGTTTAAATATATGGATTTTTTTTTTTTTTTTTTTGGTTTAAATAAAACCCGACTGTACAAAATCTAAATCATTGAATAGTCAATGAATTAAGTTAAATTAAATTAATAAATAATACAAATATAAAATTAAAAAAAAAAAAAAAAAAACAAAAAAAATATACAAATAATATTATAAGTACTATTATCAACTAGTTATTTTATTAACGTCATATTTGAAAATGTTATAAATTTGTGAATTAAACATTAAAAATAATGAGAATGATGGAAAAAAAAATAAAACAATTGTTACAAAGTTATAAGAAAAATGATAAATACAACAACAAAAATAATAGAAATAATATTAATTATTATTTAAATGTATGACAAAGTTATGCAAACATTTAGTTTATTATTATTTAAATCTGATTTAGTTATTAATATATAAAAATAATATATATATTTTATTATATAATTATTATTCCAAGACGTTTTTAAATGCGCTGGCCACAAGATATATGTTATGGCTGTTTAATTCAGCGCATTTTAAATATCAATTTATATTTAATTGTTTTATTTAATTTATTGAATCTTATACTTGACTTAAAAAAATTTGTCTTGGAATATACTGAATGATATACAAAAAATTTCATACTAATATTTAAAATTTAAATAATATATTTTTGTTTTTATTTTAATTTTTATAATTTTTTTTTTTTTTTTTTTTATACTGTTAATAATTTTATTTTATATTTGAAATAATTATTAAATACAGGATTTTTTAAAAATAAATTATACAAATAAAATTATCAATTGGACTATCATGTGTATGATAAATTTGTAAATAATATTGTGTAAATGATAATTGAACTAATTAAAAAAAATAATAATGAGCACTTGTAATTTTTGAGAAAGAAAAAAAAAATAAATAAAAACAAAAAAGTAAAAATAAAATAAATTTAGAGATAATAAAATATAAAATTTAATAATTAATGGGTGAATATTGTGGTTTATTGTTTAATAATATTATTTTCTTATGGAATTTGAGAGAGAAAAATGAAAAAAAAAATTAAAAGAATGATAATCAAGATTGATATAGATATTAAAATATAGATCGAGTTTTTATATTTTTTCTTGTGTCTGAATAATTGTCACGAATTTAATACATCAAAATTGTGTGAATTAAAATATATACATATAAGTATATGGAAATATGATCATAAATTTATTGAAATAAAAAAAAAAAAAAAACAAAAACAAATGTATTTAAAAATAATAAAAATTGAATAGAATCAATCAACTACAAAAAGCCATAGTAAGCCTTAGATTGCGCTAAATATCATATTTTAATCATGTTGTACTGACAAATGAAAGATAAATTGTAGAAAATAATATTTAACTAAAAAAAAAATTTGATGGAACGAGACCTGAATGAATAATAAAAATATTAAAAAAAAAAAAAAATACACAACTGGAAAGAATAATTAAAAATTAAATTATGCATTGAAGTTGTAAATTTAATTTAATTTTTTTTTGTTTTTAATTAAAAAAAAGCTCATTTTTAAAAACAAATAATATCTCTTGTGTGTAAAAATAATTAGGATTGAATAGCAATTATTGATACGATGATTATACTAAATTATATACTGATAATTTATCCGATTGACTTTTTTTTTTTTTTAAATTTGTAATGATAAAATTAACCCAATAATTTTTTTATAAACGTAATTGTTTAAATTATAAAATATTATAATTGTTTGTATGTTTTGAAAAAAATTTTTTGTATACAATTATAATTTTCATGTTTTTTTTTTTTTTAATGAAAGAAACAAATAAAAATATTGATCGAAAAAATATTAGAAATTTATTTTTTTATCAATAATTTAAATTGAATTTTTTTATAGCAATTAAACGTGAAAATGCTTTGTATAGGCATAAAATTATTTAAAAACAAGGCCAGGATCCTTTAATCCTTTGAATGAAAAAAAAAAAAAAAATCAACAATGTTTCTATCAATTAACTATTTATTATTCATTCAAAAAAAATTTATTGTTATTGATGCAAGAATAATTGTACAAGATAAAACATATATAGTCAGTGCATGTAATTGCTCAATACTTAAAATAATTATTTCAACACATTAATAAATTAAAATGATGGATTAATAATAATTAAAATAATAGTAATAATTATTATAATATTTTATTTATTTATTTGTGATTGGGGTGACAGTGAGACTAGCTTCAGTGATCTTCTGGGTAAACAGAAAAAAAAAAAATAAAAAAAGAAAAAACAAATTCTTTTTTAATTGCAAACAAAATAATTTAATTAATTATTGTTATCATCGTGACCCGGTCTTGATTAATCTCACTCTGCATTTTATTGTTATTTTTTTTTTTTATAAAAATAGAATAATTCTTTTTGTTTTTTTTTTTTTACAAATCTGATGGAAAGGATAATGATTAATTTCGTGTCATTATTATTGTCATACATGGTTCAAAAAAAAAAAAAATTAATCATCACACGAAAAAAAAGTATAAATTTTTGTTTTATAAGAAGGATATTGATCAAGCCAAATTAATTGGTTGCCTCTTGATATTTAAAAATTTTATTTGAATTTTTAAAAAAATATTTGATGATAAACAATATATAATTTATTTATTTAGTTTTTTTTTTTTTTCTTTTTTTGTGTTTTTTTTTTTTAAAACTCATGATTATCGTTAATAAATAAAGAATAAAACGATTATGAAAAAAAAAATTTAAATATATTTTATGTTTAAATATATAATATTAATAATAATAATAGTAATTTGATGATAATATCGATGATTTTTATTGATGACAATACGAGGCATTAATTATTTATTAATTATAATTTTTTATTTTTTTGTTTGGTTTTTTTTTTTTTATTTTTTAAATATATATATATATATAATTTTTTATTGTTTATTTTGTAATTTTTATTTTTTTAAATCAGGAACATGTTTTTTTTTTTTTTTTATATTTTTAAAATTTGATTTTTTGTTAAATATTGAATGATAAATTAATTAATGCTTTCCTGCCTTGATTCTTGAACAAGATAAACTTGAGATCCAGGAACAGTTGATGTTGTGACAAAACTACGATGTTTAGCACGAATCAATGATAAATTACTTTCAGCAAAATCAGCACGATCTTCAGCAGCTTCGAGTTCTCTTTGGAATCGACGTACTCGTGTAACACTTTGCTGAGACATACCTTCTTGTTCTTGTACTTGTCTCTTGTAAATATTAACTTTTTGTGATGTTTTATCAAGTGCTTCTTGTAAAAGTGCAATATTTTTAGCATCTTCTTCAACTTGAATCATAACTTCTTTAACACAACGTTCTTTTTTACGTAATATTTTAACAGTTTCAGCATGTCGACGTTTTTCTTCATCAAGTTCCAATTCTAAATCACGAATCTATAAAAAAATAAAAAATTAAAATTAAAAAAAAAATAAATTATTTATGTTATATTAAATAAAATATATAAAATATTTACCCTTGCTTCCAATTTACTGATGATACGTTTACCACCAACAATTGCATTTGCTTCAACCTCTTCAAGACGTACTGATAAATTTTTAACTTCAATTTCAAGTGATTTTTTAATTGATTCAATTTTAACAATACGTTCTTGTTCTTCATGAAGTATTTCAACAGTATGTTTTAATTCATTTTGAACACGTTGATATCTTTCATCACTAACACGAAGTTCTTTTGTAACTTCTTCATAATCACCAGCAAGTGTTGTTAATTCTTGTTCAAGTTTAGCCTTTGATGATACAATATTGACATTTATTGTTGTCAATTCATTGATGCGACTTACTGATTCTTCATATTGCTGCTCAACAGTTCTCTTTGCACGTAATGCCTATTTAAATAATTAAAAATAAATTAATAAATTTTTGTTATTTTATTTATTATCATATATAATTAAATACTTACTGATTCATAGTTGCCACGAACTTCTTCAACTTCAGCAGTCAATGATTGAAGACGTCGCTGGCTGATGCCCAATTGATCTAGGGTTACTTGCAATTGACGTTGAATTTCGTCATAATGAGCTTGAAGTTCCTAAATAATATAAATTATTATTAATATATTATTATATTTATATATAAAAAAAAATATATATATATATTAAACTTACAGTTAAAGTAAGTGATTGTTTCTTGATTGTTTTTTGCAAATCAATATTATTTTTATTTGCAACATCAAGTGAAAGTTCCATTTCAGTTATTTGAATTTGAAGCTTTTTCTTGATACGTTGAACTTCACTCTTTAATTTAGATTCAGCTTCAACAACACGAGCATTAAGTTGTTCAATTTCAATGCTTGTTTGTTTGCTATAATAAATAAATAAACAAATAAAATAAAATAAAATACATACATTTATAATTAATTTTATTAAATTTATTGAATCAAATATTATGAACGAATCAAAATAATAATTACTTTATATTTATGTTCAATTTATTAACATAATATACTACCTCTTGTCGATAAAATATGTGCTTGATCGTATTTCAAGGTCTTTTAATTCTTTTTGTAAATCATCAAGAGGTGCTGTTATTCGTGCTTCTTCATCTTGTATTGCACGAGTTCTATCTTCCATCATTCTTTCATGATCTCTTTCATCCCATAATGTTTGTAATGTTTCTCTTTGATATTTTCTAATATCAGCAAGTTCAGTTGTTGATGATAAATTTTTCATTGATTCTGCTTTTAATTCAAATTCAATAGCTTTTGCTGATTTACCACGTAAACTTTTACCATGATCAAGTGCTTGTTTAACTGTTTTAACCATTTCATTATTTCTAACTGTTTGTATATAAAGATCAGACATTGTAACGTCACTTGGAATTCCTTTATCACGTCTATTTGATGATGATGATGATGATGATTGAGTATCTTTACTTGATGGAACAATATCTTTTGTCACGTGTGTTGCTTCAACAGCTTTTTTCAGACTAAAGTCTGAACGTTTTGCTATCTTTAAAATTTATTTTAATAATTATTATTAACCCAGGCAAAATATAATATGTATACACTTGCCAAATTAATTTTAACTAATTAATATATTTTATATATTTAGAATTATAATTAATTAATTTATTAAAATTATACTATTATATATGGAATTTTTTCATTTAAAAAAAAAAAAAAAGAATTGATTTATAATTTTTTTCTTTACCAATTAAAACAAATATGTAATATATTTATTCACACAGTTTATAATTTACTGACGATTGATTAAATAGCCAAACAAGAATGGCTGGCAACTTTTACAGCAAGGTACAAATTTAGACTTATAAAAGGTCACCCAGCCAACTTGCCCGCACCAATCATCATCTAAATTTTTTCCCGGTGCTTTCATTTTATCTATCCCCACTAAATTTACATACAAATAAAATTAAAAATTTTTTTTTTCTTTTTAAACAAATGACTCATCATTGAATGTAAAAAAAAAAAAAAAAAGTATATAATACCTTAAAATTAGATATATGATCTTTGGCATTATCTTCAGCTTCCATAGCATAACGTAAAAGATCATCAGCAGTATATGGAAGTATTCTTTTTCTTTCCCATATTAATGCACCATCATTCCATGGTAATTCTGGTAATTTTGGTTTTTTAACAATATTACGTTCTTTTTCATCCATATAATCAATCATTGGTTGATAATAATTTATTCCATATTTATAATTTTTTTCATAAACAGATGATGGCTGATGACGTTTCCATTTTGAATCAAGTGGCATTTGTGATAATGGCACATCACCCGACATTATTTAATTTATTTATTCAAATATAAAAATATTAATATATATATATATTTATACACAATAAAATAATTTAATAAATTTATGTTTGATAAATAAATAATGTATTTATATAAATATTTTTTGAATTATAAAAAAAAAATCATTGAATGATAAAAACAACTTATAACTTGCACGTTTGATAATTTATTGTTGAGATCCAACTGAATGTTTCAATCTTTTGTAGGCTTTTTATCATATTATTTGCCCATCATTAAAATAAGAACAACCAATCAGCACTGTTAATAAGTAGATCATTAAGTTCTTGATGATTGTATTCTTAGTGGCTAATTGTACTAGATTATTTTCTTGGATATTACGAGAATTGCCGAGGCAATCAATCGATGATTTCCGATGTTGACAGATCGATTACTTATTATTACTTTTTGGCTGACGATTGATTGATCATCATGTTGATATTTATATATATATATTATATATATAGTATTTTATTTGATTGTCTATTTTAAATCATCAATCATCAAAAAAATTTATTTAATTTTATAAATTAACTTTCGTTAGCATTGTTGCTTTTATTAAACAAATAATTTCTTTTTTTTTTTTATAGAAATATTTATTATTTGATTGATTGTTGATGATGATGATGATAATGTTTGTTGTTGATTTATAAATATAACAGAGTAAGATCAAGGTGTGTCATTGTGATAAAAATAAACTAAATCATCTTTCATCATTGATGTTTGAAATTAATTTTAAATTGATTCGTTCATATATAATGATTCAAAGGTTGACGTTTGTAATAATATTAAAAATAAAAATATAAAAAAAATTTATAAAATATTAATAATAACTTACCGAATGATTTCAATTTCTTCATCTTTTTCAGCAAGACGACGTTCAGTCTCATGACGAAGTTGACTAATCTCAGCTGACAAACGTTGTGAGCGTTGTTCTTCAACTTTGCGACCCTGAAAATTAAATAAATATATATGACAATAATTTATTGATGTTTATTTATTATTATTATTATTATTAAAACTTACAGCTTCAGCTTCTTTATAAGCAGCAGCAAGTTCTTCACGTTCATTTTCTAAACGACGAAGTTCAAGTTCCAATTCATGAAGACGACGATTCATGTCAGACAATTGATTCTTAGCTTCATTCAGATCATCTTTAAAAAAAATAAATAATAAATTAAATTATTGATTTTTTTATATTTAAAAAATTTTTTACAACATATATTTTATTTAATTATAAAATAAAAACCTCCAAGTTTCTTGTTTTCACGTGCAAGTTGTTCTTTCAAATCACGTGTTTTTTCAAGTTCAGCATTACAACGCATAAGTTCTTGTTGTTTATTACGAAGATCACGTTGACTCTGTTCATAGAGTGTTACAGTTTCATCTAAACGTGATTTTAATTCAATATTGACTTTTTCAATATGTTCAACACGTTTTTGAAGTTCCCGAGCAGTTGAATTTGCCTGATAAAAAAAAAAAAATAATTAAATATGTTGATATACCTATATATGATGAAAATTTTAATTAGTCAATTACCTTTTCAAGATCAATAATTAAAATTTCAACTTCAGATTGAAGACGTGATTTTTGTTTTTCAAGATTATTAATTTTAACAAGTAAATTTTCAATTTGTTCTTCTTGTTCTTGTATACGTGATGAATATTTACGACGTATTTCTTCAACTTCTTCAGCACGAGCAGCTGCTTCAGTTTCATATTTTGATCTCCAAATTGATACTTCACCATTTGATTTAACTAATTGACGTTCAAGATCAAGACGTGCTTCTGATTCTTCTTCTAATTGTACACGTACTGATTCAAGTTCAGTTTCAATTTGATGAAGTGATGCTTCTAATAATTGACGACGACGATCTTCATCTTCAAGACGACGACGTGCATCTTCAAGTTGTCCAACTATTTGAGTTTTTGTATAAACAATACTCTCCATATTGACCTGTTTAACATTATAATATTATTTATACATACATATCATAAAAAATAAATAAAAAAAAATATATATATGTATATTTATAAAAAATTTTATTTACCTTCAAGTCTTGAACTTCTCTGACCAATTCAATATTTTCTTGTGATAAACGAGTCTTGTGACTAGTAATATCAACAATTGTACGATTGAGTTCTTCAATCTTAATATTAAGTTCCGAAACATGAACTTCAAGTTTTTCAACAGTTTTAACTGATAATATTTTTTCTTTTGTTATTGATTCAACTTGAGATAAAAGTTCATAAACTTCTTGTTGAAATTTGGCTTTTTCCTTGTCGGCCCTTTAATAAATATGTATATATATATATCAAATTAATTATATAACATGTAATTATTAATAATGATAATAATGGTGATGAAAAAGAGTGTAAGGTGTCATATGTAATATTAGTGGGGATAAATTTGTTACCGTGTACTAATATGGCGTGCCAATCGTTCAAGTTGAGCTTTGCTTAACGAACAAGTATCTCAGTTAAAAATAGTCATAAGTAAATGAGACTTGACTCACTCAGTTTATTTTTTTTTTAATTTAAATATTTTTCTTATTTATAAAAAACAAAAAAAAAAAAATTTAATTAATAAATAAATGTAATACAATGTTTTTATTTATTTTACATTCAAGTGATATTTAATTATTTTTAAAATAAAAAAAAAATTTAATTTAATTTAACAACAGGTTGATCAAAGTAACTGGTATTTTAATTTAATTTTAAATTGCATCATCGACCTATTTCACATATAATATGCATCAGTCCAATTAAATATATAGGTATATCATTTTTTATAAAAATAAATATATGTGTTTAATAAATTCATAATTTATAAAAATAAATTTTACTTTTATATTGTTATTTTTAAAAATAAATTTTTTTTTTTTATACAGTTAAAAACTATGTTTAGAAAAATTTAAACGAGCTGTATTTTAGATAGTCATTTAATGTCTACTGTCTGTTTGGATTCAAGCCAGTTGCCAAAGTCATAATCATATAGCGTTAAAATAATAATAAAAAAAAAATAAATAAATAAATAATAATTTAATGAATAACTATAAGTGTAAGTGGATGTATTTAATAAATATTGATGGTAATGATAATGATTCAAATAAAAATAATATTAAACAAACCTAGCACGAGCTTTTGACAGTTGATCAATTTGATCCTGAAAATCAATAACAACTTCTTGATGTTTTTTACGAAGATGATGAGCAGTTTCTTCACTCTCAAGATGAACATCTTCAAGAAGTTTACGAAGCTTTAAAAGCTCAGTATCTCTTTTTTTATTAATTTCAAACTAAAAAAAAAGAAAAAAAGAATTTAATTAATAAAAATAATAAAATTATTATATTAATATATTATTTACCTGAGATTCAGCACCACCTTCAGCTTCTTCAAGACGTTCAGATAATTGAATTACTTGAACACTGAGATCAGCACGTTCACGTTCAATCTGTAATTTAACAAAAAATATATAAATTTTTTTATTACATTTAATATATAGATTTATTAAATACCAGAATTTTTTTATTTTTTCATATATTTATTTATCTTATGAAAATTGTGTATTTAATACAAGGCGTTTTGCCATCAGCAAAACCTGACGTCAGGATGCCTTTGGTAACACCGTGAATAGCGTGATCTAATTTTGTACAGGCACGTCGACTATATCCGGAGCTTTATTCATATTACAAACCAACTATTTATCGAGTTAAGAATGACTTGAATTATTTTAAAAATTAAATTTATTTTTATTTATTTACAATTATTAATTATATAATTTTATATAAAATTAATTATCACAAGTCATAACAAAACAAATTTATAAATTTTATTATGTTTTTTTATTTAATTTGACAGTAATGAATTTATAATAATAAAAAGTTATTTAATTAATAAAAATATATTAAAAAATTATATAGAAAATTTTTTTTTAAAAAACTAAAAATAGTCACAAATATGAGCTGGACATTTTCAAGTTATTCGTGTATTTTTTTTTTTTTTTTTTTATATATATATATTACCCCCACTGAGTTTTATATTTTTTTATTTTTTTTAATTTTAAAAAAACATGATGTTTTTCTTGTAATTTTAAAATTCCACAACATAAACTCTGCTTAATCCAAAAATAATTTTCATTACTCTGGAAATATTATAACGTTCTTTCTCTGCTTCGTTTGCGAGCCAAATTTTTAATTTATTTATATATAAATAATTTTCTAGAGTTTATAATATTTTTGAAATAATAAATTATATACTTACTCTCTGGCGTAATTCTCTCTCGGACTCAAGATCATCCTGAAGTAGGCGAATTTTATCCTGAAAAAAATAAATCAAAAATAAAAATAAAAAAAAAAAAAATAAGAGTTTTGTAACATCATTTAAACATCCAAGAGTTTTACGTAATGAGAGATAAAAATATCTTTTTTTAGGTTTAGAATTTAGTTGTATAAATTATCTAGTCAATTGTGTTAATTTAATTTGATTTTTTTTTTTTTTTGTTTTTTTTTAATTTTTAAAGTTACAAAATAAAAAAAAAATTGGAAATTTTTCAAAAATAGTTAGTGACATTTATACATATAAAATATAATTCTAAAATATATTATAAAAAATTGGAAATAAAAATAAAAAAAAAATTAAAAACATTGACTTTTTTTTCATCAGACTATTTTTGGTCCTGGCAATTTGATATCGACAGTGTTGCACTTAACGATTTTGGCACAAACATCCCTTTAATGGTCACTGAACTTAAGCTTTTTTTATATCTTCACTTTCTATATTCACTTTTTATTTTTTATTTATTTAAATATTTATTTAAGCACAAAATTATTTAAATAGACAAAAATATAATAAATTAAATCAATAAAATGATAAGATAAATTTAAAAAAAAAATTTTTTAATAATCCACTCATCATTATCAGCACTTTAATTGAGTGGTTTTTTTTTTTTTTTTTTTTTTTTCACTTAATAAATTATAAAAATATTAAAAAATAAATAAATAAAAAATGATTAGTTAATTATTATTTAAAAATTTTTATTATTATTTTCATACCTCAAGACGAGAAAGTGCAGTAAGATCGGCACTGTATTCAATGCTGACATCAGCAGATCCACCACCTCCTCCACTGCTGCGATAACTATATTTTGATGTTTTTGCAACCGCTGAAGACGACATTATTATTTATTGATATATTTTAATAAATTTTTTTATTTCAAATAATCAATAACACTTTTTAATAAAACTTTGATTCACTTAAATTGTTCGTTAAACTTATTTTTATTTTTTCAAAATTTTATTATCAATCAGGTTTTAAAACACACCGCCCCTGTCGATTCTCCTCTCGCTGTCAAGAAAAAATATGAATAAATATTTAAAAAAATATTAATAAATTAAATGAAAATTAAAACAAAAAAATAAATAAATAAATAAATAATTTTATTGTAAATATTATTATAATTTAATGATTAATTTTGAATTTTTTTTTAAATATTTATTATAATTTTTTTTCAATTTTTTTGAAAAATATGTAAGTTTGTTTAGGAACCGTTTGTTTCTGAATATCCTCGTCGATGTTGTGTCGTTGGCCAACGAGTTCGTATCTTCTTCTGGGCTTTTGGTGCCGACCAGCGCCCTACTCGTAGTGCGCGTACCGTCGTCGTTCGTATGTCAAGTCGGCAACTATCATACCATCATTAAAATAACTAACAGCGCAAGCGCAATAGATCATAACATATTTTACCATTTAAATGAAGCATATTTATATTTATCAAAAATTGAATATATTTTTATTGGATTATATAGGTATATTTATAAGATGCAAATACAATAAATAAATTTATATATAAAATATTTATATAAATACTTATAAAGAGAGCTTTTTTTTATATGTTTTCTTTCTCATTCTATGGTACATGAAAAAAAGTAAAATAAAACTCAAAAACTAATGTCATCACAATGTCATCAAGTTTAGATTAATGGAATTTTTAAAATTACTTTTACTCTCAATCAATGTTGTTGACTTGTTGTTGTTATATATATATTTTTTTATAATTAAATTTGTCATTAAATTAATAAATAAATTTTTATTATTATTTTATATATTTAGATAAATTTTTTTATATTATTTTTAGATTTACAGTCTAATGACTTGAAAATAATGTCAAAAATATATTATGATCAATGTTTCTATTTATGAAATTTAGAAAAATTAATTAATATTAATTTGACATTTTAATATTTATGTCAAAAATTTTTATAAATAAATTAATATAGTATTTTATGAATATTAATAGTTTTTTATAATTTTTGAAATATATTTGAAAAATATTTAATTTTCGTAATATTTTCTTCATACAAACTATTCAACTCTCCCACTTTTCATTGAGTGTCTATAAAAGGTTGGCCCCAGTATTCGTTGGTGGGCAAAAAAAAAAAAAAAAAAATAAAATAAAATAAAATAACTTTGGCCCAGCTTCTTCATCTCCTCATCACGTAATTTGAGATTATGTACAATCCCCTTCTCTAAAAACTTTCTCACCACCTTATATTCTCCTTCACTGAAAATTTTTCTCATTTTCCCCACTTTAAATAATATTTTTTTGTTTTTTTTTTTTAAAAATACTTGTAAAATCATTGCGTTTATTTTCTCACAGAGTGGCTCACTCTGCTGTTAAATATTTAACATGTTTACATGTACATTTTTATCCAAATGAACAAATTCAAAAATAACTTGATATCATAATATTATAGAAATAAAAAAAAAAAGGAAAAATAAGTAAAATATATCGTAAATTAAATTGTATGTTTAAATTTTAAATACCCATGACTTTTGCAACTTGACGTTTGTCTAATTTGACATTTGGCAAATTCATTGATACAAGTTGGACCTTGAAAACATTCCAAGCATATTTAAACTAAAATACACCTGGAAGACTATATTAATTTATATATTCCTTATTTATTTTTTTTGTTTAATTTTATTTAAAACAAAATGATTATGATTTTATTTATATTTCCAATTTATTTATATTAAATATAAAATAGAAAAGTTCAATAGAAATGGAAAGTGTTGATGATTCTGTTGATGAAAATGATGGCAGATTATGATATTACTCACAGGTCATAAGTTAACGTGCTTCCCCACTTGCGCATAGGCATGTTGTCCCAATTCTCTAAATATACCAACGACTAAAGCTTCTAGTCATTCTGGCTCTTTTCATCATCATCATCATCATCATCATCATCATCAACATTACCATCATCATCAACATTATCATCATCATGATTTTTCTTTGCTTGGTTTTTAACTACTTGTTTTATTTGCTTTTTTTTTTCATCTTTCTTGTCATCGTCAAGGTATCACAAGATCTTGACTCATGGTCATTGTTTATAAACATCCCACCAATTTGATCAATTAAATTTATAATTTTTTAGATATATAATACATTATCACAATTTGAACATTGAACTGTTTTTCTTTGTGTTGAAAATTTATTTAAACTATTTTTTTTTATTTTTATATTTTATTAGATTTTTAAAATACATGTAAATATAAAACTATTCAGAGATACATTTGACCCACTTATTGACTTCTAATTATACTTTAAAAATAAATACGTACACAAGTACAAATATAATGGAAAAAATAAAAATTATTTTAAGTTAAAGTATCAGCTTTCTCTGTGTTTATAAAAATATTTATTTTCTATTTGAAATAAAATTTTATATAAATTTTCAGAAAAAAAAAAAAATACGAATTACCAGTTGACTCAGTTGTTTTAAAATTATCTTTTAAAATTCATTCCAAAAGTATGACTTGAATATTAATTTTAGAATGATGACAAATTTATTATATGAGGCTGATTACGTGCTTTTGGTTTTGAATAAGACAGGCAATGATTTTTTTGAAAAAATTCGAATACCTCTTCCGTCATTATATTCACCTGGTAAAAATTCAAAATTTTTTCGAAAAAAAAAAATTCGAATACCTCTTTGGTCATTATATTTGCCTAATAAAATTTCAAAATTTAAAAAAAAAAAAAAAATTTAAATACCTCTTCAGTCATTATGTTTGCCTAATGAAATATTAAAATTTTTTTCAAAAAAAAAAAAAGTTCGAATACCTTTATGGTCATTATGATCGCCTGATATAAATTCAAAATTTTTCGATAAAAAAAAAAATTCGAATACCTCTTCGGTTATTATATTTGCCTAATAAAAATTTAAAATTTTTTCGAAAATTAAAAATTTAAATTGTAATAAAAATTTTAAAAAAAAGTTCGATTTTTATTAGAAACATAGAATGAGCAAAGAGGTATTCCTACCTTTTTCGAAAAATTTTAAGATGTGTTACTATAGATATCTTGAAAAATATCAATCCTAGGAAAAAAATGTAAATCGATTTAAATAGCTCTTTTCGAGCTCTAAAATAACGATATATCTCGCAATTTTTTCGATATATTTTTCGATATGTTAATATCGATATATCAAAGAATATCGATCCTAGAAAAAAAGTGTAAATCGATTTGAATAGCTCTTTTCGAGCTCTAAAATAATGATATATCTCGAAATTTTTTCGATATATTTTTCGATATGTTAATATCGATGTATCGAAAAATATCGATTCTAAAAAAAAAGTGTAAATCGATTTGAATAGCTCTTTTCAAGCTCTAAAATATCGATATAACCCGAAATTTTTTCGATATATTTTTCGATACGTTAATATCGATATATCGAAAAATATCGATTCTAAAAAAAAAGTATAAACGGCTCTGAAAACCTCTTTTTAAGCCCTAAAACCCTGATATAACTTAATATTTTTTTGATAAGTTTTTCGATATGTTACTATCGAAATATCAAAAAATATCGATTCTAAAAAAAAAGTCTAAACGGCCTTGAATACCTCTTTTCAAGCCCTACAACCCTGATATAGCTTAAAATTTTTTCGAAAAAAATTTTGGTCATTATATTTGCCTGATAAAATTTTAAAATTTTTTCAGAAAAAAAAAAAATTTTAATACCTCTTTACTCATTATATTTGCTTAATAAAATTTGAAAATTTTTTCAGAAAAAAAAAAAAAAAATTCGAATACCTCTTTGGTCATTATATTTGCCTGATAAAATTTCAAAAAAAAAAAAATATTTCAAATACCTCTTCGGTTATTATATTTGCCTAATAAAGTTTTAAAATTTTTTTAGAAAAAAAAAAAAAAATTCTAATACCTCTTCGGTCATGATATTTGCCTGATAAAATTTCAAATTTTTTTCCAAAAAAAAAATAATGCAAATACCTCTTCAGTCATTATTTTCGCCTAATACAAATACAAAATCCTGTTATATTATATTGAAGTCAAAAATTTTTCAGTATAATTGTGAATTATAACAGGATAATAGAACAAGAAAAGAGGTCATCTTATATTAAACAAATGATACTTTCATACACTATTTTTTCGTTGTTATAAGCTTCTAAATCATCTAAATCAATCTGATATTCATAAAGTCTGATAGATGAGGACAAAATCTAATTGTCATACTTTGGATCAATCATTCGATTGATAAATGAGTTTTGATCTATTACCAAAAAGTCAAATTTTAAATTATTTTCAGGGTAAAATCTCTCGTGTTTTTCTAATTTTTTTTGTGGTGTAAGTTAAAATTTATATGAAAAAGTAAAAATAATGTGAAATAAAAAAGAGCGAGGAAGGAAGTAAAGAAGAAAATACAAATTACAACTTGCTGATATTTTTATTAGCGTTATATATATTGTATATTTATATCTTTCGTTGAGTTTTATATATATATATAGAACAAAATAATTTCTAGTTAAATTGAAAAACATAAGTATTTTACGAAAATTAACTTACTTTTAATAGTAAAGAATTTCAAAGATAAAAACATGTAAATTATTATTGCAATTGTTGCAGTTACATTTATAAGCAAAGATAGATTAAACTGTTGAAAATTAATTGTCCAGTATATTGTCTGTTTAAGCACCATCTAATATATCCAGTATTATTTATGAAAATAATCGCATGTCTATCAATCAATGTCTTAACTCAAAACTCTACTTGACAGACGTGAGCTTAATTGTACATAAACTTCCAAACTTACTTTATATAACTATTTCTGATGTGTTTATAACTATTAACATATTTATTTTATAATTTTACTTTTATTATTTTATTTAAAAAAATTAAGTTTACTATATAATTTCATGTCATATTAAGTTATTTCAACGAGTTAATAAACTTTGTTTAATTATTCAACAATAAAGTTTTAAAATGAATTTAAATATTATATATTTATTTTTAAATGAATATTATTATACAAAAGTTTTTAAATATATTCAGCTTTTCATAAAAATATTAAAAATAGATAATTTCTGATGTACATTTATTTTAATTTAAAAAAAAAGCAAAAAAGCTCAGTTGATTAGTGGCTCTATCTTGATAAAAGCTCATAAACTATTTGAAAATTTTATTTTATTTTTAAAAAACTTGTCTGACCATTCAATGGAAGTACTACTGGCTGTTGAGATTAATTCTGTAATCTGCTTTACCAACTTTTTTTGACTCAATCGATGTTTTTTAAAACTCAGTCAATATTTAAGTATTAATTTAAAAAAAAAGCTTAAAATATATTTAAATTAAAATATAAATAATTAAATAATTTATTTTCAATTTATAAAAAAATTTTATAATAATAAATTGTGATTAAAAAATATATTTAAAAATTTTTAATTAAAATTTTTTATTTCAATAATTTAACTGTTATAAATAATAATTTTTTAAATAAATAATTCATTCATAAATATATTTTGTAAAATGATATTATATATATATATATTTTATTTAAAAAAAAATAAGCAAGAAAAGCAACGTGAAATTTAAGTTACAGGGGGAACAAGTATAAAAGATTAAAGCTATTCTTAAAATAGTTCTACGTAGTGATTGGTGCAAGAAAGAGATGAGCTTTTTTTTTTTTTTTTTAAAAAAAGTGAGATAAATAATTTTGTATGTGTTAATGTAAAAATCACACTAGTTAAAAAAAGATAAAATATATTATTTTAGAATGAGATGAGATTTAAAAGCATAGTAACTGCAAGACAGGATGAAAAAAGTGTTTTAGACTTTCGGTTAACCCTGGCTACTCAGGTTCTGTAATTTTAAATGTAATAAAATTTAAATATCGCGAGTTTAATTAATTATTTAATTATAAATAATTAAATTATCAAAAAAATTTATAACATGTTTAAATAAATAATAAATTAAATAAAAACAAAAAAAATAGTTAAAGTTTTATCCGAAAAAGTGTATCAAGTGCTCCAAAATTATATAAATAAATTTTTTTATTTTAAATACATAAAACACCATGACATCTTACAGAAATTATGTAAGTTTATATAATTATTTTATTTTTTAAACTTTTACATAAATTATTTATTTTAAATTTTTTTTTTTTTTTTTTTTATTAATAAATGTATTCAATTATATTTAATATACTGTAAGGTATTAGGAAGTTTTTCGTCTTGTGCACGTAGAATATTAAATTCAATTTGCCCACGTGTTCATTTCACTTCATACAGCAATGTCATATATATAAAAAAAATATTTATTATTTATTTATTTTTAAAAATAAGATAAGTTTGCAGAGGCCGTGTAAACAGTGATACGTATCGTGCGAACGTGTATTTTTTTTAATTTTTTTAATCATAAATATATATCTATATGTAAACTGCGGTTCTTTTTTACCTCATTTAAGCTTTATGTATACAAAAAATTTTCAACTACACGATATAATATCGCAACAAATATTCCAGATATACATCAAATAAAATACTAAAAAAGAAAATTTGTTTTAAAATAAAATTATTAAACATATAAAAATAGTTTTAATTGAAAATTTTATTAAAAAAAAATAAAGCTTTTACATTTTTACCTTTAAAAAATATTTATTCAAATGTAAATTATAAATGTATTTATCAATTACTAATTAATTCTTTTGACATGTTCATTGAATTGAGACATTTGGTTTGGCATGATGGATCTCGACGATTTATTGGGATAACATATGCAAATATAAAATGCAATATATAAATTATTAGTTAGTGGTTTTCTATGTCGTCAATAAAAATAGAACTGGAATAACATAATAAAAAAAAAAATATAAATTAAATAAAATTAAGTAGGAGAAATAGAAAAGGATTATGCAATATGCAAATGCATTCAGTTAATTCTACCATCCGGCATTTCAAACGATTTTACTGCCAAAAAGAAAACCAGTATAAAGGGACTAAGGATTTTATCATGTTCAAGCAAATAATTTAAATAATAATAACAATAATTTAATTATTTATTTTATTTTATTATTATTTTTGATAAAAATATTTATTTTTATAATTTTATATACAATTAAATTTGTAGCTAAAGAAAATAAAAATAAAAAACAATATTAAATTAATTAAATATTTTTCAACGCATATACTTATATATATATTTTTTTATAATTTTCATAAAAAATTTCTTTCAGTAAATTATTATTAAAAAAAAAAAAAAAAATATTAAATAATTTATTTTGATTGTTTATTTGTAGTCGCGTGGCATATGCATGTTAGTATCGTGTTTCAAAATTCATGATTTGTTTTAAAGAAATGAAAAAATAAAATAAATAATACAATAAAAAATATAAAAGTACATAAACATAAAATTTTTATACAAAGAAATAACAGAAAGAGTTAATAATATAAATTGTTTTTTATTTTTTTATACTGTAAATATATATTTTTTTTATAATTTTTTTTGATGTATGTATTTATTTGTTTGTATATAATAATAATAAAAAAAATAAATAAAATTGCACACAATGTATTGCAGTGTATACATATAAAAATAATATTAAAAATAAAAAATATGCAGTATATTTTCTAGTGATTGACTTAAATCCCAGGTATTATAAATTGTTTGAGTATGTGTATATTATAATTTAACAAACACATATAAAATATATATATTACATGATGCATCATGTGTGCATTTTATGTATATACATTTTAAAAAATACAAGACAAGTACAAGATGCATGTAAACGACATCATCACATTTATATTAAATGCATCGATGCTCATGCAAGGGGCCATAGGTGACACATACTGCTTCCGCCATCCCCTATTTTTTTTATTTTTTTTTATATTTTATTTATCATATAAATCTGCATGGTATTTACACCCTTCAAAACCAGATAAAGCCATACAATAATATAATAATAATAATACAATAGTTTATACATTTAATATAATTATTATCAAAAAAAAAAAAAAAAAAACAACAAGCAACAAACATTATTGTAATATTTTTGTCCTTTTTTTTTTTTTTGTTGATTGATTATATTTATTTTTCTTAATATTGCATTTAGTCTATTACAAACGAAAATAGAAATATAAAAATGCCTGATGAAATGCAAATAAAAAAAAAAAAAACATTAAAATAGAATAAAATAGAACCCAAGGGCTTTAAATAGCTTCTTAGATGCCCTCGTGTATTTC
Organism: Lysiphlebus fabarum; assembly: GCA_011426435.1. Taxonomy (NCBI): domain Eukaryota; kingdom Metazoa; phylum Arthropoda; class Insecta; order Hymenoptera; family Braconidae; genus Lysiphlebus; species Lysiphlebus fabarum. Next base: position 752,993 of record WSYQ01001031.1, read on the forward strand.
TACTGGGACTCTGGTCTCTAATCATGCCCTGAAAAATAAATTGCAATAAAAAAGTGAATAAATAAAATTGTAAATTTTTTTATTCAGGTTGAGTGACAAATTTAAATTTATATTCTCATGACAATATTTATATATGGATATTGATAATGATGAATGAATTTAACTAAAAAACTATGCCAAAATCAATAAATTTATTTATTTTTTTTATTTTATAACAATGAGGTCATCATTGTTGTCTTATTATAATTGTATAAATAATTTAAAAAGTAATAATATTATTGTGTAGATGTTTTTTAATTTTATATATTTTTTATTGTAAATTGAAAATATATTTGGATTAATGCCAAAGTCAAAAGATTTTTGTGTATAAATTTTTTTTTTTTTGATATCTAGATTTTTTTTCTTTCATTTTTTATTTATTTTTTTTTTTTTTTTGTACAACATCAATTGTGTTAATGTATTTTATCTGGTACATAGAAATTTTGCTATATATTCTGTCGACAATAATGGATGAATGTCAATCAGTTGTCTTTCTATTTTACATTTTTATTCAAAATTTAAAATGGTTTATATAGGTGTGTGAGTGTTTCGTTTTTTATTCAACTTTTTTTTTTTTTTAACAATAAATTCTACACTTGTGAATTTAAAGTTCAGTGAAAAATCAAAAAGTTTAAACTTTTTAAAAACTCAATTATCTTTGAGTGACAAGTTTAAATATTTTTTTTTTTTTTTATCAATTTAAATGTCTTAATATGATCTTACCTGTCTACGATGCAACTGAATTATCTTGATCAATATTTTTAATGGTTTTTTTAAATAAAAATTAGTTTCATTATTATCATAACTTTTTTTACTAACTAAAAAATTATTATTATTGATTATTAATATACAAATAAAAAATAAATTTATTTATTGAATTTTTAGTAAAGTAAATTTAAATAATTTCTATGACTCTTGACTTTAAAATAATAATAAATATTTGATAATTTTTTTTTATAATCTATTTTTTAAAAGGCGTTGAATGTTTTTTTATTTTATTTTTTTTTTTATAATAATCCATTTTGTAATCTCTGGATGAATAAGGATTTTCAAAGGATTTATATATATTTTTAAATATACTCTATGCAAGGTCACGTTTCTCAATTCCTAAATATACAAAATAATCTCGAAATAAAGAAAAAATAACATGTAAATTCATATTTAAATAATATATTTTATATGAAAAAAAAAAATTAATTATATGTAACATTATATATCTATTGTGCATCAAAGTATTAATTTGAACTTGAAATAAAAAATTTAAAAAAAATTTATAAAAAATTTCATTTATGATAATAAAAGTTATCAAGCTATCATAAATAATTTATTTTCATTAATTCAAAACAAAATCTTTAAGTAAACAAACTAAAACTTTATCACTAGTAATTTAAAATTTAAATATTTTCAAAAGATTTAGTAAAACAAAAAGTATTTATTTATCATAATTTATTGTTGAATTTTGAAATGTATATTATTGTATTTATATTGTTATTTATTGTATTTTATACTTGATTTTATCCATCAATATTTTATTTGTATTAAGTATATATAAATCTTTAAAACTATATGATAGTTTTTATAAAACAGAATTTGTCAAACTTGGACTCTGATATTCTAGAATGTTTAAAGTTTTCCAATTACGTTTTCTGCTCTTGCTGATTCCAAACATTCTTGATTCAATTGAATTTTCACGTAATTTACAAAATTTACAACAAATTTGTTTCAAATATTATATATAATAATTTAATTTATTATATCAAAATAACAAAAAAAAAAATTAAAATTATAAAATATATAATTAAAAATACAAAACAACATTCAGCTTGCTCATTTAATATGTATGTCGTGTTATTTTTTATTTTTTATTTTTTTTTGAAATATAATTTTACTTGGTAGCTAAAAAATATATATTTGGCAAATTGTCAAATTTAAAACCGTAAAATAACTCTCACTGGATCTGGATACATACCAATGAAAAGCGTCAAGAGACTCGTTGAAAACTAGCATTATGATAGCTTTTACCATGTAAACAATGAACGAGTCCAAGGATTTATAAATACACATATTTAAAACAAAAAAAAAATAAAAATAAAAAATCCATACTTGCAAAAATAAAAAAATAATTAAAAAATACAAATGACACATCAAAAATGTCATATTAAAATGAATAAAAAAAAAAATTTAACTTTCAGCATAATTATGTGTGTAACAAGTTATTTATTATAAAAAATAGTAAAATAAAAAATTTAGTCATTTAAATGTATAACAAATTTCATGACAATGTCAAATGATGTTTGTGTCATTTATAAAAAATGATAATAATAATTTAGATTGAATTTTAATTGAAGCTTTATGTTAAATTGACTTGACACTGTACAATTACAATGTTATATCCTTTGTAAAATTATATATATATATATCTCTTAAGTTATACAATTCATCCCCATCAACAATTGAACAATTCACCCTGTTACAAACTACCATCTCTTACCAACATCACGCAATTCTCTATTCGATTATTAGATAGCCCTTTAACCCCTTTAACCCCCTTGTATATAAAGTACAGGGGTTGACTACAATGTCACATTAAATTTTCACTAATTAATCATTATATTTATTATTATACTGTATGATGTATTTAATTTAATATAAAAAATTATTTGACATATATATGTATTATATAATAATATCATTTAATTGTTAATGAATTATTATGGATTTATTTTGACAGGGTTAATTAGTATTTATTGATGATTGATAAATAAAATATAACATTTATTCAATTATAAATATAATTATTTTAGGGTGTTTTTTAAATAATAGAAATGAAATTTTATTAATAGATTGCTTAGAAATATTTTTTCTATAAACCGTATGACTTTGCAAAAGTCAGACTTTCTCAAACTCATTTGGAAATTATAAAAAAATTTAAAAAAATTAGAAATAGTTGAGATAAACACTTGAAACTCACAGGATAATTATATTAGGGTATTTTTTAAATATTAGAAGCATAACATCATATTTAGGTTGCTTAGAAATATTTTTTCTATTAATGACTTTGATAATATTTTTACCTTAAAATTCAAAAATATTTTGAATAATTATTTTATTTATTATTAATGAAGCTTGATATTTTTCATCAATATAATTTTATTTCTATCCAATTATAATAATAATAATAATAATTTATATTTATATTTATATTAGTATTAAATATTATATAGGTATATTTAATATAAATATTGATACATCTTGTCTGTGTACTTGGTGATTAGTAGCCATATGTATTTGATTAAATATAGCTATATAGTAAATCAGCAAATATATATAATAAAAAATAAAAATAAAAAAAAAATTACATTTGTAAATATTAGAGTGATCGATTTTGTGTAATTCTCAGTGATCGTTATATGTATATATATACCACAAATTCCGTAGGGCTTAACATTCAGTTTAGTTGGAATGGTGGTTATACATGTGGTATACCGAGTGTTGGCTCATAGAAACCAGCATATCCCTTGAAATTCAATGTCCGAATTGTAATTCATTTATATATATACTTTACAGCAGATATCTGTTAGCAACCAAGATATTGAAAATTGAAATTTTACCTTTTGGCATGTTTGTATCATCAATCCCAAAAGTAAATATCAAAATTAAACTATTTTTTTTGTGTTATAAATTAAATTTAAATAAAAAAATTGAAAATATTTAATTCAACTAAATAAATAAAATTTATATTTTATAACAAAATTACATGCTGAGAAATAAAATATAACTAATGTTTTTTTTTTTCCCTAATTTTAAGAATCTAATTTTATTTTCATCAGCTGTTTTTCTGCTCTTTAAAAAACTCTCTTTAAATTAACACAAAATCAATTTCAAAAATAAAAAAAAAATTTAGTTTAAATAATAATAAAAATATATAAAAATAGAAAATAAATTTTTTATTTTTTAAAAATAAGGTCAAATGGATTATAAAAAAAAAAAAAATATCTATGACTCAGATCATTGATATTGTTGACCCGTTTATTATTTCACGTGTAAGTTAACATGTGTTTATTTTTAATAGATCAATGAATGAACCATATTATATGTATATATATATACGATAAATTAAAATATATATATTTATTATTTATTTTGTCTGGGATATGTCAAACATTTGTATATACATATATATTTTTAAAATATCAATTGCACATTTGGCCTAAAACAAATTTAACTATTCAGTGAAAATTAATTTGAATAAAAAAAATCTTTACTGTGTCAGTTTAGATTTTTAATGAGTATGTATATATATAATTTTGGCAAATGTATTACAATTTTATTTTATTTTTTAAATGTAATTTAAGCATTATTATTTTACAAAAAAATCAATACACCAATGAAAAAAAAATTAAAACAAATTGTTAATGTATATAGGTTAAATACTGTGTCAAATATCTTTAAATTATTTTGAATATTAAGATTGTTAAATTATTTAATGGTCTGTATAAATTTAACTGCTTATTGAATTAATATAATTATAAAATTAAAAACATTTTTTTTTTATTGAATACATAATGAATATGTATTTTGATATGGAATACAGATGAAATTTTGTGGGATATATTATAGTTGCACTGTCCCAATTCCATTATCGCCACGAATAGAATTACCATAATAACAAGTTTCGTATTGGATAAATATAAAAGAGAAGGGATAATGGCGGGAAAAAAAAATGAAATAAAAAAAATATAAAAATAATAGTGGTATATCGTTTTGTACTTGAGCTTAATTTGATTTTATTTTTATTTATTTAATTTTTTAAAATAAATATTAAGTAAAAATATAAAAATATATTTTTATATTTCAGGAAAATTTAATTTTTATTTTTTTAAATTAAATAAAAAAGTAAAAAAAAATAATAAAATAATTAATATTTATTTTTAGATATTATGTAAAGTTGTTAAAGATACTTTATAAGTTTAGAAAATATAAATCGATATTTACGATGATGGGATATTAGAAGGCACTTGTATATATAAAATATTTGCCTTGTTGAATTTTCAAGTGGGTATATATAATACACACTCAAGTAGATACTTTTCAATCATTATAAAATAAATATTTCCGGTAATACGTAATGTAACATGTAACATTATCTTAAAACTGCATTTAAAAAATTTCATTATATTATATGAATTTAATTTTATAATTTTTCTAAAATAAATAATTAAGTCATTTTTTGTTATATTGTTTTTTCTAAAATTTATATTTAAAATAGTTATTTATTTTTGTGTGTTACTTTCACTTGTCTGCCACCCGGTATAATTTTGAAGTTTGAAAATGCGTAGAAAGTCTGAGGTTAATACACTCAGTGCAGTTTGGCATTATGCCAAATTTAATTGAACTGAATTGACAGAAATATTTTGTTTTTTTTATTTTCAATTATAATATATATATATGTATTATTGTTATTTAATTGATATTATTATTATTATTATTATTAAAATATTATTTTTTATTACAAAAAAATTATTGATGTTGTTAATTTTTTTTTGACAATTTGATTGATCATTGATAATTGATTATTGATGTTTTATATTGCAAAAAAATAAATGTCAATTGATGAGAAACATGTTGAATATAAATTGAACAAAAATAAAATGATAATTTAAATATTATTATTTAATTTTTTTTTTTTTTTTTTTAAATAACACAATGTATATATAATTATTTATTTTAAATGTAGAATGATCCTGGGTCATATAGGCCAAGAAGTGGCGCCAGTGTAGGCGTTACGTTGACCCGAAATGCAACCACGGGTTTATCAAACTATCGTACTGGTTACAGTGGAGGTTCAAGTGGTACACGTGCTCCATCATCATCACCATCAACAACAGCAACAAAAACATCATCTGGATATGGTGCAGGATTTACAAGACGTGATGATAAACCAACATATAAATTTACATGTAAGAATAATATAAATAAATAATTAAATTAATAATAATAATATTAATATTTATTTTTGTTTTGTTTTGCAATAAACAAATTTTTATATATTTTTAAATTGAAAATATGTAATTCAAATTTGAATTTAAAAATATTAGTTGGTGGCGCCATTACGGTGCCCTTATAAACTAATAAGATGGTAACGCCATATTGTTTGAAAAAAAAAAAAAAAAAAAAAATCATGTATGACATCATCTGGCATCATCATTATTATATATGTGGATTGATCTGGATTATCTGTAAAATAAAATAATAAATAAAAAATATAATATTGTTTGTTTTAGCTTCAAAAACAGACACAAGTCGATTAAATACAAGTCGTACATCATCTGAAGATTTAAGATCAAAAAGTCCAGTGTCAGAACGTTCATCGTCATTGTATGAAAAATATAGTTATAATCCAAATAAAACAACAACAGTACTTGATAAATATAATCGTGGTTTAACAAACCGTGATAAAAATACAGATATACCACAACGTTATATTGCAAGTTCATATCAAGGAAGTGGACTACGTAATTATGAAACAAAAACAATTGATAATAATAAAAATGAACGTAATGATCATTCCAATACATATAAAAATACAACACAACGTAATAATAACACTTCAACAACATCATCATCATCAAAAAATTCACGTGAACCAAGTCCTGAAGTTGGCACAAAGGGTATTCGTGTTTATCCAAGAGTATCAAATTATGCCAAAACTGGAAGTACAAGTAAGTTTATAATAATAATAATAAAATTTGTTTGACAATGACAAAATTTTAAATCTCATTGAAATGTTGTTTATTTTTTTTTTATAAAATATATTTTAATCTTTGAAAATTCCTTTTAAAATAATATTATTATTTTATCTTTCTTTTTTTTTTTTTTTTTTTTTTTTTTGCTTTGTTTTTGATCTTTCAAGCTGAAGGAACACCAATTGCCTCAAGGTACACCACAAACTCTTCAAGATTCACTGGGTCCATATCACGAAATCCATCAGAACGTAGTTGTACCAATGCCGGAAGCTATTCTGGTACAGAAAGGCTTCGTTCTTCATCCAGTGTGAAAAGTTTGACAAACTACAAAGAAAAAGTACCAAGTGAATTGACTAAAGAACAAGAAAAGGAAATTCATTTTGATAATAAAATTGATAATAATCATGAGATTAAAAATAATAATCATGAGATTAAAAATAATAATGAAAATTTAAATAATACAATTGTTGATAGTACAAATAATATAAAAGAAAATATTAATGAAATTATAAATGATGAAAATAATAATCAAGAAAATGAAGAAAAAAAAATTAATAATAATTATAATGAAAATGAAGATGAAAAAATAATAGTAATTGTTGTAACACGTGGTACATCACCAGGACCACCAGCATCATCAGCATTTGTACGTAATAGACGTGCTGATGCATCACGTCAAATACAAAGAGAATTAATAAAATATAAAAATAAAATAATTGAAACAAAAGATGTTGAAATACAATCTGATAAAATTGATGATACAACAAGATATTCAAGATTTTCTGGTACAAGAGTTTGGCCTTCTTATGTTGATAAATATCAATCAACTAGTACATATTCAAGAGGATATAGTCCAAGAATAAGTAATTTTGGTTATCGACAACTTGATAATAATTCTACTTCAAAAATAAATGAGCCAATTACTAAAAATTCAAGTGTCATCAATCAACAAGTAGTTACAAATGATAATAATATTAATAATAGTAATAATAATTTAAATGATATAAAAGATGAAAAAAAAAAAAATATAAAAAAAAAAGATTCAATAACATCATCATCATCATCTGAAAGTTTACAAATATCAAATTCAAGTAAGCCAATATCACGTAATGGCTCATCTAAATCATTAAATCAACAACAACGTCAAATGACGCGTGGAGATTCGTCAGATTCAACTGTCAGTTTGCCAACTGGCAAAACTAAATCAACGTCATCAGCATCAGCATCTGTGTCGTCATCAGTTTGTGGATTGAGTCAGGGAATAAAAATAAAAAATAATAATGTATCTTCATCAGTTACAAATTCAACAATATCATCAACAAAACAAAGTACAAATAATTCTTCAGTTTCATCATCATCATCATCATCAGTACAAACTGGTAATACAAGAACAACAAGTTGTTCACCAGATACAACACGTGGTAAACCACCAGTACCAAAAAATAATAATAATGATTTAAATATTATTAATAGCAAAACATCAAATTTAACAAAATATTGTCATAAAGATAATCGTAGTAAATCATTAATAAATATAAATGATAAAAATAAACAAAAAAAATTAACAAAAAGTTTATCAATAAGTTCACAAGAATCAGAAAAAAATAATTATGATAATAATAATACAATTAAATCATTAAAAACAACAAAAACAATATCAAAAAGTCCATCATTACCACGTTATGTTATATTAAAAAATTCAAGAAGTAATTCAATATCACCAAGATGTATTAAAAATTCATTAAGTTCAAATTCTGATAGTTGTGATACAAGTAGTAGTGATTCATCATCAAGTGATAATAATGATGATAATACATCAGATATACATAATAATAAATTAAATAAAAAAAAAAAAAAAAAACTAAATACATCAAATAATGAATTAAAACGTAGTTGTATAAGTGGTGGTTCATCAAGAACAAGTATACTTGTATCATCTGCTGATGAATTATCATTAACAATGGATAAACCACCAAGACCACCATCAAACTTACGTTCACGTAATGATAAATCACCATCATCATCATCAACAACAACAACAACAACAACAACAACAACAAAATCAGAAGAAGCTAAAGCATTTTTAATACGTACATTAGCACCAGTTACAAATCAATATAAAAATAATCACGATGATTACAATAATAATAATAATAGTAATGATGATTATAGTGATAAAAAAAATTCAATAAATTTACCATCAATAACGAAATCAATTAATAATAATAATAATAAAACTTTATCAAAGAGTCAAAGTTTTACGAATTCTGAAAAGAATTCTGATAAAACTAAAAATGTTACTTTGATACATCAATCTTCAGGAGATAAACCATGGTGGCTTGATTCAAACTCAGACAATGTACCAGAGGGAGTTGAAAAATTAAATATATGTCATGATGAAATCAGTCAAGAGACAACTGTCAGTATTAATCTTCCAGATGATGGTAAGTTTATTAAATTATTATTTATTATTTATAGGTATATCTATATAAAATAAATTGATATATTTTTACAGGTAAATTTAAATCAAAACCATGGAGACAAGATTCTGGTGAACGTGCATGGTGGCTTGAACAAGATGATGATGATAATAATAATAATAATATTAATAATACATTAATATCACCAGTAAAAAATAATTCAAGTCATTCAATAACAAAATCAAATGAATATAAAAAAAATAATTTAAAACATCAACAATCTGGTGAACGTGCTTGGTGGATGAGTGAAGATCCAAGTGATGTACCAGAAGGTATTGAAGTTTATTCACCAGTTGCTATATTATCACCAACAAGTACTAATAATCAAAATACATTTACAAGTAATTTTGTTAATGATAATAATGATGATGATGATGATAATTATAATCATACAATAAATTCAAATAAAATAAGACATGTTGAATCTGGTGAAAAAGCATGGTGGATGGATAATAATTCAGATATACCCGAAGGCATTGATATTATAACACATGATATTGAATCAAATAGCAATTCTGATTCATCTGATTCATATGAAAAATATGATATACAAAATATGTCAAATACACAATCAATGAATTTATCAAAATTTCCAATTGAATTTTCTCCACTACCACCACTACCAATAACATCAACGACAACAACAACAACAACACTTTCAGATGAGCCACTTGGTGATCGTGCCAGTCCTGAGGGAGTAAGTTTTTTTCAATTTATTTTTTAAGTTATAAATATAAATAAGTAAATATAAATTTATATAAAATATATTTCTAAATTCAATTTTTAAAAGATTCAAATATAAATATAGGTATATACTTATATATTTTTTTATACAAGTATTGATCAATTTTTTTTTAATTGTTTTTTTTTTTTTTTTTTTTTTTTTTTTCAGGGAGAAAATCCTCCAGCACCACCAGAATTTTATAAGGGTCGTAGTTGTTCACCTTACGACAATCTTCAACTATTAAATTGTTCATTATCACCAAGAAAATCTTCACCACGTAAAAGACCATCAACTTTACCTCTCTTTATTGGTAATCACACAAATATTGATGATCTTCTTGGTAATTTATCACCTCTTCAAAGTCCAGTTATGTCACGTATAAGAAATCAAGAAATCAATGGTAAACAAAAAAAAAAAATTATTCTATATTAAATAATAAAATTAAAAATAGATAATGGATTACATGTAAATTAATTTAAATCAAATATATAATTATATACAAAATAATTGTTAATGTATATAATGAATATTCAAATATTTAATTATAAAATTTTATAAATACTCAAATTACATAGATGATAGTATTGTTATACATGTTGATACATTTAATCCATTTGACAGTATATATTAACATAAATAAAACAACATTCAATATAGTAAATAAACTAACCAATATTAAATTAACCACTGTATCTTTATAAAATACAAATTAATATTCATGAAATAGTTTTTGGTTAGTTAAACATGTTTTAAAACAAACTACATATGTGTAAATATATATTTATGTATTACAGATAATTCAGATGAAAGTTCTGAATGTGAAGAAATTGATGCTGATCAAGTTATCATTCATGATAGTACACCAAAGACATCAGTTATTCAACGTTGTATAAGGTAAATTTATAGAAATAATATTAATCGAAGCAATTAAATTTCGATTTTGATTTTCAATTATACATTTTTAATTAGTAAAATAAATATAGAAAAAAATTGTCGAAATATATTTACATTAACAGAATTATTAATTCATTTTTTAAATATATTTTTCGACACTTTTTTTTTGATATTAATAATATTTATTATTATTACAATAATAAATAATAATTAAGTTTAAAATATATTAAAACAATTTTTTTATAATCATTTTTTGAATAGTCAGAATGATATTTAAAATTTTTATTTTTCAGAGACATAGAACGACCACAACCGGATGGCTACATTCCGGTGAGTACCATAAGTTAAATATTTTTTTAAATAAAAAAAGAAAAAATAAAAAATATAAATATATATATTTAAGAGAAGGAAAAATACAAAAATTTTTTAAAAATGTACAAATAACTGTCTATGTAAAATGTCTGGTGCTTTGAAAAATATTTTCCCCTCTTGACTATTATATATTTATATATGTTTTTTTTTTTTTTTTTTTTCATATTTTTACTCAACATTTTATTTGCAAGACATTTAACAAGAGCAATGTATATTGCAAGGCCTACAGACGTCAAAAAAAAAGGCTTTAATATAAAAGAAATAAAAAAAAAACTTGAAAACAAAAGCTTTAGATGCTTATGGGGGGTACAGGTCGTTTAGTCCGTTTAGATTTTATATGAGGGTGGCAATGTCATATACATTCATGTTTTTAGCGTGACAAAAAAAAAAAAATTTTATATAAAAATGAGAAAGTGATAAAGAGAGGGATTATTCATGAAAAACATCCCCTTTGTATACTTGAGTTTTATTAACAAATGCACTGTCAGTTTATTATAAAATATAAATGTATTTTATATTTATTTATTTATATTTTTTTTTTTTTTCTGGTAAAAATTGTGCATTTGTTATATATAGAAATAGTTTATTTTTTTTTGTCTAGTAAATAGTAATAATATTTATTAGAAGCCTTTGAAAATATACGAGCCATGAATTTAGCTTTGAAAATATGATTTTTTTTTTTTTTTTATTTAAAATGTTTCATTGAGATTGTTTGTATTTTATATCGATGAAAAGCTTCATGATTATATTTTCATTTAGCAATTGTCTCTTCTATGTGATCTCATGATGACAGATCAATGACATATAGCTTTACAATGTCAGTCAACTGTTTATCCTGGATTTCGAAATACTTGAAAAATAAAATCCTCTCTTGTCTAGTTTAAATTTTTATTTTTACAATTATTATTTTATTTTTTTTATTCTCATTTTTATACAATATATAGGTATATATATTTATTATTTTTGTACTTTTTCAATATATTCTTATCTCGTATCACGACAATGATGGCAAGCAAATTTTTTTTTTTTTTTTTCATTGAAAGTTTCTCGCACGTGCTCTTATGAAAAAATAAAAAAAAAAAACATAATAAAATAAATTGTATATCAAACTTTCACAACTGTAGATTGAATTGAAAATATGTTTTTGACAATATGGTTTCTTTGAGAAAAAAAAAAAAAAAATAAATAAATTTCTTCAATTGAATTTAAATTACACATTTTTTTAAAAAATAATTTTATTTTTAAAACTTAAAAAAAAAAAACAATTTTAAAATAATCATAAAACCTTTTAAATAAAAAAAATATATATATTTAAAAAGTTTGTATATATTTTATACAATTTATCTTTTAATATATTTTTTTTATTATTCATTTTATCATTTCCGACACTTTTGCATGTCGTCACGTCGTGATAACAATTCACAATGATTCGTAATAAATTTACCAGCTATAAAATGGTAAATAAAACATTAAAAAAAAAAAAAAATTTGATATACAAAAAAAGTGTTGACCAAAAAGAAAATAATTTCATGAAAAAAAAAAAAAGTATATATTTTTCAATATGCGTATGTGTGTGGGCCTGACAAATCCAACAGACAACTCGTGTGTGATTACAATATCATAAAAAAAAAAAAAAACAATAAAAAATTATAAAAATAAATAAAAAATTGTTACAAGTATATAAATATACAGATGAAAAAGCCCCGGGAGAACGTTTAGTTTAAAAAAATTTAAAAAAAAAAATAAGAAGGGGGTTGGCCACATGATGGCGCATCGATCGCCACAGCCGACAGGTGTCCGCGAGTTTCAGTGTTGCGGCAGCCGCTCGCGAGATTAGGCACGTTGTTATGCCGTTCGCGTGTGTTTTTTTTTTTCAATAAATAATAAAAATATAAATAAACAATTATCAACGAAAATTAATCGAACGAAAAAGTTATAAACAATTTAATAATTATTTATTTATTATTCAAGTAATTTGTTGTTTGTTTTTTACTTAAAAAAAAAAGTAAACAAATTATTATTTCTCCAAAAAAAAAAACAAAAAAAAAGTAAGAAAGTTTAAAAGTTTTGTGAATATATTTATTGTTATTAATTTGTTTATATATTATAAGAGGTGAGGGGTAATAAATTATTTATTGTTTATATAAATACATACATATATATATATATTACATGTACATATACACGTGACCTTGGATTTTGCAAATACATATTTAAAGACGATCAAAAGCGCAAACTCGAATTACGCATGTACCATGTTAACAAATTATTATTAAATTTATACATTCAATTTATTAACAATATATATTTATTATTTATTTTATTTATTTTCAATTAAAATGATTAATAACAATGACATTATTTTTGACATAAAATTATTACAAAATATATATATATATTTAAAAAAAATAAATAAAAAACAATTCAATTGTCTTTTGATTAATACTAAATGCAATCCAATTAAAATTGATCTACTGGTATGATTAAATGTCGTTGTCGTTGTTGTTATTTATTTATTTATTTATTTTTTGTTTAAAATAACCCTTGCAATATTAAACAATATATAATAATAAATATAAATAATAAGTAATATTATTATTGTTATATTTCAAGTGATGAAATTTTATAATAATATCACCTGAATATATTTTTCGACTCTTTGGAGTATATTTTCGAGAGGCATGGCGCAGACTCGTTTTTTCCTCACTGCTCTCTCTTTCTCACTTACTCTTTCTCTTTCTTAACCTTCTTTTCTTGTTTTTTTTTTTCTATTTTTTGTTAAATTTATTTTTTTTTTTTCTTTTCTTTGCATTTGCTTTGCGTCGTTTTACTTATTCTCCTTGTCTTTGGCACTGTACGCATAGAGCCGGTAGCAGACAAACGTGAATGTATTTTTTTTTTTTTTTTTATGATTATATCTACACCTACCATACAGTATGGCATATATGTATGGATTATCATATATATATACCTTGTCCACATTTATTTTTCTTTTTTTTTTTCATTCTCATCCTTGTCCGGGTTCGTTGGGGGAAAATTTTAACATAACATATCGAACAATACCAAATGCAATGCAATGCATAACGAAAAGAAAATTTACTATGTTATATTATTATTGACATAAAAAATTTTTTATATTCAATTTCTTAGTTTAATTTTAATACATGTGATGTATTGTCAAATTTGACATTTATTTTAAATTATTACCTGTCATTTTTCAATGTAGTTAGAGTATGATATTGTATTTGTTAAAAAGAAGCTCAAAAATAGATTAAATGATGGTCAAGGTTGAATTAAATATCAAATTGAAACCCTCCAATAAAAATGACGTGCATGCCTTAAATTAAAATTATTTATTGATTTATTAATTGTTTAAATAAATTTTTGAGGTTAGATTTTATTTTTAATTTAAATATAATGCGACATTTTAGAGGATAAAGTGAATAAGAAATACTTGACAACGACAAAGACGACAATTCAAGCAAATGAAAAAAATTATAAAAAAGCAAAAAAAAAGGTATAAAATATTGTTGTATGTATATGTAATATATATATATATGTATAAATGTATAAATGTACATGTTGTGCCAACGAATGAACCGGTTCGTTGAAATACGAAGGGACGGTTTGAGGTACCGAAGGCAAACGCGTTACAACTTTGAAACATTTCAACTTCAAAGAGTTGATAAACTGATGCAATTTTTCATTCAAATAATAAACAATATATACTCAGATATACCTAAGTATAAATTGTTTATTATATTAATTTTTATTTATACAGCTAGTGACATTTTTTTTGAATTTTTGAATTTCAAAAATTTTGTGATATTTAATAAGAAAACCAAAAAAATATTGTGGTATTATTCAAAAATTTTGATTGAGGGAGGACGGGGAGGGTAATTTGATGTGGGGTTTTTTATATAAAATATGTCGTTAACGTGTCGTGTACAATATTTAAACGATGTTGATCCATTCGCATATGCGAGCTCCTATCCAGAACCACCCAGACCACCCGTCCACACCTTCAGCGCGACCTTGCCGTTGATCAACCAACTTGCCGCAGTGCATCGACTTCTTCGTGCACCTCACAGGGTGAGTTTATATTTTTATTATGTATTATATTTTAAAATAATATAAACAATTAGCTGTTGATACAAACAAACAAAAATTAATCAAATTTTATTTTATAATTTTTGAAAAAAAAAATCATTGATTAACGGTAAAATTGGCGCCCCCGCGCCAAACAAGACAGAAATAAAATAAAATATATTGAAAATTAAAAAAAATCCGTTTATGGGGCCTCTTGGGTATATTACGATTTAACTCTGTATATGTTGCTATAAATGTTGGTGGCTTCGATGTACCGGTTATCTTGAATACGAGTGCACATTCACATTGCACTATAACTTAAACTTACTCCTCTCAAACCACCCACACACATACACAAACATACAGTCATATATATATAAAATATTTGATGATAAAAAAATTAAATTAAAAATGTCTTTTTGCCAATGTGTTGAAGTCATTTTTTCAATGTATTAATTATTTATTTATTTTTTTTAAATTAAATCATGAAATTTATATCATAATCAAGTCGAAATTTTAAATTACCTGTTGCAAAAAAAATTAGTTGAAAATGTTGGTTTTTAAAGACAGAATTTAATTATCAATTTTTAATTTTTTATATTTTTTTTTTTTTTGCATCATTTTTTGGGGAATTTAAGGAATCAGTGAATAGTGGTATTTATTATCTTAATGTGGTAGTAAAAAAAATGCGGCTGAAACTAGCCTCCAAAGGTAGCCGCCGCAGAGTTAGCGAAAGCGACTATAGGCGCACCGATCAAGTAGAACTTTTTTTTTTGGTTTCTTTACTGTTTGTTTTTTATTGTTTAAATAATTATTGTTTATAGATTCAGACACAAATTTTTGTTTGGTTCTATGATAATCTACTTATTCTTAACTTTATATTACAATTTTCAATATAACAAATATGTCGTGATTTAATTGTTTAAATAGATTTTATAACTTAAAAAAAGTATTTAACTTTGTTAAATTTCAGTTATAAAATTTATTTAAACAATTAAATCACGATATATTTGTTATATTGAAAATTGTAATATAAAGTTGAGAATAAGTAGATTATTATAGAATTAAACTAAATTTGTGTCTGAATCTATAAACAATAATTATTTAAACAATTAAAGAAAAAAATTCTATGAGTTGATTTTTTTTTTTTTTTAATTGTTTAAATAAAAATTGTTTATAAAACTCGACACAAAATTTTTTTAATACTATAATACGCTACTTATTCTCGAGTTTATATAACAATTTTTAATATTACAACTGTATCGTGATTTAATTGTTTAAATAGATTTTATAACGTATAAAGTTAAAAAGTTTACTGGGTTTTTTATTTTTTCAATTAATTTAAACAATTAAATCACGATATATTTGTAATATTAAAAATTGTTATATAAACTATAGAATAAGTAGATTATTATAGAATTAAACTAAATTTGTGTCTGAATCTATAAACAATAATTATTTAAACAATTAAAAAAAAAAAAAAATCAACTCTTAAAATTTTTTTTTTTATTGGTTCCTTTACTTTTTTTTTTTTTTTTATTGTTTAAATAAAAATTGTTTATACAGTCAGACACAAAATTTGTTTAATTTTATAGTTATCTACTTATTCTCTTCTTTATAATAGAATTATCAATATAACAAATATATCGTGATTTGATTGTTTAAATAAATTTTATAACTGAAATTTAACAAAGTTAAATATTTTTTTCAAGTTATAAAATCTATTTAAACAATTAAATCACGACATATTTGTAATATTAAAAATTGTAATATAAAGTTGAGAATAAGTAGATAATTATAGAATTAAACAAATTTTGTGTCTGGCCCTATAAACAACTTTTATTTAAACAATTAAAAAAAAAAAAAAGTAAAGAAACCAAAAAAAAATTTTACGAGTTGATTTTTTTTTTTTTTTTAATTGTTTAAATAATTATTGTTTATAGATTCAGACACAAATTTTGTTTGGTTCTATGATAATCTACTTATTCTCAACTTTATATTACAATTTTCAATATAACAAATATATCGTGATTTAATTGTTTAAATAAATTATATAACTGAAATTTAACAAAGTTAAATACTTTTTTTAAGTTATAAAATCTATTCAAACAATTAAATCACGACATATTTGTTATATTGAAAATTGTAATATAAACTATAGAATAAGTAGATAATTATAGAATTAAACAAAATTTGTGTCTGAATCTATAAACAATAATTATTTAAACAATAAAAAACAAACAGTAAAGAAACCAAAAAAAAAACTTCTACTTGATCGGCGCGCCTATAGTCGCTTTCGCTAACTCTGCGGCGGCTACCTTTGGAGGCTAGTTTCAGCCGCATTAAAAAAAACAAATTATTTCAATATTTATAAATAGAATTTTTTGTCTGATTTTTTTTTTGCAATTAGTCAGTTTAAATGTTGACTAATATTTAAGATAAACAATATATAAATACTAGAAAGGGGAAAAAAAAAGAAACGTCATGCAAAATAATTTATAGATTGCTTTATTAAAATATTATTATGATTTTATATATATTTATTATAAAGACACTTGACCCAAAGTCTTTTTCGTTTTGTGGCTATAACAAAGTAAATGCAATTATTTCAAATACCAAATTCAGAGAGTCAACATAATTGAGTTAACGAACAAGTACTGCGGTCAACAACTAAAACGCCCCAACAAACAGCTGACTTTGTTGATCACGTTTTATCAAACTTACTTATTTAATTTTTTTTTTTTTTAATTTAAAAACTCGAAACAAATCGTAAATACAATAAACGTCATAATTATTATAATTATAATTTGTTGTAAAATAATTTATGATATTAAAACTTTTTCTCAAAATAATAATTATAAAAAAAATCTCAATTTAAAAAAAAAAACCCGGTTAAAAATACCTCTTTTTTTTTCTCTTTCGATGTACTCAATAATTATCTTCATAAAAATGAAAAAAAATTATATATAAACTTTTTTTTTTTGCAAATAAAAAAGACAAGTTTTCGTATATAAATTTTGTATCTTTGATATGGCAGGTGTTCTCCTGTTTGCATACCTGGGGCAAGGTCGTCTAAAAATAATAATTATGTCGACTAGTGTGTCGTTGAATAATTACCACTTAAATAAAAAAAAAAGCTGTTTAATTTTTTTTTTTAAAATAAAATCAATTAAAGCACATACAATTTATGATATTAAAAAAAAGAGAAAAATAATATTTTATTTTTTATTTTTTGATAAATGAATTAAACGATAATAAAATAGTTTCAATTGAACAAATTTGAATTAAACAATTACGTTGTTTAGAGATAATCACAAGGGGTTATTTGTAAGTGTAGTAGTTGTGTCAGTTTGTTGTGTAGTAAAAGTAAAGTCTAATCATTATATATATTCAAAAAAGAATTATATAAATAAATAAAAAATTAACTTTTTCATATTTTAAATACATTTCAGGACAACACTTGGTCTTGACTGATATTTTTAAAAGTGTTGTCCTGCCAGGATTAATTTTTTCATATTTTAAATACATTTCAGGACAACACTAGGTCTCCACTTATACTTTTGAGTGTGTTGTCCTGCTGGAATTAATTTTTTTATATTATAAATACATTTCAGGACAACACTAGGTCTCCACTTATACTTTTCAGTGTGTTGTCCTGCTTGAATTAATTTTTTCATATTTTAAATACATTTCAGGACAACACTGGACCTCCACTTATACTTTTCAGTGTGTTGTCCTGCTTGAATTAATTTTTTCATATTTTAAATACATTTCAGGACAACACTAGGTCTCCACTTATACTTTTCAGTGTGTTGTCCTGCTGGAATTAATTTTTTTATATTTTAAATATATTTCAGGACAACACTAGGTCTCCACTTATACTTTTCAGTGTGTTGTCCTGCTGGAATTAATTTTTTTATATTTTAAATATATTTCAGGACAACACCGGACCTCCACTTATACTTTTGAGTGTGTTGTCCTGCTGGAATTAATTTTTTTATATTTTAAATACATTTCAGGACAACACTGGACCTCCACTTATACTTTTCAGTGTGTTGTCCTGCTGGAATTAATTTTTTTATATTTTAAATATATTTCAGGACAACACTAGGTCTCCACTTATACTTTTCAGTGTGTTGTCCTGCTTGAATTAATTTTTTCATATTTTAAATACATTTCAGGACAACACTGGACCTCCACTTATACTTTTCAGTGTGTTGTCCTGCTAGAATTAATTTTTTTATATTTTAAATATATTTCAGGACAACACTAGGTCTCCACTTATACTTTTCAGTGTGTTGTCCTGCTGGAATTAATTTTTTTATATTTTAAATATATTTCAGGACAACACCGGACCTCCACTTATACTTTTGAGTGTGTTGTCCTGCTGGAATTAATTTTTTTATATTTTAAATACATTTCAGGACAACACTGGACCTCCACTTATACTTTTCAGTGTGTTGTCCTGCTGGAATTAATTTTTTTATATTTTAAATATATTTCAGGACAACACCGGACCTCCACTTATACTTTTGAGTGTGTTGTCCTGCTGGAATTAATTTTTTTATATTTTAAATATATTTCAGGACAACACCGGACCTCCACTTATACTTTTCAGTGTGTTGTCCTGCTTGAATTAATTTTTTTATATTTTAAATATATTTCAGGACAACACTAGGTCTCCACTTATACTTTTCAGTGTGTTGTCCTGCTGGAATTAATTTTTTTATATTTTAAATATATTTCAGGACAACACCGGACCTCCACTTATACTTTTGAGTGTGTTGTCCTGCTGGAATTAATTTTTTTATATTTTAAATACATTTCAGGACAACACTGGACCTCCACTTATACTTTTCAGTGTGTTGTCCTGCTGGAATTAATTTTTTTATATTTTAAATATATTTCAGGACAACACCGGACCTCCACTTATACTTTTCAGTGTGTTGTCCTGCTGGAATTAATTTTTTTATATTTTAAATATATTTCAGGACAACACCGGACCTCCACTTATACTTTTCAGTGTGTTGTCCTGCTGGAATTAATTTTTTTATATTTTAAATATATTTCAGGACAACACCGGACCTCCACTTATACTTTTCAGTGTGTTGTCCTGCTGGAATTAATTTTTTTATATTTTAAATATATTTCAGGACAACACCGGACCTCCACTTATACTTTTCAGTGTGTTGTCCTGCTTGAATTAATTTTTTTATATTTTAAATATATTTCAGGACAACACTAGGTCTCCACTTATACTTTTCAGTGTGTTGTCCTGCTGGAATTAATTTTTTTATATTTTAAATATATTTCAGGACAACACCGGACCTCCACTTATACTTTTGAGTGTGTTGTCCTGCTGGAATTAATTTTTTTATATTTTAAATACATTTCAGGACAACACTGGACCTCCACTTATACTTTTCAGTGTGTTGTCCTGCTGGAATTAATTTTTTTATATTTTAAATATATTTCAGGACAACACCGGACCTCCACTTATACTTTTCAGTGTGTTGTCCTGCTGGAATTAATTTTTTTATATTTTAAATATATTTCAGGACAACACCGGACCTCCACTTATACTTTTCAGTGTGTTGTCCTGCTGGAATTAATTTTTTTATATTTTAAATATATTTCAGGACAACACCGGACCTCCACTTATACTTTTCAGTGTGTTGTCCTGCTTGAATTAATTTTTTTATATTTTAAATATATTTCAGGACAACACTAGGTCTCCACTTATACTTTTCAGTGTGTTGTCCTGCTGGAATTAATTTTTTTATATTTTAAATATATTTCAGGACAACACCGGACCTCCACTTATACTTTTGAGTGTGTTGTCCTGCTGGAATTAATTTTTTTATATTTTAAATACATTTCAGGACAACACTGGACCTCCACTTATACTTTTCAGTGTGTTGTCCTGCTGGAATTAATTTTTTTATATTTTAAATATATTTCAGGACAACACCGGACCTCCACTTATACTTTTGAGTGTGTTGTCCTGCTGGAATTAATTTTTTTATATTTTAAATATATTTCAGGACAACACCGGACCTCCACTTATACTTTTCAGTGTGTTGTCCTGCTTGAATTAATTTTTTTATATTTTAAATATATTTCAGGACAACACTAGGTCTCCACTTATACTTTTCAGTGTGTTGTCCTGCTGGAATTAATTTTTTTATATTTTAAATATATTTCAGGACAACACCGGACCTCCACTTATACTTTTGAGTGTGTTGTCCTGCTGGAATTAATTTTTTTATATTTTAAATACATTTCAGGACAACACTGGACCTCCACTTATACTTTTCAGTGTGTTGTCCTGCTGGAATTAATTTTTTTATATTTTAAATATATTTCAGGACAACACCGGACCTCCACTTATACTTTTCAGTGTGTTGTCCTGCTGGAATTAATTTTTTTATATTTTAAATATATTTCAGGACAACACCGGACCTCCACTTATACTTTTCAGTGTGTTGTCCTGCTGGAATTAATTTTTTTATATTTTAAATATATTTCAGGACAACACCGGACCTCCACTTATACTTTTCAGTGTGTTGTCCTGCTGGAATTAATTTTTTTATATTTTAAATACATTTCAGGACAACACTGGACCTCCACTTATACTTTTCAGTGTGTTGTCCTGCTGGAATTAATTTTTTTATATTTTAAATATATTTCAGGACAACACCGGACCTCCACTTATACTTTTCAGTGTGTTGTCCTGCTGGAATTAATTTTTTTATATTTTAAATATATTTCAGGACAACACCGGACCTCCACTTATACTTTTCAGTGTGTTGTCCTGCTGGAATTAATTTTTTTATATTTTAAATATATTTCAGGACAACACCGGACCTCCACTTATACTTTTCAGTGTGTTGTCCTGCTTGAATTAATTTTTTTATATTTTAAATATATTTCAGGACAACACTAGGTCTCCACTTATACTTTTCAGTGTGTTGTCCTGCTGGAATTAATTTTTTTATATTTTAAATATATTTCAGGACAACACCGGACCTCCACTTATACTTTTGAGTGTGTTGTCCTGCTGGAATTAATTTTTTTATATTTTAAATACATTTCAGGACAACACTGGACCTCCACTTATACTTTTCAGTGTGTTGTCCTGCTGGAATTAATTTTTTTATATTTTAAATATATTTCAGGACAACACCGGACCTCCACTTATACTTTTGAGTGTGTTGTCCTGCTGGAATTAATTTTTTTATATTTTAAATATATTTCAGGACAACACCGGACCTCCACTTATACTTTTCAGTGTGTTGTCCTGCTTGAATTAATTTTTTTATATTTTAAATATATTTCAGGACAACACTAGGTCTCCACTTATACTTTTCAGTGTGTTGTCCTGCTGGAATTAATTTTTTTATATTTTAAATATATTTCAGGACAACACCGGACCTCCACTTATACTTTTGAGTGTGTTGTCCTGCTGGAATTAATTTTTTTATATTTTAAATACATTTCAGGACAACACTGGACCTCCACTTATACTTTTCAGTGTGTTGTCCTGCTGGAATTAATTTTTTTATATTTTAAATATATTTCAGGACAACACCGGACCTCCACTTATACTTTTCAGTGTGTTGTCCTGCTGGAATTAATTTTTTTATATTTTAAATATATTTCAGGACAACACCGGACCTCCACTTATACTTTTCAGTGTGTTGTCCTGCTTGAATTAATTTTTTTATATTTTAAATATATTTCAGGACAACACTAGGTCTCCACTTATACTTTTCAGTGTGTTGTCCTGCTGGAATTAATTTTTTTATATTTTAAATATATTTCAGGACAACACCGGACCTCCACTTATACTTTTGAGTGTGTTGTCCTGCTGGAATTAATTTTTTTATATTTTAAATACATTTCAGGACAACACTGGACCTCCACTTATACTTTTCAGTGTGTTGTCCTGCTGGAATTAATTTTTTTATATTTTAAATATATTTCAGGACAACACCGGACCTCCACTTATACTTTTCAGTGTGTTGTCCTGCTGGAATTAATTTTTTTATATTTTAAATATATTTCAGGACAACACCGGACCTCCACTTATACTTTTCAGTGTGTTGTCCTGCTGGAATTAATTTTTTTATATTTTAAATATATTTCAGGACAACACCGGACCTCCACTTATACTTTTGAGTGTGTTGTCCTGCTGGAATTAATTTTTTTATATTTTAAATACATTTCAGGACAACACTGGACCTCCACTTATACTTTTCAGTGTGTTGTCCTGCTGGAATTAATTTTTTTATATTTTAAATATATTTCAGGACAACACCGGACCTCCACTTATACTTTTCAGTGTGTTGTCCTGCTGGAATTAATTTTTTTATATTTTAAATATATTTCAGGACAACACCGGACCTCCACTTATACTTTTCAGTGTGTTGTCCTGCTGGAATTAATTTTTTTATATTTTAAATATATTTCAGGACAACACCGGACCTCCACTTATACTTTTGAGTGTGTTGTCCTGCTGGAATTAATTTTTTTATATTTTAAATACATTTCAGGACAACACTGGACCTCCACTTATACTTTTCAGTGTGTTGTCCTGCTGGAATTAATTTTTTTATATTTTAAATATATTTCAGGACAACACCGGACCTCCACTTATACTTTTCAGTGTGTTGTCCTGCTGGAATTAATTTTTTTATATTTTAAATATATTTCAGGACAACACCGGACCTCCACTTATACTTTTCAGTGTGTTGTCCTGCTGGAATTAATTTTTTTATATTTTAAATATATTTCAGGACAACACCGGACCTCCACTTATACTTTTGAGTGTGTTGTCCTGCTGGAATTAATTTTTTTATATTTTAAATACATTTCAGGACAACACTGGACCTCCACTTATACTTTTCAGTGTGTTGTCCTGCTGGAATTAATTTTTTTATATTTTAAATATATTTCAGGACAACACTAGGTCTCCACTTATACTTTTCAGTGTGTTGTCCTGCTTGAATTAATTTTTTCATATTTTAAATACATTTCAGGACAACACTGGACCTCCACTTATACTTTTCAGTGTGTTGTCCTGCTTGAATTAATTTTTTCATATTTTAAATACATTTCAGGACAACACTAGGTCTCCACTTATACTTTTCAGTGTGTTGTCCTGCTGGAATTAATTTTTTTATATTTTAAATATATTTCAGGACAACACTAGGTCTCCACTTATACTTTTCAGTGTGTTGTCCTGCTGGAATTAATTTTTTTATATTTTAAATATATTTCAGGACAACACCGGACCTCCACTTATACTTTTCAGTGTGTTGTCCTGCTGGAATTAATTTTTTTATATTTTAAATATATTTCAGGACAACACCGGACCTCCACTTATACTTTTGAGTGTGTTGTCCTGCTGGAATTAATTTTTTTATATTTTAAATACATTTCAGGACAACACTGGACCTCCACTTATACTTTTCAGTGTGTTGTCCTGCTTGAATTAATTTTTTCATATTTTAAATACATTTCAGGACAACACTAGGTCTTTACTTATACTTTTCAGTGTGTTGTCCTGCTTGAATTAATTTTTTCATATTTTAAATACATTTCAGGACAACACTAGGTCTCCACTTATACTTTTCAGTGTGTTGTCCTGCTGGAATTAATTTTTTTATATTTTAAATATATTTCAGGACAACACCGGACCTCCACTTATACTTTTCAGTGTGTTGTCCTGCTTGAATTAATTTTTTCATATTTTAAATACATTTCAGGACAACACTAGGTCTTTACTTATACTTTTCAGTGTGTTGTCCTGCTTGAATTAATTTTTTCATATTATAAATACATTTCAGGATAACACTAGGTCTCCACTTATACTTTTCAGTGTGTTGTCCTGCTTGAATTAATTTTTTCATATTTTAAATACATTTCAGGACAACACTAGGTCTTTACTTATACTTTTCAGTGTGTTGTCCTGCTTGAATTAATTTTTTCATATTTTAAATACATTTCAGGACAACACTAGGTCTTTACGTATACTTTTCAGTGTGTTGTCCTGCTTGAATTAATTTTTTCATATTATAAATACATTTCAGGACAACACTAGGTCTCCACTTATACTTTTCAGTGTGTTGTCCTGCTTGAATTAATTTTTTCATATTTTAAATATATTTCAGGACAACATTTGCCATCACTTGTACTTTTGACTGTGTTGTTCAATTAGTTTTTATATTTACTACAAAGTATAGTAGTAGTGTCAGTTTATCTGGTCGTGAATAGCCCCTCGGATAATCTACCTTGTGCTAAAAAAATAAATCATCAATAATAAATATTATATAATTAGCATTCGACATCGATTCACATGATTGATCATTATTCATTATATTGACCCATATTTATACAAAGCCATTAATTTTTTTAATTTTCTAAATAAATCTACGAAATTATTTAATCATTATTACTAATATAAACTCAATTATCTATATTATTTTATTAAATTATTTTTTTTATCAATAAAACAACCATTACACAAAATTCATTCATAATTTTTAATTTTTTTCAAAATTTTAATTATTTCTTTGCAAAAGTTTTTATCTATATCGATGCTTTTTTTCTCTCGGATAAAAAATATAATTAAATAGTTGATAATTCAAACAAATAATCAATATATCATAATTAATATATTTTTTAAATTAATTTTCATTTCAAAATATATAAAAAATGATAAATATAAAATTTAATAAAATAATTAATAAATGAGCAATGTGAGAATTGAATATGATGATAGATATTCTCTTGTGTTCTTTAAACACGACTGATGATAATAAAAAATATAAAAAATAATAATGGGTGTATATTATTATAAATGATAGTTATAGTGAATATAAAAAACAATATTTATATATATATATATGAGAAAAGGTGATATCGCAAACGAGCCACTGAATATAACGATAACGAGAAAGAGGCATAAATCTGTGACCATATATGATGATGATGATGATGATGTACATTTACGTTGTACCTTTTATTTATTTATTTATTTATTTTTTTTTATTCATATTTTCTCTAAGCATTTTCTTTTTTTTCCATATAAATTTAAATATGTATTGGTTTAATCATGCATGTACGCACATTGTACATGTAAAATTTTAAATATATTTTTTTTATAATGTCCATCCTCTTCACTCAATTTTATACTGTTGTTATTTCACAAACTTGGTATCTGTTTATAAAATTTATACATTCATATATTACGTATATATACTGTTGTACTTTTATATATACATTACCTCGTATAAAAATCCCTCGGTATCACGATTTACAAAAGTATCTTTTCAGCAAAAAGTATCGCTGATAACGGCAATCGCACGCGGATGTATCCGGTTTATTTACCTTTATCATTTTTTTTTTTTATTTTTTTTAAATTTTTTTATTTGTTATTTGTTTGTTTTTAATTTTATTTAGTTGTTTTTATATTTCAACTATTTTTTTGTTTTATATATTTATGTATTTTTACGTTAAAGTTTTAAATTGTTTTTTTTTTTTTAAATATTTTTTATTCAGTTTAAGATTGAACTGTAAATGTTAATATATATATATCTCGGTATATTGTGGCTTATTTTATTGTTGTTGTTGTTTGTTGTAATAATTTTGCTATAAGTAAATTTCAAACTTTGATGAAACTTTATTCGATATGGTAACTACTTTATAAACGATAATGTAAAATTTATTTATTTTTGACAAAATTTTCAATTTATCAAATTTTTGAGATACACAAAATTGAACAACTAAATTTAATTTTAAATAAATATTTTGGTTATTGTTTATCTATTTAATCGAAAAAAAAAATGAAATAATAAATATATTTTTTTATTCAAATTAATTTTGAAAGATGAAAATTTATTGAAAAAAAATTACCAATACACTGTTGTTTTGTTGAATTTTAATATGAATTTTTTATTTCTTTGTCTTCAAACAAATGCAAAATAAAATTGGTAAACCGGATCTTTAATACTGTTTAAAGATTTATCTAGCTCGTTATGATCATGGGGGTGCCAGGTCAAGTGTATTCCTGGGGAAAATATTATATATAAACTTGCATATTTCTTATGAATCAAAAACAATTTCCTGAGCTTTTCTATAACTGTCACAAAATATATACATAAAACCAAACAACTGTCTTTACGATCTACTGTATATATGAACTTTTATATATCATCTTTTCTTAGCTGTACCTTAATATAATATATACTAAATTACAATTTATTTTTTTAAATATATTTATTTACTTTTTACAACTTGAAGTTATAAATAAAAAACTTTATTTTTTTTTTTTTCTGCCCCCAAGTTAAGGGTTATTAAAAAAAAAAAAAAAAGACAGAGAAAACAACTTGACGTTTTTTTGAATTTTTTTATTTTTTATTTTTTGAAGTAAAGTTGACTAGAGGGGATCTTGTTGAAACCCGTCTTTCAAGCTTACCAACTGTCGTGTACTCATCTCTCACGTAAAAGAGTCTCCAATCTACCTATATAACTTTAGCAACAATCTTCTCTTCTCGTCCACTTGGAATATTACATTTTTGCGTCCACTCAGCCAAGATAATATATAGTCAACATATACATTAACAATTTACATGCATATATTCAACCAATATTTTCTTTGGTTGATTCAAGTATGTTTGCTCTTTGTTACATTCCATTTTTAAGTGGTGTACAGTTGCCTTATGTTCCATCAAGTGTCTAGTTTCATTCACCAAAAAATTTTACAATAAATCATTGGAGTTTAATTAGTTTTATATATTTTTTATTATTTTTAAAATAAAAAAATTAATTTAATTTGATTAAATCACTATTGCGTACTTGAAATTATATTGGATTTCAAATAATTGATATTATTTGTCAAAATCTAGTTGAATTTTTTGTTAGATATACATATAAAACGTGGGAATAATTTTTAAAAAAAAATTATAATTTTCAATGATATTTTTAAAATGAAAAAAATATATATACAATAGTTCATTTTTGATGGTGTAATAACAAATGGTGTTTTATGGATAAACGTTTTTTCACGCTTGGTTGAAATATATCCTGGAAAATAAATTTATTTTTGTATTATTCTTTCGGGGTCATCTTTATTTTACTTGTTTGTATATAGCCTTACGGTGATATTGTTGAAAAAAAAAAAAAATTCTTCATTTTGGCGTGACGGTTCTTTTTAAATGTTGATTTACACAGAAATCTTGATTTTTGTTAACTAAAATTTTTAATTATAAAAAAAATATGACAAATTAAATTTTGATATTCTGTAATTATTATTTCATCTATTAAATTCAATTTTTAATTTTAAAATTTAATGATAATTTAAAAAAATAAAAAAGAATATAATTTAAATTTTTAATACTTACAAAACTTTTTATAAAATTGAATTTTTAAAAATCCAAATTTCAGTTGTATTATTAAAATTTTAAATTATTCAAATTTGCTTATTATTATATTTAAAAAGTTTTTGCAAATTATTATATAAATGAATTCATTTAAAAAAAAAAAAAAAAAACTAAAAACTAACAATTGAGATTTTTATTTTTTCGTTTTGATTATTAAATTATTCAAATCAATTTATATTATTTTTCGTTTATAAAATTGACTTGAAAAAAAAAGAATATTTAAAATATAGAATGTACATATTAATTTTACATTTTTGACTCTCAAATAAGGTTTATAAACTTGTTTGGTAAAATTTTTTGCATCACCTAAGGCACAGATTTCCCACCAGATAACAAATATACTCAAATGATGAACCGTGTGAAATTTTATTCGCGTAACGGGCATCATCCTCAGGCTATCTCAACAAAAGTAAACTAAAAATAAAATTAATATTTGATTTTTTTAAAAATAATATATAAACTATAATATCCTTACACCAAAGTACCAATGAATTATAAATAATATTGCCTACTTGTGTATTAAAAACCTTGATTTTTATCACAATTTTATTAAATTTTTTCATTCATTTTTCTATAAAAAAAAAATAAGAAAAATAATGATATTCATTGGTTTTATATTGAAACAATATTTATTTTAATACTTGACCAAATATAAAATACACAAAAATATACATAAAATGTCAAAGGAAAATTTTTAATATATATTATATTTTTAATATTTTATATTTAGTCATAAACTAATAAAAGTTCCATCAAATCAAATACCACATGAAGTATATTATAAACCTCAAAAAACTTGACAAAATATAAAAACTTTTTCTCATGTTTTTTATTTTTAATATAAATTATTTTTTAAATTTATTTTTACTTGTGGTTTGATATTGTTACTTAAATTAATAAATTTTAACGAGTATAATTTTACTCGAATAATATTTTTTTTAAACTTAATTTTTAATTGCTTTAAATATATTTTATAATTTTATTAAATTATTTTTTATATATTTTAAAAATTTACAAAATTTATATCTCATAAAAAAAAATATAGTTAAATAATTTTCCATAAAAATTAAATTATTATTTCGACAAATTTTTCAACGATAAATATTTCAATTGAAGAGTAAAAAAAAATATAATTTGATGATTGAAAAATCAAATTAAAAATCATAATTATATATTGAATGTAAAAATAATAAAAGTAAAGGGTAAAAATTGATAGACCATGTTGAAATAGTAAGAGGGGTAAATGTTGTTGATAATAATGTGTGTCACGGTGTGTAAATAGATGGATGAACATGACGAGTTCCAATTGCATATATATATTTAGTCCGGAGTATCATGATATATATGTATGTCTGTTGGTCTGTTGGTCTGTTGGTCTGTTGGTCTATAACCAGTTACTAGTAATAAATGCTTTGTAAGCATTGCACATTGATGTGTAGGTAAATATGTGTAACCTTTGGCTAAAAATATTATAGTAAATCGTCATTGAGAAAATCATTTTTTTGTTAATTTTGCTATTTTTATTTGAATATTTTTTTATAATATTGTATTTATTACAGTAGAATATGTAAAATCTTATTTACTATGATGTTTGGTTAAAATATTTTTGGCTAGATGAGGGTGTTGGTGTGTGTATCATATCAAATGCCAAAGTAACGTCACATAAAGTTACCAGTTGTTATAATCTCAAGCTTTGATCTCATTTTTGCTAATTGGCTGAAGGCTTATAACTATATATATTATTTAGCTTTATGACGATCAAAATATAAACAAAAAGTTTATCATAAAAGGCTTCATGTATAAAGGAAATTTTAGTGCCCTAAGCTTGCTTGTTTATTTTATAATTTTTAGAGAAATTTTGTTATTTTATATATATATTTTCTATTATATTAAGATACAATAAATGTATTTGGTAGGAAAACTTTTTTTTATTTTTTTTATTCATTCTATTGATTAAAAATGAGAAAAATTATTATTTTTAAATTTAATAAAGTGTGGAATAATTATATTTAAGTAATTTTTTAATGTTGGAATTATAATATTATGTCAAATTTATATAGTTGGAAATATAGTTTCAGTATGCAGGACCTATTTCGAAATTCTGAGTTTTTAAAAAAGTTTCTAAAGGATGAAAATATATTTTAGACTGTAAAATTTCATGATAATATACTTCTAGTATTTAAATAACACTTGAATAAAACTATTCTAGAAGTAAGAATTATTAATTTAAATTATTTCTAATTTTTTTCTATTATTTTTACAATTTCGAAATGAGTTTGAGAAAGTCGGACTTTTACAAACTCATACGGTTTATAGAAAAAATATTTCTAAACAATCTATTAACGATATTACTGTTCTAATATTTATACAATATATCTAAATAAAACTATTTTAAATGTTATAAAAATTATTTTCAATTATTAATATTTTTTTTTGAACTTTTATTATCCAGGATATTTTAATAAAAATTCTGAATATTTTTAAATACAACCATTAGAGAAAAAAAAAAAAAATTCATAAATATAATTCAACCTTCTTATATACCTTTAAAAGCTTTTTATACAAACTAAAGACTTTATACAATTTATACAAGCAAGTTCGAATATATTTTTATGAATAGTATTTTTATTCAAAATTTGATTAAAAACATTATTAATAAAAAAAAAAATTCAAATCAATTGAATTTTATTCTATTAAAATCAATAAAAATAAAATACTGAAAAATTGTCTGATCAATCGTATGATAACATTACATATTCAATGTTTTTTTTCCCTTCAAAAAATAAAAAAATAATTTTTTTCGTATTCTACAATGATAATACCATTGCATATTTTCACCACCATGTCCAAAAGTTCTGCATCACGCCCGACTCGATCTCCGGAAAATTGGATACGTGATGCGACTTACATTGTAATATATATTTTTATTTTTATTCTTCATATATATATAAAATTACGAGTGTGATCGTCTGTAAGTGTTGACACCAAAATCAAAAAATAAAATGTAAAAAATATAGGTATATGCTTCACAGACATTCTAAAGATTCAAGATCTTTGTGAAAATTCCGGAAATTTCTGACGACAAGTTATTTGCTCAATATATAAAACTAAAATACAAAAAAATAAAAAAATTCATAGACATAAATAAAAAATAAAATTCAACAATTTTATCAAATATATACAATTAATTTATTGAATTTTATTTGGGTCAGTTTATTTTGTATAGTTAAACACAAATTGTAAACGATCGATTAGACCAGGTCAGGGATAAAGCAATTCATTTGTGGCTGACAAGGGCTGACTGTATTTTAACTCGAAAGTCCTTTTATATTCATAAAATTCATATATAATTTATTTAACAAATCTAAATTATTTTGTATACCATAACCGCAATGGAATAATCAAAATTTATTTCATAATTTCTTTAAATTTTAAATTAAATTTTTTTATTTTTTTTTTTAAATAATTTAATGAAATATTTAAATTTAATATTTTTTTATTTTATAAATTAAAATTATTAATTTAAATTGGATCTTTGACCAAAACAATTTGAGAATAAGATTTATTAAACAAGAAAATATTTTTAAAAAAATTTTAAAAAATAATTTTGACATTGAAAAAAACTTGAGACCGGATATACGTGTAATATTGTTAACTGAAAATTCAGTCGACATTTTGCCACGTGTGCCAAATTAATTAATGAACTAACTAGCAGTTGAGAAAAGATAAAAAAATTTTTATACAATAGGTGTGAGAGAATACGAGAAATGTATATCTCACCAGTTTATATGTCGTCTCTTTACTTTGCATGACAATTACCCAAAACTTGTAAAAGAGAGTTGGTTGGTCGGTTTTCATTCCATAATTTTTTTATGAAAAATTAAAAAATAAAACAATGTGTAAAATTTCATCGTCACACTTGTGCATTATATACTATTTTTTTTTTTTTTTTAATTATCTTAAAAATTTTTCATTTTTAATCATTCTTAATTATTATTTTTTTTTTTCATTTTTTTATTATTTTTATGTTTGCGTCTACATCTTTTCAATCTTCATCACAATTTTCTTCTCTTTGTCACATCAAACATCAACTTTTTGTTAAAAAAAAATATGAAAAAAAATTTATTCATTCTACAATATTATTTATATAATTATAATTATTATATTTTTTATCTTTTGATTTAATATTTATTTATTAGAATTATTGTTCAAGTGTCTCAAAGTTAAATTGATGAACAAAGTATATATTGATCTATATATTTATATACACTGATTAAAAAAGTTACAACAACTTTAATCATTTTAATCCTTTTACATCTACAAAATTGCACCATCGAGGGTAATATTTTATCGGTAATTATTGCCTCCTCGTGAAACTTTCACGATGACTTAAACTTTGATAAAGAAAAATTATTTAAAAAAAAAAATATATTTATATTAAAATAAATAATATCATAAAAAGTTTATGGAAATATTTAAAATAAATAAATTGGAACAGAGTATAGGTATATATAAAAATTCATATCGATATTAATCACATAGTCATTTAATTTTTATTTTTTTTAAATGTGGGTTAATAATAATAATAAATTAAGTTTGGTAATTTTTTTTTTTTTGTTTTTTTTCTTGATCTCACGATCGATTGAGTTTATATATAAATTTTTTTTTTAATCAAATATCGATCTACTATACGTTAGCTTCCAGTATATATAAATTTTTTTTTCTTATTTTTCTGTTCATCACGAAGTGATCACAATTTCTTTGTTGCAAGTTTATTGCGTACATAAAAGATTCTGTATTGATTTATATAAAAAGATCAAAAAAAAAAAGAGAGAATGAGGTCAAAGACTTAATCTTGTACTTGAGATCACAAGAAATTTTTTTTTATTTTCTATTATTTATTTATTTATTTATTTATATCATATTGAGATACAAATAGACAAAGTGGTTCGTTGTTTTCGATCAATAACTTCATTTGTAACTTTTTTTGTTTATTTTTTAATTTTTTTTTATTTTATAATAAGTAATTCATGTAAACATTACAAGTAAAAAATTGTGATATGTATTTTTTTTTTATTAGAAAATAGTTACGGTCAAGTGATTCAATCGCTTTCACTTATAATTGAGACAAAATACATATAAATTTATAGACATTTATTGAAATTGTTAATTCACCTTCATTAAACATCCCCTTATATTGAATTTTAAATATTTTTATTTTCTAATTATTGATCTATATATTTAAATTAATTTATCAATAATTTTTTTTTATTTTTTCTTTTCCTTTTTTTTTATTATTATTAACTTTGATTTATTATAATATTTATTAGTGAAATTTAAAATTATCTAGTTTGTATTGTTTATAATAATAAAATTAATTCAATATATGTATATGAACTTTCATTAAACTTTTACAATTCACATTTGTCGAGACAAAATAAATAATTCAATTTGAGTCACTCGTAGAATAGAACAGTGAATTTAAACATATAATTGTGTTTTTTTTTTTTTTTTTTGCTATTATATTGTGACTTTAAAACCGTATTTTAATTGAAACAAAGAAAATTTTATATGATACATAGTTTTTTTAAAAAAAAAAAAAGGCTTTTCTTTGTTGTATAAATATGTATATTAATTTTTAAAATATAAAATCATCTCGACACCTTTTTTAGAAAAATAAAAAGAGTTATTTAATTTATTTTTTTGTTTTATTTAAATGGTAAATGTCATTCGGCCTTTTATGTGTTAATAAAAATGTCTATCAAAGAGTGAATCTCAAAGTTTGTTATTAACTTAATTAAGGTATGTTTATAGTTGTCTGAGTTCACACATGTCCCACGTGCCTACCTCAACAAAGACCTAATTTTTTTGTTAAATTCACAATTGTCATTATAATTTACGCATCATCATGTGTATTTTAAAATTTTTTTATTTATATTATTTTAACGGTTTTAATATGGATATTATTATTTTTTTAATTTTAATTTTTTTTTATAAAAATTAAATTTCTTGTAAATAATAAAACTAAAAGTATTTTTTTATTTATTTTTATATTTAAAATTTCAATTTAATCAAGTTAATATTTAAAAAATAAAAAAGTTTATCAAATTTTAATTAAATATTTTACAAGTGTCACACTTGTATTTAAATTAAAATAAAATATTTTCTGTTATTTTACAAAACAAACTTGAAAATTTTTTGATATATATTATTTAAATATCAAAATAATTTTCATAATTAAATTGATATTTAAAATTATTTATAACAAAAATTGATAATATTGAGTTGAAAGATAATGATTTATATAGATTTATTGATAATGTAGTGTAATAAATGTTAAATGTCTTAAACATTGGGGTCTTTGATCTTGGTGCACACAATGTTCTAGGATTCGTTACGAACGATCGAGTCGTCCGTTCCGTAAGGTCGACCGTAACGACCCAGATTACCCATCAGGATATACATATTATATTATATTTATTTGAGAATATAGATTTGCCTTGAACCTTGTATGTTTGCGTGTCTGTAATATTGAACTTGCTCGTGTATTTTGTGCACATCACTTTTTTATTTTATCTGTATATAGACATAGTCAAGTCCACTGGGGTCAAATGATAAAATAAATATTTTATGATTTATATTTTTCTATTTAACAACTTTTCATTTTTAATATATATATAACATATTTAATTTTATTTTTTTTATTTAAAATATTTCAACAATAAACAATTACAAGATCAATACAAAATATACAAATCAATTATTGTTAAATTAAATATAATTTTAAAAATAAATTTTTTATTTTAAAAAATATATCATAGATAATTTTACAGTGTCGTCATTGTAAATTGCAATGTCATAAACTAACTACAACATTAATCTTTTTTAAAAAAAAAAATAAATAAACTTTTCTTGTTTTATACTGGACAAGTTTTTCTTGATTAATAACTTTAGTTATTTCGTTTTAAAATAAAATATTTTATATATTTATTATAAATAAAAATTAATTAAATTATTATAATTTTTAAAACTTTAGTTGATTTTTTTATTTTCAATTTTAAATATATATTTATTTAGTTTAATAAAAATTCAACAAATTTTATTATATTTATTAGTAAAATTGAGTCAATAAATAATTTCAGTATGCATATTTATATTTTATAAATTTTTATTATGATTATTTTATAAACCCACGTGTGTTTTTATATAAATATAAAATCAAACTCTGTTGATGTTTCCAAGTATATAATATTGCGTCGTTGTAAAATATATATATAAATTTATCTGATGATATAGATACTGCAAACTCAAGTGAATATCAAAGTGAATGCGTTAATCAACAATGTGTCATCTTCTCTTTCCTTTGACATGTATATTGTCCTGATAAATTCACAAACATATTGATAGACTTTAACATTAAATACATACACTATAATGTAAATTTAATTATATTTTCACTTTGTTATGTTTGTGTCTATATATTCATGCTTTTAAAAATTATATGCAACAAATCAACAAATAAATATCAAAATCCATGCAAATTTTCATGCCCACGTGTTTATTTTCTTCTATTTTAATTTTATTTTTATTTTTATTTTTATTTTTATAAATTATATAAGCCTCACCTCTTTTACACGTCTCAAGTATTTCCACCTTTTTTTTTTTTGTCACGCGTTCTCACGATTTTTCACGTCTATTTTCTTTTTTTTTAAAAAAATAAAAAAAATAAAAAAATTGCTATATACATATATACTCTCTTGTGATAAATTAACAAACAACAAATGTCGACTTACCATCACGTTTACTTCAACGACTTGTACAAAAATTGAGCTGTAAAATTTTGTAATTTTTTTTAATTTTATTTTTATCAACAAACCCTCACTTGGTTTCATAAGATTTTTTATTACACAATATCAAGTGTCAATTAACTTTGGAATTTAAATATTATTATTATTTTATATGTAATTAATTATAGTTTAATTAATTTTAATATAAAAATTAAAATAATTATTAAAAATATTTCATAAACTTAATAAATATAACTGGTAGCTAAAAAAAAAAAAAAATAAACATAAATATGAATAATAATTATTATTTATAAATTTATTAAAAATATTATATTAATTTTTATTGATAATAACTTGATGAATATTATTAATTTTATAATAAATAACCAAATAATAATAAATAAATTGAAATTTGTTTTATTATTTAATATTTATATTAAATAAATTTTTAGTTTACTTACAAAACAATGAGGTGAACAAATGAATAAATGACTGAAATAAACAATCAGAAAATTCAACAAAACTAAGAAAGACCAGTTGTGATAATTTTCATGAAAACTTTATATACATACCTTTGTCTAATTTTATACCAAACTTTATAAAATAAAATAATATTTATCGACAATTAAATTTATAATACAAAGTCGAATAGAAACTGCTGAATAAGTACAAATCTTAATTCTGTTAAATTCAACAATTAAATATATTTTTATTTGATAATTAATTACTAAGAAATTTTAATATTTCAAATTTTATTATAAAAATTATATAAATTATAATTTTAAAAAAGAAAAAAATAACAATTAACATTAATATTTACTATCAATAAATAAATTAGTAAAAACAAATTGAAATTTATTTGAATGATGAAAGGCAATATACAATATGATGCATTTGATTTTGCTATTTTTTATAGTCTTGTTATACATATATATATTGCAAATGAAAAAGAATAAAATATTCTCACCTTCAACGAAAAAATACTTGACTATTCTTCTTTTGCCCAGTAACCACGATTTTTCGCATTGTATCTAATACAATAAAAAAAAAAACAAAAATAAAAATAAATAAAACAAAAAAAGTGCATCGTTCCATCACCCTGAATTCACTGGAGACTATAATATATATACCAACCCCTATTTTTTATTTTATTTTATTTTTTCTTTATCAAAACCCTTGTTCTTTATTCGTTTGATTTTTTTTTTTTTTTTTTTTACTATCTATTTCTTACTTTTTCTTGTCTATTCGATACTCTCAAGAGGCAACTGAGTTTCAAGATGAGATGTGTATTCTGTTTCTTGTTGTCTCTCAATTTCCCTTGTCTACCATCCCTCTATTTTTTTTATTGTCCAATAACACAAGACAAGAAAATAACCCCTACAAAATATATATGAAAAAAAAAAATGCATCTATTCAACAACAAAAAATTTATATAAATTTAAAATTCAAAAAATTTTCAACAAATATGATATTTTTGTTTTATCTAAAATATTATTTTTACTATTTTAAAAATAATTGAAATTAAAAAAAATATATAAAATGCTGATTTTTTTTTTTTTGTACATTATTTATATTTTTTAAATGTAAAAAATAAAAAAATCTGGTATAAAATAATAATACTCGTGAAATAAATGATGAAAAATAATTTAACTAGTCAAAATAATACGATTAAATGAGAGGGTTGATTTTTTTTTTCCACTGTCACAGTTGGTTGAATTTAAATATAATATATCAAATGATATTTTTTTGCGTCAATATGAACATTTAAATCAAATAAAAAAAAAATATACCTATTAATTAAATTTAAATCTATAAATCTATTTACATTTAAATTATCTCGATTTAAATTACAATAAAAATAAAAAGTAGGATTAAGTAGAAAAGCCATATATGTTTTCATCCAGCTTTCATTATCTTTCAACTTATTGTAAAATAAGTTGGCTTATAAACACTAAAAGATGTCTGCAGGTGTGCTTGAGATGTTACAACAACAACAATAGAAATATATAGCTAAATGTTGCTATTTAATGTTGAAGCTCAAGGTTTAACACGAGGGTATTATCTAACCCGGATCCTTTCACGCAATTCTAATGGATGAAAATGCTCGTTGAATTTTCTTTTTTATTTTTTTATATTTTTTTTTGTAAATTAAACATTATATTACCATTATTTCCTTTCTCATTTTCTATTTACAATGTGAATATTGTACTCTCTGGTTAACTTATTGTATTTTGTATACAATTTACCTCAATTTTTTTTTTTTAATTTTATTTTTCATTTTCTACTGTGTTTTTGTTGGATAAATTTTGCAATTTTGTGATTTTATTTTTACCAAAATGTTGATTAAAAAAAAAAAAATACTGTAATAATTATTGAGTGTATTTATTCTTTTTCTACCGGATGTTAAAAAATACTTGAAAAGTTATTTAATGTTATCTTCAAATAAAAGACAAATGTTATAGGTGATCTTTGATGATTGTTTGAGGAAATAGATTTAAAATAAATAAAATTGAATAGAAAAACAGTAGACAAAATAAATAAAATAAAATATAAAAAATTGGCACTTTACTTGTCGGCAACACGAAAGAGTATTGTACAAAAAAAAAAAAAAAAAATAATAAAAAAAATAGATGAGAGAAAAACTAGCAC
This sequence comes from Lysiphlebus fabarum, assembly GCA_011426435.1. Taxonomy (NCBI): domain Eukaryota; kingdom Metazoa; phylum Arthropoda; class Insecta; order Hymenoptera; family Braconidae; genus Lysiphlebus; species Lysiphlebus fabarum. Next base: position 792,218 of record WSYQ01001031.1, read on the forward strand.
GTAAATGATAACTCGACAAATATTTAATAGTTTTAAAAGTTTACGGGTTCTTTGACATGAAAATAAAATATATTTTTGTAATGATGGCTATTTTTTTTTCATCATCATCATCATCATCATCATCATCTTTGCTATTATTAAAGTTAATTTTCTTGTAAAAAAAAAAAACAAAAAAATTATATTAAATTGATCTGTAATGATTTTTAAGCTTCTAGGAAGTTTTTTTTTTTTTATTATTTCTTGACACTGAGCTGTTTAATGAGCTGGCAATTGTAAAACAATTTTTTTATTATCTTTTTTTTGATGACTACACTTTAAATCTAGCTGTATATTCATAATAAAAATAAAAATAGAAATAAAAAGAACAAAAAAAAATTTTTTTTTGATTATTTAAAGTCTTTGTTAAAATCACTCGGATTTAAAAAAAATAAATTGAATAAAATTATTATTATAGTTTCGATAATAAAAGTGACATCATTTATCACACAATTACTTTCATCTTTGTGACAACACATATATGTGTCATAACATCATGCGCACGCGTATCAATGATTATCCACGTGCACCATAATAATGTGTCACCCACAAACTCAACGAAGCGTGATTTGAATTTTTTTTATATAAATATACTTATTTATCATTTTATCTTATTATTTATTATTTTTTTTCATCACAAACTCACACGCAAATATTTCATGTATATATTTTATATAAAAAAAAAGTAAATTAGTATCTTTTTTTTTTTACAAAATAAATCATGACCTGAATAACAAAAAAAATCATGAAATCTAAAATGACTGTAAAATTGATATCATTATATTTTCAATTTATAAATTTTTATTTTATTTTAATAAAAATAAAAAATAAATAAATTAACATCAAGTATATACATATATTTATTTATAATTTTTATAATTTTTTTTTTTTTTTTTGTTGATGATAATATCATTATTAAATTGATAAAAAATAAATTGCAATTATAAAAATTATAATCATCTTGAAAAAATATCGTAAAAGAGTTTAATTAATTTTACAACTAATTTTCTCTTTTTTTTTTTTTATTTATTTATAATATTAATTATTTATTTTATTTATTTTTATTATCACATTTGTTTTTACTTTCGTCTTAAAATACCAGTTTGTTGATATACTTGCACTAGCATTCGCGTTCGTGCATGAAACAAGCTAAAATAAAAAAAAAAAAAAAGAAAAAAACGTTGATTTAATATAAAATATGTACTCAATCTATGAAAATAATATGCATGTGTTTACACTCAATATAAAATATATCAAAAGTGTTCGTAACTCGTCATCCATATAATCGAATGTACAAATTTCCAAGTTGAACATTTTCATACATCTAAAATTTATATTATATTTTTAAATAAAAAAACAAAAAATAGTAAAAATACATGATACAATTTTGTATCATGTATTTTTATATATATGATATATTGATTTATAAAATTTATATTATATACAGTTGATATTATTTTTTTGCTTGTCATAAAATAAATCGATAATAAAATTCAAAAAAAAAAAATAGATAAAATAATGATAATATAATAATAATTTTGAGGAAGTTTTAACTATATATACTTGATGCAAATAATAATAATTAAATAATTATCTACATTTATAAAATTAATCGTTACTATCTTATCAAAATAATTGGATGCACTTTCAAGACAAATATAGGGAGAAAGGCAATTGTGGCTGAAATTTTAATAAAAAAAATTCTATGATATATATCAAACACAAATGGCTTTAATTTCCAATGTAATTTCCAAAATATCAAAAGAAAAAAATTATCATATATAATCTACAATGAAATTTGATACTTAAAAAAAAAAAAAAAAAAAAGTATAAATATATTTTCTATATTAATTATTTTTAGAAAATAAAATAAATTCTTTTTTTTTTTTTAATTAAAATAATTAAATTATTAATTTTAATACTTTATATAAATTATTAAATATTTATAGTTGATTTTTTTAAAAAAAATAATATGACCTACATATGAAAATGAGACAAATTTAAAATTAAAATAATATAATAGCATAAAAATAATTCATGAAAAATAATCATTATTAGATGATTAATTTTGTTTTAAAATAGAAAAATATAATATATATTAAATTGTTTATTTCAATTTATGTGTTGAAAATAAAATAGTATGACCTCAATTCAAAGCAAGTTAAATCCCTCCAGTTGTTGTGGTCTCAAGAAACATAAACCTGGGTTCAAGGGATCTCAGAATATGTATTACGTAACGGTCTTTTTTGTCATAGATGCATAGTTCAACATTTAGACAAACTATATATATTTTTGTTGAGATAAATATGTAATTTTAAATATACTTTGTATAAATATACGTAAAACCACATTCTTTTCTTTTTTTTTTGCAAATTAAAAAATAGTTTTTTCATAAATTTTTCGGTGGTTTTTCAAAGTGTTATCTGACTCGTATAATGAGCCAAGATTTTTTTATGTTTTTTTTTATATATATATTACGGTCATTTGGTTATAACACTTTGAGCTCAACTATTTTGATGCTGTGATTTTTATATAATAAATATAGGTCAACATTTGGAATATTTATTTTATTTTTCACTCAAAATAATCTTGTGTGTTTTTTCATGGTTTATAACTGAATTGCTTGATTTTTTTTTTCTTCTGCTTCAAACAACTTCAATATTCCATCAAAAATTTTTTATTCTTTATCTCAATTTTATCTATTTTTTTTTTTTTTGTACTCAATTTATTTTATTTTATTTTTTTTGTATTTTCTCTTGACTGCACTTTTTTGTTGACTTCCGTTTTTTTTTTGGATTTTTTCATTTTTTGAACACTTGAAAGTTTAAAGTTTTTATCATTTTATTATAATTTTTTTTCTTTATTATTTTAGTGGTAAATGTTCATCTTTATATCTGATAATGAAATTTCTATCGTTTGTCAGTCATATTTATTTTTTTTTGAACTTTAAAACAATGATAAATGAGAAAAATAATTTTTTGTTATGACTTATGTACCGTTGGGACATATCATACGAGACAATGTATTTATGATGTTTTTTTTTTTTTTTTTTAATTTTTTTAAATGTTACCCATGGGATTACACACTTTTCAAAAAATTTACCACATTGATTCCCCAAGTGAGATTATCATTTCCTTTCATGTACATATAAATACAAGTGTATATACTTTATAAGTTTGATTTCAATTTAAAAAAATTTAAAAAATTATTTAATTTTAAAATTAATTTAATTTTTTTAAATTTTAATTAATTACTAAATCAACGAATAAAATAAAAATTTAATTTTTTTATTTTATTTTTTAATCAAACTACTTTGTATGTATGAGGTTTCAATTTTTTTTTTTTTTTTTTTCCTTTTTATTTGCTCATTGGTACGTTTGGTTCTTTTGTGTGTTCATTATCATGAACTTGTTCATCGATTCCTCATTTATATAGGGTTGAAAAGAAACAAAAATAAAATGAAAAAAATACGATATATACGATAAAAAGAAATTGATTGATTGTCGCAGAAATGAACGACCACCGACCACGACAAAAATTGTAAAAACTCGAGCGGCAAAATTTTAGGACAGGGACAAGTAAAAAGAGAACACACAAACCGCGCAATTTGCGGTTTTGTACGACTTTTTGATTTACGGTTTCCAGGAAATAGAAGTCATTATGACAAACTACATCGTATATTTTTTAATTTTTTATATATAATTTCATTTAAAAAAAAAAAAAACAATTTTCATAATCGTTTTTTTTTTCTTTGGTTAAAACATAAAAAAATAAATTCAATTAATAATTATATTTAATTTTATTTTTCAGCTGGATGATACTGCACTTCAACTTTATAAAGATGGTGATTATGGTGCTTATTTAGATCTAGAAGCATCAATCAGTGAACAGCAAGAAGAATTTGAAGGCTTCCAAACAAAGTAAGTCCTTTATTATTATTTTTTTTTCTTCTCTATTCAAACTTTTTGGGTGATAAAAAAAATTTTATAGGGTGAATGTTATTGATAGCGTTGATATAAAAACAAGCCAATTTTTATACACTATGTGTTGGCTTGTTGTAAAAAAAAGCTCCAAAAAAATGACATAATAATAGTAAAAATGAGAGTATAGGCACGTAGAAAAGCCATTTGAAATAGCGTATACGAGTTTTGTTGTCACCCAGCGGCGTGAACGCGACAGGAAAGTAGAATCATGTTCTTTCTATTTTATTACATCAAAAAAAAAAAACTAAAGAATTTCATTTTTCTCAAAAAATAATATACTGAGCGAAAAAAAAAAAAAAAAAAAAAATAGTAAAATATTTACAACAAAATGTAGGTACATTTAATTGTAACAGAAATTACATTAATTTGTGTACTTGTTAAATCATATTTCTGACATTTAGGATAAACATTAAATTGTGATAATTAATATTGAAAATGAGAAGGTTATAGTTATAAAGTTGTAGTTGCATATATATGCATGCATTAGTGCAGTGTGTCAACGAGTATGTGAGGTGCCTAGAGTAATTAAAGCTCAGGTAAATGCTCTAGGGCACGGACGTGCACCAGAGCTTTAGGTTAAATTTATCCAAACACATATATGTACTCTAGACAACATTATATATGTATAATTATTTACAAATAATTTAAAGTTGAATTTTCCAAGAAAGTAGCCCAGTTATTTTTTTTATCAAAACATAAGAGATATATTTAATATTTAATTATTTTTTTATTTATTCAATTTAAACATCACGTATGTTCAACAAAAGCAAATTCATATTTACATTTATATATATATTTTAAAAATATTATTATTATTTCTAATTAAAATTTATATATTTAAATGATAAAAAATAATAGAATAAATATAATAAATTTTTAGTAAATATTAGAGCTTCACTTCATACCAAGACCACTCAAGACCCAAGACAAGACTGGGCAAAGTCTTGGCATATTTAGTCTTGGGTGAAGCTTTACAAGCCAGAGTCAGTTTTGTAGAAATAAGGCATTTTCGTCGATAATAATTTTTCTAAATTCAAATATAATGATTTTATGATTTAATCGTGTAAACAACAATGAAAAAAGTTGTTTCAAATCATGAAATAAAGTATTTCTATTTATTTTTAAATTTTATTGAACTTTGAAAATAACTTCTACCTCAGACATAGGGTCATCTTTTTGAAAATAGGGCATTTTGGTTAAAAAAAAATTTTCTATGTTATAATTTCATTGGATTATGATTGAATTTAGTCAACAACAATGTAAGACGTTGTTTCCGAATAATTAATAATTTATTTCTATTCTTTTTCAAATTTTATTGGACTTTGAGGATAACTTCTACCTCTGACTCAGAGTCGTCTTTTTAAAAATGAGACATTTTCCTTAAAATAAATTTTTCTCGGTTAAAATATGAAATGATTATGATTAAATTTTGTCAACAACAATGAAAGACGTTGTTTCAAATCATGAAATAAATTATTTCTATTCATTTCCAAATTTTATTGGACTTCGAAAATTACTTCTACCTCCGACTTAGGGTCAGCTTTGTGCAAATAACGCATTTCCGTCAAAATAAATTTTTCTATTTTAAAATTTTAAAATATTATGATTGAATTTAGTCAACAACAATGGAAGACGTTGTTTCTAAGCATAAAATACGTTATTTCTATTCATTTTCAAATTTTATTGGATTTTGAAGATAACTTCAACCTCCAACTTAAAGTCAGCTTTGTGAAAATGAGGCATTTTCGTCAAAATAAATTTTTCTATTTTGAAATTTTGAAATATTATGATTGAATTTAGTCAACAACAATGAAAGACGTTGTTTCAAAGCATAAAGTAAATTATTTCCATCCATCTTCAAATTTTATTGGACTTTGAAGATAACTTCTACCTCCGACTCAGAGTCGTCTTTTTAAAAATGAGACATTTTCCTCAAAATAAATTTCTTTTAGTTAAAATATTGAAATATTATGATTGAATTTAGTCAACAACAATGGAAGACGTTGTTTCAAAGAATAAAAGAAATAATTTCTATTTATTTAGAAATTTTATTGGTCTTTGACGTCAACTTTTACTTCCGACTTAGAGTCGTCTTTTGGAAAATAAGGCATTTTCGTCAAAATAAATTTTTCTCGGTTAAAATTTTAAAGTATTATGATTGAATTTAGTCAACAACAATGGAAGACGTTGTTTACGAGCATTGAATGAATTATTCCTACTCATTTTTAAATGTTATTGGACTTTGACGCGAACGTCGACATTCAAGCCAGAGTCAGTTTTGTGGAAATCAGGCATTTTGGTTGATAATAAATTTTTTTTAAGTTCAAATATAATGGTTTTATGTTTCAATCGTGTAAATAACTATGAAAACCAAGCCAAGACCAAGACAAGATCAAAACAAGACTGGGCTCAGTCTTGGCATATTTAGTCTTGAGTGAAGCTTTAGTAAATATATTTAAATTAATTATTCAATATATAGGTATATTATAAAATTGATTAACATGCGATACAATAAAACTGTCTGTTATTGTCAATAGAAAGGTTAATTAATTGGATTCTTCATGGTTGTGAGGAGATGCTTTCTAGATTCAAGTTTCTACCCCTTACACAGTCAAATGACCGTTACAAACTTCCGCATGAACGACAAACTCGACACCTCGTTAATGACCGTTTCAACGTCACTAAAATGTCCATGTACAATCATGATATCCATTGAATTTTTTTTTTTTTTCATTTTTTTAATTTTTTTATAAAACTTTACTGACACGATCGAACTGTTCACCTCTTGTTACACTCTATACCATTTTTATTTAGCAAAAATTTATGCTATTAAAATATAGATTTTCATTTTTTTTTTTCTAGACCCAAAAAAAAAAAATACAGAATCAAAAATAGTTTTGTTGTATTGAATAAAATATATCTTAAATTTATTATTTATTTATTTTATTATTTTTTTTTTTTTTTCAATATATTATGTAACGGTTTTGTTGTCTTCCCAGAGGTTCAACAACCAGAAACAATGTAAATAATCTGATTGACGTTTCTGACATACCAAAGATCTATTTTCCCATCATAATTTGTAAACATATTATTATTTTTTACTTTGATTCAAATGATCGAATATTTTATTAATATCTTTTTATTATATTATTGCTAAAATGATCAAAATAATAGTAATAATAATAATAATTTTGTTAATTATATTTATCTCTTTGTGATCTTGATTTGAAGCTGACATTTATTAATTACATGTTGGATATCAAATGAATTGAAAAAAAAATATAATAATAGTAATATATATATTAATCTCAGTGACCTTGTTGACTTTATAAAAAAATAATAAAATTATAAAATACAAAATTAAATGGAAATAATATAATGATTTATAAAATAAAAAATTTGCTGATTGCTGAATCATTGTACTCTGATCTAGCATCCGGTAATTTGATAAATGATATAGTTTATTTAATAAATTAATAAATTTTAACGATTAATTTTCTATTTAAATGTTTAAATATTTTTTTTTTTTGTTTTTTCAATAAATTTTTCTATCAAGTTATTTATTTTTTTAAATAATTGTTTATTTATTTGAAACAAAAAAAAATAATAACTTAAAGAATGATTTAAAACAATAAACTATCAAAAACATCTGTTTAAAATATTTTTAAAAATTTTCAACTTATATAATATTTTGCAGTGTTTTTAGAAATAATAAATTCCCAAGAGTCAAAAGTGTATTATTGACATCCCAAAAGGCTAAAAATTGAGTCTTTATTTTACCTCCAATTTACATTTTCAAACTCTGCAATATCTGTAATATTGTATAAAATATTTTTGAGTTACTTTATTATTTCAAATTTCTAAAAATACCAAAAATGAATAAAGAGTAATAATATTATTATATTCATTTTCATTTTTATTTTAATTTTGGTTTTTTGGTTATTTTTTTTTACCAGTAAAATTGTGACATTTATATATTCATTATTTTAATGAGCTTTTTTTTTTTTCTTTTAAAATTTTCTCTGGGGCAATAAAGAGTATAAAAATAAAATAAAAAATTATAAAAAGAAGGTTAAATAATAGGAACAAATCGAGTCGGCAAATGGACTGTCGACCTTGCGTTAAATCTAGTTGGTATGATGATGATACAGCTGACGTTGTAAACTGAACAAAATTCACCCAGTTATACTTTCATGTGACTCAAATTTTTCTCTCTTTTTATATATTTTTTATATTTTTTTACTTTCCTCCAAGCATTTACGAATCTAATAATAGTCCAAGCGTTTTTTGCTGCAACACTTGAAGTTGAATTTAACGTTAAACGAGTTAAACACAGGTGCATTTGATAAATTTAATATTCTCACTTGGATAATTTTATTACAAAATATTCAATCGTATTTAAAAATATTTTAATAAAATATAATCAGTATAAATATAATTTAAATATTTAATAAAAATAATAATAAAATAGAGAAAATATATTTCAAGAAAATAATTTTCAATTTTTAAATAAAATATTTAAAAAAAAAAAAAAAAAATTGGTTGACTTTATATATATACGCAAAAAGATATATCGTTTTTTCCTCTCAATTCCATTCACCAGATATCGATTCGATTGTACAAAATAATTGATAAATAAAAAACTCGAGCAATATTTTTTATTATTTTTTTTTTTTTATTTATAAAAAGACAATTGTAAAGTTGAAGAAAAAAATAAGCCAAGGGTCAATTCAGAGCTTTTCTAAATTTTTTTTCTTTTACACTTTTTCAAGTAATTGTTTGGCTTTTTTTTCAGACATGTGAATGCATAATATAAATATTTAATGTGGGTGTTGTGAATATCTATTTAAAGTATCACTCAACTCTTATTTTAATATTTAAAAATATATAAATCTATTAATAATTTAACACATCATTGTCAACCGGACGAGATCAACTTACATGACAGCTAGAAATAAATATAATATTATTATTTCTATAAATATTTTACAAAAAATAAAAAATAAATTAATAAATAATTGTGTATATATATATATAAGATGTCTTGGGTGTCACATACTAAAGACATAAAAGTGAATGAAGAGAAAAAACTGGAAAAAAATAAATATAAATAAAAAAAACTCAATCGAGAATTAAACGTTTGCTCGTTACGATTTAATTTACGATCAGAAGGTAAAACTTGCAACCGCTAATGCTTCAGTGTACATATACCTATATAATACAAATACAACCACCTTTTTATATTTATTTATTTTTTTAAAATTATTTTTACTTAGCTACACACATATAATTGTCATATTTATATGTAAAACAAACTGGAAAAATAAAATTCGATTTATCAAATTATTATTAACATCTAGCAAATTAATTTTTGGTGACAAAGTTTTAAACTACACATTTTAATTTAATCTACATTTTAAATATACAAAAAAAAATATTTCTCTTAACTAAATAATAAAATTAGATTTTTTTTTCTGTATCACAGTACATAGTGCTTATTCAAATTTAAATTATTTTAATAAATTTTTTATTATTTTAAATTAATTTTCATATTTTAATCTTTTTTTTTTTTTTTTTTGATGATTATGTTTATTTTCATATATTTGGGATTTAAATTAATAATATGTGCTTTGATTGACGTTGTATTTTACTAATTAGTAGCTTATATTTTTAAAAAATTATATACAAAATAGAAAAATGTCAAGTTTTTGAGTTTTTGTAAATTGCATTTGCTTGTCATTGAAATAAAAATATGAGATAATGACTATCCACTTGGCTGGTGTTAACTCGAATGAGTCTAGGACAAAATAATGATAGTAATAATAGAAAAAAAAATATAAAAAATAAAATAGTAAAGTTTAGTAAAGTAGTACAGTGGGAGAAAAGTTTTTCATTGCATACGCTACTTTTTATTTTCTTCCCTTTTAAATATATATATATATTTTTTTTTTGTTATCTTTGAAGGGGATGAGGTGGATTTTTTTTTTTCAGTTCTATTCGTTTTGGATAGTTTTTTTTTTTATTGTTACTTAAATTCCAGAAGAAAAGTCGTACGTGCAGTGGCTCGGTAACTGTGCAACGGTCGGATGGGAAAGTACACCGGGTACTCGAGACTTTCCGTGTTTCATTGTCGAACAAAGACTGAAAAAAAAAAAAAAAAAATTATATATATAAAATAAAGGGATAGATTTTTTTTTTATTTGTTCATTCTGTTTACTATTTTATAAACCATTATGTCAAGTAACATTTTAAGTAATTTTTCAAATTTTTCCATTTTTTATTTTGCAAAAAAAAAAAAATAAATAATAAAAAGTTTTTCATAGACAAATAAAAAATATAAAATATAAAAATAATTGTCATTTAATAATTTATTAATACAGTCTAATATATAACCAATTATATATTTATTGAAAAAAAAATAAATGCATATAAATATAAAATATTAAATGATGAAATATATAATTTAAAATCGATTAAATCACGAAATCCATATAAACAGGTCACGTGTTTGTTGACATATTTTAAATATTCGTGAGTTTAAAAACAGAGAAAAATAATGAATTATTAAATAAATAATAAACAAAGAGATACAGAAACAGAGAAAAAGAAAAACTAATTTAAACGTGTAAAAAATAATGAATATTTGATAATAAATTTACACACATTAATCACAGATATATCATCAAAGTTTATTTGCAATTTGCATAAATATTTATTTATTTATTTGTATATTGTACTGATATCAAAGATTCCTCTGTGAGTCAGATCAGGGTGGCATTGTGTGTAGATATAGACACTGCAGAATAGAAATAGGAGATCTATTTTCTCACTGGTCAGACAACAAAGTGCTTACTCAGTGGCTGTTGATACTACCATACTCAACTACTACTACTAGTACTGGTACTGGTACCATTGCCACTGCCATTGTTAGTCATGATCAAACATTCACATTTCACTTATTAAATATTCCACAATTTCAATTGATTTCAAATATCAAATCTATGTGCTTATTCATATGTACAATATTATACGTGAAACATTAAGAGAATTTAATAAATATATAAAATTTCAATCAAAATATCACTCTGTGAAATAGAAAAATAAAAAAAAACAACTAATTATTGTTTCATTAATTGCAATGTTGATAAAAATGATGATAATGAATGAAAAAAATCATTTATCTATGAAAAAATTTGAAAAATCAATTGAAACTTTTTCGTTTTTAAGATAAAATTTCGATTCGGAACCCCCTGTTAGCCAATTTTTTTTAAAATGTAATAAAATTGAATATTAATAACAAATTATTATTTAAATATCATTTTTAACATACTTTTTTATTACGTTTTTAAAAAAATTGGCTCACCAGGGGGTTTCGAATCGAAATTTTATCCAAAAAAAAGAAAAAGTCCCAATTGATTTTATTAATAATTATTATTTTTATAAATTATTAATTTAATTAAAATTAATTAAAATTAAATTAAATATTATTTTTTATTTATATTATTAATATTTAAAGTTTATAAATATCAAATATATATTTTTATATATAAAATATATTAAATAGAAAATTTAATTTTTATTACTCTAATTTTATTTTATCGTTGATCCAGCTTTAGCTATATTTGGATTAATATTTTTTATTTTTATTAATCATTTTTTTTTTATATCTACAAGTTACTTGATTCTTTTATATTTTTTCATTCAGTGGATATTATTTTAAAAATGATTGTTTAGCTATATTGAAAATAAAAAAAACGAAAAAAATATATATCCGATTAAAAAAGTGACGTGTGTTTAAAAGATGATCAATTTAACCAACGATAGTAAACAATATCGATAAAGTCTTAATGTTAAATCTATCATTATATATTTATTTTAATCTATATAAATTTTTTTTTTAATTTATATATAAAAATTGGATGGATTTTGTATGATCATTAGCTTTTATGTGTCATTGGCTTGTCCAGTGTGATCATTGGAATTGTAGATTGGTCGTGTTAAGTTCACTTACTACGAGGCCTTTGGGATGTAGAAAAAAAAAAATAAATAAATAAATATATACACTGTATAAACTAGAAATAAAAAAAATTTCAAAGAAAAAAAAATGCAAAGAAAAAAAGTTAATAAAAAAAAATCAAGACGTAGAAAAAAAGATTCAAAGTTATACGAGGCGCCAGAATGATACTATCTTCTGTCAGGCTCGTTTTTGCATCTCAGGAGATCGATTAAATAAAAATATAAAATAAAATAAAAAAAGAGGCATGAAAATGTGCATGGAAGGTGGAGAAATCGTTAAAGTTGGCATAGAAGATTGAAGAAAAGGCTAAGAAGAGATGCACCCTTGGTGTCCGTTATACGATGCCATAAAAAGTTGACATAAAATTTTCAACGACTTGTACTTTTTGATAGTCTTGAAACTTGATTCATTTTTTTTTTTTTTTTTATTCTTTAAGTTATATTTTATATTCATCACGTTTTACCACATATATTTTAACTTTGATATAAAAAAGAATTTTTTAATTCTCATATTTTTTATATTTAAATTATCATAAATTTTTTTTCAATTTATTTACTTATTGTTTTAGCTTTTTTTTTTCTTTTTTGTTTTATTTCAATGAAAATTATATTAAATTTTATTATTTATTTTGTTGTTTATGTTATATTGAAAAACTAGTGGTTATACCTATCTGAAATAACATTTTGCCAAGTTAATTGGATCTGAGTTTTGAGTAATAAAAAATATAAAAAATTTCCAACAAAAGTCCAAACAATATTGTGCTAAAATCAAAATAAAGAAAAAAAATATATAAGACATGTCGTTATCTGCACGTGGAGTTTTTTAAAATGAAAACTACAAACTAAAAGTTTCAATTTCATAAATATATAGTTTAAAAACTGTCCAATACATGATTTTCTGTACAATTCGCCTGGTCATTCTCAATATAAAATATTTCAACAATCGAAATAATTGTCAATTTTGTACAATAATAAAGTTACATTTATATTTTTAAAAATTAAAAATAAAATTGAATTTACCCTCGGGAAATTCAAGCAAATCGATAGCTAGTAATTAGCATTTGTTTGACTAAATTTTATCTCTGAGTTTGCCAACAGCAAATTAAAAAGATAAATAAATAAAATAATAATAATAATAATAATAATAATACTATTTTTTAAATTTTTTTATTTGATGAAAAAAAATTTTGATTTGAATTTTAAACTTCTTTTTTGTTTCATATTAAAATTGAAAGTAAATGAAAAAAAAAATTTCAAATGAAATGTAATATTTTTTTTAAATGAAAAAAAAAAAAAAAAAGTAAATACACTGGACTTATTAGGGAAAAATAAGAAAATGTAAAATGTAAATTGTATGAAAAAAAAAAAAAAAATAAATAAAAAATAGAAAATTATGCGTCAAACTGACAAACGAAATACGTCTCTGTATATATCCCTTAACAATTTTATGTTTGCATTTTGCATCTTTTAATTTCATGCCTTCGTGATTCCATACGGATCCTTGACTTTACCTTTATTTTAATTATTTTATAAATTTACTTTTTTTTTTTTTTATATATATGCGTGTTTAAAATAGTAACATATATATATATTTATTTATAATTCAATCATTTGAAAGTAAAATCCTTTCACTCCAATAAAAATTAATAAAATTAAATTCAAAGACATCAATTGTTGCATTTATAAAATCACTGTGATTCACTTTTTATTCCCACAATTTTTTCTACGTTATAATTTTTTGTATTTAGATGTATTATCATTTCACCTTCAATATGTATATAGAAACATGCAACATATAATTTTAAAAAAAACTACTAAATAATACATTTTTTTAAATCTTTAAAGATAACACAACTAAAATAACATTTTTATCCTCATAATGTCCAAGTACATTTAATATAAAATAAAAGTACAAGTTGCCCTCAAGCAACAACAATAAAAACCAATTTTTATTCTAACAAATTCTTGTATAAAATATAAAATATAAATAAATAAATCCACTTTGAGGTTAACCAAATAAAAAAAAAAAACAAATATATATACAAATAAATAATAAAACATTAAAAATATATAAAAAAAAAAAAAAAAATTATAGTTAGATCGATATCAGACAAACTCCTGGTGGATAATCGTCAATTAAGCTTTACCAAAAGGACTTCAAGTATATATAACTATATATTTAAAAAAAAAAAAAAAAATGAAAAAAAAAAACAAAGCTTTGTCGTTGTTGGATCGTTAAGCCAAGTCAACGTTAGTTGCAACAGACCAGGACGAAAGGTATTCCAAGAACACGTACCAAACGACACGTCTTCATTAGCCTTTCATGAACGTTACCAGTTTTAGCTTTATCTGTACCTTCAACTTGGTTATACATTTATTGTATTTTATCCATTTTGTCTTTATTCATTATCATCAATTTTTTTTATCAAATTAAATATATATTTATCATTGAAATAACAAATTTTTTTTTTAAATTTAACTAATTAAAATTTTAATCAATTATTTTTTTTTATTGTTTACTTTTACATTGTTTGCGTGCGTTTTAAAATTTTTTTGAATAAAATAAGTTAGAGTTAAATGTAAACAATGTTGTATGTATATGGTGATTGACATATAACCCGCGTGTTTACTGCGTATATTGTCCCCAGGGGTGTCACAAGGAGCATATCCGTGACATCATTTTCATCTCCCTTGGGGGGACAAGCTCCGTAAGCTCTCACGATTTATAGGATACCCGATAAACCGTTGATACACATATGCCAAACCCTATTCTGCATACTTGATTCGTTGGAAAATAGAAAAAAAAAAAAAAAAAAAAAACAAATTTTATTTCATTTGTATTTATTTTTATCTATTTTATATATATATATATATTTTTTATAGTTGTTAAAAATTTAAAAAAATCATGTAAATTCATCAAATTATTTACATCAAATTTTTACAATAATTCTTTTTATCTGTAAAAGCCAAAAAAAAAAAAAACCAATGAAATGTCTCTAAAACATAAAACAACTGTTGTTTTTATTAGCTAATGACAGTTTTTTATTTTATTTATTTTTTTTATTATCATTTTTAAGGGTTGTTTATATTTATATATTTTTAAAAGTGTTGATGATAGTAAAAAGGTGTTTATATTCACATTTATTTATATATATGTATTACAATGCGTTTGATTTAATGGCCAACAAGAATTGGGAGCATCTGATCTTGGTTGTAATGAACTTTTTAAGTACCACCACAATATGATGGTAAATGGTTGGGATCAGGGAAACTTTGTAACCGGTCATTCAAGGAAATTTAACAGTTATTTGATGATATATATTGTGGTGTGACCTGTTATTTTTCGATAAAATTTATTATTTTTGTTTTTTAAATTTTTTTTTTTTTCATGTCTGGTTCATGGTACTTTTGGAAATTATCAACAGATTCTTATACATGTATTTATTTTTTATTTAATTAATCAAATAACCACACACTGGTTTTACTTTGAAATTACATACTCTGTAATTTGATATATCTATATACAATATAAATTTAAATTATTAAAAATAAAAGAAAATAGATTGATCTAAAATAAATAATAAATAATATTAATTACCATTTAAATATTTATAATAAACTTTTACTTTTATATTTTATTTACAAGAAAGACCACCCGAGTTATAGATATTCTTCAATTTCATGATTTCACGCACCCACGCGACTTAAAAAACACGTGTTTAATTTTTTATTGCAAATATAATATATAAATATTAAACAAATATATTAATCCAATAAATTCAAAGAATCCTTGAAGGTGTGTCTCTTTGATATTACAATTTCCCACGTTGATTTTTTTTCACAATATTTCAATAACTCTTCATTATATTCTTCATTTTTTTTTCTATTAAATTCTACTTTATTTATAAATTTAATAAATTTTTTATCAAATAAATTTATGTATAATAAATTAGTGAAATCTTCAATCAATTATTTTACAAACTAATCTTTGAAATATTTTCTTCAAATGCGAAAGTACATTAACTAAATAAAAATATTAAAAATATTTATTTATTTTTTTCGACAAAATAAATTAAATTATTTTATCTAAATAAATTTAATAATTAAATTAATAATTTATACAATTATTTTATATTTTATTCAAATCAATATATATATATATATTTTATTCGAATACAATTTTTTTTTATTTCATTTTCAAAGTTCTTTGTCTGGTTTAAAAAAAAAAAAATGAAATATATATATCCGGGACGTGTTCCGATTTAATATTAAATCGTTCTTTGTATTCTCTTTCACCCTGGAAGTTTCAACCCATCACTCCAAAAACTTTCTTTACTAGCATATATATATCATCTTCTTATTTTCCATCATCATCATCATCATCATCTTTGCAAAAAAAGAAATAAATAAATTACTAGTATGTATATTAAATATAGCAGTAAAAAAAAAAATTAAAAAAAAATTACTTTTATTTAAAAATAATCATCACTTATTATTTTAAAATAAAAAAAAGAAATTAAAATAAAATAAGCAATTTTGGTCAAGTTAACTTGGGCAAGTTGTAGCCACTCTGTCGTGTCTCATCTTCAGCAAGTGGGACATTCACCTGAATACTTGTTGTCGGCAATAAGTTAACTGGGCTTCCGTCATTCAGTCGTTCACTTGGACATCACAGTATCAGACATTGCTCGGTTAAATCCTTTGTCGATACATATTATCCCATTTAAAATTAAATTTATTTTATTTATTATCTCCAAGTGTGTTTAAGTGATATATAAAATTTAATTGTTTTTTTTATTTATTTATTATTGAAAAAGGTCAATGTTTGTGTTGTATTTTATTTCGTTGTCATTGTATTTGAGAGTTATCGATTCTCAAAGAATTAGATTGAGTGTTCTATTTGCCGGTTATATATACAACATACTCGGTCACATTTATATATTATTTATTTATTTTTTCTATAATACAAGTTTTACAATTGCAACGTCATGATTGGTCTAAGAATACAGCAAAACCACACCGGCGATATTATTCCACACTGTGGTCGTGGCTACTGTCGTTTCTGCAGGTATTATACAATTCAAATAAATTTTTTTTTATTTTTTTCTATTATTTTTGCTTTGAAATATTTATTTTTCAATATATTCTGTATACACAGTTACAAACATATACATTTATTTATTATTTTATCATTTTTTTTTTTATTTTTTTTTAATGAGAATAATGTATTTTTTTAAAAATCATTCTTCAAAAACATGAAGAGCTAAAATAATAGTGATAAAGCTGTTGTAAAAAAAAATAAAGTAAAGATGTGTGAATCCGGTATTTCTTTGTTGAGCCGCTTTGATAAAATAAAAAAAAAAAACACATTTAACAAAATTTAAAAAAAAAAGTTGTTGAGAGACAAGTTACTTCATATAGCAATGTGATCATGTTTTTTTTTTTTTTTTTTTAAAAAAATCATTTGACTTACTTTTGAAAAAAAATATATTAATTTTTCATTGTTTATTTAAATTATATATATATTTTTTTTTTATATTTAAGTATGTAATTTTTATTACTTGAGCTACTGGTTAGTTATATTATTTCAAATAACGACACGCAAATAATTTTTAAATATTTTTTTTTTAACGAGTAAAAAATTATTTTAAGTGAATTCAATTTAATAAAATATATATTTATATTGTTGATTTATTTTTTATTATTTTTATTAAAAATATTAAATTTTATTTAATTTTTGTTGAGATAAAATATCTTGTAGATATTATGTCATTTAAAATTTTGACAATGTAAATATTTTTTGTTGAAAAATATATCAAAGTTTATTGATAAAAATTGTGACAATATACTTAAAATTTATTTTTCAATTACCAAAAGATAATGCTAATCTTAGTAGGTAAATTTTTGAATAAACAGATAATATTTATAATAAATATAAAAAATAAAAAGAGAATTGAAAATATGATATAGAAAAAAAATTGAAGTACATATTTGCAAAAAAAAACTTTACTCAAGTTTTCACATTGAGATGTTTTCTTCAGCTTTTTTAGAGCTTTTTTTTTTTTCATTTTTTAACTGAAAGTCTCTTTATTCTTTCATCATGTATACATTTACTTCTTTCACTGGGTTTTTCCGGTATATCATTGAGTTGAATGTTGAATCTATCACCGGATATCCAAACTCAATACACTATTGAATATATACTTTTATTTATTTTATTTTATTTTTGATTTAAAATTTTTTGTTTTGTTTGTCATATAAAAAAAAATTGAAAATAAAAAAATTATTTATCAATTTTAATAGAAAAAGTTATACATGTACATATATAGAAAAAAGAAAAAAATATATATTTTTATGTTTGAAATGAATAAAAATAAATTTAAAATTATTATTACTTTTGGTTTTTATACGTGTAATTTAATGTTTTTATTTTTTATTTTTTATTTTTTATTTTTTAAAAATTTCATTGAAATAAAAATGTACGTGACAAAATTATAAAAATATAACTTGAGTAGTCTTTTGACACTTTTGACATGTATTTCGCATTAGATGATGATCATTTATTCAGACCGGAAGTTTTGGATGACCATGAAGTCAATGAGTGCACTACCTCTCGAAAACATTTATGCTTTTATTACAAAAAAAAACAATAAATTGTTTAAATTAAATGAATGAATAGTAATAATTATTGAAATATAAATTGCTGATGATTCACATAAAAATTCATTTAGCTGAATCAGTTTAAAAAAAAAAAAAAAAAACGACTGTCAAGAATTTGGCTGATATAATAATAAAATGTTGAGTCTATCCAATTCGTCCATATTTTTTGTCAAGTAAATACTTGATGGTATCATTTTTTCGAGCATGATCCATTGGTGTATAAGGTTGTATCAATGTTTTAGAAGAATATGAAATAAGTCTTGATGTAAAAGATGTTTGATCTCTAACTAAATCAGCATGACCAATTTCTTTCATTCTCAATGTAACTGAAAATCTTCTTGGTTGTGTTACATCTGTATCTATTTTTAATTTAATATCAGAAGTTGAAGATGCTGCTAGTGCTATATCCAATATCATATCGATATGTTCACTTCCTGTTTTATTGTCAAAACGAAATGCGTGATCATAAACACCAACTGGTTTTCTTTCAATTACTGTTGCTGTTGAATCTGCTATTGCTAAACCAACTGTACCTCCAATTGGTGGAATTAGTAAAAAACTACCAATAATAACACATGTTGATCTGTGTGCTGCTTCAAATGCAAATAAAGCAGCTTCATGATCACCTCTTATTTCTGTTATAAGAGCTTTTATATGACCATATATTGGTATACTTTCATCAATTGATTTAATACTTTCAAATAAATGTGTCATATTTTGAAAATTAGCATATACTTTTTGAGCATCACTTTTATAATCAAGCATATATAATATTACTAATTTTAATTGTGATACTAATGGTACAGCATCATAAAATGATGCTTCTGATCCAATTACAACTATTGCAGTGATTAAAAAAAAAATTAACACACAACGCATTGTCACTGATGTTATTTTCTTTTTCTTCAAGTGGTCTGATGTATTTTTTTAAATACCTGAAATTAATTATCAGACAAGATATATTGAGATGCTATTATAAAATATAAATATGATATTAAATATTTTATAAATTTTCAATTGAAAAAAATGAAAAATTAATTAGAAAAATTACATAATTATTCAATGATAAATTTAATTTGTTTTCAATTTTTTTTTTGTTTAAAATTATAATGTTTAGTTACCTTGGCAATATTGGAAGCTGATGTCTTTCGAATAATAAATTTTTTATTACTAAAGATCATCGGTTAAAGTTTGTCTTTTTATACAGATTTACTAATGAATTTTTATAAAAATATACTAATAACAGTTGTTGTGTTCAGACAAAGTTCAATGTTCATTTTTATATTATAAAAATAATTAATACTATTTTTGATTTGTAAATTAATACACAAGTCAAAATATATATGATAAAATCTAATGTCTATAAATTTAATAACTTGATATAATAGTGATAATATTGGATTTTTTGTTTTGATGCTTATATAAATGTCGTTAAGATTTACACACCCAATCAAAGCTAATATAGCTATTGTCCCAATTTTTATTTTTAAATTGATAAAAAGTAATTAATATATCTATTTTTATTAATTATCATCTTTGACATACTTTTATAATGATGAAAAAAATATCGTATGATTTTGTATAAACTAAAAATAATTTATTAAAAAAAAAAAAATTGCAACAAAATAAATTCGTAAAAATACATGAAAATATTCAATACAAGTAACTTGATATGTATATATATATATAAAATTATTAAAAATAAATTTTTATTTTAAAATAAAAAAATTTTCTTCATTTAACTGTGCAAGTATTAATTTGATAACCAAAACTTTTCAAACCATGTCAAGTTACGTTTGTCTTTAAAGTATATAACCATGTACACAAATACACAACGAATCATCAGTCTGAAACAGAAACCTCTTGAAGATCAGTATCTTCATCATAACAGCCAAAGATTAATGAGTTCCATTATACGGTCCATCCCATCCTTTTATCTTTTACTCTCTTCTCTTATTTTATTTAATTTTTTTTTTTCTGTATTCAGGAAGTAGCCAGGTGCCATTGCCCTTATCCTCAATAAAAATACTTGAAAAAAAAAAAATATCATGAGATGCATCTATTAATGATTCACAAAAAACAAATAAAAAAAGCAAAAAATTAACAACAAAAAAAAAAGTAAAATAAACAATATAAAATATAAAATTAAAATATATAATAATTAATAATATTAAAGTCAATATGAAAAAAAAAAAATATATATATTTCTACAATTAAAAAATTAATTGTAAACCGTTAGATAAATTAAAACACCTAGAATTTTATTTTATGAATATACCGTAAGACACGCAGAGTCACCACACTGAGGTTCAGGGACATATATTATGTGGTTGTACATTAAAACATGTATATATATATAAATTTTATTTATTTAATTTTTTTTTTTTTTATCTTTTTTTTACATGTATGTATATATAAACGTAAAGTAAATAAGGTGCGTGTAAGTTGCATGAATAAGAATAGGTACAGAGAATCACAAGTCCCTTATTCTAATAACTTTTTTTTTTTTCTTTTTAAATTTTTTTTATATATATATATATCATTTATACAAACACATATGTACATTTTATTATTGTAAAATTTTTTATCCTTATTCCTTTGTACATATAGTCATGATAATAATCAAGAGCCAAGTCATTTTGATACCTCCCACCAAAACACCTTTCTTTTTTCTATTGTATTTTATGGGGGTTATGGTGAATGCAATGAACAAAGTCTCAGTCGCTTTCAAGCAACTGTCTTGTATTCAACAATAAATATTAATTATTTATTATTTTTTTTTAATAAAAATTTATTATTAATTTATCAAGAATTAAGTGGTTATTTCATAATTTTATTGAAAAAATTATTTTTAATAATTAATTTAATTAAATATGTTCTAGTTTTTTTTTTTTTTTTGATTATTTGATTATTGTTGTTTAATTTTATTGTGTTTATTGGATGATAAAGGAAATGATAATTTGTCAATATGCCACCTTATTGGTAAATATTAATTAATTAATTATTTGCTGTATAAAATTTACATGATAAAAATGTTGCTAATTATTAGAATATCAATAATATAAGAATATAAAAATGTTGATGCATTTTTTTTTTTTAATTAAAGTTACATTATGCACTTGAATGAATGATTCGTAAATTATTATTTGAAATATTATAATTATATACGTGACAACGTGTACATGAATTAAAATTGGCTCATTAAAATTTTGCAAATGAATTTTTTTCTTTTTTTTAAATATCATTAACAAATTTTTTAATTTTGATAATTTTAATTAATTAATATAAAAAAGTATTATCATTTTTTTTTTTTTTTAATCAAATATTATTTTAAAAATATCTTTTTATAACGATGAATAGTTTGATATATTTTTTTTTTTTTTCTAATTTATTAAGTTAATTTTAAGATAGTTATGGTAAATATCAACAGGTGTTAATTTAGTGAGATGGGTTTAATCCTGTTATCGATTCATTTGAATAATTAAACCGCGTATTTGGTCATTTTTATATTTAAAATATAAATATTATGTAAATATAAATATTGTATTTTTAAGTAGATTTTGGTTTGATAATAATTTTCAAAATTCCCACGATATATTAGTAAATTTATTGCAAATAAATAATCAACTAAATTAACCTAATAATATTATAATTTTATATATTTATTTTTTTTAATTTAATTAAAATTTTTATTTATTTATTTAATTTTTTTGTCTCATTGTAAAAAATCAACAGTCACATTCTAAATTGAATTAATATACATAAAAAACACAATGATAAAGAAGAATCTACCTTGACTTTCACCTGAACATGAACCTGCGTGTATCATGACTAGGCTAAATATAAAATTAAAATAAAAATAAAAAACGACTTTTAAATTCTCACACCTGTGCAATACAAAAAATTTAAAACAGTCCTAATTTCACACAATATAAAAAATATAAACCATACAATTATTTGTAAAATTAATATATATATTTTTAATAATTTATAAATTTATGGTTAATTTTTTTCTAAAAACAAAAATCTAACTTGTAATTATTTTATTAACGTTTTACCAATCAATTACATTAAAGTTTATTTACTTATTATTTTTTCAATATTTAACGAGCGTATAATTTCAACAGAGTATATATATTTATAAAATTTATGAAGAAGAAATTATTTTTCTTTATTTTTTTTTTTTTTTTTTGTAAATTTATATAATGATAACTGTTGGATTTAGCTTTAAGCATCATGAGAAATGAATCTAATCGCTTCATTGGTCATGAAATAATTTTTTTTTAAATTATTTATTATTATTTTTTATTTTTTAAATGTAAATGAATAAAAAAAAAAATATAAAGTTGATGAGAATATTTGTAGATTTTCAAATGATTGAAATAAAAATATAAAAAAATTATATTTTTTTAATAGAACAAAAATCAATCAGCGTGTCAGATTAATTATTTGTTGATTTAAATTTACCAAAACCAATTGAAAATAGTTAATTTTACAAGTGATTTATGATCCGTTTGTAAAAAGTGTTTTTGACCTTAAAAAAATTGTTGATTTTTTGCACACAATGCAACATGTAATTTTTTATTTTTTTTTTTATTATTTTAAAAACAGACTTGATGCAATCTCTTTATTCTTTTTAACATTTTTTTTTTTTATTATCTTTTAATTTCTTCTTTTATATCCCTTGTGTTTGATGAGTCTCTCAAAAGAAATCATCATCATCATCATCACAAGCTTATTAATCGTCGACAAATGTAATTTATTTTCGCACGTCTGTATTTTCAAAATATTTTTAATATAAATTTAAAAATTTCAAGGTCAATTATTATAAATATTTTCATTATTTTCTTGGCAACAATATTATAATTTATTATTGTTAACATTGAGCAATTAAATTTACAAAATATAAAAAAAAAACTATAAATTGTTATTTTTTTTTGTACAATTTTTTTTATCTCCTTGTGAATTTTAACTGAAAAGTGATAATCGACAATTTGGGATTTAAATTTCACCCTTGAGTATTGATAGTTTTAATATATAAAAAAAATAAATTTTTTATTTAAAATTTGATATTTTATTCGTTACAAAAAATGGTAAAAAAATTTATTAAATTATTTTTTTCTTTTAAGAAATAATTAATTGATATAAAAAAATGAAATGAAAATCGTGATGAAATGATGGCACATGTAATAAAATTAATATTAATAACGAACAAAGGTTTTTTTTTTGTTTTACGAGTTGGATAACAACCAAGACCTCGGTTGCGCGTATATATGATTATAATCATGTCCCTAATGCTCATCCAGCTATGAAAACAATTATATTAAATATATCTGTATATATACATTTATATAGCCACCTTATATTTTTTTTTTGTTTATAATATATTATAAATATTTAAATTAATATTTACTCATCATTTTTAATTGCATTAAATTTACTCTGACAATATTCGAGTTGAAATGTTTCGATGGGTTTCGATTGAAAAAATGTAAATAAAAAATTGATTCAATTAATTTTAATAGAAATAATTTTTTTTTTTAAATACATAAAATTAATTAACAAATAAATTATTTAACTTGAAGTTACAATTATTTTATTAATTTATTTAATTATAAATTTTATTTCGAAATATTAAAAAAAAATTTCGAATTGAATTTATTCAAAAATATATTTGAATAAAAAACGAATTATTTTTTATATTTTTTTACATGAATTACATGAATTTTTTTTTCTATTATTTCTTTTTATAATTTGAATTGAGATAAAATTTCTGAAATAATAAACAGTGGTTTTAAACTGTTGGAAAGATAGTCAAATAAAAATTTACAAAAAAATGATAATTCATAATAATTTATCATGATGATCATTTTATTTTGATGTTTATAAGAAACAAAAAAAAATGTCTTACATGTCTTTAGAATATAGTTAAACATGACAAGTGATTTATACTGATTTTATCAGTTAAAATTTCCTCACGCCCTCTCAAAACAACCAAGATCACAGTTAAAGAATGTAAAACATACGTATTATTCCAAGGGAAAAAACAATTTTAGATTTTATCATTATTCCCAGACATTTCAATTCCCGGAAATACCAATTTTTTTATATCATTTTTTGTTATTATTTTTATCCTAACTTATACATATTATTGTCTCGACAAATTCAAGTTTTTTGAAATAAAAATTCATTAGATATATCTTTTGTTGGCAATCGAATAACAATACAAAAACACAAAAAGTAAATCATGATTTATTTATTTTTCATTAGTATAAATTAGTATAAATTTTTTTTTTTTCATAAAAAATTCTACTCCTTGAAATCCTTATAATTATATATATATTTAATAAATTTAATTAATTTATTTTTACAATTCAAAATAATACAATTTAAATTCAAAGAATTTTGTATATATTTTATATATTTTTTTTTTCTTTTCGACATTCAAACTTGGCTTGAAAGCTAGATGGTAAAAAAGTCTTAATTCAATTTCACAATTTTTTCTATCTTATATCAACATTCAAAGAATAATATAAAATAATAATATCATGAATAAAATTAGCATTTAAAATGTTATAAAAAGTCTTCAAGACAAAATACATTTTTTTAAATAAATTCATTATATTCTTATATACAAAAAAAAAAAGAAGAAGCATTTCATCTCATCAAAATAATTTTACAAGATAAATTGTTATTGTTATTATAAACTGTTATAATAAAAATTTAAAAAAAACATATTCATTTTTGCTCTAATTTACAATATTATTCTCACACTTGAAATATATTCTTAATTTTATATTCAATCAAAACGGTAAAGATGTGTTTTTTTTTTTTTTTTTTTTTTTTTTTCTTGCAGTGAGATTTTCATTGAAGATTTTTCATTTTTAACATTTATTTATATATAAATATAAGGTTAAATTAAAATAAATATAAAATGACTGTAAAATGACCTAAAGTTTTTAACCTGAAAAATTATTATTATATTTTAAATTTTATTTATGAACGGAAACATTATTAACACGCAGACCAAAAGTCTTAGTTTTTTTTTTTTTTTTTTCTTTTATTTGTAATAAACTTTGTTCTATTTTTTTTTACTCGATTCAACATCCTATTGTCTTGGTCACGGTGGTATTCTCATGGTTAATATTTTCGTGGGAAAATTCGCAGGGGATTGAAGTTCAGACAAGTGGCCTTCGCGACTGTTTTTCTTAAGTCACAGGGTGAAGAAATCAGTAGCCCAAAAAAAAAAAAAAAACATAAATATATATACATAAATTATAATAAAAATATGAATGATATTTATTTAATTAAAATATAAATACAATGAGTGTAAAGGACAGTGTATTTATACAAACACTAACCCAATTATAAATGACTAATTAAAAAACTTGAACAATATTTTGTTAATTAAGTTACTAATTATTATGATTTTTTGTTTAAATAAATCATAATTTATTCAGCAGTAATTATTATACATCATATTACCATTGTTTTTTTTTTTTTTATTATTTATTATAAATTAATATTATTATTATTTTATTATAAATAAAAAAAAAAACATGAGAATTTATTTTGCAAAGTCACTGTGCCAAGAGGTCAATATAATAAAAAATAAAAAATATAATTTTTATATTTCATAATATATATTAATATTATTATTATAAAATTAATAATTTATATTATTTTTTTAAATTTTTTTCAGTCGAAAAAATTCAATTGTTCTTCGAACACAGCTGTCAGTACGAGTTCATACAATAATAGGTAAATTTCATTACATATATATTTATAATTTAAATTGATAATTTTATTTAATTAAAAATTAAGTATTTACAAGATTTCAAATTTAAAAAAAAAAAACTTAAATAAATAAATTAAATTTGTGATTGTGAATTTCTCGGTATAATCGAACAAACGAGATACGTTTGTTCGAGCATTCTCGATTACACCAGTTCACGCGAGCTAAAAAAAAAATAAATAATAATTTTTTTTTTATTATTTTACATACAAATAAATAGTTTTTATAAATGTATTAACATTGTTGCTATGTATTTGTGTGTGGTACAGGTAAGTTTGAAGATTGCTCGATTAAGCAGTTGCGACCAAGATGTGGAATCATCGTTCAAGTGTAACGGTTTATGCATATTTGTTGTGTTGGTATATATAAAAGACACCATCATTGATTAAACTTAAAATATATACATAATCGTATATACATGCCCATTTAATTTTACCTCATTTTATTATATTTTTTTTACTTATTTTTTAAAATATTATTTTTCATGTTAACTGAACGACCTTATATTGCTACCGATGTGATGACTGGACACACGCAAACTTTGTCTACCTCTTCAAGGTCGCAATTTAATTTACATTTTAAATATATATGTCTGTATATATTTTTTAATTTTTTTTGACATTGATACATGCATATTTATTTTGGGTATTTTTTTTATCAAACTTTTAAGTTGTTATAGAATTTTCATTATTTTTATTTATTTTTATTTATTTAAGTTTGAATTAATGGTGACTTGTTTCAAGATGATATGATACTTTTGAGGAGAGTATTTAATACAAACATGATAAGAGGTTAACCACAAGGTATTAACCTTTTTTGTGTCCCTAGACTATATGGATCTTGACGTTATAGATAAATGTATAATATTGTACAACAAGATTTCCCCAGATGTTGATACTTAATGTCATTCAAGACCAAGAATAATTTCTCGGTTTTTCTTTTTTTTTTTTTACTATTGTTTATTAATTATTTAGTAGATTGAATATTATTCAAGTTGTCTGCATATTGTCAAATCAATTTTGCAGGTTTTAAGTATACATGTGGATTTTTTTTTTAAATATATATTTATTTCGATTGAATTATTTCGAATTTCGTTGGTCAAGGGTACAATGTTCATATGACTCAGTTGAATTATATAAATATAAATTTGGAAAATAGCATAAATAAAATAATAGATAAACAGAAAAACGAACAAGATTGAAATATAAATTGAATAATTTTATAATAAATTACAAACAGTATTATTATGTGAAGTTACAAATAGCCGAATGGTCAAGTAACCTGTCTACGGTGCTTGAACTCCCTTTTTCTTTTTGTATTTTATTAATTTATATTTTTAGTTATTTATTATTTAAAATGTTTTCAATCACATATAAGTATTTATTCAAAAATAAAAAAAATAAAAACAAGATAGTAATATTATAAAATAAATTGATTTACTGATATTTGTTTATAAATTTTATACATATAACTATATTTAATTTTTATAGTTTTATTATTTAATTTAATTTAAATTAAATCCCAAGTTACACTTACTCACATTCAGTGTATAGATAAAACGTGCAATGAAACTCAGAATCTTGTTTAATTAATGTAAATATTCACGTACGTGACACTAACACCGTTGATCTCAAAATCGAATTAACGTATACAGTAGTTTACACTCCTCTCTAGTGTGAAAATCCAACCAAAAATAAATTTATCTAAAAAAAAAAAAAATAAATTAATAAACATATAAATAAATAAAAATATTTTGAATTTTTAAATTTTTAAACAAATTTTACATATTTATTTTTATAAATCATCAAGTAAATTATTGATAGCATTTTTCTAAAATAGACAATTAATTGCAAGTCAAAATTCATATTAAATTCGATTTAAATATACACAAAATAATATTAAAAAAAATAATATTTCGTATCAACTTATAATTTTATATTCGAAAAAGCTTTGAGGATTTATTAAATAGCTTCTGTTAAAGCTTCACTCCATAATAAGACCACTCTTGGTCTTGTCTTGGTCTTGTCTTGAAAACCAAGCCAAGACCAAAACAAGACTAATGTTTTTAAAACCAAGAGAAAACCAAGACGAGATAGGCATATTTTGTACCAAGACAAGAACAAGACAAGACTGAGCTCAATCTTGGCATATTTAGTCTTGAGTGAAGCCTTACAAGCCAGAGGCAGTTTTGTAGAAATAGGGCATTTTGATCGATAATAATTTTTCTAAATTCAAATATAATGGTTTTATGATTTAATCGTGTAAACAACAATGAAAGACGTTGTTTCCAAGCATAAAATATATTATTTCTATTTATTTAGAAATTTTATTGGATTTTGAAGATAACTTCAACCTCCGACTTAAAGTCAGCTTTGTGAAAATGAGACATTTTCGTCAAAATAAATTTTTTTATTTTAAAATTATGAAATATTACGATCGAATTTAGTCAACAACAATGAAAGACGTTGTTTCCAGGCATGAAATAAATTATTTCTATTTATTTAGAAATTTTATTGGATTTTGAAGATAACTTCAACCTCCGACTTTGTGAAAATAGGGCATTTTGGTTAAAAAAAAATTTTCTATGTTATAATTTCATTGGATTATGATTGAATTCAGTCAACAACAATGAAAGACGTTGTTTCCAGGCATGAAATAAATTATTTCTATTCATTTTCAAATTTTATTGGACTTTCAAGATAACTTCTACCTCCGACTTAGAGTCAGCTTTGTGAAAATAACGCATTTCCGTCAAAATAAATTTTTCTTTTTTTAAATTTTGAAATATTATGATTGAATTTAGTCAACAACAATGGAAGACGTTGTTTCCAATTATAAAATGAATTTTTTTTATTAATTTTCAAATTTTATTGGACTTTGATGCCAGCTTTTACCTCCGACTTAGAGTCGTCTTTGTGAAAGTGAGGCATTTTCGTCAAAATAAATTTTTCTCGGTTAAAATATTGAAATACCATGATTGAATTTAGTCAACAACACTGGAAGACGTTGTTTCCATGCATAAAATAAATTATTTCTATTCATTTCCAAATTTTATTGAACTTTGAAGATAGATTCTACCTCCGACTTAAAGTCAGCTTTGTGAAAATGAGGCGTTTTGGTGAAAATGAATTTTTCTATGTTAAAATTTCATCGGAATATGATTGAATTGTGTTAACAACAATGAAAGACGTTGTTTCCATGCATAAAATAAATTATTTCTATTTATTTTCAAATTTTATTGAACTTTGAAAATAACTTCTACCTCCGACTTAGAGTCGTCTTTGTGAAAGTGAGGCATTTTCGTCAAAATAAATTTTTCTCGGTTAAAATATTGAAATACCATGATTGAATTTAGTCAACAACAATGGAAGACGTTGTTTCAAAGCATAAAGTAAATTATTTCTATTCATCTTCAATTTTTATTGGACTTTGAAGATAACTTCTACCTCCGACTCAGAGTCGTTTTTTTTAAAAATGAGACATTTTCCTTAAAATAAATTTCTTTTAGTTAAAATATTGAAATATTATGATGGAATTTAGTCAACAACAATGAAAGACGTTGTTTTAAAGCATAAAAGAAATAATTTCTATTTATTTAGAAATTTTATTGAACTTTGACGCCAACTTTTACCTCCGACTTAGAGTTGTCTTTGTGAAAATAACGCGATTTCGTCAAAATAAATTTTTCTATCTTAAAATTTCAAAATATTATGATTGAATTTAGTCAACAACAATGGAAGACGTTGTTTCAAAGATTAGCTGGATCATTTCTATTGATTTCTAAATTTTATTGAATTTTGAAGATAACTTTTACTTCCGACTTAGAGTCGTCTTTTTGAAAATAAGGCATTTTCGCCAAAATAAATTTTTTTCGGTTAAAATGTTAAAAGATTATGATTAAATTTAGTCAACAACAATGGAAGACGTTGTTTACGATCATTGAATGAATTATTGTTACTAATTTTGAAATGTTATTGGACTTTGACGCGAACGTTGTCATTCAAGCCAGAGTCAGTTTTGTGGAAATCAGGCATTTTGGTCGATAATAATTTTTTTTTAAGTTCAAATATAATGGTTTTATGTTTCAATCGTGTAAACAACTATGATAACCAAGCCAAGACCAAGACAAGACTAATGTTTTTAAAACCAAGTCAAGATCAAAACAAGACTGGGCTCAGTCTGGGCATATTTAGTCTTGAGTGAATCCCTAGCTTCTGTAGATAAATCAATTTCTTGGAAAAGCAGATTATCAAATGACTTGTCAACTAACTTTTTAAATTCTCATATAATTAATATTCAACTTGTCAAGAGAATATACAAAATTTTTTGGTATAATTTTTACAAAAAATTAATTTTTACTATTATATAATATTTATAAAGTTATTAGTCGGTTTATAAATATTTTCGTTTCTGACAGTATATAAACATAATATATACATAATAACATAATAAAGTTTGGTTGGTACCAATGCTCTTTATAGTCAACATACAAGTTAATGTAATTTTATGATTATGTTACATTAATATATGTATACATATATTATTTAAGAATAAACTTATAAACTTATTTACGTATTCTCTTAAAGTTTGTTAGTCGCAGGACACCAGAATGTCGTTGTTCCCTTGTGGATATATATACATTTACTTGTCCTCACCCTGTAAATGTATTATGCATTCGAAGATTGCATGATAACATCCGATTATACTGTTTCCCTTAACGCAAAAAAACAAAAAAAAAATATTTAAAAATAATAAAATAACAAGTTAAATTACATTGATGAAAAAAAAAACTTTATATAAAAAAAAAACAACAAAAGAAATAATAAATTAAATTATTTAAAATTTTCAAGATATGGTGGGTGGATTTCATGAATATATATATATCTTTTTTTTATTTGCAAATTTTAAGTTGAATTTGATGGTTTTTATCAGAGATATACGTTTCAACTGTCGGACATTACTAAACGCTTTCTAATTTTTAGTTTTAAATTTCGACAACTTCCTTAGTTTGTTTTTTTTTATATATTTTTTTTGTTAAATAATCTTGATTTTTGTTTCTTCATTAAATTGTTATTACCTCATGTCAATTTATTTTAATATTTTTTAGTATTTTAAAAAGTTAGTTGAATTAATTATTCATTATTAAAAAAAAAAAAAATTTAATTAACTTAATAGTTTGTTTAAATAAATAATAAAAAGTTTTACTTTGTTTTTTTTTTTTAATCATTTATAAATTTATGGTTAATTAATTGCTCAGTAATTTAGTATTTTTTTTTTTTTTTGTTGAAAAAAAAAACAAGAAAAGCTTGTTCTCATTGCGGTGTAAATATTTTCTGAAAATTCATACAAACAGGCTGCATACTGGATAATTACGTAGAAAAAAATAATCGAGTGTTTGCATTTGAGAAACTACTTGGTTAAATTTTACATAAATATAAAAATAAATAAATAAAAAAAAGCTCAAAGACTTGAAATATATAATAAGTTTTTTAAAAAATATATATAAAATTGTAATATAAATTTTTTAAAAATTAAAAAAATTCAAATAAATAAATTAAAACGTCAATTAAAATTATAAAAAATTGAAAAAAATAAAAAAATCTACTTGATAATATAAAAATTCAATAATATCAATATAAAAAAAAAAATTAAAATAAATAAACTTGAATATTTATGTTTTAAAAATTTATTAAACATCAAAAGAATGAAAAAAAAAAAAAAACTATGATAAAATATAAAACTGACATATATTTTAAAATATAATTTATAATATTCATTTTTATTTTTCATTATTTATTCAGTATATATTATAAAATAAATAATCAACGTTTTTTAAAACTCCCACGAGTTTAAAATTAGCTACAATCTCGATAGACCAAGAATTTGCCTGAAGGAAAAGAGAATCAAAAGTCTAAAAAGGGGTTGGTTACAACTTACAGGATATACAGTTGTGAATATAAAGAATATAAACATATCAAAGAGTCCAGTAAAAAAAATTTACATATATATATATTTTTTTTTATCAAATTATAAGTTGAATATGTTGTGTTTTGCATATAGATACATTAAAAATTAAAATATATATCCAAAGAAAAACTGTGTGTGGCTCGCGTTTTTACTTCTCACAATGATATAACAATAAAATTAGAAAAATAAATATAAATACAGATAAAATTGAAAATAAAAAAAATTGATATAAGCAAGTTGAAATACCTCGTGATGCGTTTATGCATTGTATGAAAACCCTTTTAGCATTGTACCGAGGTCTCATATATTTATAATATTTATATATATTTATATGAACCTTGTCTTTACATTAAATATGCTCACGTTTTAATTCACAGTGCATAATAATAAAAAAAAGCTTGAAATAAAAAAATTATGATGATAATGAAAATATTGCAAAAATAAAAATGGAAAAAAAGGCTAAAAATTAAATAAAAGAATAAATTTATATGTAGATAATTTAAGGATACAATGTTCATATGTCTGAGTTAAATTGAGAAAATAGATAAACAGAAAAACAAACAAGATTTGACATATAAATTTATTATTAAAAAATATTGATTAATTTTATAATAAATTTCAAACAATATTATTATGTAAAGTCACAAATAGCTGAATGATCAAGTAACCTGTATTGTACAATTCATGATTGCCTCAGTTCAAATCTTTATATAATGATATAAATCCAACTGTTGATAAAAAAAATATTTAGTGCAAATATTTCATTGTCACATAATGAGTGAGTTTTGATCCTCACTAATTATGTGCCTTTAAATATTTGCTCCAAATATTAATATAATTTATTTTAATAAAAATACAAATTTTTTTATATTGTTATTATTTTTATTTATATAATTTAATTACTTTTTAATTTTTGATGTATATTATTATAATAAATTGTTGCAGAAAAATTGTTGAACAGCGAAGGACGTGAATTGCGACGAGCACTATTTTCTCTCAAGCAGATATTTCAGGTAAAATTTATTTTTTTTTATTTTTATAAATGATTTTTTTATTTATCTTGAACTCATTCATATTTTCTTGTTTTATTTCGAACTTGATGTATTTTTTTATTATTATTTCTTATTTTTACTATGTACATCGCCACTCGAGCAAATACTCAAGTAAATATTTGCCAGTCGACAAACGCCCTATTTCCTTTCTTTATTTCTCATTTTTTTTTATCAACATTTGTTGCTTTTTTATTTTACAATTTTTTAGAGTAAATAAATATCATATTTTTATTTCTATTTTTTTTTTTTTTGTATATAAACAATTAATTATTTATCTATTTTTTTGTACTAAAAATAAAAAAAAAATCAATAAGATACTATAAAATTTTTACGATGTAAAAAATTATTTTTTAAATAATAAAATTAAAAAAGAAAATTAATTATCAGATTAATTTTATTGTAAATAATTTTATATATAAATTTTTTTTCAATAAAAATTTACAATTTTATTATCAACTATTTTTAATAATTGCAAAAAAAATGAAAAAAAAAAAAAATTGAATTTATAATGGAAATTCTTTTAGTACAGATATAATTAATTTTTTACAGATTTAAAATTTCTTTTAAAATATTAAAAAAAAAAAGAAAAATCAATTTTTCGCATCATAAAATTTTTATTATAAAGATGATATTTTCATTTTTTTCTTTCATATTATAATAAAAAATTGAAAAAAAAAAAAAAAATAAATATATAATATAGGTTCATTTAGTGATCGATAAGTTTGGAATTAAGTTTGAACGTTCGCTTCTTCGATATCTGATGAAAATTGTAATAACTCATTCTTGGATTATATAGTATACATAGTATAGACTAGTATAGACACAGTTTGTCGATGTTAACATTTAATCTTTGCCTTAATCCATGATTTAATCGAATTTTCACGGATTCGACACATCTCCTCGCCTCTGGGTATAGGCATAAATGAAATTGAAAGGGTTGATGAGGAAAAATTTCATTGATTTCAGTTAATTGTTAAAAGAAAATTACATAAAATTTTATATTCATTGTAAATTAAATATTAATATACTTTTCATAAAAAAAAATATAATAAATTTTTATTTTAAAAAGGTTGCAAACAAATTCTTTAAAAAAATTTTTTAAAAGTTTAATTTATCATTAAAAATATTACCATTATGTTCAAAAAAAAAAAAAATTAATAATTTTATATATTTATAAAATTTCTTTTATATTTAAAACTTGTAAATAATTTTTTTTCTTTTTTTAATAAAAAAATCAAAGCTTTTTTTTTATTTTAAAATTAACTTGAAAATATTATGATAATTAAATTATTAAAAAAAATTTCCACATAATTTTTCATGATGCACTTTGACTCAAACGAAATAACTTTAACCATATAATTTACGTATTCATTTGGTAAATTTACATTTTTTAATTTACATAAAAAAAAAAAACAATTTAAAATTAAAAAATAGATCTGACGAATTTAATATTTATTTATTTTTATTTTTTTTTTTTATCTAAAAGAATCTAATTTTTCATTTTTACTTCAAAGGCATTATTTTATTTTGTTAATAAATTTTTATTTTTATATAAAATATATCTTTCTTAAGATTGTATTAAAATTTACATTATTCACTTTTTTTTTTTCTATTTTTTTTTTCATTTTTGCAAGATAAAAAATAATAATAAAAATTATTATTATTTTTTAACGTTTATATATTGTGTTTAGCAGTATATAGATAGTAACTTAATAAATAAAAAAAAAAATTTAAATAGAGTCTATCTCATTATTACAGGAGGATAAGGACTTGGTACATGAGTTTGTACAGAATGATGGCTTGGCATGTCTCATCAAGGTCGGCAACGAGGCAGACCAGAATTACCAGAATTATATACTACGAGGTGAGCATATACTACACTTTATTAGTATCTTAAAAAATTCATCAATTTATTTTTTTAAATGTGTTGTAATTTTAATTTTTATTTACTTATTTTTAAACACACAAAAAAACTAATTTTTCTATTTTTTTTTTCTCAACATACTTTAATCATTTTCAATTGAAACTCTCAAGAATATTGTCTTGATAATTATGAATTTTTTCGATTAAAAAATATAATAATAAATAAACAAACAAGTCGTTAAAAAAATATAAAAAATAATTAATAAATAATTGATTAAATTAAATGATATTGTCTTTTTAAAATTATATACTTTACAATGATCATCATGTGTGATTTGAACAATCTCAATTGACTAGAGTAACTTGTTATTCGATGTCATCATCTACCTCAACACTAATGAAGTATCTATCACAGTTGATCAATTAAGTTTTCATTGATCGAATAATAACACTCACAAAGTCATATTTACATACGTATTAACAACAAAAATAATAGAATAATTTATCTCAAAATAATAATAACCAGTTAAATTAACAATAATTTTTATTAATTTTTATTAATTTTAAAATTATTATTATTATGACAATTAATATATATTGCCATTTTAAATTAAAATATATACAGATGACACAATTTCGATTGCTGCATTTGATTTCAATACATTTGCAGACAAACTAATTAGTCTTTACGTAATGACCAATAAAATACTGATTGTATAATAATAAATGCAAGAATATTATACGTATTCATTCATCTATTAAATGACCACATTCACTTCCAGAACAAACCAACGAGTGAATCATTTTATTATTTTATTTTTTTTTTTCTATTAATTTCAATTTTTTCATTATTATTTTTATAATAATAATAATAATTATTTAATTATCATTTTATTTTTTCTTTACAATTTTTCTTTAATATTTCTCTCGATTAATTTTACTATTGATCAAGTATTCTATTGTTTCTATAACTCTTTTATTCTATCGTGAAAAGTGATTAAAAAAATATATATATAACTATTATTCTTGAATCGAATATTACACAAAAAAAATTTCACTCAATTGAATGCATTTTATTATTTTTTATAATATAAAAATTCAATAACTTGTCAGCAAAATAAATAAATAAAAAATAAAAAAAATAAAAAAATCAACTGGCAAATGAATATTTAAAAGTGGCTTTTTTTTCTGTCAATATTTCGTATAGGTATATAGCAGACTTTTAAAAAAAAAATTTTATATATATTTTTACTTTTATTTTAATTCAGCACATTTGCAATATGGAAATAATAAAAAAAAAAAAAAAAAACATTAAAAAACTGTGAAAACATTTGGTTTTTACCCTTCATAAATTTACAGTGGTGACGGGTTCGAAAGGAAAAAGAAAAAAATATAAAAAAACTAGTAAAAGGGGGTTGGTGAATAAAGTAGATGTGCTTTAAACAGATGGAAAAACCAAGAGGTCAAAGAGTGAAAGAAATATATATACAATTTAATATAAAAAAAAATAATAAAAAAAAGATAATAAATAGGTCAAAAGTTGTATATGTTACGTAGTTTAATTAAAGTAACTTTGTCCAGTAGAATTGTGTGCAATTTATAAATGAACCCAAAGAAAGATAAGTAAATAAAACAAAAGGTAATGATAAGAAAAATACAATGAAATGTATATATAACAGTATAAAAAATATTGAAAAAAAAAATATAATAAAAAAGAAGGGGTTAAAATTGGTTGATACTTTATTAACCCCCATCTACAATGGACCCTTTAATCTTTTTTTTTTTTTTTTTTTTTATTATACAGAAATATGTGTGTTGGTTAATATTTTTTTATTTTATTTGAAATGTGAATGTGAGTGTTGATTAAGCAGTGATAATAATTCTTCACACCCACTTGTGAGTTGTACGTTTTTTTTTTTTTTTTTCTTTTTTTGGTTGAGAGATAATAATGGGGTTGCAGCCAAACCAGTCGTGATAATTTAACCAATCACCCCTTTTTCTAGTTACTTCAACAAATTCAAACAAATAAAATTAAAGACAAGAAAAATAATATTGAATACTAAAAAAAAAAATTTGTGACAAAAAAATTTATTTATTTATTTTATAAATTATTCTTTTTAATTGAAATTTTTATAAAAAATATTAATTTGTTATTTTATGTTAACAAATAATTTATTTTTATTTATTAAATATATATTTTAATATTGTAAATAAAATTTAAATAAAAGTAAAATTTATGAAAAAATAATTTAATGAATTTAAAAGAATAATGAAAATAAATATTTATATTAAGAATTTTTAATTTAAAATAAATCTTTGAAATTATTTTACATAAATAGACAATTTTTTTTTTTTTTTTTTTATATATTATTTGTTTAATTAAATTATGTACAATAAAATTTAAAAAAAACAATGAATTTGTTAATCATATATCACAATGAAAGATTTAAAAGTATAAAATTTAGTGAGGGCCCCTGGTGCTGATGCCCTTTTTTTTTTTTACCCATGGGGGCTTTTTGGATTGTTGAAAATGTTAAAATTTACGTTTGTAAATTCTTGTTAGTTGTGGTTGTTTTATACATTGTAATAGAGAACGTGCAAGCTCGTGTTTTCTACCATTTAGCTCTCATCCCTTTTACCAAGACTAACTTTACGAGCCACTAGAAAACGCCTCGCAAACATGAGCTTTTTTTTATTTTTTACACTGAGCTTTATCGTTTACCCATAATTTCTCGTCCACTACGCGGGTCACCAATTTTTTCCCTTTTTTTATTTTCTACTTTAAACAAAAATAATTGTTCATTTTGTAAAATCTGCTACATTAACTGTTAAATAAAATAAAAAGAAAAAATTACAACACATTTAAATGAAATATAAAAATAATATAAATTTTTATAAAATTTTATTGATCAACAGCACTTGGCCAAGTAATGCTATATGTTGATGGTATGAATGGTGTTATGGAACATGGCCAAACAGTACAATGGTTATATGCTCTTATTGCAAGTCGTTTTCGTCTTGTTGTAAAAACAGCATTAAAATTATTACTTGTTTTTGTTGAATATGTCGAGACAAATAGTTTACTATTAGTACGTGCTGTAAGATCAGTTGATACATCACGTGGTATGATACCATGGACAAATGTTATGAAATTACTTAAAGATTATGATGCTGCTGATACTGAATTACTTATTTATGCAACAACACTTATTAATAAATGTATAAATGGTATACCTGATCAGGATACATATTATGATCAAGTTGATTGTTTAGAAGAACAAGGAATTGAAGGTATTATACAAAGATACATGTCTAAACAAGGTACTGATTTAGATTTATTGAGACAATTTCAAATTTATGAAGCTGTTTTACATCATGAAGATGGTAATGATTATGGATCACCCATTAGACAATTAGATGACAATATTAGGTAATTTATTTTATTTTATTTAATAATTTTTAATTTTTAATTTTATTTAATTAAATTATATCAATTTTAATTACAGAAAAACATTGAGAAATCGTAAATCATTAGTTGATTCACAAGAACGTAGAAAATCTCGTAGACATTCAACTGGTACATCACCATTATCAATGTCTATGAATTCACGTTTAAGTCCACGTTTAAATCATTCAATTGGACTTAATTCATTAAATGGTACATTAAATTCAAGCCTACCAGATGATGATGATGAATCAAGTAGTTCACAAAGCTCACAAGGTCTTGGTGATGTTCAGCTTAATGGAAGTTACAAGGAAAACAAAGGTGGATATCCGAGTGAGTTTAACTTTCTTGATTTTTTTATTTTTATTTTCTTTTTCTTATCTTTCTTGATACTTTTTTTTTTTTTTTTAATTTCTTTCTTAACAATTTCTAGTAAAGTTAACTTTAAATTTTGAGTAATGTAAATTTATAATTAGCATACTGAATGAATATGATCTTGTTGTTAATTTATTATTATTTCAATTGAATATAATAAAAAATTAAAAAACCTGTAAAAGTCAAGTATTATTAAAGTAAAATTATTAATTTATTAAAGCTGATGTTGGTGTTACACCAGCA
This sequence comes from Lysiphlebus fabarum, assembly GCA_011426435.1. NCBI lineage: Eukaryota > Metazoa > Arthropoda > Insecta > Hymenoptera > Braconidae > Lysiphlebus > Lysiphlebus fabarum. Next base: position 831,653 of record WSYQ01001031.1, read on the forward strand.
TTGAGACGTAGACGTGAACGTGCTGAACGTCAAAGAAGTTTTATACGTGAACAACAAGAAGCCACAGCAAACATGAGAGCATCAATTGGTAATACTGATGATCCAGAAGGTAATTTAATTTAATTATTTATCAAAGCAACTATTTTTTTTTTTTATTTTTTAAAACTTTATTTCTTTTACTTTATACTTTTATGTTTTTTTTAATTAATTAAATTTATTTTTTTTACTTTATATTTTATATATTATAATTTATTTTTAGGAATTGTTACAAATGGTTTGCGTTATACAAATGGTACAAGTTACAATGATTCATCAAATAATATAATTTGTCGTGTAAATAGTATAAAAGATATAACTCCATTAATGAATGTTGCTAATAAACTTGATTCTGAAGATAAAAAACCATGGTATGGAAAAAGTCCAGATGAAGGAGTTGAATGTGATGAAGGTAATCATACAGATGAAGATGAAGATCGAAGAGTACTTGTACAAATGAAACGTGAAGGTACTGTTAAGGATTTAACACAAAAATTAGTTGCACAAAATCTTATACCAACTAGTCCAGTTGAAGAAAAAGTATCAAGGTAAATTATTATTTTCTCGTATTTATTTATTCATTTATCTATTTTAAATTTTAATTTAAAAAATAAAAACTTTAGGATAGGAGATATGAGTGGGCTAATATCAAAAGCTAAAGAGGGTCTTGCTAAATCAAAATCAAAAGCTGATATATTAAAATCACCAACTGGTGAAAATATTCCAAAAATAACAGAAATAAAAAAATCAGAAAATGAATTACATTGGGAAGAATTAATAAATAAATTAAAACGTCCATTATCATTATGTGATTTAGATTTTACTGATTTAAATTCAGATGATGAAATTGATGTACTTGGTCCAGTTAATATTACAAATGGTATACCACCACCACCACCACCAATGGTAACACAAACAAATGGTACACGTGTACCACCACCACCACCACCAGTTGGAAAATTTCCACCACCATTTACAAATGGTACAACACAAGTACCATTTGGTGTTAATCTTAAATCAACAAGAACATCAACAATTAATGATACAAATGGTTGTATTAAAACAACACCACCATCATCACCACAATTAATACCAAAAAAAAGTAAAAAAACAGTTAAATTATTTTGGAAAGAAGTCAGAGATGATCCAATAATATTAACACGTTTAGATAAAAATAAAATGATATGGGATGAATTGCAACCAGTACCAGTTGATACACAAAAACTTGAACATCTTTTTGAATCAAGAGCCAAGGATCTCATCACAAAGGTAATTTCATATTTTTTATTTTTATTCATTTTCTTTATCCTATCTTATCGTTCTTTTCTTAACATTATTTTTTTGTTTTTTTTTTCATTTTTTCATTTACTTTCAACGTTAATCTAATTTTTCATTTATTTTTTATTTTTTTTTTATCAATTTATCAATCTATTAAGTAGAAAATAAAAAATAAATGCTGTTTTTATAACACATTAATTTAAAGCAATTGGTCATTTAAAAAAATTGATAAATTAAATAATATTTAAAAAGAAAAAAAAATACATTTGTTTAAATTTACAATCTCGTTTGGAAAAATTATTCAAGAATTATTACGACTCTAATGGGTCAGTGAGATTTAAGTTTTTAGCTTACAACTTAAACAGGATAATCTTTATAAAAGTATATTTTTTATTAGTCACAGTTATTTACCCTTCTTGTCATCAGCAATAAAATTGTCATGGTTTACAAAATATTCTTTGAGATATCTTGTTAACCACTTTCTTACTAAAACTTATTCAATACAACAAGTTAACCCTTGTTGACAAAGTACTGCAAATTATTTTTGATTCAATTAATTTTATTTATATAAACTAATTATTTATTTGTTTTATTAAAATTAAATTTATCAGAGTTAAAGAAAACATAGTTGAATAAAAAAAAAAAAAACAAATAGATTTGTTTGTATTTTTTTGTTAGTAATTTATTTATTTAATTTAAAAAAATAATTTCTATCAACTCTATTAATGTTTTTTTAATTTATTTTTATTTTACATTTTCTATTATACAATTTTATAATTTTATTTGTTTTTATTTTTTAATTTATTTAAGTGACTTTTTATAGAAAAAAAATAATTAACAAGTAGTATAACCGTAGTTTAAGTCAGACATACGTTTAAATTTTATTTTTATTTTTTAAATTCTCTTTAATTTTTTGCCTGTAAATCATTTGAAATTAATATAATTAATTGAATCAAATTAATTTAATTTATTTTTCATTTATTTTATAAAAATTTTTAATTCATCAAAATTATTAACAAAAAAAAAAAGTATAAAATGATTGATGAAAAATATATATTAATTTTTAATTTTTTTCTTAATCATTTTTTTACTTTTAAATTTCATTTTTTTTTTTTTTTTTTAATTAACTTTATTAAAATTTTTCAATACTTGTTCTTTTTTATTTTAAATTTTCTATTATACATTTTTATTTGATTTAAAAAAAAAACTCTTCAGGCGGATATTATAGAAAAAAATTTAAAAAAAAAAATAAATTAATAAGTAGTATAAGCGTAGCTTACGTCAGACATACCATTTGAATTTTTATTTATTTATTTTTTTCTATATAATTATTTTTTTTTATTGAAAAGGGTTTCATTGAAGGATTTGAATAAAAAGCTGTATATATTGATTCATGTCAATAATAACATACCTATCAAATTATTATTATTCAATTTAAAAAATAAAAAAATATATGTTTATTTTATTGTTCGGCAACTTTGAGTGATTTGAAAATATTCGCATCAATTGTTTTACTAACGAATGCTGTTAATTAGTTTAACGTTAATTTGAATAATTATGATTGGCTCGATACGAATGCAACCTTGCAATTATATTTTTATTTTTAATCTTATTTTAATTAATTTTTATTTATCAAATTTTATTCATTAATTTTTTTTCTACACCCTTTTTTTTTTACACATAAAAAAATTTGTTTTTATATATAATATTTTTTATTTTTAACAAATGAATATGGTAATTTAGAAAATTAGCTTGAACTTTTGAGTAATCAAATAAATTTTATTTCATCTACATCTTTTACAATTTTTTTTTTTTATTTTATAAATATATTAATTATTCATTAAATAATATATTTTAAACTTTAAATTTTATTAAAAAACAACACACATAAAAAAAAAATTTTATTGTTATTCTAAATTTTTTTATTCTTCAAATATAAATATATTTATTTATATTTTTTTATTTTCTTCTTTGTGTTCTGGCTTTTATCTCTGGCTCGATTGTTGGTACATAGTTGTGCACTAATTACTTTATATTGTGTAATTGTTTAGTTGGTCTTTGTATTTACCCAATGTTTTTAACAAAAATAAAATTGTTGTTGTCCCCAGCAATCCTATTACCCATATCAAAAAAATAAATAAATAAAAATGGCTTTCTTCAATTTTTTTTTTTATTTATTTATATATGTATTTTTTTTTTTTTTTTTCTCAATTTATCACAACATATTATTCCATTTTCACGTGTCTCTCTTTTTTTTTTTTTTTTGCAAGTCAAGAAAAATCACGTATTCCATCATTCATTATTAAATAGAAAAAAAAACAAAATTGAATTTAAAAAAGTGAAGAAATAAAAAAAAAATATGAATCTTGTTTAAAAATGAAATATATAGGTTGAGTGGCAAAAGGGGTTGGTTGGTTGGTTGGTTGGTTGGTTGGTTAGTTGGTTGAGTGGTAAAAGGTATAAAAATATAGAAAATTTTCTCGTCGCGTTCATTTCAGGGAGCTTAATAACACGGACAATTTGCCAGAAATGAACGACCACTACGATTAATCTTTCTTTATCTCAATGCATTGGTGTAACAGTATTAGTATTGGTATTAGTTTGTTGTAGTAGTAGTTGTGATAGTAAAAGTGATAGTAATAGAAGAAGCAAAGTGTAATAGCAACTAGGGGTTGTTCGTGAGTTAAGTGAACGACAAAGAAAGATAAATATATTATATGAGATAAAAAAAGATAAAATATATTTATATAAATTGAGAAAGGTAGTATCATATTGAGAATAAGGGTACTTGTCTGGGCCAAGTCCGCTTTTGCCACTTTCGAAAATGACGATAGGACAGTTGGTAGTTTTAAGTGAGTAAAGTAGAATAGGAAATTCTGGGAATGAAAATTGCTTGCTCGTATAGAATATATGAACAAGAAATTTTGTTAACTCTTTCAATGTAATTTTTTACAATAAATTTATCCTCATATTTATCAAGTTGAAAAAAAAAATAAAAAAATTTCTATCGATAACAATAATATAAAATTTATTAATATATTTTTATATAAATTTTTTTTTAATTTAATAATTTTGATATTGATATTTATTAATTATTGAATTGAATTAAAAATAATTAATGTTGTTAATAAAAAAAATTATAATTTTATATGGTTTGATATAAATATAATTTATTAATTTTTGTTTATTGATTTTTGATATTTAAGTATGATAATCCAATGGGTATAATGAAAATCCTATTAATCCTTTGGGTAATCCGTTGATATGATTCTATCGATTTTGTAATTATTAACTTTATAAAAGTTGAAAGTTTTTTTTATTATTTAAATATTAAATTTATTATGGTTTATGGTATATCTATAATTTAATTAAAATAATATTATCACTAATTATTAATTTATAAAAAAACAAAAAAAAAAAAAACAATTTATATTATTTACTAATATTTTACTTGTATTCTTTACAATAATGTTGGTGCTCTATCAAAAATCAAAAATGGCATATTGGTTTTCTACAGGAGGTGAGTTTAAATTTCTAAAACTTTTTTATCTATTAATTTTATTATTAAATTTTATATTTAACTAACAATTATTTCTTGCTTAAATTCTAATAATTAATTTACATAAATAAAAAATTTATATCATCGATGAATTTATAAATAATTTATGAATTTTTTAATTTAATTACAGTCAAATAATATGTTATAAATTATTTTTTAAATGCAAAATTAATATGTTGATAATGATGTGATGTGATATATATTTATAATAAATTGCTAACGAGAATTGATTAAATTAATTTATACATTTTCCAATTCAACGATTATAATAAATATTCATTAAAAAAAATATTTAAAAAATTAATTTTAGTATTTTTAATTCAACAGAAACAACAAGAGATGAATAAAAATAAAGAAATAATTGTATTGGATCATAAAAGATCAAATGCCATTAATATTGGTATGACAAAATTACCACCACCAAGATCAATTAAAACAGCAATTTTAAAAATGGATGCAACAATTATGAATCGTGAAGGTATTGAGGTAAGTTTTAAATAATTAAAAAAAATATATATTAATTATATTTTATTTATTGTTATTTTATGTAAATTTATTTATATTTTTTTATTATTTAAGAAACTTTTAACAATGCTACCAACTGAAGAAGAAAGATCACGAATTCAAGAAGCTCAAGCAGCAAGTCCAGATTTACCACTTGGTTCAGCTGAACAATTTCTTCTTACACTTGCATCAATATCTGAATTACCAGCAAGGTTAAAGCTTTGGGCATTTAAACTTGATTTTGAAAACTCTGAAAAAGTGCGTATAATTATAAAATATTATTAAAAACTTTTAGTTAAATTAATTTTAAAAAAGTTTTAAACAAATTTACTTTATCAAAATTTTATTGTTAAAAAAAATTATTTTAAAAATCTTTAAATATTTGAATAAAAAGTGATTTTCATATATTTTTATTTTAACAAACTTTAGTATAAAATTTTTTTTTCTTTTTGTAGGAAATTGCAGACCCTTTGATGGACCTGAAGCAAGGAATGGAAACTTTAAAAATGAATAAAACGTTTCGTGGTATTCTCAGCACGCTTTTATCAATCGGTATATTTCTCAACGGAAATGAGGTGAGATCCATTGAACGCAACTCAAATGATATCCGTTTTTATTATCTTCATATATAAATATAAAAATTCATATCTATTATTTTTATATACATACATATAAAAAAAAAAAAAAATATATATATAAAATACAATTTATTTATTTCAAATAGGTTAAAGGTTTTCAACTTGAATATTTAGCAAAAGTACCTGAAGTCAAGGACACTGTTCATAAGCACTCTTTGTTACATCATTTATGTCACATGGTGATGGAAAAGTTTTCAGAATCAACCGACCTTTATTCAGAAGTGAGTGCTTTATAAAATGTCAATGCAATTTTCTTGTTGTTGGTCAGATAAAAAAGTTTTTTATGTGAATTTTTTTATCTTTTTTTTTTTTTTAAATACACCTGATACTTTTTAACTTTTTTAAAAATATATTTTTATATAAATAAAATTACTTTTTCTTTTTTTTTATTATTTAAAAGATAGGAGCTGTGACAAGAGCATCAAAAATTGACTTTGATGAGCTTGCATTGAATATTAGCAAACTTGAAAGTGAATGCAAGGCATCCTGGGATCATCTAAAACTCATTGCGAAACATGATGGTTCAACAATGATGAAAGTCAAGTGAGTATTTAACTATATATATATATATATTTCTTTATCATCTTTTTATCTTTATACTTTTATATGAAACTTTTGAAAAATAAGTATTTGATAAGAACAACCTTTTCTTTTATATATATATATTTTTTTTTTGTTTTTATTTTTGGTCTGAGAGATGAAACTGCTGCAAATTGCCAGGCTTCGATAAATTTGAGTGGTTGTTTTTTTTTTTTTATCTTAAAAAGTTGGCAAACATCCAAGTGACTCGCCATTAATTACTACAAACTCTTTTCTATCTTATTTTTTCTTTACCCACCACACTGATATTAGACTTGAATTTTTTTTTTTTTTTTTTTTTTTTTTTAAAAAGATTATTCTTTTTATTATATTTTTTTTGTTGTTTTTTAATTATTTTATTTTTTTTTCAAAATTATTATGTTTAATATTGATTTTTCATTTGTCAATAGAATGTCAGATTTTTTGGCTGATTGTGCTGAAAGAATAATTGTACTTGGTATTGTTCATCGACGTATTATAAATAGATTTCATAAATTTATACTTTGGTTGGGTATACCATTACATCGTGTACAGGATACAAAACCAAATGAATTTTGTAGAGTTGTATCTGAATTTGCATTGGAATATAGAACAACAAGAGAACGTGTTTTACAACAATTAGAAAAAAAAGCAAATCATCGTGAAAGAAATAAAACAAGAGGAAAAATGATAACAGAGGTAAAAATTTTGATTAAATTTCTTTTTACTATTTTCATATTAAATCCATATAAATATATATTTTTATATATTTTTTATTTTTCTACTTTAATTTATCTTGGTCTCTTGAGACTTTGTAAATTATATCTGTTTTTTTTTTTTATTTCTATTCTGTTTTTTTTTTTTTTGATCATCTTGATAGTCTACTGTCTTTTCAAAGGTGGGTAAATTTCGAACAAAAGAGGATCGAGCTGATGCTGAACTCAGACAACTACTTGGCAGTGATATTTCTGATGTTGAAAGTAAACATGGTACTTTAACATGGCGTCGTCAACGTAAAGATGGTAAGTAATAATATTATTTTATATATCGAATCATGTGAAGTTAAATAAACACTTAATATCCAAGAAAAAAAATTCCAAGATAAATATGAAAATTATAACATAAATTTTCATCAATTCAATTTTAATTTTCATTTATTAAAAATGATTTTTGTTTGTTTATTTAGCTTCACATTATGTTTAATTAATTTGAAAAATAAATAAATAAATAATCAAATAAAAACTTGAATAATATATTTTATTTATTTATTAATATTGTTATTATATTTTATGTTTATTACTTTTATATCATTGTCAATTATTTTTATCCCATCAAATACTAAAATTATATTGCATATAAATATTATTATTATTATTATTATAAAACATATAGGTATACTTATATTTAGGTGTGAAATAATAAATAGAGGGTTAGAAATACTTTAAGGATTTATTTCACATGTAGCTCGTTAACTAAAATGTATCACATTGTTGGAATATGGTTTTATCCCTGTTACTGCAAATTGTTCTTGTGACAATAGTCTATTATTATTATGTCAAAAAATAAAAGTTATTATTTTTATTTTTATTTTTTACCTTTTAAAAAGTTATGTAAAAAAAAAAAAAAATATATTTATACAATAAATTTAAACAATTTATTAATATTATTAAAATTAATTTAAATTAAACATATATTTTTATTTGTAAATTCAAGTAGAATTGAAAAAAAAATAACTAAAAATAAATAAGACATATCGGATTGTAAAAAAACAGACTTGTTTCCGGCCGTTGGGTAGATTTTTTTATCACTGGATTGAGAAAACCTTGTGGTTGTATAAACTGGAAAACCCCACAATGTCTCAGTCAGTATTTTTTGTTGTGTCTTTTATTTTTATTTTTTATTTTTTTTCCACCTCAATGATACCCCCTCGTAAACTTTTTCTCATGTTACATTTGTGAGAGGGATAAGCAAAAATAAAAAAGAAAACATGAAATTGTTGGCAAATGGAGAAAAAAAACAAAAAAATTGTTTCAACTACTATTGCAGTTGGAAAAAAAAAAAATACCTATACATATAATATATCAACTGCAATATTTTCAATACTTCCTAAAACAACTGCCATGGTAAACCGTTATCTAAATAAAATAAAAAATTTTAATCTTTTCAAACATTACTCACCATCCATTACCATTTATTTTATACAATTTAAATTATTTTTATTTATTTTTTCATTCAGCACTTTGTGCAATGACTTTTCAGTTAGTTTATCGAACTTGAAACTTTATCAATTACAGTTAAATATATATTTTATTATTTTAAACAAAAAAAAAAAAATTTATTTATATTTTAATAAAGTTAATAGTGGTATTTATTTATTTAATTTCATTTAGGACGTACTTCTCTTGGTCCAATCCCGAGGGATGATACAGTTAATGGCAACGTCACAGATGGTGATGATGAGTTACTTGAATCCCTTGTGAAAACAGCAACAAAATCACCAGCAACAAGAACAACACCAAGAGAAAGAAAACGAACGAGACACGCCGATCGTAAGTCTTGTAAGTGCACCCTGCACGCATACCCATCGCACTTTATTTATATTTAATTTTACAATTAATTTTATTGTTAAAAAAAAAATGAAAAAATGAAAAAATTTAATTAATTAATTATGTTTTTTGTTAATTTAAAGTGCGATGGGTGCACAAATTATTATTATATATATTTTTTTTTTTTTTTTTAAAAAATATATATTTGTGCATTTTTATTTGCACAATTTGTTTTTTTTTTATTTTTAAATATATTTTTTTACACCCTATATTTTAAAAGCTCTTTTAGTTTCTCTAAATCTTTAGATATTTTTCAATTTAAGCTTTGATTTATATCGAAAAATAAAATACAACTTTATCGAGCAATTTAAATAATATATATTGAAATATATTTATTTTTTTTATTTTTTTTTATATTGATGTAAAAAATTTTCTCAATATATATATATTTTTTATTTATTTATTTTATAAATTGATTTTACTTTAAAGGTATTTTTAAGCTCTATAAATGCAATCTATGAATGTTCATAAAATAAAAATATATAAATTCATAAAATATTTTATAAACTAAAATATAAAATAAATAAATAATATAAATTTATTTATTTATTATGATTTATTGTTGATTTTCATGCAACAAAATAGGGTATATATAATGTGTCTGAGTATTATGAGGGTTGGTTTTTGCACTTTGTGTTAAAATAAATGAAACAAGTTGAAAGAAAAAAAAATAAAATTAGATGACATTAAATACCCTGACTATCATGATAATAGTCAATTATAAATACTCCAACAAAGTAACTAATTGAAAATTATATTTTAACAACTCTTTTAAATAAAAATATGCAAATTTTATTTAATTTTTATTATACAATTTTAATAATTAAATATATTCAATTATAAATACATAATATCAATTCAAGATTATATTTAAAATTTATATTCAAACAGCATCTAGTTGTTACATCTAAATTTATCATTTTTTTTTTTTTTTTAAATCAATGTGCTTACTATTTCATTTGTATTTTTATTTATTTATTTTATTTGATTCTCGTATCTTTTGTATACATTTGGAATTATTCATCCCTTTGTTTTTACTATTTTTACTATTTTTTGTTTTTTTATTTTTTTTTCTTTTAACAACCAACTCTCATTCACTTGCACATTGTAAAATCCGATCAGAGAGAATTACATTTACAAATTCAACTAGTCTTTTTAAATCTACATGTTGACATGTATTTTTTTTTTTTAATATAAATTAATTTATACACATCAGATTTAAAGTAAACAAAGTATATAAAAAAAATATATATATAATTGTTTATTTTAAAGATGATTTGTTTGATGGGTAGATTTAAGATATTAATCTGATAGAAAAAAAATTACTAACGTGTTTTATTTTCTTTTTCTTTTTTTTTTTTTTGGTGTCTATGGTTTCATTATTGGTTATTATATATATATATTTTTTTTTTCTTTCAATTTATTATGCTGGAACAGTGAAACGATCACGTACTCGTGAGAACAACACAACTTCAGAAGGGTATAGACCCTGAAAATACGCACACACAAAATTAAAAAAATATACGTTCAATTTTATTGCTGGATTGATAAAGTGAAAATAAAAAAAAATAAAAAAAAAGAAAAAAGTAAAAAAATATGAAAAACATTAAAAAGGTTCGGTTGAAAATTTCTATTTTTTTTTTTTTTTACTAAGACGTGTTTTAATTTATTGTTTTTTTATTAATTTAATTTATTTGTCGTTTTAATTTTATTTTTAACTTGTTATTAAAATTTATCTATTATTAATTTTTCTCTATTAATTATTTCACATTTTTATTTATTAATTTGGCTTGACTCGAGATGTAAATTCAAAATTTATTTATAATTGAATAATAAAATTTTTGCATGTTAGTGTAATTATTTTAAGATTAAATTAATATTATATTTGATAAATCAATAAGTGTCATTTTACAATTGTACATCTATTTTAAAATTTTATCAGTTTAAATTGAATTAATTATTTCAATTTCAAAATTATCAATAATATGTCAAATTATTTATATCAAATATTTGACGTAACATTTTACTACTGTTAATAATAAATTTACAAGTGAAAAAAGAAATTTAAAAAACTATTGATTTTTAATTTTAAATAATTAATATATTTATGTTTAAAAAAATAATCATGGCTTTGTTAAAAATATAAATTGACGAAATGTCAATTTTTTCATGTCATGAATTTTTGATAGTTGAAAAAATTAATTAAAATTATTTATTTATTTTTTTTTATATTCTTCTATTCAATCAGTGTCAATTGTTTTTGACTTTTATTACTTGTAATTATTTAACAGTATATATATATGTACAACATACATTCACTATTTTGTGGATTTTAAATTGTCAAATCAGCATCGGATATTTAATGCTTTACACTACTGATGAACAATTTAAAAAATATAAAATCAACATTTGCAATATCCTTGAATTTTCACACGTTAAAATTATAAAATACTGTTTAATCGTTAACAAATAACAATGATTTTAATACACAAATAAAAATTTGTATTTTATGTCAAACTGATTTTCAGATATTTTTATTGATATAATATGTAAATTTTTGTTGGTTTGATCACTGTTATTTGAAAATATTCATAGTTTTTATAATCATTCAGTATAAAATAATACAAATGGAAATAATATTGTGATATTTTGGTTAATCGATTGAATAAATCGTGATAAATAAATAATAACAAATATAAAAAATTAATTATTCATAAAAATTTATATAAAGTTAATTTGATTTATTTATAATTTTTAAAATTTTAATAATTAAAAATAAATAAATTTTATTAAATTTAAATTTACATAGTATGTCACTGGATATATAAGGTAATTTGTCAGAATTTAGTCGTCGCGTTCCGGCACATTGATTTTCGTCTACCACCGATAAACTCGTGAACGACGTGCCATTACGATACTCGGTTGAATTCAAAGGACAGTTGGGCAATCCCCTCTTTAACAATAGACATATAGATCCTGCTTGACTTTTTATTTCATCAAAAAAAAAAAAAATATAAAAATAAAAATAAAAATAAAAATAAAGCTTGAATTTAGTAGAAAATAGGTGGTAGTGTGGTTGAAGCTTGTACATGCGAACGATAAAATTTCTAGCACGACATGTAGCTGAGCGAGAAGATAATCGTAGAAAAAAAAAATAAAATAAACTCGATAAGCGAATAAATGGAAATATAAGAAAAAAACTGCTTCACACTATTTTTCAATTTTTTTTTTTTTATATTTTCTATCTTTTTATAATAATCAAAATATCAAAAAAAAAAAAAAAAAAATTATAAATATTTATTTTTATTCCATAATTTATTGATTTAATTTTATATTTATTAATTTATTTCAAGTATTTGTATATTATTTTTATCAACTATGTATAACTATCGGGTTAAAAAAAATATTCAAAAAAAAAAAGAAGAATATTGATAGTAATAATAAGATGGAATTTACATAAAATATAATAAAGTTTATCGCGTGCCAGACAATGACAACTAGAATGAGATAAAAAATAAAATACAAAGAGTTGAAGGAATAGTTATAAAAGGTGGTATGATAAAAGTTTGGGTTGAGTATAAAATTCTTGGGTATACCATAGTATTCACCCCAGTTTACTCTTGCATAAAGCAGTTACAAAGTTGTTAAGCTACCCTGTGAAAACTTGGCATAGTATGATAGTAACGCGTGGATGCATTAAGAAATTGACAGTCGATGTAAATTACTATAAGTATAAATGAGAGACACGCGATTACTATTATTTTAAATTATATTATTATTTATTATTCATCCATCTATTCATTTTACAAAATTTATTGCCAACTGATTAGTCAACTTTTATATGTAAATATACTATTTTTTTTTCATCGTATTGTCTTTTAAAATTTACATCTATTTGGACAACTAAATATACGTGTATATATGTTTTCATTTATTAACTAACATTAGAAAATGGTCGATAACTTGATAACTTTGTAGGCAAGAGAAGTTTACTTAACCAAATTTACTAGTCTTGTTATTGAATTTAAAACGTTGATTCTATAAAAGAGAGACTTTCAAATTAATATCAAAACTTTCAAGTTAAAAATTAACTTTTTGTTTTTTTTAATAGAAATATGTTATTTTACGTTGGTATTTATATTTTTAAAAAATACTTTGGAATATATATTTTATTTAATTTTTTTTTTTAAGTAGTATAAACTTATTTTAGTCAGACAAATTGAATAAACAGTTTTACTATGATATTCAAACAATAGAAATGAAAAATAATTTCTATATTTTTATTTATTTAGTTAATTTAAATATTTTTAATTATTAATTCAATTAATTTAACCAATTTTAATTATTAAAATTTGATAGTAATAGCAAAATTCAACGAATAAATAAATAACAAAGAAAATTTATCTCAAAAAAAATAAAAAAATAAAAATACATTATTTAATTTTCAACTAAATAATAGTAATTAAATTATTTTCATCTAATTATTACTGTTAAAATTTCAAGACAAGTGATACTTGTAATTTATTATTTAATTAATATATATATAAAATTTTGAAATTTATGTCATTTTTTTTTTTAATATAAAAAGTATATAGAGCCAAGAGACACAAACACTTTGACAAATATATTTTTAGTATTTACTTCTTTGTTTATAACGATGTCAGAATATTATAAAGAGTATAAATATGTGTACATTTAAATTTTGATGTACATGAATGTTGAAATAGTTTAATTATTCAGTTGAATGCATTTGTATATTACGTGAATTGAAACTTTTAGTGTGACTGCAAAACTTTCTGCATGCCATCATCATGATTCTCTATTTAATCCATATATTTTTTTTATTTAAAAAATTTAAAAAATAATAATTAATCAGCATGATATTATTTTTATTATTTGTCAATTATTTATTGATGTATTTATTGTATTTTTATTATTTATAATTTCAGTGCGTAGAACATTGAAAAATGGATTATCAGAAGAAGAAAAGAAGCACATTGCTGCGTACATTAAAGGCTACTGATTAAAAATTTATAACGTTAACTGTGATATAAATTGTTGTGTACGCCATTGATGCCTCAGGTTTTCGATTGTAACATGATACTCAAAGAGGATAAGGGTACTATTTGTTTATAACAAAAAAATAAATAAAAAATAATTATTATAATTAATGAAAAAGGCATTAAGAGTGCTTCGATTATTAAAACGATATCAAAAATTGGATTAATATTTTTTTAAATAGCTTTGGGGAATTTATATTTTGTTTTTATTTTTATTTTGTGACTAAAGGAAACTTGTATGATTGATCGATTCGTTTTATCAAATTTTTATATTTATTAATATTATTTTATTTTTAGTTTAATAGCTTATACTCGAGTTGAAAATGCATTTATGCAATTCAGTGATAAACTTGCATCGTTATAATTTAAAATAAAAAAAATTGTATTTTAAATTTTTTTTTTATTTCACAAGTTTCTGATTATTTATTAACAAAAAAATTTAACGACAAGAGTTCAACAAAAATGTCATGTATTTATTTATTTTTTTTTTAAATACTTGAAAATGTTATTTTTCAATTTTATTTTTCAGTTATTATTGCCAAAAACTATGTGAACAAAAAAATAAATAAATAAGTAAAATAAAATTAGTAAATTCCCATCTGTTATGATAAAAACTTTTTAATCGTTTTTATATATTTTATTATTTAAAAAGTATTTTTTATTAAAATTTATTTTATTTTTTTTTTTTTGTGACAACATGAATCGATCGATCAATTTTTCCTTTAATTTAATCCCCTGGTTTAATAGTAACTGTGATAAGAAATAAATAAGTTAGAAAAAAATAAATAAAAATTATAAAATTTATAATTAAAATTGAAATTAAATTTCAAAATAAATATAAATAAATAAAATCATCGAAAGACTCATAGTCAACTTGCCTTATTGTATACGAAATATATATATATATATATATATTTTTTTTTTTCTAGAAAAATTGATTAAAAAAATAAAAATAAAATATCTTAATTATTTTACTATTAAAAATTAAATACAGAATTGTTAAATTGCATGTTAATTTTCTGTGACTGATGTGTTTTCTGATGTAAACAATAAAGTAATAAATTAATGATTTTAAAATATAGAAAAAAAAAATTGTAATAAATTATTATAACTAATAATAAATTGTTGTTAAATTAATTTAATAAACATAATCCCATTTTTTTTATTATAAAAAAAAAAAACACTTTATTCGTAATTAAATTTTTCAGCATAACCTCTTTTGAATACCTCTTTTCCTGTTATATTATCCTATTATAATTCAGAATATTTCATTTCTGGTAAAAGTAAAAAAAATTAAATAATAACAGGATGATAGAACAGAAAACGAGGTATTAAGATCGGAAATTACTTTTTTTCTGTCTTCATATTTTTCGAGATGTCAATAGTAATACAACTTAAAATTTTTCAAAAAAAAATAAAAATACCTCTTTATTCATTCTATGTTCCTGATAAAAATTAAAGATTTTTGTCAAAAATAAAAAAAACTCACTCACTTAATATATGTTTCTGATACAATTTAAATTTTTAATTTATGAAAAAAAATTTTGAATTTGTATTAGGTGAACATAATGGCTGGAGAGGTATTCGAATTTATTCTAAAGTTTATTGGGCAAACATAATAACCGAAGAGGTATTTAAATTTTTTTTTTTTTTTTTGAAAAAAACTAAAATTTTATTAGGCAAATATAATGAGTGAGGAGGTATTTGAATTATTTTTTTTTCTGAAAAAAATTTTGAAATTTTATTAGGCAAACATCATGACTGAAGAGGTATTTGAATTTTTTTCGAAACGAAAAAATTTTATTGAAAT
Source organism: Lysiphlebus fabarum (assembly GCA_011426435.1). Classification (NCBI taxonomy): domain Eukaryota; kingdom Metazoa; phylum Arthropoda; class Insecta; order Hymenoptera; family Braconidae; genus Lysiphlebus; species Lysiphlebus fabarum. The sequence goes on from WSYQ01001031.1 coordinate 847,702, forward strand.
TTCCCTTGAAAAAATATCAAGTTTTACCAGGGTTGTAGAATTTGAAAAGAGGTTTTCAGTGCATTTTTAACTTTTTTCTATCATAAATATTTTCTAACTTATAGCTATAGAAAATTATCAAATAGTTTTTCAATAATAACAATAAAAATCATTGCTTGTTTAATGTTATTCAGGTTAAATAAAACAACATTGATTATTTATTTATATTTTTTTTAACAAATTGTGTACATGACACATGATTTTATTATTAACCTTCATCCAACTTTAACAACATACAATATTTTTAAAATGTAATAAAACATATTCAGTTTATTTTAATAATGATAGTGACATTCAATTCGTCCATATCAAGCTTTCACTCAATCTTCGAAACAATCTCACAATAATTATATTTACTTTACATGTTTATTTTATTTTATTTTCTTTTTTGTTAATTTCATCAATCATTCATTATTTTTATTGTTAAAATTAAAATTGTCCAGAGACAAAATAAAAATGTGTTGAGGAAAAAATATTAATCATTTTTTTTTTAAATAAAAATTTTTACAGATGCAAATTATTTTTTTTTTTATAGCCTGGGTGATATACATTGAAAGCAACAAATTAATATCAAAATTTTACCTATATATATATATTTTTTTTTTTTTTTTAAATATATTATCGACAATTATTTATTTTTTTTTTTTTATAAAAAATTCACTTTTGCATTCAAGACAGCTTACACTCGAGTTAGCTAATATATATATTTGTTTTTCATTTTTTTATTTTAATATTTATATATTTATTTATATTTATTTATTTATAATTAAGAAAAAAAAAATGATTTAAACTTTGTGCCCACATTGTGACAAAATTAAAAAATAATTAAAATTGATTGAAATATGTTGAGAACATTGGAGCACCTTTTTTTTTTTTCACACTTTCTGTTTTAAAAAATTTATCTTTTTTATTTATTAAGATAATAATTTATATTTATTTTGATGATTTTTATTATTATTTTTTACATTTAATAATGGTCACTATAATCATTGCCAGATGTTGTTTCAAGTTAATGAAAATATTTGACAATCTAAAGACAAAAGTTTTGGTTGAAACTTGTCTTGTTGTTGTTGTTGTTTAATTTTGTCTTTGTATTTATTTTGTAAATTGTTGTATTTGACATATTATTCACACTTAGTGTTGTCCAGTTATAAAGTAACTTTAGATGTTTGTGTATTTCTACTATTATTTTTTATTTTTTAAATTTTTAATTATTTTTAAAAGTTATCACATTTATGATAACAACAGAGTGTCCAATGTTTTATTTATTTATTTTTTTTTCATTAATTAATTTATTTCATTTTTATTTTTAATTTGAATGACAACACTTTATTTATTTATATTTAATCAATGACAATTTTATTATTAACTCACAATTCTTCATGTTTTGGACCACTAAATTCATCAAATGAAATAAAACCATTCTTATCACCATCTTCATGTTGGAATATTTCTTCTACCAATTTATCATGATCACTTATCATTTTTTTAACTTCTTCACTATTTTCACCAGTTTGTTCAGCTTCAACCATTTGTTTTCTCAAATATTCACTAACCTATATAAAATAAAATTAAATAAATAAATAAATAAATAAATGATTGTCAATATAATTAATTTTTAATTTAAAAAACAAGATATATTTTTTTTTTTATTATAATTTTTAATCAGTTCTTTAGATAGACTCTTGGTCGTGAATTTAATATGTTAGATTATTATTTATTTTATTATAATATTATAATTATTATTTATTTTAAATTAAATTTATGTTAAACCAGCCACCAAGAGACTTGAAAGAATTGAAAAAAAAAAATGATCTTGCCATTGTCCTCACCTCCTCACGAGAAATTTGATTATCTTTGTCAGAATCGATTTCTCTAAATACATTTGTTGTTGGTGGTGAATCACTGATGTTTATTAATTCAACATCAAATATAAGAGTTGCACCTGAAACATAATAATAATTCAAGATATTAATTTAATTTTTAATTTAAATATTTATTGTAGTACTTTTTTTTTTTAATAATTTCTATTATAAAAAGTACACTTAAGTTTATTGGGCAAACATAATAACCGAAGAGGTATTTAAATTTTTTTTTTTTTTCAAAAAAATTTTAAAATTTTATTAGGCAAATATAATGAGTGAGGAGGTATTTGAATTTTTTTTTTTTTTTGAAAAAAATTTAAAATTTCATTAGGCAAATATAATGAGTGAGGAGGTATTTGAATTTTTTTTTTTGAAAAAAATTTTAAAATTTTATTAGGCAAACATAATTACTGAAGAAGTATTTAAATTTTTTTTTTTTTTGAAAAAAATTTTAAAATTTTATTAGGCAAATATAATAAGTGAGGAGGTATTTGAATTTTTTTTTTTTTTTGAAAAAAATTTAAAATTTCATTAGGCAAATATAATGAGTGAGGAGGTATTTGAATTTTTTTTTTTGAAAAAAATTTTAAAATTTTATTAGGCAAATATAATAAGTGAGGAAGTATTTAAATTTTTTTTTTTTTTGAAAAAAATTTTAAAATTTTATTAGGCAAATATAATAAGTGAGGAGGTATTTGAATTTTTTTTTTTTTAAATTTTAAAATTTTATTAGGCAAATATAATGATTAAAAAGGTATTCGACTTTTTTTTGAAATAATTTAATTTAAAAATTTTCCAGTTATATGAGGGTTTTAGGACATGAAAAGAGCTGTCCAAATCGATTTACACTTTTTATCTATGATCGATATTTTTCGATATATCGATAGTAACTTATCGAAAAATATATCGAAAAAATTTCGAGTTATATCGATCTTTTAGTGCTTGAAAAGACGATTTCAAATCGATTTACACTTTTTTTCTATGATCGATATTTTTCGATATATCGATAGTAACTTATCGAAAAATATATCGAAAAAATTTCGAGTTATATCGATTTTTTAGTGCTCGAAAAGACGATTTAAAATCGATTTACACTTTTTTTCTATGATCGATATTTTTCGATATATCGATAGTAACTTATCGAAAAATATATCGAAAAAATTTCGAGTTATATCGATCTTTTAGTGCTTGAAAAGACGATTTCAAATCGATTTACACTTTTTTTCTATGATCGATATTTTTCGATATATCGATAGTAACTTATCGAAAAATATATCGAAAAAATTTCGAGTTATATCGATTTTTTAGTGCTCGAAAAGACGATTTAAAATCGATTTACACTTTTTTTCTATGATCGATATTTTTCGATATATCGATAGTAACTTATCGAAAAATATATCGAAAAAATTTCGAGTTATATCGATCTTTTAGTGCTTGAAAAGACGATTTCAAATCGATTTACACTTTTTTTCTATGATCGATATTTTTCGATATATCGATAGTAACTTATCGAAAAATATATCGAAAAAATTTCGAGTTATATCGATTTTTTAGTGCTCGAAAAGACGATTTAAAATCGATTTACACTTTTTTTCTATGATCGATATTTTTCGATATATCGATAGTAACTTATCGAAAAATATATCGAAAAAATTTCGAGTTATATCGATCTTTTAGTGCTTGAAAAGACGATTTCAAATCGATTTACACTTTTTTTCTATGATCGATATTTTTCGATATATCGATAGTAACTTATCGAAAAATATATCGAAAAAATTTCGAGTTATATCGATTTTTTAGTGCTCGAAAAGACGATTTAAAATCGATTTACACTTTTTTTCTATGATCGATATTTTTCGATATATCGATAGTAACTTATCGAAAAATATATCGAAAAAATTTCGAGTTATATCGATCTTTTAGTGCTTGAAAAGACGATTTAAAATCGATTTACACTTTTTTTCTATGATCGATATTTTTCGATATATCGATAGTAACTTATCGAAAAATATATCGAAAAAATTTCGAGTTATATCGATCTTTTAGTGCTTGAAAAGACGATTTCAAATCGATTTACACTTTTTTTCTATGATCGATATTTTTCGATATATCGATAGTAACTTATCGAAAAATATATCGAAAAAATTTCGAGTTATATCGATTTTTTAGTGCTCGAAAAGACGATTTAAAATCGATTTACACTTTTTTTCTATGATCGATATTTTTCGATATATCGATAGTAACTTATCGAAAAATATATCGAAAAAATTTCGAGTTATATCGATCTTTTAGTGCTTGAAAAGACGATTTCAAATCGATTTACACTTTTTTTCTATGATCGATATTTTTCGATATATCGATAGTAACTTATCGAAAAATATATCGAAAAAATTTCGAGTTATATCGATTTTTTAGTGCTCGAAAAGACGATTTAAAATCGATTTACACTTTTTTTCTATGATCGATATTTTTCGATATATCGATAGTAACTTATCGAAAAATATATCGAAAAAATTTCGAGTTATATCGATCTTTTAGTGCTTGAAAAGACGATTTAAAATCGATTTACACTTTTTTTCTATGATCGATATTTTTCGATATATCGATAGTAACTTATCGAAAAATATATCGAAAAAATTTCGAGTTATATCGATCTTTTAGTGCTTGAAATGACGATTTCAAATCGATTTACACTTTTTTTCTATGATCGATATTCTTCGATATATCGATAGTAACTTATCGAAAAATATATCGAAAAAATTTCGAGTTATATCGATCTTTTAGAGCTTGAAAAGACGATTTAAAATCGATTTACACTTTTTTTCTATGATCGATATTCTTTGAGATATCAATAGTAACACATTTTAAAAATTTATCGGAAAAAATTTCGAATTATATAATTTTAAAATTTTATTAGACAAACATAACGACTGAAGAGGTATTTGAATTTTTTTTTCTTTTTTTTTTTAAATTTAAAAATTTTATTAGGCAAATATAATGACTGAAGAGGTATTTGAATTTATTTTTTTTCTGAAAAAAAAAATTTAAAATTTCATTAGGCAAACATAATGACTAAAGAGGTATTGAAATTTTTTTTTTTTTTTTAAATTTTAAAATTTTATTAGGCAAATATAATGACTGAAGAGGTATTTGAATTTTTTTTTTTTTTTTTTAAATTTTAAAATTTTATTAGGAAAATATAATGACCGAAGAGGTATTTGAATTTTTTTTTTTCTGAAAAAATTTTTAAAATTTTATTAGGCAAACATAATGACTGAAGAGGTATTTTAATTTTTTTTTATTTTTGAAAAAATTTTAAAATTTTATTAGGCAAATAAAATGACTGAAGAGGTATTTAAATTTTTTTCGAAAAAATATTAAGTTACACAGGGTTTCAGGGTTTGGAAAGAGGCATTCGATACGCTTTATATTTTTTTATTCGATTCAATATTTTTCGATATATCGATAGTAACATATCGAAAAATATATAAAATAATATTATTCTACATTGAGTCTGCATGGTATTTTCAATTTGACGTTGGACACGAGAGGATTTTACGAGTATTGGATACGTCGTGTTGAGTCAAGCATCAATGCCTTTAAGAGTAAAATGAAATGAGAAATTCTTTTTTCTTTTTTTTTCATATTTATCATACAGTCATTTTACTTATCCACATGCACATTCAAATATCCATCAAATAAATTTCATAAAACTATTCAATATAAATATTTATAAAAAATAAATAAATTTAAATAAAAATTTACTGTAAATAATTATATAATAATATCATGACATTCAAAAAAAATAATAAATAAAATATAAAATATTGACTTGATATATATTATCAAAGTAAATACATCATCATATTTATTTAGCAAAAAAATTTATGAAAAAATCAATATGTTATGTATTTAACTGGATATTTATTTTGTTATTTTACCAAGTTTAATTGATATTATTCATTTTGTTGAATGATAAATATATTTCTAACTTATTTCAATTAATTTTTATAAATAATTACATGAGTAAAATATTGATTGAAATATATTTTATATAAATTAAAAATACATGAGATTATTCATTATTTATACATCAATTTTTTGTATAAAAATTTTTGTATAAAAATTGTGGGTTAACGAACTGAACAATGCATTAATTATAAATGAATTTTCAAGCTTCGATTAAATAGATGCTAATGAAATATGGCTCTCAATTATTCGCTGTTTGAACGAGTGAAATTGATAACTGAGTGGATGGCACGTTTGTATAATATTCATATATGATATTGTAAATAGTAAATATGTCCATGATGGCTTTAGTTTATTCATTATAAACTTTTATAAAATAAACACTCAATGTAACTTGATATTTCCATGTCATGAATATTTTTAAATTCAATAATTTCAGTACACATTTACTTTGTCAATTATTATTATATTAAAACAAAAATAATGTATTTTATTTCAATTAAAAATTTCAACATCAATCATCAAATGTCATTTTTTTTATTATTTACTTTTAAATATTTTTATTTGAATAGAAAAATAAATACTTGATTGATGACTTTAATATTTTTTAATTAAATTTCATTTAACAAAAAAAAATGTTATTTATTATTTATAATTTTTTTAATAATTACATACCTCCTGGAATAACATTTCCAGCACCACGATCACCATATCCAAGTTCTGGTGGTATAACTAATTTACGTTTTTCACCAACACACATATTAACAAGACCTTGATCCCATCCTTTGATAACTTGTCCTACACCCAATTGAAATGCAAATGGTTGATCTCTATCCAAACTGTAACAAATAATAAAATACAAAAAATATTAATTAATAATCATTAAAATTATATATAATAATAAAATAAAAAACATTTATTCATGTATATATTTTTTAATAATAATAAAATAAAAAATTGTAATTATGTTGTTGTTGTTGTTGTTATTTTAGGATGATTTTCAAGGAGTATTGTCAAGTGGTCTGTGTGTTATTTAATTATTTCATCAACGTATCTTGTTTACGAGCCACAAACTTGGGGTTATATGTATATATAGCCTTTTGGTCATTGGCTCTTGTGAAAGGACTGTAGTCAAACTCGTATACTCGTTGTTGTACATAGGGTTGTCACATGGCAAGTTTACGGTCACTAAGGGTTTGTTATTTGTGCGAAGAGTTTAATACTGGTGTCCAGCATCCGTTTAGCCAATCGTCCGAAAATTTATTTATATTTATATATATATATATATATTTATGTATTATGTACAATATCATCATGTTATTTTCAACTATCTATGGCAATATTACAACATGTTTTATACACTATTATTTTTATTTTTATTTTTACTGCTAAAATTTTCATCAGTATGAATTTGATGAATTTTATTTAATTAATTATTTTTTCTAATTTCAATTTGTATTATTTAAATTAAATTTATGTTATTATAAAATGTAATTATGAAAAAAAAAATGTATAGAATAATTATTTGAATTATTCAAGAGATTTATTTTTATTTTTTTATTGATTTTTTTTCTTAGCTTGGAGTTATTATGTCTGATCGAAATTGACTTGTACTACTTGTTTGTGTGTGTTGACTTATTTTATGTATAAAAAAATTAAATGATGACTAAAATTAGGTTTTTTTTTTTATCTTTTTATCTTTTTACATTTAAATTTAAAATTGACAAATGAGTTTTTTGTTAAACTAAAAATAATATAATGCATATTTCGTAATATGTTTTTTCAAAAAAAAAATGAAAAGAAACAATTTTTTTATTAAAAATTATATGCAAAGATTAAAATATAAATATATTTATAATATTTGAAATATAAAAAATAACAACAAGCAATAATAGATAAATACAAATGATGATTAAAATTTTATGAAAAAAAAATACATTTTATTTTATCCGCATGGGTATTAATATTGTTTTTTATTTGACTATTATTATTCTAATATTGTCATTTGAATATTCAATTATATGCATTTCATTTTGATATAAAAAAAAATTGTATTATTTAATATTTCATTTGACTATTATTACATGCAATTCCCACAGCAAACATCATCAAATTATTTTTATAAATTGAAATAAATAAATTTTAAATTACATTTGTTAATTTATTTGTGTATTTTATTAATGTAATTAAATTTTATAAATTTATATTATTCAAATTTTGTATAAATATTAAAATTAATTAGTTTAAATTGATTTATATATTTTTATATAAATTACAAACTTTTAACAAGTTAATTATTTTTTTTTTTTTTCAAGATAAAAATGACAATTAAAAAAAAATAAAAAAATTATTTTTAAATAAAAACAATGAGTTTTAAAAATTTTATATCTTATATGTTTGTATATTTGCATGAAAAGCTTTCAAATAATTTCAACAATAAAGTCTTTTTGTAAGCAAGTATTTTAAAAAACACACCACAATTTTTATGTGAAAACCACTATAGTATAAAAAACAGTAGGACATAAATTTTTTTCGTTTACTATTTTGAGCTTATGCATCGTGTATGAACACTCAAACCCTCCACACATAGACCATCAAGGGTGTCAGGTGTTGCAAAAATAAAATAAAAAAAAAAAAAAAATACACCGAATGAAAAATTTAGCATCACAAAAATCTTGAATAAAAAAAAAAAAAAAGCTCATCATTTTTTCCAGTGGATAAAACGAAAAAAAACGAAAAAAACATAAAATAAAAAAGTATAATAAATGAAAAAAAAATTAGACCCTTTCTTTTGCATTTTAGAAAATAAAATACAAAATACAATATCAAAGAATATTTTGTAAAAAAAAAAGCTCTTTTTTTTTTTATTTTTATTTTTCTCACTTAAAATGTAAAAAAAAAAAAAATTAGAGAGAAAAGAGAGGTTACTCTCTCGTTAACATATCAAAGAGTACAGCGAAATATTTAAATTCATACCCAACAAAATCCCAGAGTATTGGCGTAGTGCTTTTGTGTGTTGCATCTATATATCTCTAATATATTTTTTTTTTCATTTATATATATTTTTATTTTATCTACAGACAACTTTATATTATACAGACATAAGAGTTACCGAGAAAAGCACACCTGCATATACATATACAATTCAAAGTTTTAACTTTTTGATAAAAAAAAAAAAAAAAAAGACAATAAAACGATTTTTTTTCAAAGCCCATTTGGCCACAGTGAAACTTCATTTTACTTTAGGATTTTCATCCCTTTATATTCATCCTTATTTTACCCCCCTATTTTTATATATATTTTTTTATTTTTTCTATTGTTGAAATATATCTTTGGCTTAAGCTCCATCGTCCGGTCGTATATATTGCACACACGGATTTACCTTTCATCCAGGAAAATTCCGATATAAAAGAGCTTTTCTCCATCACACATCGATCTTTCATTTATATACAAAAATAAAATATATATTTATACATAAAAAATATAAATATATCAACTGGAATATACACACTTGATGTATTTATATATATAAAAATATTTTTTAATAGTAACAAAGAAATAAAAAAATAAACAGAAAAAGCAATTTAGCTTTTATAAAAATGTATCAATTCAAAAAAAATAACCAAAAGTCATCAAAATATTGTCGTAAAAAATTTTATTTTATTTTATATATAAAAATATAATTTATATTACAAATAAAAAATATAATATTAATTTACATTTAAAAAAATAAATAATAAAAATCTTAAAAAGTTTTATATAAAAAAATAAATAAAGTATAAAAATGTAATTAAAAAATAATTAATATTTTTAATAACAAATTTAAATATTTTCTGATAAATTTAATTTTAAGATTTAATCATTAAATCTTGTGTATATGTGTATTAAATTTTACTATTATTATTATAAAAAAACTGATAAAATGAGAAAAGTTATTTTTATAAAAAAAAAAAAAGAATCAGCCAACATTTTACGAGCACTTTGATCATTAAAATCGAGGGTACTTTTATTTTATTTTTAGTAAAACGTCGTCTTAAAATAGCGGGGTAAGTATCAGGGGTTGAAAATAAAAGAAAGTTAAAAAAATAAAAAATAAAAAAATAAGATAGACTTTTCTATGAGAGTTACTGTCCCAAGGGTATTTGCCATTTATATATATTTTTTTTTTTTTTGCCAATGTTGCTACTACTTGGTGAAGAGACAATTGCACTTATTTTTTTTATTTAAAAGTCAACAACAGCATCACCACCACCAAATTTTTTTTTATTTCATTTTTAAATTTTTATAAATATATTTTTCATATGTCCAAGAAAGAATATACATATATAAAAAAAAATATTTCTAGGTCTTTTGGCACCTTGAAAAATGTCTTACCATGACTGGTTTAATTTTTAAGTGTTAAGGCTACAAATAAGGGTAGCTTAATGCAAGATTTAGATATAGCTAGAAGGCATACGATGCTGTGCTTGGCTTTTAAGTCTTCAACTCTTTTGGTTAATTAATTTATAGACACTCAGTTTCTCTCTACATAAGCAAGAAAGATAAGTATTTCTTTATCATCATTTTTTTTATATTCATCTATCTCTTTTGATTCTGTGTAGTAAAATTTCTAGACTTCTGGACTTGATGGTGTGTTTATATGATATGAATGTCGCCTGAGGCTTGGTTTTCAGTGGCACGCTCTTCGTGTTCATTCTTCTTGGCATTAAATAAAATTGCGTGTTTATTTTGTATATTAATAACAAGTAGTCAAACCAACTATACCATCTCAGATACTTTTATATAAATTTTCATGTTCATGTTCATCTATGCCAACGGGCGGTCCCTGGACACTATACGATAACACCTGATTTTATACCGCAGTCTCTTGCCACCCTTATTTTTTTTCTCAAAAAAATAAAAAAATAAAAAAAAAACACTCACTTACTTACTTACTTCTTATCCAATCTACGTGACCTTATTTTTATTTTTATTTTTTAAATTTTTGAATTATTCTGAATTTCAACGTAATTCATAAATTTTTTTTTTTAATTTTTTTTTCAAGCTTTATTACTTTTTAATATCTTAATTTTATTATTTTTTGTATATATTTATTATTTAATTTAATTTAATTATATTGTTAATTTATAAATTTTATCATAACATGAATTTTTTTGTTATTTAAAAAATTACAATCTAATAAAACCTATTTGTTATTTAATTTATAACTTTTTTTTTTTTTTTTTTAAATATATAAATAATATAATAATAAATTGTTTTATGGTTAAAAAAAATATACAATTTACATGTTTAATTAATACAAAAAAAAATTGTATTAAATTAAAAATGATAAAAAATTAGATAAATTACTCAAAAAAAAAATAAATAAAACAATTTATGAATTTAATTTAAAAATATAAACAAATTTGTTGAATAAAATTTGTATTTTTTCCAAGTATAGTATATAAATAAATTGAGGATAATATTTATCGATTGTTTAATATAATTTTTGTCTATATATATACATGTAAAAGGAAAACTTGTGACATGGGAATTGCAAAAACGGAAGTTGCACTGTACCATGTTAGGATTTCCCAAGTGGGGCGTACTTTATATACGTTACGTTACACTGCACTATGAAATATGCAAAGCTATATTCCACGACCTCCCAAACAACCCTCATCTATATATATATACCTACATATAATTTTTTTTTTTTTTAACCACCTTACATACCCCATGTTATTACCTAGTCGTTGACCAGCATGTGACAGAATTCGTAATCCCTCTGGTACCATCAAACACAACGACAACGATGACAATGACATTTTTTTATTTTACATTTTAATATATACAGTTTTTTAATTTTTTTTTCTAGTCAATCAAATTTCAAAAATATTATAACATTAGTGTTATAAAATACACTGATAATTATAAAAAAATTATTAACAATTAATATTTGATGTTAAAGTTATTTTTTACTATTTATTTATCAGCAAATTTAATTGATGAAATACAAACATAGTTATATAATTTTATGTTATATTATTAATGAAAATAATTAATAAGTAGCTGATAAAATTATTTTAGATGATTGAATGTCCGTATTGATATTGAGAAAAGAAAAATAAAGATGAAAATTAAATTGATAAAATCAATTTCCATTAGATTCAAGAGTTAATTTCAATTGAAGAGATATTCAACTCAAGTATATATTTATTATATTTATGAAATTCGCTTAAGCAATGACGTATTTTATCGTCAACTTAAATTATATTGATGAAAAATATTATTCAAGTGTATATAAATAATTAACAAAATAATTTTATGAAAATAAATTTAAAAAACAGGTCAAAATGATGAATAAAATAAAAAAAAAATTTAATGAATATTAACAAAAAGTTTTTCCAGGTACTTATTCATATATATTTTTTTTTTTAATTCAAGTAAAATATCAAGTTTCAAGTTGTGAAATTAGCAACTCTTTAAAAGCATTATAAAAAAAAAAAAAAAAAAAAAAAAAAAAATTGGAAAAATTTTTACCAAAGCCTTTATTGTTTTTCTTTTTCTAGTTCAAGTTTTAAGATACTTGAATAGTGAATAAAAAAAAAAAAAAAAAAAAATGAAAATAGTGATAAAGAGATAGAAAATGGTTTTTCATACGATTGAACGAGTTTTACTTTGGTGGTTTTAGAATAAAAATGTGTTGAATAACGAGTTACAATACTCAGCAAGAAATTGGGTCAAAAAAAAAATTTAATAAAAAAGATAAAATAATAGTTATAATAAATACAAGAACAGGAAGTGAGATGAAAATTCGTTAAGAAACGACCAAAGTTTTCTTAAAGTGTTTCTTTTCAAACTAAATATTTTTTTTTTTTTTTTTTTTTACGTTAGGACACTTGGGGCTTGATGACCCTTCGAAGTGCAAAGTTTTCAGATGAAAAATCTCTCATAGATATATATATTTTTTTTTTCAACCAAAAAAGGAAAACACAAGAAAAAATAAAATAAATAAATAATATCTACCATAAGATCTTGATGCCATCAATTTTTCTGACAATTACATATTTTTCTTTTAAATTATTATTATTATTTAATTCAATAAAAAAAATATAATTTTATTTGAACAAAAAAACGTTTATCTTATTTCAACTCTCAAATGAAATTAAATTTACCAAGAATTATTTATATTTATTTATTTATGTTTATAATTTTAAGTTAACCAGAAGTTAACAAAATAAATATAATAAACTTTATAAATATTTTATCCTTGTGGTGTTGTGACAGCAGTAAATGTCGCTAAAATTAAATGAGCGGAAATGTAAAACGGAATTTCTCTATGAATGTATTTCTCTATCATTATATATCAGACTCTCTGAGAATAAATATAAAAAAAAAATAAAATATATATGTACATGAAATACCTGTGATCATATTATATTCAAACACACGTTTATATTAAATTTGTGATTCAACGAGCTGAGCCAACAATTCCACTGTAAAACCACAAACTAGTAAGATCAAGGACACCAAATTTCAGAATTTCACTTGTCATAAATGTACTTGGATTTAAAATAAATATTAATTCAAATTATTATTAATCATAAAGTCTGCATTTCTATCAATTATAAATTATATATTTTAATTTATTATCATCATAAAATATTTAATTACTCTACTAATTATTTTAGCGATTTAAATTTATAAATTATTACTGTTAAAATTTATTTTTCATAGAAAAAAAAACTAAAACAGTTATCATTTTTTTTTTTTTTCCCATAATTATGTTTGTTATAAAAAAAAAATGTATAAAACCATAAAAATATAAAAAATTTTATTAATTTAATCTATTGTTATATTTTTTCTGTAAAAAAAATTGTAGAATATTTAGAGTTATCTGATCTACTAAAAATGATAATAAAAATATACATTACAATTTATTGTTGTTGGTGTCGTTTTTTTTCTGTTTATATAATTTTATTTTTATACTATTCGTAAAATTTACATTAGGTAAAATGATTGGAACTCTCGTTAACCCTGTCACATGAAGTACTCTGATGGCCAAACCTTTACTATCATTTCTCTATTTTTTTTATTTTTTTATTTTTTTTTTTCTTTTTATTATCCTTTTATCCACATTTTCCATTTTTCCTATCAGCACGTTCACTTTGTGTCCTGAAGCTAACAACACATTTTTTTTTTTCCGGTTTCATTCACCACATAAAAAATATAAAAAAAAAAAAATCTTTTTTTTCTTGTTTATTTTTTTAAATAAAAATAAAACATCATTGAGTTTATTTCGTGTCTTTTCTTTTATTTTTTACATCAATTTATTTATATTTTTTTATTTACTTTATATTTTATTCGTGGTTGAGATAAAATTTTATTTTTAACCACTAAATAATGAACAGAAAAAAAAATCATGTCTATATATATATAAAAAAATATGGAAAAATATATTGTATAAAAAATAAAAAATAAAAAAATTATTTGTAAATTGTTTTATGTTAAAATTATTTATTGAATATGTATGTAGTTTTTTTTTTTGTGTTGTTTTATAGACAATATGTACTTTGAAGCATCAGATTGTGGCATCAAAAATTGACACTAAAAAAAAAATTTAAGAATAATGGTATATAAGACATTGAAAAGTGATGTTACCTCACAAGAAAGTCAATATGCAAGGTAAATAATACATTCACCATAGTGGCAAAAATCCCAAGTGGAAAAAAAAAATATATACATTTTTTTTTTTTTTTCTCAATATAAAAACAAGTAGAAAAAAAAAAAAAGCTTCAATTTACAAGGAAAATTGCACAGTGTTTGCCAACATGCCTTTACGTATATATTTTTGTGTCTTATTATTTATTTATATTTTCTAATTTATTTATGCATGATTTTTTGCATGATATTTTTTATTTTTTTATTATTATTTTGCATGTCTTAAAATCGATTGTCTACTTTAGACAAAATTCTGAATATTACGTGCTCATGTATATATGAGAAAAAAAAAAAAAAAAAAGTGTTAAAAAATATATTACATTTCAAAATAAAAACAAAAGGTCATTTATGAGATGAAAAGAGTATGGAAAATGAAGCTGAAAAAAATTGACTACTTTGCAACTGGTGCGTATAAAATTTCCATATTGTCTGACTAAAAAGTGGTTTGACTACTGCAATATTTTTTTTTTTTTTTCCATATAACTTTATTGGTTTTTTTTTTTTATTTTTGTTTTTTCAGCTTATTTTTTTAACTCGATCTACCAGTTGTCTTACTCATCAGCCAGTATTATTTCAAGAAAAAATTTGCAATTTAAAAAAAAAAAAAAAATAACAAAAATAAGAAAAAAAGATATAAAATTCAATGAAAATCATACATTATTTTATATTTAAATTTTATCTTGAATATAATAAATTATTTTAAATATGAAAATAATGAAAATATAAATTAAATTATTATCATTAATAAATTTAAAACGATGAAATTTTTTAAGCCACATAATACCAGCTATAATTTAAATTTTGCCTATTAAATTATAAATAATTGCAATATTAAATTAAAAAATTAAAATAATAAATAAATTAAATAAATTAAAACAAAAATTTAATTGTAATAATTAAAAGAGATTTTATGCTGTTAAATAAAATTCAATTATGAAAATATCGATTGATTTGTAAGAAGATTAGAATGGCATTGTCATTTATGTCTTTGATCACCATGGTAACAAAAATAGATTGAACAATTTGATTTCTAAAACTACCTAATAATATTTTCCTTTATCCTTTCTTCTCTTTAATCTAACAATCAGTATTTTCAAATGACAACAATTGCAACAACTCTGATATAGAAATTCACAAAATATATATACAGATAGTGAATGTATTTGTCTCGTTAGAGAGAATTAGTACAACAAGGGTATTATTTAGTCAAAAAGATTTTCAAATATATATATATATTTCTACTATTTCATTGAATTCAAGCAAATAATTAACTTAAACTTATCAATCATCTGTTTGTTCTTTAATATCCTCAATGAATGTTAATCTTGTTTAAACTTTTTGACATATTAATTTTATATCGCATACTAATGATTAATTATAAAATTTATTTTATATTTTTTTTAATTAAAAAAATAAATAAATAACAATACATTTTTATTACAAAGAAATATATTTTTCTTTGAATTTTAAAAATTTTATAATATTTATATTCATTTATTTTCTTTGCTGAGTAATTATAACTTTTTTTTTTTTTTCATTTTTTATTTTTCATTTCAAGATATTTGTTTTATTATAATAAGTTATAATAAAAATTTTAAAAAAGTTTGAGTGGCAGGTTAATCAGTGGAAGAATAATTTAACAATTTTTGTTTTTTTTTAAAAAAAAGAAAAAGCTGAGCTTTTAGTTATCTTTATTAAAAATTATAATAATAAATAAATATAAGTATTGTCAAAAATGAGTTAAATTGATAGTTTTTTTATGTTTAAATGCATTATTATATATTTTTTTATTTAAAAAATTTCATAAAAATGAACTGTATACGACAATGTCACCATAAGAAACACGATTTGCAATATCATTTTCAATATGTCTCAGAAAAATTCTGTATATTTCTGTTGTTGGCATTTTTCCATCATTTTATATATTTTTTATTTTTTATAAATTTAATAGTTTATATTTTATTTTGTGACATTCATACATTATTATGTATATATAAATTAAAATATTAATTATTAATAAAATATAAACATTTTGGTTGTATAGGATATAAATGAAGAAGTAAATTATGTAAAATTCAAAAGATTTAAATTTGCAAGCGTATGGTCAAGGGATAAAATATATAAAAAAAATAAATAAATATATATATAAAATTGGAATATTGGAAAAACGAACAAAGGTTTTGAATTAATGTGACTCTGGGGATATTAGTAGTTGGCATATTTTTGTTTAAAATATATTTTATATAATATAACTATGCAACCAAACACAGAGGGTGTCGATACTTTAGCTAATAATAAACCACTAACAATGAATATCAAAATGATCTATAGGTTTATTATTGTTATCATATTTAAATTATAATATTATATTCAAGCCAAAAAAAAAAATTAAAATACAAACAAAAAGTTTATTAATAAAAATAATAAAATGGTAATAAAAAAAAAATAAAAATAAACAATATTATCATTATGATCGTAAGAATTTCAATGCGGTGATTATGTGAAAGAAATCGAGTGGAAAAATAAAGTCGAAGGGTTCAACTAATCTCAATTTTTTTTTTTCTTTCATGTACATCTGAGATGAAAAAGATTAAAAAAATAAAAACTTTGGAGAATGAGTAAATTTGTGAGAAGTAAAATGAGAAGAAAAAAAATAAAAATTAAAAAAAAAAGTGGTGGACTCTTTGAAACTGCAGTCTACGTTAATCGGAAAACTTGGTAATTAACGAGACGTAATCGAATCCTTGAGTATGCCTTAAGTATATTAAAAAAAAAAAAAAAAAAAATTAAATTACATAAAAACTTTGAATGATGAAAATATAAAGAATTTTTAAATGTCAAAAAAATTTACTAATAATTGTAAAATTTTTTTAATAAAATTAAATACAAATTAAATTAAAAAAAATAAAATAATTTGGACAATTTAAAAAGCCAGTAGTATTAACCAAAAGGGTGTTTCACTTGTTTTGTTAAAAAGTATATTTTATTAGTTTATGAATAGCCTTAGGGGTTGAAAAAAGCTCTTTCATATAATTTCAACTTTTACGTAAACCAAAAAATCACTTCAAAATGAATCTTGGACGTTCAGCTTTAAGGCCAACTGAACTCAAACAATAAAAGCCAAAAAAAAAAAAATGAGGAATGAAAAATAAGTGAGTAAAAAATGGCAACTACAGTGGCAATAGTGTAGTGGTTCATATATATCAAGGTATTGGAAAATAAAAAAATGAAAAATGAAAAAAAAAAGGGAAAGAGTAAAAGCACTGGTTAAAATCAAAGGGGGTGATTGGAACGAAATATCTCGGGGCACTAAAACAGGATAAAAGTATATATAAAAAAAATATAAAATCAAGTTGATATATATATATGAGAAGGGGTAGATTTTAGGGGGTTGATGGTGGAAGCAGTGATCAATCACAAACTTAATATTCCACTGGCTATCGATATATATATTGATGAAAGCTCCAATGTCCGGAAATACATGGCACCACCACCACCACCATCAATGAAATATGCTGATTCAATTTCATTTTATATATATATTTATATATTTATTTTTTTTAAATAAATTTATTTATCAAATTTTAAATTTACATTTAATTTAATTTTTTATTTATAAATATTATTTGAAAGTAAATTTAACCTTATAAAATTTATCTTTATTGATGATCATTTAAAGAAAATAAATTTACAAAAAAAAAACAAAAAACTTTCACTGAAAGTATAAACTTTCACAATGTTGATATTTCCGGTTTTAATTTAGCACACATTAGTTTTAAAAATTTTCAATGGTATTATCATCATCATCATCATCACATGTTTACAAATATAAAAACTATCAATAATAATAATTGGAAAGTTAAAAAAATATAAAATAGAAAATAGATAAATTAAAATGTCATTTGATTTAAAGTTGAATATATATTTTATTGTATTTACTAGGAAAATGTCTTAATATTTTGGATAAAAGAAAAAATAATTTGAGATTTTGAATTAATAGTTAAATTGATCAAATAGATGTTTGTCTTTGTGGTTATATAAATTAACATTACAATTTTTTGGCTTTATCAATGTGTTTACTGTGAAAATAATTGAGAAACAATAAAACCAGTGATGCCCATTGGCCGAATAACAATTCATGTTTATCAGAGCATTAATAAAATAATTTTTCCAAACTTCCATTATCGTTTGCTTTTCATATTTTTTTTACTTATTTAAATTTTTTCATTTTATCATTTTTATATATTTTCTATTTCCCAACAATTTAAATCTTCTTTATTCATTCATTTTATGAAGAAATTTTTTATTTTATTTTATCAACTGAACCGTAGATGCATCCATGCCAATCAGTGCCCTTTTTTTATGTATTTTTTTTTTTTTTTTTTTTTTTTTTTTTTTCCAATACGTTTTTCTTTTTGATGGTAATAAAATCTCTTATCCCACGAGAGACTTGCTAAAAAAAAGTCCACTGTAGAAATAAAAAGAGAATTGAATGAAAAAAAAAAAAAAGATCTTATTTTTTTTTTCTAGAAAATATATAGTCAATTTTTTTTTTATTTTATTTTTTTAATTCACCTTTTCTTAGATACACGTAAGTAACTAAGTATATATATATTTTTATTTTCATCCAGAAACTAGATTGCATTTTTAAGTTCAAAGAAAAAGATAGATCAAAAAAAAAAAAATATAAAAATAGAAAAATAACATTTAAAATTAAAAATGACAATTAATTTTTTTATTTAAACTTTAAATTTATATAATTAAATAATAAATTAACATAAATTCAAGTTAAATAATTGTTTTTTAAATAAAAAAAAAAAAATAAAATTATTAATGTGTGTATCAAAAAAATTTACATGTATGAAATTGAATATTGACTTGAATATTGCGAAAGTTTAACTTCAAATATAAATAGATGTAGGTTTTCATTTGTGTTGGCATTTCTGAATTAAAGATTGAAGATTGAAGTAGTGAATGTATAAACTACTTGTCTGTCTAAGAAATACTTTGCACTTTCCTTTATCGACATAGAGATTCTAACAGCTCCCTTATTCACATCTCATACTTTCTATTCAAGTCTTTTATCTTAAAAAATATATCCATTATTTTGTTCTTCTCAACATGACATTCAACATTCAACATTCAAAATATCATACAACTAAAATCATCATCATACTAATACTACTTTAACAACTGACTATATCCTGATCTTTATCCTGATCACTGTACTTTTTTTATTTTTGGTTTTTTTTATTTTATCTTGTTTTCTCTGTTACTTTTTATACTTGAATTTCATCAAAAATCCTATTTACTTACATCATATATATTTTAGAGTTGCCTTTAGGGGATTTTCACAAAATTCATCAGAAATATATCTTAAGTTATGAAACTATCTCACATTTCATACGTCAATAATCCTCAAATTTATTCACTGTATCATTTAAATTTAATATTGTATAATTATTATAATTTATTTATTTTTTAATTATAATTTATTATCAACAATTATTGATGAAAAAAAAAATAAGAAATTAATTTAATTTTTTTATTGTAAAATTAAGTGGTTTAATGAAATTTTTTTTAAATTATTTTTATTGATATTTTTAATTGTATTATTTATTTTTTGCCAGATACTCGTTAGTGGTTCGTTAAAGATGTTCTCAAGCAAGGAATCGGATATTTTATGTTTTCGGGTAAGCCGACATCTAAATTCTCAAGGAATGAGAGAAAATCCAGTAGATGAGAGGATCAAGTGTGTAAACTACTAGTTATTAGAGTACCTTCTTGAATGAGCTGAGTATTTATTATTTATATTAATTAATTATATATAATTGTGGTTATTGATTTTTATTATAAAAAAATTTATTTTATTTATTTTTAATAATAATAATATTAAAAAAAATATATAAATTAAATTTATGATGAATATTTTTATATTTTATATATTTTTATTTGCTCGTCTCAGATGTTCTCGTTAGAGAAAATCAAATTTTGACGAGACTGTCAGAACTGAAATTGGATATCTGGATTTTCTTCTTGTACAATATTTGAATTACAAATTAGCTGACTATATATATCAAAAAAAAAAAAAAGGAAAATAAATTAAATAAATAAATAAAAGGTAAAAATTATCTTCATTCGAGGGTTAATTTACTTTTAAAATTTTTTTTTTTTTTTCGAAATTTGATTTTTTTCGTAGTATATATAGAGTTGTGGGGTTTTGTTGACACATTGTATGATTGATATGAATATTATTAAATTATAAAACATAAAATAACACGATAAAAAATGTCTGTGGTTTTGATCTATATTTATATACTTTTAATTTTTGTTAAATATATATACACACGTATTGATATTAACATGCTGAATTTTGACTGACATTTCATTGTTGAAATAAATGTGATAAAAATAAAAAGAAAAAATCGAACCTAAATTTATTTATAATATTAAAATATACATCGTGACAAGAATGACAAATAGCCATGTCACTATATTTTTATTTTTTTTATTTTTATTTTCTACTTTAAATAAAAAAATTAAAAAAAAACTTGAATAATAGTCTGATCACGTATGACCTGTATCTACTTCAAATAATTATTTTTATATTTTAAACAAAACATATGATTATACTTAAATATATAAATATTAAAAAAATCAAATGTCAAATACAAATTATTATATATCCAAATAAAAAAAATAAAAAAAATAAAAATATATAAATTTAATATTAAAATAAATAATAAATTTAAAATTTCAGGTGAATAGTTTTACAAACTAATATAAATTTATTGACTATAGATTATTATATATTTTACAACCCCTAACAACAAAAGTAACACTCTAATAATTATTTACAAAATATATTCCACATAATTTTCAAGTTTTGCTAATTATTTCTCAGTAAATTTTAAGAAGCTTTTTATTTTATTTTCTATAAAAAAGGAATCTTCAGGATATTTAAAAAATCAACAGATTTATAATTTTTTTTTTTTTTTGATAATAATATAGACTCGTAGTGAATATCATTGATTGATTTATAGTACATTTTTATAAGACTAAAGAAAAATATATCTACAGTAGTCGCTGAGTTTGCTCCCCAGTGATATCATGTTTCCCAAGAGCTTTGACCATAATGCAATTCTCTGCAAGTTGCCTCGTTTCTTTTGAATTTTCTTTTTTTATTTTTATTATTATTTTTAACATTCAAAGGAAATAAAATATCCTAAAATCGATCTGATTTTTACAAAATTCACTATTATTTTTTTCATGCATTCATGAATTTTATTTTTTTATTTTTTTTTATTATTATTTAAACGTACACATAAATTTTCCAATTGCCCATACCACAAAGTGACGTTTTCAAAAATACATATATGAAATAAAAAAAAAAAATAAAAAACAAAAAAAAGCTTCCCCAAGCATTTCATTGCGGAATAAACGTATGCAAATAAAACCCCCTGTGAATCAGCAGTTTTATTCAATTGATTCAAAAAAAAAAAAAAAAATTGAAAAAATATTTTTTTTAATGAAATAATAATAATATAAAATTTATATAAATTTATGGATAATAATTTCAATCAAGCTATTTAGATGAAAAGCACAAAGGTTTTATTTTCAGTTAGTTTGCTTTGAATAATTTTCTTTTGGTAATTTAATTTAAGAATTGAAATATGCTATTTGATATATAAATATTAAAACAAATAATCTATTATATTTGTATTTAATTATTCTGATAAATTAATTTAATTCAATTGAAAAAAAAAAAAATATTTATAAATTAATTATGTAAATAAATATTTTCTATGAAAAATATAAAAAAAACGATTTTATTTTAAATAATAGTCACTGATATTTTATTCATCAATATTCAATTTCAATTTATATTATTTAAATATTTAAATATGTATTTTTATTTTTTTTTTTCATAAAAAATAATTTTTTATTTTAAAATTTTGATACATCACAAGGGATGATTGTAACAGAGCTTTCAATATTATGCAATAAATGTGTGAATACGTATTGGGATTTATTGTTTAAATGAAAATAGATAAAAAAAAATGTAAAATGTTTGCCAATGTCAAGGAGAAATTATATCAACATTGTGATAAAAAAAATTAATTTCATCTTGTGGTGAAATGTATGACTTGTTGTACACATGTGGTGGTGAACATAATCGGTCTTTCATTGAATCAACAACGAGTTATATAATAGATATACCTATATATATATCAAGTACAGTTGCAAACCTTGGCTAAGCTTTATATCCATGTAACGCATAATGGATTTGTTCACGTCAACAATGTCATGCATATATATAGATTACTAAAATCTATGTGCATCTGAGTCGACGAGCCAAAAGACAACTTGGAAACATAACAATAGTAACACCCTTAAAACCAATCATTCGCAATTCAATATCAGCAGATTAGCTCACATAATATCTTTCAAACAAAAACAACAATAAAATTGGTGAATTATATTTTATTAAATAAAACATTGATATTTCTTATTTAAATAAATTATGACGACTTGAATTTAAATTTTAATTTATCAACAATGTATTTTTGAATAATTTAAGTATTGCTTATATTTATCTGGTAAATTCTGGTATTTTGTAATGAAAGATTAAATTATTTGTTCAATTTTTGGTATTTAAAAGTTATGAAAATATTTTAAATATTTTATAAATTACATAAAATTGAGAGAAATAATTTTATTTTGAGATTAAATTAAAATTCCAAGATGATATATTTAAAATATTTATAATTAACTGAATATGTTTTTTTATGAATATTATATAGTAAAAATTTATTAAAACTGTTTATATTCAATTTGTCTGACTAAAAAATGTTTATACTACTTAAAAAAATATTACAATTCTATATTTATCTATTTAATTTATTAATTACTTTGATTGAAAATAACTCAGACAGACAAAATATATTAAATATATATATAAAAAAAAAATATTTTTTTATTTTTAAATTCTTGAAATATAATTATATATTAAGTATTAACTAAAAATAAAAACACAAATAAATCTATTCAGTATAAGTTTAAATTAATTTAACGTGGCAGTAAAAAATATAATTCTTAATCAGACAAATTGAATTGATTAGGGTTGTGTGATATAAAATATATAACTACAAAATATATCGTTTGACGTACAATTTAAGTTTTTTGTTTTTTTTTAACAAAAGTATTTTATACACATATAAATGTGTGTGTTTACTAATTAAATCTTAAAAAAGTGTTGGTAAAATAAAACAAGTCAAATTAAACATACCATTTTATTTTTTATATTTAACCTTTTATATATTTTCTATATATTTTTCTAACTAGCCATACCTTGTTTCTTAATTAAATCGCCCAAGCTATTTCACGTATTCCCAAAGTAATCTCTATCTAATCCATCGCGTGAGATTAAATATATATAAAATTATTGGCCTGTCAGAAAAAAGTTGAATAAAAAAGATAATAATAATATTAAAACTATATATTCACAATTGACTGACTGTGATTAGAAAAAGAAAAAAAAATGACTAGTAATTTCTTATCAATTGTATGTGTATGTTTTTTGAAAGACAAATGGAAAAGTATTATGAATCAATGAGCTATATTCTGATTGAACAATGATTCATAAATGTATGTATTATTAAACTACAAGATATATGTGTAATTTTGATTGGAGAACATTGATTCTCGAGACAGTAAATTTATGATGAATCGGATACAGGTAAATGATGTTGTAACACTATATATGATATCATATAAATTATCAATACATTTCAAATCTAAAATACAAAATTGACCTTTGAATTTGTTATTAATTTAAATTACTTAAATTGAACATTGGTTAGCCACACACACATACAATAAACTGATAACAATAAATTAATTTTAAATAAATAAAAAATATATCTTCAGACATTGATGATTATATAATTTTTTAATTAATTTATTTTTAAAATATAAAAAAATAAGGTCAAAATATAAAAATATATATTTAATTTTATCAGTTGTTAATATATCATAAGTTTATATTAAATATAAAAATTATCGTCTAAACTTGACTATAAAATTATTGAAGAAAAAAATAATAATACATGTATACTTTTTTTTAAGGAATGAAAAAAAAATATAAAATAATAATAAAAATCATTGTATTAATAGTGTTTCGTGACGAGAAATAAACTGGGTCATAAAGAGTTGTAATAAAGAGGGTTGGTGTTTTGTCATTTAGGTGTATTTTAACTCCCCAAAATGTGACTACCAAACTTCAATGAGATAAGACAACTTGGATTTCTGGACTTGGAGCTTACTCAGCGATAACACTATCGAAAGTCCTTCAATATTTCTCATCCTATTTCTACATTGTATATCTATATGGTTTGTAATATTTATATATATATCATCTTTACAAAATTATTATCTACTTTATCTATTTTTGCAGCATCAACGATCTGTGCACACAGAAACTTTATCATCCAGGATAATTCAACATTCCAGGATTATTCAAGTCCATCTTCTTCTCAACACGCTAAGAAGTAGTAGCTTAAAAATTTCAACTCAAAATATATATTTATTTTTATTTTTTATTATACTTTTCATCCCTTATCAAGTCAATTTTATTCTCGATAAAGTTTTTTTTTTTTTTTTTTTCACATTATTATTATTATCTTTTTTTTTAGTGTTTACGTCAATTTTACTTTTTTTTTTCTTTCGTAAAAGTTTAAATAATATACATAAAAATATTAATTTTAGATAAACTTTTATATGGAATTTAGTTTTTTTTTTTTTCTTTTTTATTATAAAAATGGTAAATGTATATTTAAAGTCAAGTTTGATATTTTTTTATGACAAATAAATAAGTAAATAAGGTTTTATATATACATAGTTTATTTATTTTTTTATCTGACATGTATTATCTGAGTTTGTAAAATCAATCATATTTTATTATGTGAAGGGATGAATGACGACTTTTGTCTCTTGAGATAATATTCACTGTGGAATAATTCATTATAATAATTTTCTTTGCCTGAATCACTTTTTCTTGTCTCTATTTTTTTTATAAATAAATTAATTATTTAATTTTTTAATTTTATTTGTTTTATTTATTGTTAGTGTATAGTATTTGTTGATATTTTTTTCATTTTATTTGCTTTTTGCATTGCAGTTTGTTTGGATAAAATTTTAGAGAAACAAACAAGTGAACAAATATTTGATTAAATATATATATATATGTATGTATGAGTATTAAATTTTTTTTTGTAAAAAACGTATTTTCAGTATTTTTTTTTTTTTGGAGCGTGAGATCAGGGCGCGTGCAATCACACATTTTCAACCCTTTAAAAAGAGGGATAAATATACACTGGGACAAAATAAAAATAAAAATAAAAAAAATATAAAATTTGTGGAACGCTTTGGATCAATGGCATTGGAGAATTGTAAAAGTAAATTGAAAATCAAAGAGAAATATATTTAAAAAAAAAAAATAAATAAAACCCTTTGAATTTAAGGGTTAAAAATAATAAAAATAAAAAATATATAAAATAAAAAATAGTATTTAATTTAAAAAAAATTTTTCAAGTATATAAATATAACAATGTGTATTTAATTAATTATTTTTTGTCATTTTTTTTTTAAAGCTTGTGTCTAAATAAATTCATGTCATCAAATTATTTGATTTTAATTAAAGTTTACAGTTAAAAAATATTGAAAAAAAAAAAACATATATATATAATAAATACTGTCTGTGTGTGTATGTATATATATTTACTGTAATGAACTACTTTTTAAAACTGTGACTGAGCACTTCCAGCGATTAACGGTTCTTGTGAATGTACTTGCTTTAACACGATACAATTTTAAATGTGAAAATCACCATTTTTAATTCAAACAAAAAAATTTAAACTCAAACAAAGATATTTTTTTAATACTTAATTGGACAATTTTTCAACAAAAAACTTTGACAAAGCAGAAAAAAAAAAAAAAATCTGTTTACTATTTTTCTTAATTTAAAAAATGTAAATTAATATTTAAAAATTACACGTCATAAATAACATAAAAAAAAAATTTGTAAATATTATATTGATGAGAAAAAAATTTAAAAAAAAAAAGAAATAATTTTTAATGAAACCTTGAAAATTATAATTAAAAAAAAAAAAAAATTAATAAATATATAAATAAAATAGAATAAAATATATTCAACGAACAAAGTTCATTTTATCATGCCACGTATAAACTTTGATTTTTTTTTATCATCATCATCATGTTTTTAACATTCAAATGTGGATATCAATTATATAGGTATAAATAAACACCAGTTTTTTTTCTATTTACTTTTCAAAATAAATAAATTTTTTATATTAAATAAAAAAAAAAAAAACCGACCTTGAATCAAATTTAGTTCCATCGACGAGTGTTCCAGTATAATGCATCGTAACTTGATCACCATTTTTAGATGTAACAGTGCATTCTTCTGGCACATATATTTTTTCAACTTTAAGTTCTTTAACCTGTGAATTGGCATGCACTAATGCTGCCAATCCAATAAATAACCAACACGCTAACATAACACCGTTGAGATAATTTTTACTCATTTTTGAAAAAAAAAAAAAAAAAAAAAAAATCAACAACAACTTGATATTTAACTTGAAAAAAAAAAAAAATGATTAATTTTCCAATTCACTCTTTTTTATCTATTTTTATTAATTTATTTAATTTATTTAATGATAAATTTATTATTTTAATATCTCAAGATAAAAAATATATAATAATAATTCACAATAGGATGTGCTGACAACGAATGCCAAGGAACAACTGATACTGTGTTGTAAGCAGAGACTAAACTAAAACCAACTGAAATCGAATGGCTAGAGCAGTGGCAGTGGATGTCGTGTACGCATTCACTTTGGTATTTTTTTTTTTTTTTTATATTTTTTTTATATTTTATTACACAGGGGGTTGATTGTAGTGGTGGTAAAAACGGATGCTGATATGTATTGCGCACGCCTACAATTTTCAACTTTAACATATATATATATATACCTGTATGTATATAGTTTTTGTAATCAACGTTTGTATATATATGTAATATAAAATGATGGTATCTGTGCATTTGTAAAATGATGATGTGATGGTGTAAAAGTATTGAAACGTGTCCCGCCATGCCACATTGCGCCGTCTCATTGGCCTCTTTGAAGAGAAAATATGTAGGTCTCTGACACTCTGGCATTTTCCACTTTACTATGACCTCTTTATTCATACTTCCTTATATATATATATATTTATAATTTTTTTTTTCATTTACTTATTTATATTATTATTATGATTTTTTCGTTAATTACTGTATATTTTTTCAATTGAATATTTAAATATATAGCTATACAATTTATGTAATAAATAATAATTTTTATTTATTTTTATTATTGTATAAATATAAATTAATTAATTATTAATTTAATATTATTATTTTTGAGGTCAACATATGCTTGACAGTTGTGCTCATTTTACAGTTTTCCCAATTTGTTAATAAATAACACATTTGTATGAATGTATTATTATATATATTAATAATTATGTAAATTTTCATTTATTTGATATTATAAAAGGAAATAGTTTTGTCATTAAATGTGACACATATTCACTTGTTCATCTTCAGTATGGACCATGTTTTCAATTTTATATATTAAATATATTGCCACGTTGTCAGTTATCTTTTGATGATAAAACAGAATTTGTTGTATATACTCGACAAATAAATTGCATGTCAAAAAAACAAATTTATTTATTATAAATTATAATTATAAAGTTGGTTATAAAATAATATTAAATAATATAGAAGCATCACACACAAATAATTAATATATAATATTATTATCAAGCAAGAGAGACATTTTGAGATGAGACAACTGCTGTTTTAGTAGATAATAAATTTTCTGCTCTCTCTATTCTCTATGTTTCCTCAAAACTTGAAATTTTTATAATAATAATAATGATAATAGTTGTGGGAGTATATTTTAAAATAATATCAGTACAATAAGCAATGTGATATAATTATATTCACAAAAAAATGAAGAATATATTTGAGACACTTGTGTGTCTTTTGGATCTGTCATTTTTTAATTTTGATTATTATTTGCAGATCTAGATTTAAAACAAATAAGATATCATCATTAAAAAAATTTTTTTAAACTATATGTATATTTTAACACAAAGTGTCAGTCATTTGCTCTACTCATTTTTTTTTTTTTTTACTCAATCAGACATATCAACATTGACATCCGGTGGCCAAAGAGATAATACTCAACTTGAAAACAAAAATGAAATGATATTATACAAAGTAGTATTTAGCATTAAATTTAATTTTTAAATTCATTAATATATAATAAATAAATAATTAATTAATAATCCCAAAAATTTTTAAGTTGATATCAAAAAAAAAAAATGAATTTTAATTAAAGTTTATTTTAAATTTTAATTTATCATTATTTTTTTAAGAATAAAAAAAAAAAAAAATCAAAATAATAATTTTTAAATTTAAATATACTCATTGTGTAATTATATGAATAAATTAATTTTATTATTTTAATTAAATTTTATTATTTTATCATGATTACACAATAAACATGATAACAAGAATATTAAATTATTTTTATAGATCAATTTAAATGACACGTGTGTGTGAATTTGACATTTACATATAATAAAAAAAAAAAAATTAATAATTATTCATCAATGTCATTATCACAGTGTTAATTATTATCAAAGACAAAAATAAAAATATGAGAAAAAATAATATATTAATATTAAAATTGTTTGTAAAATTTTCATTCATATAATATTATGTTTATTGTAGCTAAGAAAAAAGACACATGGCAAAGGTCGTTAACAACAATGTATGACGTTAAATTCTTGGTTGCTTATATGCCTATTTTATATACGACAACGATGAAAACTATCGTCGATGCGGAAGGAAGTCTGTGATGCGATACAAAATGAAAATTTTCAAACATTACATAGGAAAATAAGCCAAGGCATTTCTCTCACATACATATATATATACATACATTATATATATTTTATTTTATTTTATTTACAAGAAAAACCAGCTTATATTTATAATGTATTCATGACGATGTATTTGGTTGTGTTAAACTTTGGCAAATGCAACTGAAAGAAAATTGCAGAGTTGAATGTACTCACTAGTTTTATTTTATATTTATTTCTTTTGAGCTTTTTATTTATTTTATTTTATTTATACTCAAAAGTATATATATCGCTACACACAAGTTTTTATTATAAAAACTTTTATTTTAAAATTGATATAACGTTTGATATGCTGTCGAAAGGTTTCAAATTTTACCAGAATTATAAATGAATAAATAAATACACAAAATTTATACCTGGCTACTGAATTTTCTGCAACAAGTTTTTTTACAAAAATATATATTTTTAACTTTTAAGTTTATTATTTAATTATAATTTTTTTTTTATTTTAAATTTAAATATATATATATATATATAAAATTATCATGAAAATAATATATATTATTTTTATTTTTTAAATTTATCAGTGAAAACTGTGACAGAAAGTTAACAATTTACAACTGACATGAGCGTGCATATTGTATATATAAAATATGTATATATATAAAAAAAAAAAAATATATATACTAAAATCAGATGTACTACTACTGTGTACACTATAAAAGTGCCTCATCCAATGTATAAAATTTTTTTTCTGATTGCTAAAACGACCTTGGAAAAATTCCCAAGAGTCCTTCCTCTATTATTGCAAAGTGCCTTTTTTTTTTTTTGCAAAAAAAATGAAAATAAAAAAAAAGAAAGTTATACATGAGCAAAAAAAAATAGAATGTAGTTTTTAATCTAAATTCATTGCCCTCTTTATTTTTCCACTTGTTATGATAATAATATGATGAAAAATAAAAAAAAAAGAAAGTCAAATATTCATCAAGAGTGTCAAGATAAGTGGCTCATTCCAACGTAAATTTGATGAATAAAAATTATTATAATTACTTAAATAAACAACATGTATAAATTTTTAATATTGCATGATTAAATGGCTAATTAAACAATTTTATTTTTTTTTATACTATAAATTTTTGTTGTTATTTTTAATAAAAATTGTTTAAATTTTTTAATTTTAATTAAAAATGTCAAGCTTTTTTTTTTACTAATGATTATAATATTATATTAAAATGAATTTTTGATGAGATTTGATTATCGAAATTTTAATTATTATTGTATTTAATTTTTATGATTAATTTTAGCAATTTATAATAAATTATTAGTTTTAATGTTGATTTATTTGGCTGTGCTTTTTTTCTTTTGTAATTTTTTAAATATACATTTAATTTTTTTAAAAATTTTTTTATTTTATGTATATAGAATATGAATGTATTTATTTATGCAAGTAAAAATAAAATTCTTGCCACGTATTTTAACAGTGTTGTACGCTTCGTTTCTTACTTTCGCGCCATGTCGTGCCACTATATCGTTGTCTACCCCCATTACCCTTCACGTTGATACCAACCCTATTGAGAAATCGCAGAATACAAATTTCGATATTTCGTGTTAAACCCATACATTTTTTTTTACATTCAATTTTTTTTTTTTTTTTTTTTCATTTTTATTATTTTTACTATTTTTATTTTAGTATTTATTTTATTTCATTTTTTTTTTTTTTTTTTGCAATTTAAATAAATACAACTTGCAAATGACATTTTAAAAACCAATAAATTTATAAGACTAATTTATTTGATTGTTATCTTTATTTGTATACTTTCACCTTGAACGATTGATGATTTATTTATTTAAAAAATAAAATTGAATTAAAAATTTATTTATGAAAACTTGTATAAATAATTTAAATGACAAAAATTAACTTGTAAAATGTTATTTTTAAAATTTTTTTTTTATTAATTAATTTAATGAATAAAAAAAATTAAAATGATGAATGTATTTTATTATATATATGTAAATGTAAGAGGTAGCTGAAAATGGCTTTTTTACTAGAGTCTCAATTAAATTTAAAAAATGATAAATGGAGAAAAAAATATTCCGACTGCGGATTCATTATCGTGACTTAATTATGTATATATTATTTTCAAAAGATAAACTTGATATTTTTTTTTTCAGTTGCATATTATTGTTTGTATTTTTCTTGATATTTTTTTATTTTAAAAATTTTTTCTTTGGCTTATTATTATTTCAAGAAGATTTATTGTTTCATTAATTGGGTCAAATCTTTAAAGATGAATGTGATAAATAAATGCTTTAAAAAATAATATATAATTATTTTTTTTTCTTTAATTAATTTATTGATATATTTATTATGAAAATTTAAATCGTGAAAATGATTTCAATTGTGCATCAAAACAACACTTTCAATAAATATTTAGCAAAGGTGAATTTTTATAGAGAAAGTTGTCTCCGACGAGGTCAACTTTCACCGTATGAATTAAATAAATTATATTAAATTTTTAAAATAAAAATATTTTCAATTTTTTTGTGTAACCAGTTGCAAAAAAATCGGATGTGAGTTGTTATTATTTTATTAAGGTAAAATATACCTATATATGATATTTATTTTTTTATTTTTCAAATTAACAGTCGTGATAATAATAAAAATGATTCAAACGAGTTTTGATGGTAAAAATATATATATAAAATTAAAAAAATAATAAAACGAGAAACCGTTATTGAGGAAAAAATATTTATATCTATATATTTAAAATTTTTGTAAAAAAATATGAGATACAAAAATATTTTAACGTCGTAAAATAATATTTACGAGTCGATGAATATAAAGAGAAAAGACTGATTTTACAACTTATCATCAAGAAGAAGTAAAATTTTGTATTGCAAAAATTAAAAACGTTAAATAAAATAGAAAAAAAAATGATAATTATCAAATAAAAATCACAAAATATATATTTTAAATATTATTTTATTATAAGAAATATTTAAAGAGTATAAAATATTTCAACAGCAAAAAATTAATAATAATAATAAATCAAAATAAAAATCAAATGAAACAAATAAAAAAAAATTAATAATCACTAAAATAAAATTTGACAACAAAATCATTGACCCACTTTCATTTCCGTCAGCTAATTAATTATTTTTACAAAATTAATTTGATTCTATTTTATGATGATCCATTGGTGTATAAGGTTGAACAAATATTTTTTTACCATGATGAGCAAGTTGTGATGTAATTGAATGTGGATTTTTTTTTAACAATGGATGACCAATTTCTTTCATTTTTAAATGAATTGAATATTTATTGTGTGGTGCTGAATTAACAGATAATTTAATATCAGATGATGTAGTTGCTGCAAATGCTAAATCTAAGACAAGATCAATATTTTCACTTGCTGTTTTATTACCAATATGAAATGCATGATTAAGTACACCAACTGATTTACTTTCAAATATTGATGATGTTAAATCAGCAGCTAAAAGACCAGCTATACCACCAATTGGTGAAGCAAATATCATACAACCAAATATTGTGAATGCTGATCTTTGTGCAGACTCAAATATTTCAACAGCACGTTCATGATCACCAGTAATTTCTGATACAACTGCTTTAACATAACCATAACCAGGTATACTGTCATCAATATTTTCAACATTTTCAAGTAAATGAGTTAAATTTGTAAAATTAATTGCCGCATCAATTGCTTGTTCTCTTTTACCAATCAAATATAAAAGTGCAATTTTAGCTTGTGCTATTCCTGGTATATTATCATAAAATGAAGGAGCTGCATCTGATTCAATGACACTCATGATGGTGACAGTCAACAAAAATAACACTATTAAACGCATATTATTGTTAATTTTTTTATTAACACGCTTTACTTTATTTAAACTGAATGATATATAATTTTATATATTTTATGTCAATCTGAAATTAATGACAAAAAAAATAAAATAATTTAATATTAATTTTTACTTTTACAGTTAGTTTGATAAAATATGTCAAGTACAGATATTTTGTTGTCTACTTTATATTAAAAAAATTATTGTATTTTCTTACCAACAAAAGGCTGATCAAACCGTCAAATTTTTATAAAAATTATTTTTTTTATACTAAAGATTAATTAAAAAATGCTCCGGTATTTATACTAATCTTACTAATGATCGTATGATATTGATTGAGTGGGGGCTCTAATTTTCCTCAAATTTATTTTTATAAATATAAGAAAAAATATATATATTATTTAGATTTATTGTAAATTATTTAATAAGAAAATAATGCACTAACTATAAATTTTTTGTTTAATAATATTAATTTTATCATAAATGTTTTATAATTTCTCATTACTTTTTTTGTTTATTTTGTAAATTAAAGTCAATTATTTAGAGTAAATGAATGTAAAAAAGATAATGTTTCAATATGATTAATTTTTTTGTTATAAATAAATAAAAAATTTTAATTTATAATATGTTTTTTTTTAATTTTTTTTTATATATAATTTTATAATAATAAAAAAAATCATCAATTTTATTATTATTCTTCAGGAATCATATTAATAGAAAATAAAAAAAAAACATTAATAATCATCAAACTATACTTTGAGGTCAATTTTTGACTATACATCAAAGTCAATTTTTGACTATATACATCAAGGTCAGATAATTTTTATACTTGGAGGTCAAAAACTGAAAAAAAAAATCCAAAAATAACTGACATATATTTTTAATACTTAATGACACTTATATAAAATTTATTTGATTAAAAAATATATATAAAAAAAAAAATCCAACTAGATTATTAATTTGATTGAAATAATAAATTAAAAAAAAAAAAAAAAATCCAACTAGATTATTAATTTGATTGAAATAATAAATTTTAAAAAAAAAATTAAATTACACAAAAATTATTTTAAAATAAAATAATAAAAATAAATAATAATTTAAAAAAAAAAAAAAAAATATTATAATTTAAAAACATTAAAATCCCATAGCCAAAAAATTATAAACTTTAATTCAATTAAAATTTATTTTCAAGTTTTAAACTCATTCAGTAAAATGAGAAATAAAAATAAAATAACTCTAAAAAGCAATAACGACGACGATAATATTATAAAGTTTAAAATATAAATTATTTTCGTTCACAGATGGACCAACACGTACTATAACTTGTTTTTCATTTATCATTTATCATTTATCATTTATATAAATTTATCCTTTTAAAACCACCCTTTTCCTCTCAAAACTTCCCCAGAGGCAATGGCTAAATCGTGGTATGCCTCTTAAAATTTTTCAACTCTTTTATTTTGTTTATTTATTTATTTTCAACAACTGTATACTTTCCTTCAGGCTTTTTATCTCTCTTTGTATATGTAACAACTTTTAGTCGCTCATAGAAGCAAATGCGTGTTACAAAACCATTCAAAATAAAAAAAAAAAAAAGAAACCAAAGAAAAAAAAGGGTTGATATATAAAAGTTGAACTGACTGTTAGTGGTTGTTGGAACTAGGATGATGATCATCATCATCATCATGGATAGAAGTAACAGTTGAGAGAGTTTAAAAACATTCAGACATACACATTATTGTATGTTATGTACAAATTTACAAAATATGTGTATATATAAATTGCAACCACTTAAATATATATATATTTTGTTTATACATACAAATAACAAATGCATCGTTGAACTTTCAACAGACATTAATTAGCATCCATAGGCAAATTATGTCTCATTAATTCGATTCATTGTATATATTATTATTATTATTATTATATAGATAGAAGAACAAAGTGAAAACAAAGGGATCAATAAATATATACATATAAAACATGTGATGCATATGTTTCATTTGAATATATATATATCGATATATATTTCATCAAGGCTTATCAGTGTACAGATTGTTTTGCACATATTGGTTTACTGATGACAGTAAAATTAAATAAATATATAATTATATATTCTAAGATAGGTATATATTTTTTTTAATAATTAAATTTGAATGTTATTTTTTATTATTTTATTTCATTTGACAAGTGACTGTAAGTATATAATAGGTCATATTTATTTTTAGTTGAGATTATTATAAAGTTTTTTGGTGGAATATTTTTATGAAATAAAAATGATTAGTTTGTGTTTTTATGTTATTTAACATAAAAATCACAAAATTTTATCACAAAATTTTGACAGATTTAAGATTGGATTTAATATTATAGTGATTGAGAAAAATGATTAAAGAATTTATCAATCATGTAATGTGTCTATTGACTTGTCGAACGGAATATCATTTGCATCTGGCTTTTATTTTATCTCATTGAGTTTCATCGTTATCTAAAGGTTTAGCTCTCTTATCAATTTACAGCTGAAGTTTTAAGTTGATTTTTATTAGGGCTTCACTCAAGACTAAATATGCCAAGACTGAGCCCAGTCTTGTTTTGATCTTGTCTTGGTCTTGGTCTTGGTATGGAGTGAAGCTCTAATTTTTATGTATCAACTGAAGAATTTAAATGAAAAAATAAAATTTTCATAATATAATTTTTTTAATTTGATTATTTTACAGATAAAAGCAAAGTCGATAGCAAATTAATTGAATAGAAAAAAATTAAATTAAAATATTTAAATTAATAAAATTTAATGTATATATATATTTTTAGTTTAAAGATCATTCAATGGATGAAAATTTAGATGAAAATTTACGCATAATTTTTGCATAATTTTGAGTATTGCCTTGAGCATTTATTTTTATAATGTTATTAATGGATATTTTAATTTTTGAGATAGTTAAATCTGTACAAGGATTTTCAAAGTAAATTATATTTAGTTTCATTTATGCGGATCATTAGATAATACAATAACAATAATTTGATATTTGCACCAATATACGATAACAAAATCAATTATCATTAAAATTAAAATGAAAAAAAAAAAAAATAATTCATTCTCAAAATAATATTTTAAATTAAAGTAATTATTTAAATATTTTTATATTTACAATTTGTTTTTTTTTTCCATTTTTATAAAAAAAAATTTATATATTTATTTTTTTCATTAAAATAAATAGGATTGCAAATTAAATATGTTTCAGTAAATACAACTCGTCCAATTAAAAATATACAAATACTCATGTTTTTTTTTTATTTTTTAAATTAAAATTTATTTTTTTAATATACTTATATAAAAATAAATATTATAATTATCATTTGTTTTTTTTAAAATAATTTTTTGATATATTTAAATAAAAAATATATAATTTGAATTTTAAAATTAATTTTTTTTGATCATGCATTTGTCAAATGTCATATGGGTATATATATAAACATATATTTATTCAATATATATATTAATATTGATGTATTTGAATAAATATATATTAAAAATTTATGAATGTAAAATTTGTGTGCACGTGGCTGTTCTTTGATCACGAGGGCATGTGGCTTGATACGAGAACGGAATGTAGATTATTTTGGAAATACGATCAAACAAGAATAAATCGGGTTAAGAGGGTTGAAGGTGGGTTAAATTTAACACACATATATTTTAAAACTTGAATACATACACTATACTTTGGTGTATATAATATTTATTTATATATTATATAAACATAAGCTAAGAGAGAAAAGGTGAGTGGCATGAAGACTACACTTTCGTGAGAAATTCATGAGAGCATAAATTTTGTTGAAGAAGGATTAAAGCCGTAAAATTATCGTACTAAAACATTCATAGGGTTTACGATCAAATAAATGTTTATAAATTAATTGCGTATAGTTATTCTTAATTTCTAATAAAAAAAAAATAACAAAAATATTTTATGTTAAACAACTGAAAATTAATTAATTCTCAAAGATTTATTACAACTATTTTGTGTAATATTTTTTTTTGGGTTTTTGGGTTTTTTTAATTTATTTATTTTATAATTAAATATTCATTGATCTATTTTAAATGTATATATATTTTTTTTTTATCATTAATCAATTTAATATTTATATTTATTGTTATCATAAAAAATTCAAGATAATAAATAATTTTGATTTAAAAAAAATAATAACATTTGTATTTATTTTTTTAATGTAATTAACAAATTTTATATTCTAATTAAAAAGTTTATATCAAAAATAATATAAATATCCAGCTGTATATAAATTATTGACTTGTATTTTATCAAAAAAAAAAAATTCTCATGTATTTTAAAGTTTAAAAAAATATAAAAAAATTTATAAACACGCAAAGATTGTTATTAAACAATAAAAATATAAATGAGCTATTTTATCGTGTTTACTTTTGTGTTTTAAAAAATTATAAAATAAAAAATTTTAATTATGTACTTTTTATATATAAAACGAATGTCTATATTTTTCTATCAACGCAATTAACATCTACTTGTTTTCTCTGTGATTATTTATAAATTTTAAATTTTTATAATTTTTAAATATATTTAAAACTTGTGCATTTTGTAGTATCGGCCATCAAGTAGACCCAGTGGATCAGCCCTCAGCAAAACATCAACAATTTCATTCAAAAAAGTTGAATTTAAAAAAAAATTTTATAAACATTAAAAACTTTAAGATTAAAAATTATTCATCCGGGTAAAATTTTATAAAAGTATTTTATATACAAGTAAGAAAGTATTAAAACAACAAACAACCAAGAAATGACATTATATATATATAAAAAAAAAAAAAAAGCGTCAAAATAAAAACTTGAATAATAATAAAATAATAAATTATAATAAATAATAACAATCAAAATAATAATGATATGATAAAAATTGAAGAAAATAAAAAAAAAATTAAAGTGTTGAGTGAGATGATGTGAGTTTATGCGTAAAAATTTAACTTTTTTGACAGAAAATTTACTAGCAAAAAAGAGTTTAAGTTTATATGAGGGTTGTAAAGTTTCAAGTAATTTTTTAAAACTTTTTTATAAAGTTGAAACTTTTTAAATTGAATTAATATAATAAGATAAATTTATATACACAAAAAAAAATTTTTAAAAAATTGTGGTCAAATTTTTTTGTAAAAAAAAAACCACACAGAAGATAGATCATTGAATGAAAATTTTTACAATGTTGAAATTTTATTATTCCTCATTTACGAGTCTTTTTATTTTTGATAGAAAAAAATATAAAAAAAAAACAAGAATGGGTGGAGAGTTACATAAACCTTATGAATGCCAACATATTTGAAAATATATATGTGGATTACAATGAAATGGCGTATTCTGTTAAACTAACATAGACCAACATGCCACCAGGTATGTGTTTTATAGCTTTCGTTACATCAAAACCTCATATTTTCCACGTCATCCAAACCTCAATGTTAAAAAAATAAAATAAAAAAAATAAAAAAAATAAAAAAAGGTCACACGCGTTTGGCAAAAAAAATTTTATATATATATTTATATTAAAATTTTTTTTATTTTATATTTGAATTATTTGTATTTTCTCGATCTACTTTTCCAATATCCCGTGATCTCTTTTGTGTATACATACACGGGAAAATGTATAAACGAGAAGTGCTCTATCGAATTCACCGGGTACACATACGTGACCTGAATTTAAAATAAAAGAAAATTTATAAAAAAAAAAAAAAAAAAAAGAATTTTTAAAACATTTGAAAAGCATTGTAGTATATTTACTGATGTGTGTGTAAAATTATACAACTATGCGATTTGTAGTTTTATAGTTTCATCCCTCTTCAAAATACAACAACATTTTTATTTTTTTATTATATGGCTACTACTACCCCTAGGTTATTTTATATATTTTTATTTTTATTTTTATTTTACCACACCAATGTCATATCTTTTACCATGCAACTGTGACTGTCACGTTAAAAAACGATTTATTTTTCCACCATTGAGTTTTACCAGTTTATTCCAATTGGTTTAACTTTGGTAACGTTGACACAATAGATCTATGTTAAAACCATTTCACCTTTGCTTATATTTTTTTTTATCATTTAATTATTATTATTAATTGCAGTGATTTGAGTTAATTTATTTTTAATGAAAATTGAGTCATTTGTATATCAGAGAGTGTTGTCATTATTTTGTAGTGATAATTTAAATTTAATTTAATTTTTTTAATGATTGAATATTTTTGGTATTTTTGCTTTTATTATTATAAAAAAAATATTATTTATTTGAAAAATAAAATTTTTAATTAGTTAAATTATTTAATGATAATAATTATTTGTAATGAATGACAATGTATTAATGCAAACTCAAAGATTCAACAACAAAATATGTAATACATGGTGTAGAAGTAGTATAATAGCTAAGCAGATTACACCACCACCACCAGTTGAAAAATATATTGTAGAAAGCAATATTCACATTACTATATATTATATATATATATATTCTAGTTGTAAATATATATACATGTATATTCTTACCACTTGACGTAGGTCGACGTTAAAATTATTGTTAATGATAAAAATACACTTCAAGTTTTACTGGTTAAATTGGCCTACCACATTCACATTCATAACCAAAATAATAAAATTACATGAATTACATATTAAATTGTCTAAAAATTTACTAGTTTTACTATTTGTCAAAATAATTTATTTAAAAGAAAAAAAAAAAAAAAAAAATTGAATTATTTTTGGTTATAAAAATTTAGAAACTTGTATATATTTTTTTTTTATATTTATTTTGTTAAAGTTTTTATTTTAATAAAATTATATATATCGAGTAAATATCCATGTTTAAGTACTTTAGTTTCAAACTTATATACATTCAAATATAATTATTGTTTTGTGGTATTTCAATTAATTAAAATTTTCAATGGTGTTTAACAAACTGTACAATAAACGTTTTAATTATTTTAAGATATTTATATTGTTTTTATTATTGTTTTTTTGAAAAAATATTTATATTTATAATATTATATTTTGTTTTGTAAAACCAATATTGTATATATTCATTGAGTTGAGATAATAACTTCCTCTTCATTGATAGCCAATATGAAATTGCAAAATCATTATGAATTTAATAATTTAATCTGTTCAATTGACGAGTTTGTAATAGGGTATTTTCAATTACACATTTATCATTATAATAAATATATCAACGGAAATAAATATTTATACATCTATTTTTAATTTTAATATTTAAAAAAAAAATATGAGAAAATAATTATGTATAAGAGACTGAGAATATAGCATAGTGTGTTTATATTTATCTTTTTAGTTTGTAAACTTACTGACCTGAGTCAACAATATCATCAACTGTAAATTGCAAAAAAAATATATAAAAATAAAAAATAATAATGATGATGATTAAAGACACACTGATCTATATATTATTATTATTTTTTTATCTCTTTTTGTTTAAAATATAAATCAAATTGATATAAAAACTCAATTAACGTAGATAAAAAAAAAAAAAAAATGAATTAAATAATTTTTAAAATATTATTACAAAAGTATAATTATAATAATTAAATCGAATATATAAAAATTATATTATTAAAATGATTAAAATTATACAAATCTTACCTTAAATGTAGATATCTTGAAAAAAATTGAGAT
This sequence comes from Lysiphlebus fabarum, assembly GCA_011426435.1. Classification (NCBI taxonomy): domain Eukaryota; kingdom Metazoa; phylum Arthropoda; class Insecta; order Hymenoptera; family Braconidae; genus Lysiphlebus; species Lysiphlebus fabarum. Next base: position 888,825 of record WSYQ01001031.1, read on the forward strand.
AATAAATTATTAAATTTATTAAAAATAATTACTATTTAATACACTTGATTGATAACAATTATGTAAAAATAAATGTATCAATTAATTATTAATTAACACTTTAAATCAATGAATTCCAAACAATAAACAATTTTTTTTTTTATAAAAATTTACATTCAATATGGCTGACAATTTGGTTTTTTTTTTTTATTTTTTCACAAAAGAGACAAATAAAAAAACAAACACTACTCACATATGTACTTCAAATTAACATTTTATTTTGTTATTTTTTTTTTTTTTTTATAAATTCACTAAAAACTTTGATATTTTAAAACAATTTATTGTATTTAATTTGACACAAATAATAATAAACAATTTAGAATGAAGCGAGACGCCAAGTTGTCTCAATAAAAAGTGAAGTGGGACTGATTTTTTTTTTTTTTTTATTTGGTCAAGATGGCGGAAGAGAGAAAAACATAGGAAGCCGGAAGTAGAGACAAAAAAAAAAGAGAGATAAAAAATAAAAACAAAATTAAATATAAATAAATAAATACTTTTAATAATTATAAATATAAATTAAAATAATATTTTAAATATAAATATAATCAAATTATATAAATTTAATGTTTATTTTTTTAATTAATAAGTTTTTTTTTTGGCGGTTTTTTTTTTTTTTCACTTCCGGTGTGTCTCTCTTTTTCGCTCTCTCTCAGCAATAAAAAATGATCTAATTTGTCGGCCATTTGCATATGTGACAGTGTTGAATGTAGTGGTTGACAAAAGACATGCAAATTCTTTTGTTTTTTTTTTGTTTATTGTTTGGAATTAATTGATTTGAAGTGTTGATTAATAATTAATTGATACATTTATTTTTACATAATTGTTATTAATCAAGTGTATGTATAAGTGAGTGTATTAAATAGTAATTATTTTTAATAAATTTAATAATTTATTATCTCAATTTTTTTCAAGATGTCTACATTTAAGGTAAGATTTGTATAATTTTAATCATTTTAATAATATAATTTTTATATATTTGATTTAATTATTATAATTATACTTTTGTAATAATATTTTTAAAGATTATTTAATTCATTTTGTTTTTTTTTTTATCTACGTTAATTGAGTTTTTATATCAATTTGATTTATATTTTAAACAAAAAGAGATAAAAAAATAATAATAATATATAGATCAGTGTGTCTTTGATCATCAACATTATTATTTTTTATTTTTATGTATTTTTTTTTGCAATTTACAGTTGATGATATTGTTGACTCAGGTCAGTAAATTTACAAACCAAAAATAAAACTGAAATTGTCTTTATTTTTAAATAAAAAATTATACCCCATATTAAATTGCTACTAAAAATAAAAAAATGAAATTAAAATATTAATTATTTTACGTTTTTTTTTTCAAGTGTGTATTATTTTAGTATCCAATTACAAAATTCATACACAATGAAAATGAATAATTTGATATGTTGAATATATAAACAATAAATAATCGAAATGTGAAACTTTTGCGATTTGTAATTTTACAATATTCATTAATTAAATGATATTTTTTTTATGAGTATATACTATATTATTTCTGGCTCATTTATTTAGTCTTTGTAATTATGCAAACCCATGACATTAGACCACCTTTATTACTAAAAAAAATATATAAAGTTAAATTAAAAAAAAAAAAACAACACAAGTTTGACTTTAATCAATTTTTTTTTAAAATAATTTCTATTTAAATATTTTAATTAAATTACTATTCAAATGATTTTTTAAAATCACATTTAATTTATAAAAATATCTTAGGTTAAAAATTGAATATTATATTTATATTTAAATTTAAAATTTATATTTGGATTGTCAGAATAAAATTATATTGTCAAATATAATTCAATCAAATTATTTATAATTTTATAATTATTTTTTTTCTTTCATTCTCATGTAATAAAAACAATGTGTTATTTTTATTTTAAAAAAATAAAAATGTTGAGATAACCAGTATAATATTTTTCAATATTTTAAAAATATAAAATACAACTATAAAAAATTACTGTCATTTACTCAAGTTTACATTTTTTGTAACAATAAACAGATTTTTCATTGACCAAAAAAAATCAATTTATATATGATATATATTTTTTTTTTATCACAATAAAGATAAAAAAAAAAAAAAAAAAAAAAATACCAACAAATAAATAAAACCACAGAAAAATAAATAAATTAATAAATTTTTAATCTAGAAAATTCACTGTCATAATCATATTTATGATTTTTATAAAAATTTGATTTTTTAAAATTATCAATAATCACTGAGTTACATATATAAAGTTTTAAAATAATATTATTATTACGTTTTTTAATTATTTTAGCTGCATTTATAATACTCTTATGTGTTATTCCAGTTTTAGAAATATATAATTTTTCAATATTAATACATTCATCTAGAATAATCATGATACCAATATCAGTAACATCTTGACATCCCCAACAATCAAGTATTTTTAAATTATTCATTAAAAAAAAAATACCATCATCAACATTGAGTGTTTTATTTAAATTTAACATTTGTAATTTATCTAAATTATTTAATTGTCTGAGTGTTAAATTATTAAAATCATTACACATTGATAAATCTAAATATTCAATTTTTTTACATTTATTTGTAATATCAATGATTGTATCATCATCAAAATTTTCAGCATTAATTAATGTCAATTCTTTTAAATTTATTAAATTTGATAAAAATATTGTATTACCAAGAAATATACAATTATTTAATTCAAGATGAATCAATGATTTTTTATCAGATATTATTTTAATTGAATTACTGTCAAGTATTTCACCATGTAAATTTAATTGACAGAGATTATAAAAATCTTTTAATATCTACAAGGAAAAAAATAATTATAATAATTATAAAAATTCAATCAATTAATTTATTTTTTTTTTTTTTATAAAAAATACTTACTGTAAAATTTTCAATTCTTGGTTTTTCAATGTAATCTTTGTAAAGATCAAGACCTTCAATTCCTTTTGGTGTTTTCATTAAAATTGGTGTCCAAAAATTATCATATTTATCATCATCATCATTAGAAATTGTTTCAACATCATTAATATCAAAAATTTTAAGTGAATTAATATTTTCAATTGCTTGTTTTAATTGAGTATTATTTGTTTTTTTAATTGTAAATTTTATATCCAATATAAATGGACAATATTTTTTTAAAAAATCTAAATAAATTATTGTTGAATAATAATGTGATTCAATTGATACATTTGACACATATTTTCCAAATTTTAATAATAAATTTTTAATTATTTTTTTATTTTTAAATATCATTAAAAAAAAAAAAAAAAAAAAAAAAAAAAAAAAAAAAAAAAAAAAAAAAAAAAAAAAAAAAAAAAAAAAAAAAAAAAAAAAAAAAAAAAAAAAAAAAAAAAAAAAAAAAAAAAAAAAAAAAAAAAAAAAAAAAAAAAAAAAAAAAAAAAAAAAAAAAAAAAAAAAAAAAATAAAATAAAAAAAAAAATATTTTAATTTTGGCCAGTATAATTTATTGCATGTATTTTTCCAACTTTTACAAACTGAAAATTACAAAAAAAGTTTAATATTAATTATTTTATTTATTATTTCAATTTATTCAATTTAAATTAAATAATTAAAAATAATTACTTGTTTCTATTTTTGGAATTTCTGATAATGGAATTTGTTTAAATATATTTACAAGACAATCATTATTTAGTGAATTAATTGTTGTTTTTTTTTTTCTTAATTTTTTAAAAATATAACGAGTTAATTTATTTTGTATTTTCATATTAGAATATTTATATACACTTTGGACTAATTAAAATAATTTTAAATAAAAAAATTTCAAGAATCAATTTTTATTTTAATATTTTAATGGTTTTGACATTTTTTCGTTTTATATTTCAACAATTATTAGTTTAACGTCTTGACAATCACAGTTCAAACTAAAAACTGCTTATAAAACATATTTATAAATAAAATATATAATACACGTGGAATAAAAAACATTGAGTAGATAAAATTGTTGTTATTTCTTTTAAAAAATAAAAAAAAGATAAAGTTGTTTACTCAAATTTTAAATAAATAACAAATCAGTGTTATCTTTATTTTTTTTTAAATATGTTTGAGTATTTTAAAATTAAAATGAGTAAAAAAAATTATCAAAAATAAAATTATGTCTGGCTTTATAAAAAATTAAAATACTTAAATATGAATTTTTACATTTAATTGATTAAACAATTAAAAAAAAATTAAGTATTTCATTTTTTTTTTTTTTAAAGTAAAACAATCTGATGAATATAATTTATAATAATAATTAATTTATATAATTTTAAAATAAAGGTCACAAAAGTCATTAAAATAATAAAATTAAAAACAAAATAATAATAAATTTATATATAAAAATAATATTTATTAATAGATAAATCATTATTTAAATATATAAAAAAGAAAATAGCAAATTTTATCTGTAATTTTTTATTTACAATTTTATAATATATATTTTTAAAATTTCAATAAAAAATCTCGTATTTCTCGAAGCATCCCTTATTTCCATATATACATGTGCACACATATAGACATTGTGCAGTTCATGGGTATTATCTACCAGAGATGTTTCTCAATCCACAAAATCCATTTTGCTATATCACATAAGCCACAAATAAAAAAATATAAAATATTTTTAAATCTCAAAAAAAAATCCTTTTCTTGATTCTATTTGAATATATTTTTTAAACAATAAAAAAAAAAAAAAAAAAAAAACAAAATACATCTATTTATAAATAAATTTTTAACAATACAAAATAAATAAATTATTTTAAAATTATTTGAGATAAAAAATAATATTAAAAAATACATCAAAGTGTCAATGACATATAAATTTAGACAAACAAGTTATCTGAGTAAACATTTGATAAAAATTTTATTTTTATTTCACAATAAAAAAATTAATTAAATGTCTAAATTTGAATTCAAGTCTAGACATTATTTTATTATTAAATTTTTACATGAAATATAAAAATTAAATATAAATATTAGAAATTGATTTTAATATTCAATAAATTTATGACAATTATTAATTCATATATTTAATTTTTTTTACTGGGTAATTTTTTGTCAATTTAAAAATGTTAAAAAAGGGTTGACAAAGTGAAGGGAAAATATTTGGAATGATGCCAATACTAGAAAACAATACCGTGTGCCTCGTATTTTCCAGGTCGAGCGTAAAATAAATAAAAAAAATAAAATATTTTTTGAGTAGCCTACTGTATCTGTATAACACTACATCCAATATATACATTCACGTGGATATATATAATAAAAAAATAAAAAAAAAAAACGTAAATATTATTCAGTAAAAAAAAAGAAAAATTGAAAATAAAAAACAAAAATCCAATAGTCGTTAACTCGAACAATAAATTTTCATTTTTAGTCTATTTTTATCAAATAAATTCTCAATATATTTATGATATTTTTTATTTTAAAAATTTTAAAATATTTATATTAATCTTAATAAATATATAAATAAAATAATTAGTTTTAATTTTTGTAATTAAATTTTAAAAATAATTTTATAGTAATATTTTTTAAATTTTAATTTAATTTATTTATTTTTTTTTAATTATAACTGCGATGAATATTTAAGCTACTAAAAAACTAGATGCACATTGGCTTATTTGATTATTTTTATTTGATTATTTTTTCGTTTATTTTTAACAAAGCTTGAATGTGAATATAATCAAGCTTTTTTGTCTCGTGAGATTATGTGAAATAAGCCACACTACCACAAAGGTTTGCAAGCCTTTGGCCCTTTGAGAAAATCATGGTTAATATATATATAACTTTGATGGTTTATAATCCTACTTGGTATATTATTTAAAAAGTTTTAAAATAAGATAAAAAATTAAATTATGTTTTTATTGTTTCAAGCTATCTTATTATTTCAAGTGTTTTTTTTTATTGTAAAACTTGAATGATGTTCAAATATTTACAACATCAACTTTTAGTCTTTTTATTTATTATAAATAAAATAAGATTAGAAAAGTAAATTAATAAATTATATATTAATAATTTCGAGGGGTTATTCGTCAGTTGTGTCAGTCTGTTGTGTAGTAAAAGTAAAGTCTAGTCATTATATATATTCAAATGAACATTATAAATAAATGAAAATTAATTTTTTCATATTTTAAATAAAATTCAGGACAACACTCAGCCATCACTTATACATTTGACTGTGTTGTCCTGTTTCAATTAATTTTTTATATTTTAAATATATTTCAGGACAACACTGAGCCTTCACTTATACATTTGACTGTGTTGTCCTGTTTTAATTAATTTTTTCATATTTTAAATATATTTCAGGACAACACTGAGTCTTCACTTATACTTTCGACTGTGTTGTCCTGTTTCAATTAATTTTTCATATTTTAAATATATTTCAGGACAACACTGAGTCTTCACTTATACATTTGACTGTGTTGTCCTGATTTAATTAATTTTTTCATACTTTAAATAAAATTCAGGACAACACTGAGCCTTCACTTATACATTTCAGTGTGTTGTCCTGTTTCAATTAATTTTTCATATTTTAAATATATTTCAGGACAACACTGAGCCTTCACTTATACATTTGACTGTGTTGTCCTGTTTTAATTAATTTTTTCATATTTCAAATATATTTCAGGACAGCACTGAGCCTTCACTTATACATTTCAGTGTGTTGTCCTGTTCTTATGTTCTAATTCAATTATTCTCAAAGTTATAGTATTATTTTCAATTTTGAAAATTTTATTCATCGATTTTAAAATTTTTCAAATGACCATGAGACAGTCTGGCTTTTGCATGGTCATTTCGATCATAAAAAAAATATTTCTACTCGAAATTTTATAGAGATTACTCTTCTGACAAGTAAAGAATATACAAATCTCATCATTTCAAAAGACATATCAGTCAATTTCAGTAATTTTGTTTTTTTTTTTTAAATTTTAACATTCTACTGGAACCTTTCGTTTAAGTTCGGTATTTCGGTCAAAGGTCCTATAGTTGTTAAAAATTTCTATTAAATATTTATAAAATATTGTTTTCATAAATGTTATTTATCATGAAATATAACGAAATCAATAAAATGATGCAACTACTTATAACTGTTGTATATAAATTTGTGTATGATAACAATATACACACATTGAATAAATATATAATATACATATATATAGTTGTTGAACAGTGTCAAATGCATATTGTCGGATTGTATAAATCGTATCCGGTGAAGAAGCAAAGCGTGAATTTCCTAAACTAGTTGAATCGAGTTTTGAAGGGTATTTGTTAATAATGATATAAATATATTTATTTTTATTTTTATATTCATCAACATATATCAACTTGAATTTTCCACATCAAATGATTATTTTATTTTATATTTTTTTATTTATTATAATCTCAACAAAGCAAGTTTAAATTTCAAATTTATAATCACTCTGTTAGATAATAAAAATAAAAAAAAAAAACCATTTAAAAAAAAAAAGATAAATATATATAAAAACAATTTGAAAAATAGTTTAAACATGAAAAAATTCCGAGTAACAATGACTTTTAAAAAAATGTAAAAAACAGTTGTGATAATAATAGTTGCAATTAGCCACCTCACTCGTCGACTACTCGACTCTATTTTTAACACCAACAGTTAAAAATAGTAGTCATAGATTTTTTTTATATTTTTTTTATACATAATGTTAGCAAATAAGCAAATCAACAAAATAAATGAAAAATAAATGCAACAAAATAAAAAATTACCAAATGATTTTTTAAAATTTAATTTAAATAAATTTTTTTTTTTTTTGTTTTTTTATATTTTAATAATAATTACAATATTAATTTTTAAATTAAACAAAAAAAAAAAATTACATTCTTGTGCATTTTATATATAAAAAATAATATAAAATAATGAATTCATTATATTTATAGATTTTTTTAACAAAAAAAAAATAAAATTTTTAATAACTCTTGTGGTTATTATTTTTTTTTTTTTCAAATTAAAACAAAAATATATATTTATTATACTTTAATTAAATAATAAAATTTTTGAATAATTAATTTAAAAATAAATAATATATTTAATTTTAAAATTAACAATTATTTTTTTACCATTTTATAACATGAAAAATAAAAATAACAAAAGTAATTTAAACCCATGAAAATAATTTTTTTCATCGATATATATTTTTGTTTTATAAATTCAATATTCCACTCTTTTTTTTATCGTAAAAATATTTCAAGACAGCCAATTGAACTGAGTATATAAAAGTAATAAATACACAAAAAGTTAAAACAGAAACAAAGACAAAGAAAGATGGTGTTTGAAAAAGCCTCAATAATAGAAAAGTTTGCTCGAGTTAAAAAGCTTGTTAGAACCTCTTGGATCATGGTCGTATACCCTTTTATTCTCGCTTCACTGGATTATTATATCAAATATCAAGCTTTAAAAAAAAAAAAAAAAAAAAAAAAAAATGAAAAAAAAGAAAAAAAAAACAAACTTATCGGTTGAAAGTTTCAAACTCATTCATTTTTATTACATGCGTTTATATACATAAAAAAAACCATTGTCCTGATTTTTTTTTCAATCAATTTTTTTTTTACCTATAATAATACTGTTTTAAAAAATATATTAAAAATATTTTATTTTTACAATAATTTATTTCAATAATAATAATGATAAAAGCAAATTACAAAAATTACATGAGTCATATTGATAATGATAAATGTGGGTGTAGATAATACATGATTTGAAATTTTCATGTGATTTTTTAACTTGAATAAAATGAAATAAATAATACAAGGGTGGTTTTGTTGCAAAAAGGGTATATATATATATGAAAAAAAAAAAAAAAATAGTATATTTTTCAAAAGCACGTAACTGCATTGGGTATGTCCGGATGTAATCATCGTTAGTTTTTTCCAAGATTCAAGCGATTGAGAGATGCCAGAATAAAATGTCTCATTCTCTGATCGAAAAAGAGTAAAGAGGGTTTTCTAGGTAAAAATAAATAAAAATAGATAAACTTGTTCGGATAAAAGATTGGTAAAGTGAGAATAAAAAAATATAAAAAATATAATAAATAAAATATAAGCAAAACAGGTAGAAAACTTACTGAGGGTTTATGTAAGATATATTGCGAGGATTTTACAATCACATGTTAGATTGAATCTCTCGATGGATTGACTCATCTTAAAAAAAAAAAAACAAAATATATATACATACATTTATTTATCTGTTATTTAAAATATAAAATATTTTTATTTACAATACTTTGTAAATAATCTATAATATTTATTTATTTTTTTACATAAAATTTCAACAATACCAATTTTATTAAACTTGAATAACCAAAACAAACAAAAAAAAAAAAAAACCCTTAAAATTTCAAAAAATATAAAAAACTTTTTGTTTACAATTTTATTTATTTATTTTTGTTCCATTGGGAAATCTAATTTTTTTTTTTTTGTGTCTTGAATAAGTTGGTGTATAAAAAAATAGTCAATGTATGATTTAAGAATATATTTTTTTTTATATTTTTGAATAAATATTCAATCAATCAATCAATCATCATGTGGGTCAATAAATTTTATATTTTTAATAAAATACAAATATATATCTTTTCAATATAAAAATTAAATTAAATTGTTTTTTATTTGGGTTAAAATTATTTTAGTTGAAAAAAAATAGCACATGTTTATTTAATGACTATTTTATTTTTATTATTTTTATCTAGTTAGACACTGTATATATGGATGATGACATAAATTATGTATTAGTTCATCACGTAAATGACTGAGAGTATCGAAATTGAACTAGTACCACCTGGTCCATTAATATATTCCATCCTTCTGTCATTTATTTCACCTTTTTCATGTTACTATATTTTTTTAATACCCTCATTCTACTTGTTCACTTAAACTACGATGCCATCCTTGGCTTTTTAAGAATTTATGATCAAAACCATACTTGCCAGCTGGGCTGGACCTTGTATATATATCCTAGACTCGATCGAGCAGACAGTCGATAGTGACCCCTTCAACTTTCTCGGTATTTTTTCTGGACTCTAAAAAAAATTTTTTTTTTCTTTTCATAAATATACAATCATATTTTTTATCACTTTTCATTCCTCTATATTATATATAGTTTTTTATTTTTTTACTATCACCTATATATCACTCGACTATTTTTTTCTTTTATCAAAATATTTTTTATTCAAGAATTTTATTACAAAATTATATGAAAAATAGTTAAAATAGATAAAGATTTTTATTATTTTATTTTTTTGGTAATTTATAAACTAATGATCATGTCAATAATTAAATAACAACATCATTATGAATTTCAATTGGTATTTATCTGTGTCTTTTTACTGGAGTGTATAAATTAAATATTATAAATGTTAATTTATAATTTAAAATACTCATTTATATATTTCATATTGTAGAGCTAAGGAACTCTAAAAAATTAGCTTGACCTTTTTGTATATAAAGTAAATTTATATTTACCTGTTATGTTTAACCCTTGTGCATATATTCTTACTAAACTTGGCAATTTTTTTTAGGCAGAATTCTTGAAAGCTCAAGTAATAAACTTTTAACCATGTCAAATTGAATAAAACTTTTTAAAATTTATTTTTACCAGTTGATCCAACTAATCACTGATTAAATAATTTATTAATTATAAAATTACAAACTAAATATAATAATAATAATAATAATAATAATAATATTTTGATAAAAATTACAAAATCGCATTAACTTAAATCTTGGATATATGGTAAGCCTGTTTGTGGCATCAACTATTCTGAGAATATTCTTGTAAAAGTATGATTATCACTGTAATTCTTTAATAATTACAACTTGTTACTTGAATCATATAGACAGTTGATAAAGTTGATGCTGTAAATTTTGAATGAGTCTAAGAATTAATCTTGAATTAGTTGATAAATTTAAAATAAAATAAATTATTAAAAGTATAAAAAAAAAATTTTTGTAAATGTTGGTTTAAATTTTGTGTTGGGCATATGCATATATATATACTTGATGTATAACTTTAACCGTAATTTATAGTCTTGTGGATATGTTGGATAGATGGAGACAAGCCAACTTTGTCCTTTAGCTACTAATTAATAGTGATACTCAGACACTTGGTTGATGAAACTTGCAATATATATATATATAAATGAATATAACACACATATTCACTTGATAAGACATATGTGTGCAGTAGTAGTTATGTACATATATAGAAATTAAGGGTAAAATCTTCAAGGGGATGATGTTGTATATATACTATGTATCTTCTTCTATCTTTCTGTCAACTTTATATACATACTATATTGAATTTTGAACATTGAAGATATTAAACTGGAGCATGAGTGAGTGATAATATATATATGACACATGAAATTGCCAAAAACTACATAAACATTTGTTGAATTATTAAAAGTTAAAATTTATATTGTTGATTTAACTGTTAAAATAACCAAAGATATTATAATTTAATTATTTTATAGAAAAAAAAAAAAAAAAAAAACATAAATTCTTTTTTAAAAATATTTATTAGGTACACATATCTTATCTTTTTGTGTTCGACATATGAAATTTCAAGTAGTAAGATAACCTATGAGTAGCTTCAACTATTACACAACTACAATCACTGTTTTCTTGTCATGAAAAGCTCTCAGTATCGTTATTCAGCTTAACCCAAGTTCACTTGATGTGTTGTTTAATAATGGTATGAGTAAAACATAGTGTGGGTAGTTGAAGAAAGCTTGAAAATTGGAAAGGGTTTTTGTTAAATAAAATAAAAAATAAAAACTATTTGGTATAGTTACCAAGAGTACATGCGTATACATTCTCTACTATACTATAGTGTGGTTGGTTGCTTATAGTTGGTACTACTATTTTGCAACTAAACTACATGTTATAGATATACATATACTATGTGCTTGCAAGTATATATACACACATCCACTTTTCAAAACTTTGAAAACCCTCGGTCTTCTTGCAAGCCTTATTCACAATCATCCCTCTCTCTTGTATTTTCATCCCTTCTCTTCGAGTATATACATACAACATCAGGAAAGCTCATGAATTTCAGACATACCCATGCCAGAGTCTTGGTATTACACTCTTCTAACCATACTCCTTCCCCCTCACTTCTCTTCATCCAATACTATATACACAACATACATATCTACTATTTTCTCTATGCTAGATCTCTATCTATCTTTCTTCATCTCTCTCTCAATTTCACAACTCTTGGCCAACGTTAACCTGCAAAATGGCATAACTCGTGAAAGCTCTACTACATATATGTACATGCAAAGATCCTTTTGAAGCTCTTAGGTATATGACACATAAAAAAAATGACAGGTAGTTTCACGCGAATATATACATATATGAGTTATCTATGAAAATTTTTATAGTTTATTATATTTTTTTTTTTATAATTTATTAGCTTTTATTTATTTATTTTATTGATGTGATTAATTTTGAAAAATAATATTTAAAAAAAAGTTTTACAAGTACTTTTTGTTTTTTTTTATTAAAAGACTTTTACTCAATACAGTTTGATAGCAAAGTTATCTCTGTATTGAATGTCAGATCTTTATTGACTATAAAATATCATATATATTTTTTTCGATGTTTATGAAGGTTCTGGGACACTGAATTTATGTCAAAGTACGATAACCTTTAAATAAATTTTCATGTATATATCATCTTTTGCAAAAAAAAATAAAAAAAAATATATAAAATTGAATATTTATTTATTTATTTAACTACAAAAACATCAAAATAAATAACTATCAGGTTTTTATAATTTTTATCAATAAATAAATAAATAAAATTATAAAAATAAAAAACTTGATGAAATTGAATTTTTTATATAATACGTTGGGGTGTGTCTGTGTTATATCATCTGGTACAATGTCATTTAGAGAATACGTCGATTTCCTCTTGTCTTTTTATCTCTCTGTTTAACCACATTGTTCATCATAAATATATATACATACATACAATTTCATTTTGTTCAAGTTGAGCGTAACGGAATCATTAGCTCAACCACAAAATAAACGAACTCAGTGATTCGGCAACTCGCGGCAAGTGTTCTTTGATTTTTAGCTGAATGTTATTTTGATGATAATAATAATAATCATAATATTTATAATAATATTATATACCTATATAAAATAAAATAAAAAAATTATTAAAAAGTAGTTGATACTTTGATAGTTGATAGAGTAATCATTGTGAATTGAAGCGTGTGGTTTCTCTGATATAAATTTGAAATGTCAAATGATCCAAGGGTCAAAAGTTGGAATGATGAGTTGATGCAGTTTCAATCGTTGTCATCTTGTTCATCCTTGTCTCCCAATGGAATTTCCGTTTCAATAAATTCATCCACATTTATAAATCCATCTGGACTATCAACAAATAAAATTGATACTTTTGTTGTTGCCTTGAAGGATATACAACTAAATCCTGACCAAGCTAACCACAACTTGGTACATCAACCTTCTGTTATTATCTCCAATTCACAAAGGTATATACCAAAATTTATTCTACATATGTTTTTTTTATTTTTACACTTTTTTTATTCAATTTAAAACTATTATGTATTCTGATTAATTTTAATTTAAAAAAATTGATTTATTTTTACATTTTTATTGAGGAAAAAAAAAAAAAAAATTGATTATTATTTTAAAAATAACAGATTGATAATATATATTCAACTTTTAATTTATTTCATTTTTTATTTATTTTATTTTTTCGTTCAATATATTCGACAATGTCACTGATCTGTTATCAAAATTGAATTTAAAAAAAAATAATCATTTATTCGGTATTTGATTTACTTTCAGGTATAACCACGTTTTCATTTGTTTGTTCAACATTGTGAATTTTATTTATACATATATATTGATAGTATCCAATTTAAATTTCATTCGGGATTTAATTATTCCAAGGTATATATAATAAAAGAATTTATTTATTTTTTTTTTTAATTTTTAAAATTTTATTTTAAATAAATCTGTGAAATTTGACGTTGAGAATTTTATTTTTGAATTATTTTTTGTTCAAATTCATTTTGCACAGTTTATTCCATGTTTTTTTTTTTATTTCTTTTTTAAAGTTTATTTTATGAGCTTTACACGTGGATACGATTTATTTGTTTTAAACTGAGGTATATATATGGGGTGCGAGTTGGATACAGGTGCAGAAAAGATCTTTGCACCATACGCTACAACGAGATCTTTATATCTCATTTTATGTTTTAAAATATCAAATTTTTTTAAAGTTTGTATATAAATTTATATAAAATTTTTTTTTATAAATTATATTTTATTATATTTAAGAGTTTATAAATTATTTTTATGAATTAGATATATATATATAATTTATGATTATAAAATTTACTGTTAAATAATTTTATATTTTTCATTTATTATTTTAAAAAAAATGATAAAATTATATACAAAAAAAAATGTAGATATGTTTTTTTTTTTGTTGGAAAAAATTGAGTTTAACAAACTGTCCATCTACAAGATTTTTTAAAAAAACTACCCTTAAATTGTGTATTCATGTCTCACACGATTTTCTCCACATTGATGATAAATATTTAAATAAAAGCATTTCAAGTTTTACCATGTGACACACATAATCCCTTGTAACTTTAGCTCAATATCAAGTCAGACATGTATTATTAATTTATTATATTCATTTGATTATTATTCATTGATTTATTTTATTTTTCTCATCATGTATATACATATTTCTCAAAATAATTACGATTGAATGTATCATTAATTATCAAAGCATAAAATATATTATTAAAAATAACATAAATTCAAGATTTGAAATCGAAAATAAAGCCTTGGGTTTAAATAAACTATGCAGTAATAATAAATATATATATATGTATATAAATTTTATGTAACCTTACCTGAAAATTCAAGATGTTGAATTCCGTATTATTGTAAATATTTTATGTAAACTGACTGGGTTGGTTGAGATACTTGAAAACCGATCGCAATGCAGACCTGAATATACTTCACTTGAAAATTCCATGAACTTTCTTGTTCAATTTTAAACCAATTTTTTTATATTTTTTTTTTTGCTCTTTTTTAACTTCATTGCATCAATGTTTCTCATTTAATGGCTTTTTTATTTTTTTATTTTATTTTTTTTTTCTCTCGTCATTTGACGTTAGTATTATATATATATTTTTTTTTTTTTTTTCCACTTTAACTTGTCTCGGGTGGTCCTCAAGTGGAAGCACTTCTGTCAATTCATTTTCGGTCAAATGTCGAAGCCACTAAGTTGAGGATCATGTCGTCTTTGGGGTTGTTACTTGTGTGCCTATGTATATATGAATACTTTTTTTTTTTTTTTTTTTGAAGCATTTATATTATACCCCCCTAAACTTTTTATATATATTTTATTTATTTTTTTTTTTTTACTTTCTTTTGGTAAAAAGTCTTTTGATGCTAGAACGTTGTTACCTCAACGGGGCAACTTTTTTTTTTTTCGACCCCTTTTTTAAATTTATTGACATTTTTTTTCTAATATAGAAACCACTTCTATTTTTCCAACAAGTTATTTCACCGCATCTATAGCTTTTTTTGCTTTTCATATAAATTTTCTAGAAAGCTTTTTGAGCCATGGTTTTTAACATCTTTTAAAAAATGATGAAAAAAAAAATATATTCTTTAGATTATTTATATATATAGGTATATATATTTTTTTTTTTTAATTTATGTACTTAATCATTATATATTTTAATGGTTTATTATTGAATTACAATATAAACTTTGAATTAAAATATCAAAAGAATTTTTATATTTTTTTATTTTTTTTATTGACATTTTAATGGTAAAAAAAATAATAAATGTTTCCTTTTAAACTTATATATCAAAAATAATTATTTCGAGTTTGAAATGAATTCAATATTTAATTAAAATTTAATTTAATTATTAGATATTTTTGGTTAATAAATTATGAATTTATGGATCAATTGCATAATAAGACAAGAAACATGACAGTTGTATATTAAAAAATATAAAAATATATTTATAAAAAGCTCTTAAAATTTAATCATATCAATTGAAAATATAATAATTATAAAAAATATTTATACATGTATAAAAACATACAATGTTATGTATAAATTTCCATTGAAATTGTGTGACTATATCCTATCATTTTATTTGAAACGCAGTTGGTTGATACAACTTGGTACATTCGTAAATCGAAAAATAAATTATTAATGTTTTGATAGTTTACGGTTCAAATGTTGTAGCAGAGTAATTCATTGAAAACTTTTGCGTGTGAGATGTTAATGTGTGTCATGAATCTTCTATAATTGAATTTTGAATGAGATTCTGCGTCAAGAAATTTTATCAAAATGAACAATGAAATAAACTACATGTACATCTTCTCATTCAACTGAAGCATCATCATCATCATCATCATCATCATCATAAAATTAATTTATTATTTAAATCATCAAATTATATATACTGGAAAAATAAATTTCTTCATTCATCATTCATCATTCATCATTCATCATCATCATCATCAACATCAATCGATACAGTTATATAACAAATTCACTGGATGGTCTTTGCAATAGTTGTTATTTTTTTTGTTATTTTTGTGGCAAGTGAAAAAACTGTATATGATATTGCTCACGCACATACTTCCCAAGAGTATAATTCGTTGAAAATTTATCGTTATATATACATTTATACTGAAAACCATGGATAAAACCATGCTGGTAATATAAATATACACATGCATATATTTGTGTTGGATATTTTTATGTTGGTACGTGTATAGATAGCTCGATTGTCAGTAAATTATTTGTACATTTACTACTATTATATACATATTTATTTTTATTTTCATTTTTATTTTTATTATTGTGTAAATGTATATAAGCCAAACCCGCATGTTGATGTAAAAAGTTTATATTATTGTTGTTGCATTTTGTTGTTGATTATTATCGTTTAGAAAAAGTTAGAATGTAAACTTTTAAAACACATATATCATCGTATTTTTCATGATACAATTTTATATATTTTTTTATTTTTAAAATAATGTATAGAAAATTTAAGAAAAATGTCATTGCGAGTTTTGTATTTTTATATTTAATATTTTTTTTGATATTTTTGTGTGAATTACATAGACACTTGCTGTATGTGTCTCATGGGATGTATGTAACTATTTTCTAGGATAACATGAAAATTCAAAGTCTATATGGTACTTGTCTATTTATTATTAATAGACAATTGTACGTGCTGCATCGTAAAATGTAATATTCAGTTGGTTATAACTCGATGAAACAGAATAGAAATGTCGATTAGATATTATATTGTGTTGAACACGTTTAAAATTGACTATTTATTGTATAATTAACCACTGATATTGTCAATTAGAAAAATTAAAAATTATATTGCAAAACTATTTTTAAATCATCAAAGTACCCGAGTAGAAATTTGTTAGTGGTAGCCTGAACACGGATCCGGATCGGATCAGGATAACATAGAGCAGTCCCTATTCAAGTATCGCTATGACATCCTGATCCGGATAGCATCAGGTAACCACTATCAAATCCTTAATAGGGATACTTGATCAAATCCTGACCAGGGCTTGATCAAGTAAAAAATACTAGACTTTATTTTTTTTTTACATTTTTCTTGATCTGAATAGCATCAGGTAACCACTATCAAATCCTTAATAGGGAGACTTGATCAAATCCTGAACAGGGCTTCATCAAGTAAAAATTACTGGATTTTCACTGGTTTTTTATAGTTCAGTTGAAATGGAACTTTACAGTAATGTTATTGCTGAACCAGTTGAATCACATACTGTGCATTATGAAACCAATACACCAAGTCAGCAAATGGAAATTGATGCATTGTTTTCTGAAGATATGCCATTTGAAATTGACAATACATCAAATGATAATGATAATAATAATAATAACAATAATTGAATTTATTATAGATTTTTCAATTTTTATTGAATTTACTATTTTTTTATTTTATTTTTATTAGACATGAAAAAAAAATGGATGGTAGGGTATTTACAAAGCCATGCAAAAGAACCAAATTTTTGTCTAATTGCTATGCATTTCAAAAATAATTATAGTAAAAAAAATGAAGGTACAGTCAACTTACTTAATGAATATAATAATTTATATCCATTTACAAATAATCATAAATATTTTTTTGAAAACCATTCTGCATTAATTCAAAATCAAATTAACTTATATCAAACTTATATGATGATAATCTTGGTGGTGTTGACGTTAATGACGATAACAAAAAACAGAAAAAATCAATCAAAATTATTACCGATAAATTTAATAATGATAATAAAAGAATACTTGTAGCATTGGGAGATACAAAAATATCCAAGTGGATGAAAGGCTATCGAAGAGTCTCATTTAAAGGAATCATCAGAGCTCTTTTGTCTTGTGCTTATTTATCGAAATCTAAAATTGATATTATTAATACTAATGATTTTAGAACTACTAAATTATGCAGTGCATGTAATAATATCTGTTTAAAAAGCAAATCACCTGATCGGTAAATTATTTATATGTTTATTTATTTATTTATGTGTTTGTTTATTTATTTATTTATTCATTTATTTATTTATTTATTTATTTATTCATTTTTTATTTTATTTATTTATTTATTTTTTAACATGTTTAAAATTGACTATTTATTGTATAATTAATCACTGATATTGTCAATTAGGAAAATTAAAAATTATATTGCAAAACTATTTTCAAATCATCAAAGTATATTTTTATAATTTAAACATTTAATTGATGGTTTGAAAATAGTTTTTTTATTAAATTGATTAACAATTATAACACGACTTGGTAATTAAAAAAATTAATAAAAATTTTGTAAATATTTTCTTTTGCATACTTTTGATTTTATTTTCCAGTATGTTTTTAAAATTTTTACATTTTTTTTTTATATTTTGTTGGAAATTAGTTGACAAAAAATCTATGTATTTTGTATTGAAAATGTTATATATATATATTTTTTTTAGAAAAAAAAATGTACAAATGTCAAAAAGAACTGACTCACGCAGTGATAGTGAGAAAAGTTGTCCCAGCATTTTCACTGTTGAACTTTATAAAAGTAGAACTCTTGGGATGCGACCCACAGTACACCCTCAAGTCTCGTTTTTATAAAAAACTTGGCTTATATATACCCGTGGGATGACTTTAGAAAAAACTATTTTTTTTTTTTTTTATTTTATTTTATTTATTAAAGAAAATTGTAAAAATTTTTTAAAAATAAAACAAAATATTTATTAAATAATTAAACATTATATTAAATTTTATCAATTAAAAAATAATTATTTGTATAAATACTTGATTTATTTATAATGAATTTTCAAATGTAAATTGATTTACTGATTAAAAGTTTAATTTAAATTACTAAATTATATATTTATCAACTTTGATTTTTTTTTTTTTTTATTTATTGGAAAATAAAAATACATGATATCTATGTTATTCATAAATTTTTTTTTTAAATATTAATATTACTATATATATATTTTATAAAAAAAAAAAAAAAGTGCGATAAGTTAAAATACAAATATCAAAAATTGTCAAGATGATGATATCTTTTGAACTTTTACATTACCATTTTGAGTGTTTCAAGAGTTTTTTTTATATATTTTTATTATTTGTCATTCTTTTTTCAACAACATTCAACATATTTTGTCTTTATTTTTAAAAAATTTCAATTTTTAAATTTATATATATTCACAAAAGAATTCAAAATAATCAAGATGTACATTTTTACAAATGAAACAGTCACAAAATCACACCTTGACACAAGAAAAAAATGAAAAAAAATTTTAAGTTTCTCATAAAACCATAAAGAATATAGGTATATACATTAAATCTAAAGAAAACTTTAACATTTATTTTTTATATTTTCCTGTTTTTTTTTTTATTATTTTGTACTTTCTTTATTAGACTACGAAAGTTGAATTAAAAGTTGTCGCGCGTCGTAACCACACTGGGCATTTCGTTTCATTTTCTCATACCAATTTAGTTGCACCAAAAACCATTGCTATTTGCATGAGTAAATCCAAAGTTTGCTTTTCTCGCTTTATGCTAATGCGATCTCTTGATGCTGCCAACAATATACTCTTTTATTTTTTTTTTGTTTTATCCACCCTTTATCACCCTATCTAGACCATTTGCTTCAACAGTATCAACAACAATAATGAAACTCTCACGGTTGAGATTCAATTATGTCCCTTAAACATTTGATTTTCATTTTTTCAATTTTGAAAATTACATATATTATGTATTTTATATTTTTTAATTAAATTTATTATTTAAAATTATACAAACTAAAATAAAAATATACAATATTATTCTCAAAATATCATTATAATTTTTATAAAAATTTTATTTTAATTATTTATTTATTTTGAATATAATATTTTTTATATTTTTAAAACAACAATAAACATTATGTGAAATTTTATATCCATTGTGTGCATATAAAGTTTAATATTTTTTTTTCCTGTAATTTTACAATAAAAAAAAAAAAATAGCTAGACATACAAAAAACATAAATAAATATATTTTTCTTTTTGTATTATAATAAATAAAACAAAAGACCAGTAAAATAATATTTGTGCAAGCTTGTATTTCAGATGCAACTGCATGAGCTGTACAGATAAATAATAAATACAAATTTTTTATGATGAACATACGAGAAAAAATATACAGAAAACAGTACATTTTATTATATTTTATATATAAAATAAAATAATAATTTTTGAATAGATAAAATAATTTTGTTTTTTTTTTTTTTTTCAACTTGCAAAAATATATTGATGCGTATATAAAAGAAAGTGTGAGTCACGTATTGTGACAGTAAATATAAATATATATGAGTTTTATAAGTAGGCATACACATAAACATAAAAAAAAATATTAAAAAAAAAAAAAAAAAAAATTGCAAAGTAGTCTGGTTTCTTTTATTTTAACGTTGCATTATGTGGCTTCCTGTATCATGCTCACTCTCATCATGGTTTTACACTTTCTTTCAAGTGCTCAAAAAGAAATGAGGCACCTTCAAGAAGGAAATATAAAAAAGTAAAAAAAATATATATAAATTATAAGTTTCTCTTAAAAAAATAATAATAATAATATATATATTTTTTTTAATGAGAATTTTCACATATTTAAAATTTTTATTTATTTAAATATATTTTGATATATCATTTTTTAATTAATAGCTTGTACAGTTGGAAGACATCTAATCACTTTGGAAGATAGGAAACATGAGCAATTTAATTCATTGGTTACCCTCGAGAAAACTTGTGTATATATATATATAATAATACTGGTAAAACCATGATGGTAATTACCTTGTCAAGGATGCGCGAATGAAAGTTAAGTGACTTTGCGAAATAAACTAATTTTAAGATTAAAATTTTCATATACATTAATACATCATAAGTTTTTAGATAATGTCATTGAAAATTTTCGATTTTTTTTTTCATTTAAAAAAATTAAATTATATATTTTATAAGATAATTAAAAGATTATTTAAAGTTTTTTTATATTTTAATCTTGTAAATTTTTTATATAATATAAATCATTAATTAAAAATATAATTATTTTTTCAAACGAAAAATTGATTAGTGTTTCAATTTTAATGATGGAAAAATATTTTCATTAATTAAAATAAGTGAAATTAATTTTCCTGATAATTTACATTTGTTGTAAAAAAAAAAAAACAAATAATCTATTTAATTTAATCTTCGATAGTTCCAAATCAAATGACATGATGCATGTTTCCTATCTTCCAAAGTGATTAGATGTCTTCCAACTGTAAACCACTGGCAATAAAACATCAAGATATTTTTTTATTTTATTTTTTTTCATCTTGAAAGATGAGAGCATCATTGAGTAAAAAAAATATCACGTTTTACAGTGATTTAAGAAGGAAGGTTTAAATTAAGGTTCGCAATGTGAACGATCCTGGTTAGAATCCTAACTTGCACTCGTACGATCAACCTGTTCAATATTTTACAATATTTTATATATTTATTTTTATGATTTTTATTTTTTTATATAAATGATTGCTCTGTACGAAAAGTAATAATATTTTTTACTTAAATATTTCATCAATCATTTTGAATTTAATATTTTTATTTATTTTTTGATTCAAGTGTTGAATTTGTTTATATAAAAAAAAGATAATAGCAAGTAGTACTTCAAAAATTTATATATATTAAGTAAAATAACATGACGATAAGAAAAAAAATTTTTTTTTTAAAATATGGCCAATGTCTTTTTGAATTATCGAGGCTGGCGATGCTCGACGTGTATTAAAATCCTTTTAACCAACCATAAATAAGACCAGGTAATCCTCCTTCCAGTGTCTGGAATGGAAAGTCTTGAAAAATATTACACAAAAAATACATGTATATATACATTTATATCAAGTTTTTTTTTTTTCTTAATATTATACATACATTTTCTGTTTAAAAAATACTTTTTTTTTTTCCCTTCAATTATTTTAATATGAAAATTTACATTTCTTTCATAAACAGGATAATATTTATCATAAAAAAAAAAAAAAAAGAAATTTCATTTTCAATTTTTTAAAAATAATAAATTTTATTTTTCAAAAAAATTTTCAGTATTTTCAGCTGAAGCTAAATTGTATCATCAGACGGTAAATTATCAGCTTTAAAATGAAAAATCGAAAAAGAAATTTTCATTTTACTCCAAAATGGAAAAGACAGAAATTCAAATGAACTTTATAAGAAAATTTTTTTATAAATTATCAAGTAATCAAGTACAGATGTCGACACAATGTTTTTAAATTAAAAAAAAAAATATTACTGCGCAATTTTATTTGCGCATTTAATAAGCATTGAACGAGTAGAGAAGGTGCTAGACACATCCAATAGTAATCCTCGGTGCCTTCAACAAGACCGAGCAACTCAATATTTGTGTGCGTCATATCTTGATTATTTGACACATTAAAAATAATATTAATTTAAAAAAAAAAAATTAATTTAATTAACAAAATAACATTGTTATTTATCATATAAAATTAAAACAAAAACAATCAAACATCGAAGTGATCATTGATCAAAACAAAATTAAATCAACGAATTAAATATTAATAGACAAAATATTCACAGTCTCTTTTAATTTGACGTTTAAAAAAAATATATATATTTATAAAATTTAAATATTAAATTACAAAACTGCAATTATTTTTTGGTAATTCGGATCCTAAAAGATCCAAAAATACCAATAAAACAACAACAACTTTTAAATTTATCACAAATACAAAAAGGTAAGTTTAATAATTTATATATTTTAATAATTAATTAAATTAAAATAATCTTATTATTAATATCTTATTATTATCATGTGTCATTTCAATTTTGACAATAAAATTTCAAATATTTATTAAAAATTATATATTATAAAATTGAAATAATGACACACTCATTGTATCGTTGAGTCATTTAGGGCCAATCATCATCGAGTGATATTTTTTTTATGTTGGAAAAAAAAAAATCTAATTTATTTAACTAAATTTAATAAAAAATTAATTGATTTTTTTATAAATTTTTTTTTTATATATATTTAAATATAGGAAACACACACAAGCAAGGGCTAACCTCGATTCAAATAGAGGGTTTTTTTTTAAAATTACTAAAATCAATACACTAACCCTACCCAACATCGACTTTTGCGCGACTCATTGTCGTCATTTGTAACCGGTATTTTTTTTTATTAAAATATAAATTATTTTGATTAAAAAAATTATAATAATATATTTATATTCATAGTCTATTTTATAAAATTATTAAAAAAATTTCAAGAGTACAATATACAATCGTGATTTGAATATTAATAAAAATATTTTAATTTGACAAAAAAAAAAATCGATAATATTTTATTATTTTTTATGAAAAAGATAATAGTAAAAATAGATAAAAATTAAAAATTAATTTTACATGAAAAATATAAAAATTAAATTAACAAAAAAAGCTGAGACAGTTATAAAATATTACATTTAATAATAAATTTTTTTTTATTAAAAATATACATAATTATTTATAATAAAAAAAAATAAATACAATATTTAATAATAATTATATAAATTATTGACAAAAAATGACTTAACAAGCGTCTTTAAATCAATATTTAAAAAAATAGAAAAAAAATAGTCAAATGTTCAAGTCAATTTCTCTAGAACATCTATCGACCGTGAATTATCGATTCTTTATTCTCGTTGTCATCATTTTGTGGCTTGTGTAAATATAAATTTACAACATAATATTCACTATATATTATTAAAATAAATATTTTAATTAAAAGATAGAGAGGGTATCTAATCGTGTTTGACTTGATGAAATATGTTTTAAAATATAAATAAATGCGTTAGCCTATTTACCTACTAAAAAATAATAAATTGTAATATAAAAATTAATATAATTCATTAAAATCATTAGTATGAAAAAATGACATTTTGTAGTATAATATTTAGTTGTGCGATTTTCCTTATATGTCATTAATCGTGTTGCACATTATTTCATATATTTTTATTTATTTTAATTAATATCACTGAGTCGTTTGCACGGCTTGATGATTTTTGGCATGATGACGATGCATGATTATATATTTATACACAAATTAACTGTAATTTTTTTTTACCATGACACATGATTGTTATAAACTAAATTATATCACTGAATGAATATTTGCACGTGTCAAAAAAATAATACTAAAAGGAAAAAAATATATATATATATATTATAATTTTACAAAAAAAAAAAAAAACAAAATGATTAAAATTAATTAAATTAAAATTTTTAAATATATATATATTTTTTTTCATAATTCAATCACTCAAAACACAATTTATTTTCTTGTTTTAATTTATTTTTATTTTATTTATTATTATTTATTTTATAATTTGGCTTGACGTATTTTGGCTTTTGATCACACTTGCACTCAAAGAGGAAAAAATTAATAAAACAAAAGGAAATTACAAAAATTATTCAACATCAAATAGCAAGATATTTTTTTTTGATAATCAATGATACTATATAAAATATAAATAAATAAAAAATCATAGCCAGATATCGAGCTCATCCATAGACTCATTGTCGACACAATCTGACCTCCAAACAAAGACCTCAATAAAACACCAAGGAAAAATATATAAAAACAGCAAAAAACAATTTCTTGAAAATAATAAAAAAAAATATATATTCAGTTGTATTTTTATCGTGAACCAAGAGCATCATTGTAATAAATTAATTGAATATAAAAATAAAATAAATATGCCAGCTGGTGTCGGTACATCATACCGATCACTGGGTGATCTTGGTGAAGATGTCTACAAAAGTACAACAATTATTGAACAATCACATCAAACAACTGGTCAAACTGTATTTCAAAGTGTCAAAAAAGCATTTACATTTTCATCACCTAAAATTGATTTACGAAAAAAGGATCCACTTATTCAAGAACAAAGAGAAAACATAACAATTGTCACAAGGTATGTTTGTGTGTTTTTATCATTTTTTTTTTTTAAATTCAATTTTTTATGAAAAAAAAAAAAAAAACAAATTAAAAAATCAATATAAATAATTTTTATCAATTGATAATATGGTGGCAATATATGCGTATGATGATTTGGGGGACTTTATGCTTAATATATTTATATATTTAATAATTCAATTATTTAAAAAAAAAAAAAAAAAAAATTAAATAAGTTTTTACAATGTGTATTAAATTGTGCACGATTGTTGGGGTGATAATTTTAATATATTTTTAATTTATTAATAAAAAAATTATAAAAATATATTATTTATACGTGTGTGTGTGTGTGTGTATGTATGTGCTCGGAAATCAGGGACCGGAAGCTGTTGGTTGCGGCTATCGATCTGGCTACTTACATTACTTACTTACATAAATATAAATTAATATATTGCATTTGAATGGGGCCACGAGGTAAGCCGCATGCGACTTATCAAAATATTATAAAATTATATTTTCTCTATATGTTTAATAAAATAATTATTTATAATTTTTTTTACAAACTAACAATGCACAAATATATAAATATGCAATAAATATTCACACACTTGCAAAATGTTTATTAAATTTATTGATATAATTTATAAATGTGAATGTTGACTGGACTCGCTTGCTTATGTGGCATGTTATAATATATATTTTTATATTTAGCTTGATTAATTTCCCATTTCATAATATCATTTTTTGAAATTTAGTATTTTAATTTTGATTTAATATTTGTGTGAGGCTCCCTTGCTTTTAGTAGATTAATTAGTTTAGTTTGTAACATAAGGACTCAATGGATTATTATGATGATGATGATGATGATGATGATGTTGATGATAATAATGATGATGATGATGATGATATGGAACCAGCCGTTTTAGCTGATCGTGTTATTATTTTTGGGGACGTTTGTTTTAGGAACAGAAATAAGATGCCAACTGCAGCAACTGCTGAGGAGTATGCTCTTCTTGGGTGAGTATTAAATATTTATTTTATTTTATTTTATATTAATTAATTATTAATTTAGTTTATTGATGAATAACGATTTTTATGATATAATTAATATACAAATACATACACACACTCACAATTTAATAAACAGAAAATTAAATGATAATTTGTTGAATATATTTATATACTTTTTTTTTTTTTATAAATAAATTTTGATATATAGGGAATGCATTTATGCTAGAGTATATTTAATTGTATTTTTGTTTTATTTTTTTTTTAGCTTGTTTATTTTATCTATATGAATGTAGTTTTTATAGAAAATATATATTGTTGATTTTTTTTTTAATGATCTTTTCAAAAATGAAAGGAACTATGTAATTTGATATATATTTTTGATAAATATATTCACCGTAGCACCCGCAATGATATTGTAGATAAAAATTGAAATTTAGAGTTTGAAAATATCATAGACAATCGAGTCAAGTCTTCGAGTAATTTGAATCAAAAAAAAAATTGTAATTTAAATTATCTGTTAACCGGAAGATAAAGAATTAAAAAAAGAAATTTATTTATTTGAATAAAAGAATAAAAAAAAATGGCCTAAATAATTTTTATCATTATAGAATAAGATTTCTTATTTTATTTTTTTAATTTTATTTTTTATTGAATCGATAGACAATAGGTTAGATTATTATCAAGATAATGAAAGCTCTGATGATTATTTTTTATTTTTTTTCATTTTCAACAATGAAATTAAATTCTCATATTTTTATAACAACGCTCTGAATAAAACAGGCAATGATTATTATTAAAAAATCGACGTCGATAAAATTTAATTAAACTAAAATTTTTTTATTAAGCTAAAATTGAACAAAAAAAAAATATTATAATAAATCAAAATAAATAATAAGTTATTTTTCAAAAACTATTTCAATTATAACAAGATAATAAAACAGGTAAAAAGGTTTAACGACCATTTTCCGACAGAATCGAAATTTTTTCAAAAAAAAAAAATTTGAATACCTCTTTGGTCATTATGTTTGCCTAATAAAATTTCAAAATTTCATGAGAAAAAAAAAAAAAAAATACGAATACCTCTTCGGTCATTATATTTGCCTAATAAAATTTCAAAATTTTCGATATATTTTTCGATAAGTTACTATCGATATATCAAAAAATATCGATCATAGAAAAAATGTATAAATTGATTTGAAATCGTCTTTTCGAGCTTTGAAAGATCGATATAACTCGAAATTCATTCGATATATTTTTCGATAAGTTATTATCGGTATATCGAAAAATATCGATCCTAGAAAAAAATTATAAATCTATTTGAATAGCTCTTTTTAAGTCCTAAAACCCTGATATAACTCTATTTTTTTTCGAATAAAACTTCGATGATTTTTTTCAGTTTCAAAATAATTTGTATACCTCTTTGGTCATTTATTTATTATTATATTTATTCATTTATTATATTTGCCTGATACAAATTCAACATTTTTTCGAAAAAAAAAAAAATTGAATACCTCTTCAGTCATTATATTCGCCTAATAAAAATTCGAAATTTTTTCAAAAAAAAAAAAGAAAAATTGAATACCTCTTTGGTAATTATGTTTGCCTAATTAAATTTTAAAATTTTTCAAAAAAAAAAAAAAAATACCTCTTTGGTCATTATGTTTGCCTAATAAAAATACAAAATTTTGTTATAATATTTGAAATTATCTACCTTTACCAGAAATGAAAAATCCTTCAGTTGAATTGATAATCATAACAGGGTAATAGAACAGGAAAAGAGGTATTTTAAAGAGCTCATTTTATATTAAACAAATGCTAAAAAATTTGAATCAATTAGATTTCGAATAAAAAGCGGGGAAGTGCACTTTTTATAATACGATTATTGATAATTCACTTTAACAATAATTAACAAATTTTTAAGTAAAAATAAAAAATTAATTTAAAAAGTTACATTTAAAGTAATCGAGCAAAGTGATTCGTAATTTATCGTGGGTGAGATAGAAATTTATTCACTTGGCAAAACAGGAACATAGTTTTACTACTACATTTGTTAAGTACATCAATTTGTTCTTGAAATATTATACAATATATATAAATCAACTTAAAAATAAAATACAAATAGATAAATATTCAACAAACTTTTTTATGAAGCAAATAAAATTTCCATGTAATTATTTGTTGTTAATTAACAACAATCTACTAATTGATTTGTCATTCAAAAAAGAAAAACAAAAGTGACTTAAAAATATATATATAAATTATTTTTCAATATTATTTTTTTACAAATTAAATAATAATTTATTTAAAATTAATAATTTTTTTAAATTAAAAAAATCTAAATTTATAATATTTAATAAATTCATAATTTTCATACCCATTTTACAATTTATTTTTTCAAACTATAATTCCGCTTCGTTTGACCTCCATTTGCCAATTAAAAAAACACAATTAATTATAATTAAATTAATCAACTAAAAAAACCCTTTTTAAATTGAATAATATTAAATATTTTTTATCAACAAAAAATAAAATTATAAGTCGCATTGATATAAATATTAATAACTAATAAACCACTTTAATTTTTTATTTATTTTTATTTATCAATATGAAATCAATAATAATTCAATTTAATATTTACAATTATTTATTCTGTCAACACGAGTAGTGTTCACTACTTTTCCACATCATCACTTGAAAATTTATTAATAACATCAAAAAAAAAATAATAATATTTATAAATAAATTGAGAAAAAAAAAATTATAGACTCAATTGAAACATGTTGAGTTAAATTGACTGTAAAAAAAAAAATTAAAATAAAAAATTTATTAAAATAAAAAATAAAAAACACGTAGGTGCTTATGTATCATGTACATGTTGAAAATATATGATCAAGTGTCTTGGTGGTTATCTGGTTTTATACCTACACCGATATTTATTATAAAAATTTTTTTTTTCTATTATAATATTTACGTATTCAATTACAAAAAAAAAAAAAAAACCACAAAATTATTATATTAATAAATAAATAAATCAATAAATAAAAATATTAGAAATTTAATTTTTTTTTTTTCGAAATTTATTTATTTTTTTTTATAATATTTTATTTTGCAATTCAGCAGGAAATTTACAAACGTGTATATACTATTGTTATAAATAAACCCTGAGGATATTTATTTGATTCTCTGAGTTGGAACTTTTTAAAATCGATGGTTATTCACTTCCAGGTTTTTTTTTTATATATTTTTTTTTTGTCTCTGCTACCCCATCCTACACTAACGGAAGTTGCATAAATGACGTCGACGTGGGCATTCATGTGCCTGGAAATTTAATGAGTAGACAATCGTGTGTCAAAATTTAAAAAAAAATAATTAAAAAAATACATAGATATATATTAAAATAAAAACAATCTTCGTACCACTATGAATGCGTGATGTTGATGGACAATTTTATATTTTATTATTTATTTTATGTCTGATGGGTGAATGCATTGAATCAATATATTGAATTGAATTATTACAATTCCAAGAAGGCTTGGTATTTATCATATTGCAATCCAAATAATATTTAATATTATGGAAAATATGAATATTAAAATTTTATTTAGTAAAAAGATAATTCAGCTTGATGTTTTTATTGATAAAAATAATTTATGTTTTTTTTTGTTTAATTATTTGAATTGTTTTTTTATATTTTTATGAAATAGATAATTAATTTTTTTTAATTTATAACTTTTACAGTAAAAATATAATTTTACTGTCAATAATTTATATTTTTATTAAAGATGGATAATTAATTTGAAATAATAAAAATATTTGTAAAAAGATTTAAAAATTGAAAATTTAATAATGAAAAAGAGCTGAGTTATATATAAAATAAATAATCAATTCAATATAAAATAAATAGAAAATATCTTAAATTAAATTTAAAGTTAAATCAAAGTTAATTTAAAATTACTTGACTTTTAAAATTTAATTTTTTATATATGAAATTTAAAAAAAGCATATGGAATATGCTTTCAACAAAACTACATTTTCATATAATATTAAATTATAAAATAAAAAATAAAATTCTCTTTTAAATACAAAGGATTCATCATTTATAAATGCATTATAAAAATGTAAATTAAACTGTTAATTTAGTTGAAAATTTTATCTTAAATATATTTAACTGAACAAGTGTTTTAAAATCGATTTTCACATGTTTCAGACACAACGTCGCCAGCATTTCCAGTATATTTACTAAAAAAAAAATAAAAAATAAAACTTTAAATAAATTAAAAAATCAATTTACCAAACCTTTAAAACTTCATTAAACAAATAAATCACTTTACTGCTCCAAAATGAAAATAATTTAAAAATCAATTAAAATATTTCATCTGAATGAAAAATAATACAAAATAATTAAAAAAATTTATAAATTAAAATTTTATTACTTTTTTATATTTTAATTTTAAATATTAATTTATTATTTTATTTCATACAAATATTTATTTTACTTGATTCAAATAAATATTTATCCTGTTGAAAAATAAAACAAAAAAAATTCATTTATTTAACACTTTAAATCACATATTAATCACTGTTATTAAAATATTTTAACATCAAAAATTGAAATAACATAAAATTGAATTTTCATGAGGTCATAAATTCTAGTTATAAATAAAGTTACAAAAGTTAATTGTCTCCTGGCAACAAAATAGCCACTAAAAAACAAAATTATATCCGGTCACATGACTAAATCGATTGACACAATCTTGCTAGTTGACCCACCACCCTTTATCATTATCATCCCCTTCATTGGCAAATTTACAAATTTTCAAAAGTAAAATTTTATCTTTCAGAGTGTTATTACAAAATAATATCAAAGTAAAATAAATTTTACATAAAAATTATTGTAATTAGATTAATCAACTGTATTTTAAACTATAATTTTAATTTTTTTTTTTTTTTTTTGAATAATAGTTGAATCTATTTTGCCACCTCCAATACATAGGCGTGGCTATTTTTTAAGATCGATATATTTCTTATATAAAAAATAACCTTTCAATGTTCTTATTTGAAAAAAAAAAAAAAAAAAAAAAAATAATATTTTTAATAAAAAATACAATAAATTATTGTCTCAATTTTTTATATTTTATTATTATTTTATTTCAAATGTTATTGTTAATTTTTATATATTTTTTTTTATTTTTAAAAAATTTAATTGAATTTTTATTTTTTATCTTTTTTAAGAAAAAAATAACCACATCCGTAAAATTTTGACTTTTATTATATATTTTTACACAATGATTCAGTGAAATATAATTAGTGGTTGTCAGACATGCCATTATTATCGGTTATTTTGTACATCTTTTGCGCATGCACAAATTGTTTATATTTATTTCAGTTTTTTCAAACAATTCATCGACAATATTATTCAGCTTCAAGTATAAAAAATAATAATATTTAAAAGTATAAATTTTCTCACGTTTTAAAATAAAATTATTTTTTAATTTATTAAGAAAATTTATTTTAAAATCAATCAGTTTGACAAAAAGTTTTTATAAACTTTTATATAATAATATACCAATAAATATATAAAATGTTAAAAAAAAAAAAAAAATGAAATAAATAATGTAAATTTTAAAACTACTTTATTGATCGTAAGAAAATTTTTTTATTTACGTAATACAAAATTTAAATAAAAAACAACTTGTAAATAATTTAATATTATTAAAATAACAAAAAAATATTTCAATTTTATTTGTAACTATTTTTATAAATTTTTTTACAACAAAAATTCATAAAAGTTTTAACATTTGACCTTTGTCAAATTAGATATACCAGTTGGTATGTTTAAAATATTGATTTATCGACAGAAAAGAATATCATCGTGGTTTCCAACGATATAGAAAAAAATAAAAATAAATCAAGGGATTTGTAATATGAGAATAACGATGAAATAAAATTTCTACATAATTTAAAATTCAATATATAAATTCAAATTGGAAAAATAAATAAATATATATAAATTAAAATATTTAATGAAAATTTATTAATTAAATTAAATTTTTTTTTTTTAGCACAATGCCATCAGATAGTATGGATGATATTGAGCTGAAAAATATTCAGCTTCAATTTCCAGCATTACGTTATTTGAGCAGAGATGAGGGTTCTGTTAGAGAAGAAAAAGTTGAAACAGACAAGGGTAGTATTATTGTTGCTGTACAAGGAAATCGTGCAAAACCTGCAATTGTAACTTATCATGATTTGGGATTAAATTGTAAGTCAATTTGTATATTTTTTAATTTAATTTTTTGTATATAATAAATAATAATATTTGTTTTTATTTATTTTATTTATTTTAGATATATCAAGCTTTCAAGCATTTTTTAATTACATTGACATGAGAGTATTGCTGGAAAATTTTTGTGTCTATCATGTTAATGCACCAGGTCAAGAAGAAGGTGCACCAACATTACCAGAAGAGTATGTATCTAATTAAACACCTTTTAAGTTTAATAGAAAATTTTCATCTAAAAATCTTACTTTGATTCATCAACTAAATTAACAGTCAATTAAATTTTGTCAAAGACTTAACACTTAGTAACTATAAATTACATAATTTTTTTGATAAACTTTTTATGTTAAATAAATAATATGATTTTATTTAAAAAATATATAACCTTGGCCATGAAAACATCTGGTACTACCAAGTCAAATAACAAGACTGCAATGCAGCTTAATATTAATCTAGAAAATAAAATAAAAAAAAAAATGGCTTCAGGGATATGTTCCCAATTGCATTTGCGTGCTTAAACTTTATAAATAAATAAATAAAAAAAAAAATTTTATAATTATAAATAATAATTAAATTAGTAAAAATGTCAATTTAAATTATATTTTTATACCAATTCAGCTATTTTAAAATAGAAAAATACTTAAAAATTAATATTATATTATTTTTAATTTAAACAGTTACATTTATCCAACAATGGATGAACTTGCTGAACAATTATTATTTGTAATTGGACATTTTGGTTTAAAATCATTTATTGGATTTGGTGTTGGTGCTGGTGGTAATATATTATCACGTTTTGCATTATCACATCCAGGACATGTTAATGCATTGTGTTTGATAAATTGTGTATCAACACAAGCTGGATGGATTGAATGGGGTTATCAAAAATTAAATGTACGTCATTTAAGATCACAAGGAATGACTCAAGGTGTTCTTGATTATCTCATGTGGCATCATT
This sequence comes from Lysiphlebus fabarum, assembly GCA_011426435.1. NCBI lineage: Eukaryota > Metazoa > Arthropoda > Insecta > Hymenoptera > Braconidae > Lysiphlebus > Lysiphlebus fabarum. The sequence goes on from WSYQ01001031.1 coordinate 922,696, forward strand.
TTGGAAGAGTAAGTTATTATAATATAATCATATTAATGATTAAATAATACCAAGTAAATTTTTATTTTTGAGTACTTTTTGTGGTGGAAAAATACAACATAACAAATGATAAAATAATTGGATACTTTAAAAATATATATTTAACTAAATTAGTCATTTTACATTTGTATAAGTATAAAGATTTTTTTATACTTGACAATTTTCATGCAGTAATAATATTACATTATATAATATAATAAATTATATTTAATTTTTAGGGTACTGAAGAGAGAAATCATGATTTGGTTCAAGTTTATACTAATTATTTTGAACGTCGTGTTAATCCAACAAATCTTGCACTGTTTATTGACAGTTATGTAAGACGTACTGATTTAAATTTAACAAGAGAACTAGATCCAACACGTAAAAAGGAAGGTAAAACACTTAGCGTACCTGTGATAAATATTACTGGCTCATTGAGTCCACATGTTGATGATACTGTTACACTTAATGGAAGATTGGATCCAACAAATAGCTCATGGATGAAAGTATGTTGCTTTTTTTTAAATAACAATAATTTGTATTTATAAAATTAAATAAAACAATTTAAAATAAATATTAAAATTATAGAATTTATAATTATTTATTTATCAATTTTTATTTAGATATCAGACTGTGGAATGGTACTTGAAGAGCAGCCAGGAAAAGTCAGTGAAGCTTTTCGACTATTTCTTCAGGGTGAAGGATATGGTAAGTGAGCGTCATCGTAATCCTACCACGATGTCATTATTAATAACGATATATTTATCGCCAAAAAAAAAATAAATAAATAAATAAATACATATTTATATATTAACAATTAAATATTAATAATTATAGTTTAATAAATACACAAATTAAAACACTGAAAAACAATTTTAATTGTACATTTATTCAATATTCAATGGACATTGTTTAATTTAATTGTCCACTTTTTTTGGCAATTATAATTTGTCATATGTATTTGAATGTTTATTTAATTTTAAATATAAAAATTGGTTAAATTAATTGAATTTAAAATTAAAAATACTTGAATTAACTGAATAAATTTGTTTAGATATCATATTGTAAAAATATATTGAAATTTTTAGAATATATATTTTAAATTAACTTTAATTTCATTTTAAATTTAAAATATTAAAATTTTATAAATTAAAAATTTTTTTCAGTGTCAATTGACGATTATTTGTGTATCTATTTATATGTGTTTCATATTAATTATTAATTGACGATAATAATAAAAATAATAATAATAAATTAACGTTGCTCGAGCTTATTCAGCCTTGTTGTATGCCGCGTGTACGTCTTCATAATGCAAAAGACGTAATTTTTATTTTATTTTATTTATTTTTAAGTATCAAATTTATGATGGTAAATAAATTAGTTAAAATTTTATGCTTGTGCCTTGTTGACGACCGCGCGGCAAGTCCATCAACCAAACAGCTTCATTGATACAATATATAACACAAATTATAAATATTAAAAAAAATTATTCAAATATATAAACGTTTATTATCAAATTAAGAAAAAATTATACGTGGTAAAAATTGAATTGAAAATTTCAATGTGGGCCTAAATGAAATCATTATAAAAAATATATAAATAAAAATATAAAATTTTGTTTAATAATGATCAACTTTATATTATAAATTAATTATCATAAAAAATTTTACGAGCCCGTTATTAATATTGTTGAAAAATTAGAGATAAAAAATTAAATAAAATTAACAAAAACTTATATAATTATTTCGATGCAGAATTTTAAAAAAATAACAATAATTAAAATTAAAAAACAAAAAAAAAATTAACTAGCTGTTATAATAAAAAAAAAAATAATTGATTAAATATTGAATATAATTATTAATAATTGGTAGATTTTAAATTCACTAAAAATGATGAAAATATATATTAAAAAAATAAAAAAAAAACATTTATCTTAATATTATTAATATACGTATATTTATGATTAATTCGTGTCGGTAATTGTTGTTGATTAATCAACAAAATAATCTTTTTTAAATAAAATATATATTTAATTAATGTTAGAAATTTTATTATTGTTCTGTTTGGCTTTTTTGGTCACAGATAAACACACAATTTGCACCTGACACCACTTAAAGTATGAAAAAAAATTAAAAAAATAATTTATAAATCATAAAATATAAAATACTGCGATATAAAAAATAAAAAATAAAAAAAAAAAGCTTTCACTATCATTGTTCTATTTTTAATTAGCTAATAAATTAACAATAAATATTAAAAAAATAAAAATATATTTATGAAATTTCATAATTAAAATAACACAAGACGCTTCTTTGTAGTAATTTGAACGCGATCACCAGGCTTGCAGTGATTATGGAATAAAAATAATCAAAAAAAAAAAAAAAAAAAAAAAAATGAATAAATAAATAATTTAAAAAAAAAAAAAAATCATATAACAATTATAAAAAGAAAATAAAAAAGAAGACTTTAATGCAAATTCATGACGCGCCATTGATGTACTAGGATCTCATTGTTCATCATACGCCTTCATCTGTTGATAAATATAATTATTATTAATCATTGTCATTATTAAAAATAATAATAATAATTAAAAAATATAACTTTGGTTGTTAATTATAATTACATATGAAATTTATCATAAGTTCACTCATCTTCATGTTTATATTCATCAAAAAAAAAGAAAGAAAATAAAATAAAAAAATAAATTATTGTTTAAATTAATTCATAGAAATTAAATATATAATAATTATTCGTGATAATTGATTATTAAACACAAATAAATTATTACATCAATTATTGCATTAATTATTAGTGTAATTAGATTTATATATTTTTTTTTTTTTACAATATAATTTTAAATCACAAAAATTTAATTACACTGAGACACATTTTGGATAATTTAAATTCATTATTATATTCACTGTAATTTGGTTTTTTTTTTTTTTTTAATTTTGTTTATATTATATATTATTATTATTATTATTTTTATATATAAAAATATATTTGAAAAATTACTTGCGTCTTTATTTCTTACGCGTCTCGGAACAATCGAGTGGTATGTATATTTTTTTAAAAAAATATCAAAACAGAAAATTTTATAAAAATAGTTATCATGTAGAATAAATCCATCAAATTATTATTTATATAAATGCTTATTAAATAATTAATTTATAATCACGTATTTATGATTTTTATTTATTTTATATTTTTTATTTGCGGGCAATCACCAATTTTTTTTTTTTTTTAAATTTAATTTTATTATAATTTTTTATATATGCACAATTATTATTCTAATTAAATTTAATTTTATCATTATTTTATAGTATTTAAATACATGTATAATTTATTATTATTTATTTATTTTTTTAAAATGCGTTTTAGTGGTGAGAAGCCCGCGGAAGCCATTGTCTCCAACAACATCCGAAGGTAATTGTAATTAGGAATATCGGAACATCAATTAATGCAGCCAAATTCAATGATAATGGCCAATATATTTATTTGGCCACGTCTAAATTTTAAGTAAGTCGGAATTAATAGTTTTTGTCGGGTAAAAAAAATAATATATACATTTAATAATTTTTAAATTTAAAAAGAAAATCATATTCATTATTTAATTTATTTTTTTTTGTAATAAAATTATGTTAATTTATGAAATATAATTAACTCGGAATTGTTCAAGTCATATTTGCATTTTATCATTTCATTATTATCCTGTCAATTGGTAATGTTAATTATTTTAAATTATTTTTTTTCACAATTTTTTAAATTATATAAATTTTAATTTACCGACTGAGCATTATCAGTGATATCAACTTTTATTATCACACGAAATATGTGACCTCTAATCATGATAAAAAAAAAATAATTTTAACATTGGAAAATCTGAAATTTCTGTTGAATCATTACCAACTGACGGTATTACTAAATTTTTAAATAACATAAAAAAAAACAACAAATCATTTTAATAATTTATTTAGATAATAAAAGAAAAAAACAAAAAAATTCTTTTACTCTTCTTCAGCGGATCTCGGTTTGTGGTAGGAAATAATTAATTAAAAAATTATTATTTGTTTTTTTTTTAAAAATAAAAATAAAGTTTTATTTGCACCGTGTAGAATTAGAAAAATAAAATAAATACAAAATCAATTACACAAATTTTTTTTTATAATAAAAAATGTACATTTGCACATGAAAAAAATAAAATAAAATAAATAATTTGACACAATTTTACACAAATTATACTTGCATGTTTGGCTTTATTATTAATTAAATTATTTTATAATTTTATTCAAGAATTTTAATAAAAATTAAAATTTTTAGAAATTTAACAATAATGGTATTAAATAATTATTGTTTATGAAAATTGTTAATAACTATATTAATGAAAAAAAAATAAATAAAATACAATAAATAGTTTTGATTATTAAATTAATTAACAAATAAATAAATAAATTTTTGTTAAATAAATTTTAAACAAAAGAAAAACATAAAATAATAATTAAAATTTTATAATTTAATTATTTTTAATTGTAAATGTAATTTTAATTGTTAAATAAATTTATGTTTTCAGTGGCTCCATTGTCACCACTTCGAATGGCTGATTACAGACTTGGATGTTTGGATGGATTAAATCATCTTTGTATGAAGAAAATTGATTGGCCATCTGCAACAATGCATATTACAGAAAATCCTATATCAGAAGCAGTTGCATGCTAATTATTTTTAAATAATTTTTACAGTTAAAAATATCATTAATAAGCTGGTCACATACAGGATTTGAATGTTTATACAAAAATATAAATTTTCTCTTTTAAATCTATTTTTTTTTAAGTATATTTACGTTAGTGACGTGTGAAAAATATTTTTTTTAATATAAAGGATTAATTAATTTTTTAATTACAATTTAAAAAACAAAAAAAAAAAAAAAAATAATACTTATGTGTATTGAAAATTAAAATAGTAAATTTGTTTTTTTTTTTGTTTTTTTTTTCACTTTTTTTTGAATTTCAAGTACATAATGTTAAATTAAATGATTAAATTTTCTTTTTTTTATTAATATTATCAATAAATAACTTTATTGACTGCCGAAAAAACATATTGTAAAAAAAAAAAAAAAATATCCTATATACAATTTTGCACATTTTAATTGATTTAATTTTTAATTTTTTTGTCTGTTTAATAAAAAAGTTTGGGAAAACTATTTTAATAATATTTATAAACTCAATAAGAATGTTCCATATCAAACTGGTCATTTTGACATGAATAAAAATCATCATAATATATATTATTTATTTATTATTATTTAATATTGATAATAAATTTTAAATGAGCGCTAAATTGATTTGTGATTTTTCACTTTTTGCACCACAAATCTAGATGGTGCCATTTGTTTATAGTTATTTTAGTGAGAGTGGTGATTATAAATAGATAGATAAAATTTAAAAAAAATAATAATTAAATTAAAAAAAAATAGATCCCACTTGGTTTTTCCCAAGCCTCTAGCGTGATATGATAAAACGTGCCTGCATTAAAATTGAATATATAGTTTGAACCAAGTTTTAAAATATGCTATAAACAGCCTTTTAGTTTTCTATAATAATTCATATCAAAAAAAAAATAAATAAATAAATATCTCCAACAATTGTATTGTGAATTTTTATTATTAAATATAATAATTTTAACAGCTGCTATTAATAAATATCAATGTTCCAAAAACTAAATAATTATTGGAATAATTTTCAGCTAAAATTATAATTTCCAAAAAATAAATAAATATTATATTGATAATATGCAACATTATAGATTTGACACAAATGATTTGTCATTGGAAAAAAAAAAAGATAAAAATAAAAAGCAGTTTAACAACCAATTGAAGAATGTCAAATCAAAATTGATATAAAAATAAAAAAACAAAATGATAATAAATAATGAACAAAAAATAATTGTATAGACAGTAGTTATTATGACATATCTTTGGCTACAAAATAAAATAAAAAAATAAAACAATCAGAAAATTTAATGATGATTGTACTTAGACTTGGTATATCAATTTAAAATAATAATTAAAAAAATAAGATACACAGATACGCACCGAATATGTTTAATGTTATTTACAATAAAAATATAAGAAAAAAACAAAATAATTTATTTGAATTTATTCATTAAATCCTTTAAAAATATTTTTTATTATTTTTTATTGTAATTTAGTATAAATTATTTAGTTATTTATTTATTTTATGTAGCAGTTGTTTACCTATTCACAAAATGGATTTGTATAATTAAATAGATGGAAAAAAAATATATATACAATATTATATATTATATATATATTTATAATAAATAATAAAGTAAAAATGATTAATTTATATGAATACTACTATATCAGTATGAAAAATAAACCCAGCTATATTGGTGTCCATTGATAATTTTTATATATCGTTATAATCTTCAAAATCATGTGATATGAATAAACTTTTTTTTAGTTTTTTCATTTCTTTGACACCACCGACAGTTACTTTTGTATTATCAACATGTAAAGAATGTAAATTTGGTAAATTATTAACAAGTTGAATTACTGAACTATCGGTGATTTCAATGCAATTTGATATATCAAACGTCCATAAATTTTTTATAAATAAATATTGAATCGAATTATCAGTAATATACTTATTATCTTTACTTTGACTTGAATAAACTGAACTAAAACTCAATTTATCCAATTCATTTAAATTATTAAGTGCAATAACACCATTATCTGTTATATATGTAGCAGTTATAGCTAAATTCCTTAATTTTTTAGCATTATTACTGAGATTAATTAAAAATTCATCTGTAATACCATTTATCCAATCAATATCTAAACACTCGATATTTTTTAAATTTCCAATTGGATACATATCGTATTTTTTATTTAAATTTGAGTCATTTATCGAAAAACATATTAATCTCAAATCAATTAATTCTTTTAATTCACCAATTGAATCAATTAATGATTGATTAACATCAAAATTAAATAAGAATAATATTTTCAAAGCAGTGAATTTATGAAATACCTGAAAAACAATTTATAATTTATATATATATTAACAAATAATAAAAATAAATATATAATAATTATTAATTATATATATTATTTAAAATATTTAAACTTACCAAAGCCAATGAATCTGGTAATAAACAGATATTATCTAGTTCTTCATGACGTGTAAGATGAAATTTTTCTAATGTTTCACCAACTTGTTTTAATGATTCGACTAAAGTCAATGGTAAAGTTAAATTTTCACAATCCCATTTAATGTACAGTTCTTTAAGATGAGACATTTTTGAAAATACATTATCAAAATCTTTATTATCAATTTTTTTAAATTTTGAAATAAGTACTTCAATATTTGGACAATTAGTCTTAATCAATGGCATTATATCAGAAAAATGATATGCTGATATATTCAACAATCTTAAATTATATCCACAAAAATTAATTATAAATTTTAAATTTTGTAATTTTTCATTAAATTCATCAACTGAATTTTGATCTTCATCAGACTCTTCATCAGAATCTTTATCAAAAATATAATTATTAAACTTTGTGTTAGCAAATAAATTATCCGAATCATTGCATACTGAAAAATTAATTTTTATTATTATTTTTTATTAAAATTAACTATAAGGCTAATTTACAGCTTTTTATTCATTTTAGCGTGGTATTAGGTTTGTAGGTTAGAGTTGTCTAAAAAAACAACATTTTATAAATTTATATTGTAAAAACTACAATAACAATGCCACTCTAAAACCACGTGAAAAAAAAGCTATATTAATATAGCCATATAATTATTATTTAATATATAATTGAAATTTATTATACCTCTTTGAAGTATTGGATAACTTTTAAATAGTGGACGTATACGGCCATGTTTCAAAAGTTTTCTTTCTTTTCTTTTAATGGAATATTTTCCAATTTTACTCCGATTGATATGAATATCAGCACAATCACTATCATCCCAATTCACCATTTCATTATCTGAAGATACATTTTTTAATGTTGTAACCTATATGATAAATTTAATTTAATTAAAAACAAATAATAATAATAGTTTAAATAAATAATAATTCAATAAAAAATATTGTTATATAGGTATAATAGTAATTTAAATCTAAAACTTACTTCTTCTAGTGATACTGAAGCAAAAGTTTCACCCAATTGATCCTCGTTTTTCATAATCTCCATATTTGATGTTAATTATAATCTATATGGGTATATAAAAAATAAATAAATATAAATTATTTAATTGAATTTAATAATATATTTATTTTAATAACAAAAATAATTTGATAATTAATTCGCACTATTTCGATATAATTAAGTATAGGTATATACCTTTTTTTTTTTTTCTTTTTTGTTGCACGTTGTATTTATGTCTAGTCGCTCCAGTAGCCAAGATGTAAATGAATGTCTACCACAGTTCATCAGTTCACTTGCCACGTTTTTTTTTTTGTCTGTGCACATGTTTACTTGCAATTTCTATTCTAATGGTGGGGATATGTATTGCAGATCTATGATATACGATGAACCAATATTAGTTTTGTTTGGGAGAAGGAGCAATGGCATTAAATGAATTTAAGAAAGAGTGGGAGAAGCCTTTCTTATTTTTTGAAAAAACTAACATTTGCTAACTTGACTTTACCTGTATAAACCTGTATAAACTTGTATAAATTCGCAAAATATGGAAAAGTAAGATTTATCAGTTAGATTTTAGTTAAGATTTCATGTGGATTTATCAGTTATATACTTATTATCTTTACTTTGACTTGAATAAAATGAATTAAAACTCAAGTATTTCAATTCATTTAAATTGATAAGTGTAATAACACCATTATCTGTTATATGTGTAGCAGTTATAGTTAAATTCCTTAATTTTTTAGCATTATTACTGAGATTAATTAAAAATTCATCTGTAATACCATTTATCCAATCAATTTCTAAACACTCGATGATTTTTAAATTTCCAATTGGATACATATCATATTTTTTATTAGTAATTATTGAATTTATTAATGTTAAAGTAGATAATTTTTTTAATTTACCAATTGAATCAATTAATGAATGATTAACATCAAAATTATTTAAAAATAATATTTTCAAAGCAGTGAATTTATGAAATACCTGAAAAACAATTTATAATTTATATATATTAACTATACGCCTAATTTTTAACAACAATTACCGAATAAACTATTGTTTACTAAACTCTAATTTTCATTTACTAAACTTGACAAAACTCTAATCTATCCAGCAGGCAAGAAATCAGGCCATTACCAAATTTTTGCCAGCCAAGTGTATATTGAGCCTCTGAAAAAGTAATATCGAAGTCAGTCTATTTTACCAACCGTAGAAAAAAAAGTAATTTGCGCATCCTAGAATTTGAAATATCAACAACTAAAATAGATAAATCTAAATTATAACTATTCAATAAATAAATAGAATAATAAATAGTAAGTTATTATGAAAGCAGATTTAATATTAAAATTACTTACTATGCATCATTTCTCATGATAAAAAAAAAATTTTAATATCAAAAATCTTAAATTTCTGTTGAATCATTACCATGATTCAATGTAATTTAGTATAAATTATTTAGTTATTTATTTATTTTATGTAGTACTTGTTCATTATTTACAAAATTAATTTGTATAATTAATTAGATTATTCAGTTTTTTTTTTTGTCAATAAATATTTGTTATTTAATTTCAAGAAAATAAAAACAATCTTCAATTAATAATTAATATAATCACAAGTGTAATATTCATATAAAAATAATTTTATAATTTTTTTAAAATAAAAATTAAAGTTTTTAGTGATTTGTGCTTCTGATGTAATTTTAACGCAATAAATCATTAATATGATGCTTTTTTCTTAATGACTTTTTTTTTTTTTTTTTTTATATGAAACACTAGAGTATGAAAGTGTCAACCATTAAATTACTTTGATAAATATATATTTATAAAAATAAAAAATAACAAACTATATTTCATCAACTTGAAATGAAAAAAAAATATTCATAAATTGAAGAATGTCAAGTTTGGTTTAATAAAATGATAGATAATATTATATTTAAAAATAAAAAATTAATATTAAAATTATAAAACAAATAAATTAATATATTTATTTATCAAATAAACTATAAATTTAAAAAAAAATATATATTTATCATATGAAAAAAATTAATTGAAAAAAAATTCCATCTGTCTCATGATTATCTGTTGAAATCCCAAGACATTTGGTCCCTAAATTTGTGATTAAAAAAATATAATAATAAAATAAAAATTTACAAAACACATCAGTATATATGTCTGGTTTATAAATATCATATACAAGATCCTGAATGAATATTTGTGGGAATTTTTTGATCTAGCTGAATCAACATGTTGAATTAATATAAACAAAAAATATACATCATATATATTATAATAAAATAAAAATGAGATTTTAAGAGTCAGAGAATTATAAAAAAGACATCTGGATATTTACCCACACTAAAACAATAGCCAACAAAATAACAGATCACATCCAAAAAACATGTTGTATCATTTTGGCGCCACCCACTAAATCAAAATAAATCATTATGAAAAAAGAAAATAATAAATTATCTCCATCGAAATTAAGCAGTGTCATTAAATTTAATTTTTTATTTTTATATTTTTACATGATCAATTTAATGTCGCAATGAAAATCATTTTATATAATTAATTTTTCAATTTTAATTGTTGTAATTTATTATTAAAATTTATCATGATAATAATATGGTATTTAAACTGACAAATAGCAAAAAAAAATTACAAGAAAAAGTGTAAAGCAACAAGTGCCATTCTGAATCATCATTGTAGAAAAAAATGAAAAAAAAAATCGAAATTTAAACTTTATTTTTACCTTTACAAATAGATTTTTTTATAAATTTTTTTTTTTTGCAACAAGTCAATTAAAATACCGACTTATTTGTGTGATTAATTTTAATAATATATCTTAAAAAATAAAAATAAAAAAAATAACAAAACGTTTAAAAGTAAATGAAAAAGTAAATTTTTTTATATTCACTGTAATTATATTTTATTTTTAAAAAATAATCATCAGTTTTCAAAAAACCATTGTTTTTTTTTTTTAATTTTAAATATATATATATATAAACTTATAAATTTTTTTATTGATTTTAAATGACTGAATTCTGGAAATAGTGTAGTATTTATATGATGATCGATGAAGATTGAAGATTACCTTGGCGCCAACAAAACCACCATCACCACCATCACCACCATCACATATATACATCTTGGGATTTTCTTAATTTTTCGTTTTGCAATGAATTCAACGACATTGCTTTGTACATTATAAATACATATACATATATACATTGTACATTTATGAAAAACCAGTTGGTCAAGTAAAACCACAAGTAGAAAATAAAAGAAAAACAAACATTATATATAAAATTAAAATAAAAAAAATTGTTTCTTTTTTTTTTTTTTTTTCAACTATAAAAGTTATCCTGCATCTTGATGGAATTTAACAAACACATATGTTAATATTTAAGTATATATCAATACATTTTTTTATACTAAAAATAATAATAATACATAAAAAAAAATTAATAAATAATAAAAATGTATAAAAATTTTATTAAAATTATTTATTATTAACAATAATAATTTATAAAAAAAAAAAACCAATTAAATTAAATTATTTTAAACAATATTATTAATTATTTATAAAATTAATTTTTATATTTAGTTGTTAGTAATTATTAAAAAAGTTAATTAATATATATGTATAAATTTTCATGTCAAATTTAAATAAATAAACATAAATTTTATATTAAATTAACATATTTGTATGGTTGTACATCAAAATTTAAAAAAAAAAAAAATGGGACCTTCACATATGCTTCGTGTATCATCGTTTATAATCGTATATATTCGTAGCTCTCAAATGCCACCTGTTGGCAATAACAGTGATTAATAAAGTTTGTGTGTGATGATGCCCGCGTATTCGCTATAGAACCAGCGTAGAAGTAGTGCGCGCGGTTTGTTTATTGTACAAGTGACGCGGGTCTAAAAAAAAATAAAAAAAAATAAAAACTTTATTATTTATTTAAAACAACAAATATTTAATAATAATATATTTATAGTGGATATATAAACAAACAAAATTGTGTTACAGTTATAAATATAATAATAATAATTCAACAAACATTTTACTCCAACAAAAAAAGGATAAAAAAAAATTATTTTTATTTGTTTTTTATAATAAATCTTTTTAACAACAAATAAATAATTTTACAATTTATTGTTAATATTAAACTACTTATTAATAATTATATAAATTAATTTATAAAATGGAATTTGACACGTGCAAATAAATAACAAACAAATAGTGTATCAACAGGTTGATAAATTTCTTTTTTTTTTTTTTTTTTTTTTTTTTTTTTTTTTTTTTTTTTTTTTTTTTTTTTTATTTTTTAACAACAAATAAATAATTTTACAATTTATTGTTAATATTAAACTACTTATTAATAATTATATAAATTAATTTATAAAATGGAATTTGACACGTGCAAATAAATAACAAACAAATAGTGTATCAACAGGTTGATAAATTTCTTTTTTGACAATATTATTATTATTATTTTTTTTTTTTTTTTGTTTTTTTGGAATAATTTGTGGTGTTTATATTTTTATGTGAAGTGAAATTATTATATAAGTATATTGTGTTGATAAAATATTATTTTTAAAAAGTGTTTATCAAGTGTTTTGTGTTATGTATTTATTGTGAATATTATTATAATAGTGTTTTTAGGATTATAATATCTGGATTATCAGTCAAAATGATTCGAGGAAAATTCATTGGAATTATATTATTAACATTTTTAACATCATCATTTGCAATACAGTTTAATAAAATTGACGAAAGAGGTATGTTTATTTATTTTTTATAAACAAAATAATTTTATATTTTATATTTTTTTAATATAATAATAATAAAATTCTTATTAGTATATCAATCACGTATTTCACCTGAATTTACTTATCGTTTTATCAAAATATAAAAATAAAATAAAAAAAAAACATAATATATTTTTTAAATTGATAAAAATCAAGAGATAAAAATATCAAATTATTAAGACAAAAATAAACTAAAAATTATTATTATTATAATTATTTAAAAATATTAATAATAAAAAAAATAAAAAAATCATTCTCATCGCAGCTGATAAAAGTATTTAATAATAATAAATAAATAAATAAATAAAAAAAAAAAATTCCATTCTTGTGAAGATACATATGTGTCTTGTATGTTCATATACACAATGGGTTAAATATATCTTGTTAAATGGTTAATTAGTAGTTTAATAAGATGAGCCTGTTTCAATGCATGCTTAAGAATTTTTTTTAAATTATATTTATTTCTTGACTTGGTTGATAAAGTATCTTTGTACTATTGTCAATTTACCAAGTAAATATATAAATAATAAATAAAATAACAAATAACTTGTAATAATTTTAATAAAAAAAATAAAATATTATCCTTTAATTATATTTACTTGCCGATAAACTACTCAATTATTTTTTTATTTATAAAAATTCTACAAACTTGTAATCAACTATTTTTTTAATTTTAAATATATATATTTTTTTTATCACAATGAATATACATACAGCATTGTTTTTATTTATTTATTTATTTATTTATTATATTTTTTTTTTTATTTTTTTTAACATACGTTATACTCCAGTGAAAAAAAGAATGGATCAACTAGTGGTCAGTCAAGCATTAAATAAAATACTTTTATCCAACTCCATAAAGCATGTTTTTTTTTTCAAAAAAATAATCATTCAAGATTCTTCAACATGATGATTGATCATTTTTTATTTATTACTTATTTAAAAAAAAATAAAAAAAATATATATTTTCTTGGAAATATTTTTCATTGCAAAATAATATATATTTATATAAATTAACTATTAGCTGATTTGTTTTTTAAATTTTTTAAATATTTTTTCATTTAAATTTATTGATATGCAGGTAATAAAAATTAAATATATATTTATATATTTATATTATGAATTATTTATGCAATATGTGCATATGTATGTATATATATTTGCGTTGCAAGAAATTGCAAAGTGAATGCATGTGCTCTCGTCCGTGATAAATGTCGTTGCAATATGCACAGATATCTCAATTGCTTGACTACAATATTCTCAAGTACATTTGTGATAAGTTTAATAAATAATAATATTGTTGTCGTCATAAAATTCAAATATATAAAATATATATGACAAATTTTTAATAACAATATCATAACAAAGTATAAAAATTATATGATTAAGCTAAGAAAAAAAATAATAAATTTGTTAGTTGGTTGCATCAATATTGCATTTAGTAGAATCAGTTAATATAAATATGATTTGCGGCTAAATCTACTACTCATGATGCGTCATCTAAATTAAAATAATAATAAAAATATTAATAATTATTATAATCGGTATTGGTTCAAGTGGTATTGACCTGTTTTATATATATCGTTAGAATCATGAATATTTTTTTTTTTCACTGTCTTGATTATTTTAATTCGTGAGAATGTCAATATGTCATAAAAATGTGTATCAAAAATATATTCTTGTTTATTAAAAAAAAATTAATTAAACATTATTGACAGATATAAATAAATCAATGATTTAAATTAAAAATTAAAATTACAAATTGTTAAAAGACAGATAAAAGTCTGTTGTAATTTGTGACAAAATTAATGACACAAGTTTGAAATATAAAAAAATTATTATTTAAAATTTGTCTAGAATTAATAAATTAATAAAATCCAAGTTTTAATTTAAAAGGTTATTCGGCTTTGATGTGTCTTATTAAAAAAAAAATTTATAAATTAATTATTGAGACATAGCTATATTAAACAGCGTGAGATTATTTTTTTTTTTTTATTATTAAAATTATAAATATAAATTTTAAATTATTTTTAATTTAATAATTTTTTCAAGTTTATATTATTTTCCCTCGTATTTTCTTACTCAGGTTATATTTTTTTTTTTTTGATCCTGATGCACCTTTGACGATGTGGCAACCTAGGAATTCTCTTATAGCTTTTCAAGTTAAAAGACACCCTACAGAGAAATAGTTTAACGGGGGTGGAAATTCTATTCACAATTCAAATAAATCTCAGCACTATACTTTTCAAAAACAACCTGAATCTTCAACTTGATCTTTCAAAATTTTATTTTTTTTGCTGTTATAAATATCATATACAAAAAATATACTCAAAATAATTTAACATATTATATTTAAATATAAATTATCATATCAAAATAAAATTTTCTTTTTTATAAAATTTATTTATAATTATCTTTATAATTTTTTAAATCAAATTTATAATTAAAAATAGTATTTATTTTTTTTTAATTCACTCAGTTTTTTTCGAGTTAAAAATATAATACAGGTAAAGATGATTTTTTTTTTATACATAAATAAAAAATTATATTTTTTATTTTCGACTTTTCAACTGACTATCTTCTTCCCGTCTTTTGAATTCAAGTTTCTGTCATTTGATCCTTGGAATTCAACGTTCTGCAACGACCAAAAAAATCTCAGGTAGCACTTGCACTCTGGAAAATTTTTTTATATATAAATATTAAAAAAACGTAGAAAAAAAAAACATTTAACCCATAAAAATATACAACAAATATTTTCACATAAAAAAAATTTATAAAGAAATTTACAATTGTTTTTATTTATTTTTATTTAAAAAAAAAATCATAAGGTGAGAGAATTTTATTTAATTAAATTAAAAACATTTCAAAGACGGAAGTCAGACACACAATATACATGTTACCTGTATTATTTATTATAAATAATAAATTAAAAAAAAAAAAATATGAATAAGTTCAAAAGCCCCGTATGTATTTAAAATGTTTTTTTTATTTATTATAAATATTTTTTTTTAATTTACAACAATAAGATTACGACGGATTTTTTTTATTATTTATTTTTTCGTCTGGGCTTTTTTTTTTTTTTTATTTTTTAATATTTAATTTTTTATCGTCCATTGACACAACTAATCTTTTATTAATATTCATAACCATGTACATTTAATTTAATACCATATGTCAATGGCAAGTTCCAAGTGCAGGAAATTCATTTATATTTTTTATCATTCAATGTATCAACAAGTTGTCATACAATATTAAAATTTGATGTCAAATATTTTTTGTTATTTTGTTAATTTTTAAATATACTTATATATTTCAATGATTTTTTTTTATTTTTATTAATTGTCATATATATATTACATATATATATACATGTATGTATATATTTTCTTGGCAATAAATTGTGTACAAGAAAGAGACATCGTAAGTTTAATTGAGGTTGATGAAGGGGCATTTGTATTGGCCCGGAATTCAATGCCATGATGACGTGTTATGATTCAGTAAAACGTCATAATTTTTATATCAATTATTAACAATAAAAAATTATATCAAAATTAATATAAAAAAAAATAATAACAATAATTAATTTATTAATTATAAAATGCATGAATCTAGTATTTTTTTTTATCATTAAAATTTTTTGATAAATTCAGCTAATTTGTAGTAAAATAATTTAAATTTTTACTTAAAAATTAAGGGATGTAATGTTTAAAGATCTCTCTAATTTTAAATTGTCTGACAAGTTTGACTATCTTCATGTCAAGTCTGACTGTCTTCATTCAATGTTCTGTCTCTATAACAATTTCAACTGTAAATTTTCTAATCAAATCAATTTTGAACATTGTAAATTAACTTTTTTTTAAAATACAATTTTCAACCCTTAATTTCCAAACTATATTATTATTTGATTTGCCATTAATATAATCATTATTTAATGAATATTTTAATTTATTTTTTAAATGAAAATTGGAAACTTTGTATATTTTTTTTGAAATTCTTTTGTATATTTTTTTGATGATGGTTGTTGTATTCATCCCTTAGTTGTTCAATATGTGTATAGATGTATATATATATATTGTTGGTGTATATTACATTTGTGTATGTGTTTATTGTGTAAATTCTATTCCATTGAGGCAATAATAACCATGCAGTTTCCCAGCTCGTCTTCAATAGCTCAAGATTGCATGCTACAAGACCTCGAGACGATCCTTGTCTCTTTCTTTCATTTCTTTTTTATTTTATTTATATAAATTTTTATTTTTTTTTTCCATTTTACTCTTCCAACACACATATATTTATATATATATATTATATACAAAATTTCAGTGTGCAAACGTATCTCATTTCATCATGATGCTTTACTGATATATTTGTCTTTTTTTATTTCTTTATGTACTTGTATTATTTTCGTCCTTTTTCCTTTTTTTTTTTTTTTTATAAATATATATTTTATTTTTTTATTTTTTACTTGAAAAACCGCGTGTCCCACGAAAGGACGATGTGGTGTATATCATATAGTATATATACTGAAAGTCCACTTTGGAGTATATAAATTTATTCATCTTATTTTTATTTTTTTTTCTTCATTTTCTACTTTTTTTAACTCAAGGACTTGGTATTTCTTGCATCTTTTTTTTTTTTTTTTTAATCATTGTGTCATGCAACACGCGATTACAAAAATCTATTTTTTAAATATATTTTATTTATTATTTTTAAATGATTATAATAAATACTAAATTATTTCTAATAATATTTATTTTTTGAAGTAAAAAATTATATACATTGTTGATTTTTCAATACTTCAAAAATATTAATTATTTATATTTTAATTTATACAAAAAAAAAATCTAAAAGAGTTGTCAGTTTAATTACTAACTGTCTGAATTTTTTGAAATTTTCAATTGTTCCATCATCAATGATAACTACATAGACTTTTAAAATTATTTGTCAAATAATTTTATTAAAATTTTTATATAAATATTTTAAATTATACGTAGTTTTATTTATTTTATTTTTTTATTTTATCACAAAAACACTTTGTCTTTGTCTCTTTTGATGATTTGTGTTAAAAAAATTGTGTGTAAATGAGAGACTGTAAATGCAATTCATAAATAAATAAATAAAAAATTTATATATAAAAGTTGTTAGAAAGAGATGTAAGAATAAAATCAAGTTAATGTTTGATGATTTTGCCATACTGGGTAACTGGTATACCAAGAAAAGAGTACCAGATATGTTTGTCTTTGAAGATGTTGAAGATGTTGAAGAACAACTACGACGACAAGGAAAAATATATTGCATGTGTGATATGTCTTCTTGTGTCCTTTGATATATATTTTGTGCTTATACTTGATGCCATTGCATTTTTTTTCTTTAATATATATATATATATATACACCACACTCGAGGTGAATGTCCAGAAGTTAAACTCCAAGTTGTAAAGAGACTGGATTAACAAGTGAACTTACTAAATATACTTATATACTTTCAACAACACAATTTTATTTGCAGTTATTTTATTTTTATTTTCATTATATTTTAATATACATGTATTAATATTTTTATTTTTTAAATTATTTTTAAAATCATCATTTTTAAATGAAAAATTATTTAAATTAATTTATTTTAATTTATTTAATATTTTTTTTATGTTTTTTTTTTTTTTTTTATAAATGACCACCCATATTGTGTTTTAAAAAAATTATATATTTTTTTGTTTATTTAAAAAATATGTTATTGTCACTTGACATATTCAATTCTTCATATTCAAAATTCAGTGATGATGAAAGTTTTAAATTTCGTCTCTTATTTTTATGATGGAAATTTAAAACTCATTTTGTAAAAAAAAAAAATAATAATTATATTTAAATTATTATAAATAATTAATAAAATAATATTTAAAAAAAAAAAATTAACCATATGAATTTTTTAAAATGACACATGTTTCAAAATAAATTTAAAACTTATTTTAAATTTTTTTTTTAAAACTGCTTATTTGCAAGCTTTATTTATTTTAAAATAATTTTTTGTCAACTTGCACATTCACAGTCATTTATAATTTTTTTTTTAAAAATATACTTATATAAAAAAATAATCAAGTAATAAAATAACAATAACAAAAAAAAATAATGCCGGAATCTATGTACCGTTATGGGAACTGGTATCATTGCATGTTATGCCAGTCACTGTGAAAATTATCTCAACTCTTTTTTAGGCATAAATTTTTTGCCTTTTTATTTATTTTATATTTTTTTTTCTATATTTAATCCTATATGTACTATTTTAATTTTATTTTATTATTATAAAATGCAGGTGGAATTCGTAGTAGAATACCTTTATTACAAAATTTCATCTCTTTTTTTTTTTTTTTGTCAAAATAAAAAAAAGGTTCCTGCAATTGTGTATGGCTGTATTGTGTCTTGAAATTGAACACAATGATAGGGTTTACAATGGAATAAAAAAAAATAAAAAAAAAAAAAAAAAGAAGCACATGCAAGCACGTGAATGCTGTTTCTTGTTTGATTCACAAAAACTGATCTTTTTCAGTCCCAGGACATATAAACACACAAGTGATCCTTGCTTCTAACTTTGACATTGATTCTATACTTGAATATTTCAAAGAAATATAAATATAATAATCAAATTTTAAAAATATTATTTATACATTATTTGTATATTTAAAATAATAATAATAATTTATAAACAAAATTTTATCATTTTTTATAATTTATTTTTATTGAAATTTAAATTTTTAATGATTAAATAATAAAATTATTTTTTATTGTTTGTTATAAACTCATAATGAATCAGATATTTCTGAGTATGTTACTCAATATACCAGTTTACTCTTACTCAGGATATTTGAGATATAAAAAAATTAAGAAATTTATTATTTTATTTTTTTATTTTTTTTTTTCGTATATTATTTCATGTATTGAATAAGCCTTTTTTTCTAAATATTATTTTATTATTATCGTCCATCTTGAAAATGGAAAAATAAATATAATATAAGTATATATTTATTTTTATTTTTTTATTTTTTTTAAATATATATTTCAAGAGCCACTTTGGTTTACACATCCTCTGTAAATATTGAGCAAGTTTTTCAATTTATGAGAATATTTTTTGTTGTTAAATAAATTTAAATTTAAAAATATTAGTATAGTGATTAAAAATTTTAAAAGTTATCTGAAAAAATCTAAATATATATAATTAAATAAAAATAATTCTCAAAAGATGAAAGAATATAATAAAAAAATTAATGATTTAATTTTGTTAAATGGTATAAACCACTTGTTGGATTTATAAATTAAATAAAACAAAATTAAATTATCAATATATATTTATAATACTTAAATTTATTTTTCTAATGACACTAAAATCATCATCTGGGTCGTATATTCATCATCTTTCTTTTCTTCATCATCACACATGCTTGGGTAATTAAAAATCATCAATTTCCCACGCTGAAAAAAATTAAAATAAAATCATTTAAAAAAATAAACCAAGACAATAAGAATAGTGAGAAATTAAATTAAACTCAACCCACATTAAATACATCGATCAGTATTACCATTAAAAATTAATTTTATATTTTAACATTATTAAAAAATTAATTTAAAAAAAAAAAAAATAATAATATATTTTAATTTTTCTTTTACCATGAAAATTAATTTTTTATTTTTTTCTTAACGCATCTGTGCTTTAAAATTTTGAATTTATATATTTTTTTTTTTTTGGTAAATTATACAGTCTTGTGTTATTTATCATTTAAATTTCTCTGAAATATATATAAAATTTCATAAATAATTTTTTTTTTTTTATATTTGTTTTTTAAAAATATATAATATTTAAAGAAAAATTAAAAATGTACCAGGTGCGTTGAGTCTCTTCAGCATCCCTTGAATATATAAATTATTATGTAGAAAAGACTGGAAGCAAAAAAATAAAAAATAAAATAAAAATACAACCCGGAAGCTGGATATCTTCAGCAAGAACTTGCGTCCTGTTCAAAGGACCAACTACCCTCTTCCGTTCACATGCCAACTGACAGCTGTCCACAATCACACCAATGTTTTAAAAATTTTTTAAACATCGATATTCGATACTACTTGATATTAATTTATTCATCATAAAAAAAAAATATAAATAAATAAATATAAATAATCATTTAAATATTTATTTTTTAAACTAAAAAAAACGTAAAAGTTTTAATGAAGTTTAGATCCTTAAAAATCAATCAAAAATTATTTCAAAAAATTTTTAAAAAATTGATTTTAAAATAAAAACTATCAATAAATTTTTGGTACTTAAATTTTAATCAAATATTATTTCAATTTAAACAATAAAAAAAAAACAATATCAAATATTATAAATAAATACTTGAAAATATATTTTTGTTTTATGAGAAAAATAAATTGATAGACCCCACGAAGTTGTAAAGATCTATGTGAAAAATATCGTGGGATAAATTTTTTTTTTTCTGATCGATACACTTCATTGTTGTTTGCCACCTTCTGCCTTCTTTTTATTTTTTATATTTTTTTGGAGTATATATATATATCTGGTAGTGTATATACCTAGATGTTCACTGTATCATCCCACGCCAAAAATGATGATGATGATGATGATGATGAGCAGGTGGTGTTGAGAATATATACACATTTATAGACACAACTTTTTTTATTTTCTCTCACAGATGCCCTTTTTTTTTGGGTCAGGTCAGGATGTTTTTAACATTATTATTAATAAACCTCAAATAAAAAAAATAATTATTTTACTTTTAGTGGATAATTTCGTTAACCAATATAGATCAGGGTATATAAATAATTGATGGTTATTAAAAATTAAAAAATTAAAAGGGATGAAACATTTTATTAGATTAATCCTATCTTAATTTAATCTTTTGTAAATATATATTTAATTTTTAATTTATATATTATATTTTCATCGATTTTTTATTATTTCAGTGTGGGTGGTGATGCACATTTACAAATGATTATAAATTTAGCATTTAATATTTTTTTAATATTAAATGTTTAATAAATAATATAATAAACACCTATTTATTATTATTATTATTAACTTTCACCTTTTGTTTCATCATAATATTGTTTATTTAATATATAAATAATAAATAATATCTGACATATATTTTTGAATAATTTTATAATGCTTCAGCAAGCAAGATATTAAACCATCATTTAAAAAATATTATTAATCAAACAGTATTATCTGTAACGTGAGAAAATAATTATATATATCCTTCAAATAATTTTCATAAATATACAGTAATTATAAAACAATAACAAAATATATTTAAAATAAAATATATAAACTCAAGTTTATAAGTGTTTAGATTTTTTTTTTTTTAAAGATAAATATAGAAAAATATAAGAAAAAGAAGAAAAAAAAAAAACCTTGTGACATTTTATCGAGGACATTTAAAATAATTGTTTGGTTGGAAAAAAAAAATTTTAAATCAGATAAGGAAATATTAATTGATTGTGATAAAAATATATGAAAAATTATTTATTTCCTGTTTTATTTTATTGTTTAATCAACAAATTTAAAATTTTTGAAATTTAATATTTTTTTGGTATATTATTTTAATATTATGGGCAGTTTTATACATATACATGTTGTTTGTGCGTGCCTGATGGTTTATTTCTGTGAGAAACTCTTCAGAAATAAGCAACAGGCTGTTGTAAGTTTCTCATGAAAAATTATTAGGTGATAGAGGTTGGCATCCAATAAAATTAATTTTAAAAAAATAAATAAAAATATCACGAGTTTAATAAAAAATAATAAACAAATTGTTTTTTTTTAAATTAAGGGGGTTGGAAAAGCTACAGTATTTTATTTCTTTCGTGGAAAATTTTAATTTCAAAATGAAAAATAATATATTTGTACACACATATTGTGTATTATATATATATTTTCAAATTGAGATATATATATTTAGTTAATTTATTGTTAATAAATAGTACTATTATTATTTAATATTAAAATTCAAAAAAAAATCAAAAAAATTTTAAGTAGTAAAAAAGTTAAATAGTCAGACAATATTGAGATACATAATTTTTAAAAATATTTATAAATATTTTGTACTTTAAATTTTTTTTCAAAAGACAAATTAATAATGAGATAAAAAAAAAAAAAAAAAAAACTTGAAATAAATAATAAATTAAAATTATTTATAAATAAAATTAATCAAAAATATAAAAATAAATTTTAAAAAATTAAAAATTAAAAATTAAATAAAATTATTTAATTGTGGCTGATTATTTAGTAAATTTTTTATATCATTTACATCATAAATTACTTGGGTGTATTTAATTTTGTAATATTTTATTATTTTTCTTATTTATTTATTTATGACATTTTAATAATTAAAATAATACCTTTGAATTTTTAATAATAAAAAAAAAAGATGTCACGATGTTTGAAAACATGAATTTCGGTAAATAAAACACAGAAAATTGAGAAACGATGTCTGCATTTAAAATAAGTATTTTATCTCTTTTTAACTTTATAAAATCCCAATGAACAAATCAATTGGTAATACACTCCATGCATCAAAATATCCCCTACGTTGTTTTAACACAAAAAATTTTTTATTTCAATTTAAAACAAACAATAAAAATTTACAATATTTAAAAAAAAAAAATTTACCTGTACATAACTTTTAGTTTATTAAAACCTATTAAAAAAGTTTGTTGAAATATTTTTTATATAAATTTTTTAATTTCATTTATATTAAATTTATTATTCAGACCTCCCAAAGTGATTATCTTAAAAAATATTAATAAATTATTTCATATTAATTTTACAATAATAATAAATACCAAAAATAGTTTTCAATTGATTTTTTTTTTTTTATATTCAAATCATATTAATCAATCAGAATTATTTTTATTGATCACTTAAAAAATTTTACAAGAATTTTTATGAGCATCATTTGCTCTTCTTCTTTGTAGATTATTATTTAATTTTTATTTTATTTACTGGAAATAAACTCAACACGATATATAAAAAAAAAAAAAAAAAAAAAAAGTTGAGTACAAAGTGTCCAAAGATTAATCGATATAAAATATACACGTGTCACAATATCTTATAATTTTTTTTTCATTCTTTTAAGTATATACATGAGTAATAAATTAAAATTATGATTCATATATTATAATTATTTTTAATTATTCAAAAACAAAAAAATAAATAACCAAATGAAATATGACAAATATATTTGTTTATTTTATTTTTCAAATGAGTCAAATAATTTTTTATTATAATTAAAAAAATATATTATTGTTAATTAACAATAATTTTCTTTATTATTTTTTTCATTGTTTAAATATATAATTTTTTTTTTAGAAAAATTTATAACGCATAACTTTGTCGTTGATAATAATTTAGAGATAATAAAAATATAAATGTATTTAATTAATATTATATATTATTTATGGAGTGAAAAAAATAAAAATTAAATAAACTAATTATTATTTTTAAATTCAATAAATTGGTTCAGTGAACAAAGTTTATATTTATCATGTAATTATATGATGCGGGTCCACTAATTTTTTCCTGTTTTTATTTTTTTTATTTATTTTATTATTATTATTATTTTATACAAATAACTGTTGATATTTTCTTGTTAATTTTCAATGAATTGTTAATTGCATAATATCTTTATTTCTTCACATGCTTGTTAGTGTCAATTAAATTTCAATGATTTTTCACATATTTTTAATTATTATTTTTGAATGAAATTATATAAACAAAGTAAACAATTTGACCTAGACAAAAAATTAGATATTTATTTTGTAATAATTATTTCAAGATAGTACATTTAATTATTTGTTTATTTATTTTTATTATTTTTCATTAAATTCATGCAATTTTTATTTTTTTTTTCATGCAAAAAAAATAAATAATAATTCACAGTTAAAATTATATTTTTAATCAATTATAATATATTGATAATTCAATAATATAAATTTCAATGAAAAAAAATTTAAAAAAAACATTTAAATAAACAACTCACGAAATTTTAGAAAAAATACAAAAATATTCATAAAATAAATTAAATTTAAAATATATATTTTTTAAATTTCTGCAAAAACTACCTACACAAAATTTAAAATATAAAAACCAGATGAATAATCATTAAATGATGAGATAATTATAATATTTTAATAAAATATATTTATAATTATTATATTAAACAAAAACAATTTACAACGTCCGCTCTACTTATAAATTCAAAGTGAAAGTTAATATAAAAAAAATCTACAAGAATATTCTAGATTAAAAATAAAAATAAAAATAATAATCAATATTAAATTATAATTATTATATTCAACTCATTAATCACTGATTCACATATGTTTTTATTAAAAATAATTTTTTTTACGACTTTTAAATTAGTTTACATTGTTTTCATTTGTAAATTATTATTTTTATATTTTATTCTTTTTGAGGTCTGCAGCACACTTGTTGCCATCAAAAAAAAAAAAAAAAACAAAAATTAGATAATAATAATCAAAATTTAAAAATAAATGAAAAAATAGTCACATAAATCTTGAGTTAACGAAGCAAACGGGGATATGCTCGTTGATTTTTAATTACAACTTTTGTACATATATTTAAACTCAAAAATATCTCACGGTTTTATATTGCATAGAAAAATATATTAATTGAATATATTCTGCCCACGATCTATGCAGATTATTAGATAAAATATTAAATCCCTGAATACATATATCTATATTAAAAATATTTATTATAAAAAAAAAATTTCATGTTAATTTTTTGTCCTCCTTAATAAATTTATATTTATTAATTTTCCTCAACAGATTTTATTATTTTTAAATCATAATAAATTTTGATATTTAATAATGAGGTGAAAAAAATCATTCATTAATGTCTCTTTATGAAAATATGAAATTTTAAATGATGATTAAATTATTATTTTAAAAAATCATTATAAGAAGGAAATCGATTTTTAACTTGATAATAATCAACACTTGGATTTCATTTTTTTTTTTTTTATATTTACGTAACAGTATATATCCTTTATTGCAATATATATAAATAAATATAGAGTAAAAAAATGAATACACCAGTTTTCTCTGCACAAATTTAGCACCTCAATTTATATACCTGTATAAACATACTTGTATGTTAAATTTATTTATAACGCATTTATATGTAGAATTTCCTGTCTTGAAGTAACGGATACACTTCCACCAACATGCAGACCCTTTTACCATAAATTAAAAAAAAAAAAATTATAAATTAAGTGGCGATACACAAAATATAAATTGATGATTATAATTATATATTTAAAACAAAAAAATGGATATTTATTTATGCAAAAAAAAATTAAAGTTTCTTTGATATTATCATAAAAATCAAAAGTTAAATAAATAAATATATATTTTTTTTGACATGATTTTATATATTTATTTTGTAAAATATAATTTTCATGTACACCAGAGGCATTATTTACTTTTCCCAATGTTTGTATTTAAAATATATAAAATTACTCATTTTCGGGTTTATTGGCAAACATAAAGCAGCCTCCGGCTTCAATTTTAATCAAAAGATACCGACAAAGATGCATTTTAAAAAAGATTTATAATATATTTTTCATATTTAATTATATTATATTCTAGCATGCGTGATTCCTTCAACGATTGAAAAATTGTTATTATTAATTTTTTTTTAGTATCAAAATAAAATAGGTATATATAACTGTTTTGAATTGCGTATATTAGAAACTCTCATAGAAAATATAGATACAACACATTTATTGCGTGTTTGTACAGTTGGTTTTATGAGGGCAAAAATATATATATGATGTTATTTGATTCAGATATAATAATGTCGAGTACAATATATATTTAATAAAACATATTGAAGCATTGTTTTTTATAAACAATAATTCATTGAAACAATGAAAATTAAGTATAAATAAAAATAATTTAAACACAAAATCAATTGTAGCTAAGAAAAAAAAAATATCATACGCAGTTTTTTCTTTTTTTGAGTTTATCTTTATGGTTTCTAAGAATTTAAAATGTTTCAAATGATAAGCTGGTAAATTCATGACACCTGATGTGTTTCTAACCACAATAATTTAACCTCGAAATTTTTTTTATTTAAAGTTTTTATGTATATATTTTATTTTTATTTCTTGTATATTGTTTTCATTATAATATTTCTTCAATAGTTTTGTACTCATTTTCAAAGTCATCAGTAGTTTTATTTGTAATTAAAAACAGTTGTCAGTTGAATTCATGACAATGTGTATATTAATAAACATTTGTGACACGTGTTTATAAATATTTAAATATTTTCATTACATTCATCGCATGACTTGTGTATGATGATTAATTTTTTTAATTGATTTTTACATATTAAATCTTTAAACACTATTAAAATTACAAAATTCAATTTGATAGTTAAAAAATAGATAAACATTGCGTTTATTTATATATTTTAAATACAATAATAATTAATTAAAAAAAAATATTTATATGAATGAATATAAAAATAAAAAATAATATAATTTATTACAAAAATAATTACACAGTTGAACTTTCTCAACTTGACGCAAGTATCATTCTATGTTTCGGTTCGAGTATTTTTTCTGAGGTCACAGACAATCGCCTACCTATCTTTTCTACCTACACAATTTAAGTGACATCTAGTCAACAATTCACAACACAAATGAAGAAAGATACATTGTTGTGTCCATATAATACCAGTAATAGAATTAATAATAACAATAATAACAAAATTAAAATTAAAAATAAATAAAGACATTTATAATTTTAAGCGTATACGTTGAAGAACAATAAAAAATATATATTATAATAAAAAAAAAAAAAATTTTTATATGACAAAGCAATATACTGACAATGGCAATTTTCGCAGACACTTGACAAACACTGAGAGTATCTTGAATAAAATGTACCCTCAGTTGTATCATATTACAATTCAGTCGAGACAATCCTTTGTTTTAGTTTGCACAAATAGACGGAAATCTTATCCCAGCTTCCGATCAGCTTCATGTTCATCCACAACATTTTATTTATTATAATATATAAATTTTTATGATTACTCTTTTCATATTTTTACTTTCATTTTTTCACCCTTATGTATCTTGATCATTACCAAAAGAGTTTATCAATATATATATATCCAAACAAAAAAGACAATTTAAATTTAAAAAAAAAAAACGGAAGACTCATCCTTCTTCCTCCGGATTCAAGTATTCAACACATTTTATATTTTAATATACATAAATACAGTCATCAGAAAATTTTTACTATATAAACACATGTGAACACCTGAATGTTCATCCCATTGGAAAAATTATGAAATTTGATAGCTACCACATACATTTATGTGAACATAATATATCATAATGATAATAAAAATATGATATGTATTTTTTAAAAAAAAAAGTGCATTGCGTCAAAAAATAAAGACCAGTGAATAGAAAAAAATAAAAATGTATATCACGCCTACTTAGGAAGAAGTTAGAACCTGCCTGTTGGGACAATGCTAGACGCAGATGTTGGATCCGGTCTTGTTCTCTTCTTAGGGAAAAAATGAAAACGAAGATTCTACTTCAATGTGTGTTGTGAGAACTTGACTTTTTTAAAAATATATATATGTATTTTCTCCAATGATATATAATGTAACTGACCATCTTGGGAAAGTTTAAGAAATACTGTTGTGAAATACAGGTTTGCACTTTTATCAATCAGTTATATCCAAAAATGAATTTATGTCTTCAACATTTTATATTAAAATATATTCACAACAGTTTTTTTTTTTTTAATTATATATATTATTGCAAAATATTTAGCAAATAATTTAATATAATTTTTCAAAATTTGGATTTTAAATTTATTTATTTTTCGGTAGGGATTTTTGGGTCAATATTTTTGCAACTTGTTGTTTTTTTTTTTTGATGATTTTGACAATTGAAATTAACTTTTTTTTTTTGCCAGTATGAAAAACTGTACATTGATAGGTATAAAATTTAACCTCCTTGGGGGCATTACCTGTAGTTTTTTTTTATTTTTTTACAATTCCTTATTCTGTCCAAGATATCCTGTATTTCTCTTTATTTCTTTTCTTCTCTACTGTACTATGAAACATACAACAATGAGGTCGCCATATTTCTTCGTTTTTTTTTTTGCTTCTGTGCCTTCTTTTTATTATTTTATATTTTATATTTCTTCTCTTCACTAAGCCTTCTCATGGCGGTTTCTAGCAAACCTGAAGAAACTTATTTGCTGTATATATAAGCCCCACTGTAACTTTGGTACCTTCTTTTCTTACTCGTGTTTTCTCATCCGAAACGCCCTACCTTCGTACTCTTCGTCGTTTACAAATTTAACCAAAGAACAAGTAATATCATCAGACATACATTGTCTACCTTAACATAATATATATCAACTGCGTTATAAATATTTATAATAATTTTTACTGAAAATATAAATATATGGCATATTCAAGCATTTATGGCAATCTAGATTGTCAGACTAGTCACAATTTAATATATTTTTAAATTAAATGCATTTAATGTTAACATGTTTTAAATTAACAATAAATTAATTTTATCTTTTTTTTAATTAACAATTTTTTTTTTTTTGTTTTTTTCATACAAATTTATTATACATATATATTTAATGATTGAAAATTTAAAATTTACATATTTTAAAATTATTTTTAAATTAGTATGTTTCATTTATTATTTATATCTTTATCATGATTTATTCTCAACCATCAATATCATCATTGTAATCATGATGATCAACAACAACTGGTAGTTTATTATTTTCAATGTATGTTATCAATTTCACAGACTAACATATGTTTGAATTTATTATTCTATACTGTTATGATCAAAGAGGTCATTATAATACAACAAGTAATTCAATATAAAATATGTCCCATGTATAATATTTTATTATTTAATTTTAGATATAAAAATATATACATCAAGGTACATGAAAAATATTATTTGCATTATTTATACTGTTATTTTTGGCTCGTGCAAAATTTATACTAATTTGAGTGATAAATTAATTCAGTTGTCACAATAAATTACAAATTTTGACATATTGTTTTTTATTTTTTTCTCTTTTAATCAACAAAATTGATGCAAATTATTTTTTAATGGTATAAACAATAATTAAATTGCCATTATAATATTATTGCGTTGTAAAACTTTCACTTTTCATGTGAATCTTTATTTATTTCTTAAAATTAATTTTCTTTTTATTAATAAAATTTGAAAGTTGTGTCGATAAAATAGATGATGATTGATTATGTAATTTTTTTTTTGTTGGTAAAACAGTTATAGATCATGTCGAATGTAAAAATTACTGAATAATCTTTGGTTGTTAATGTAGAAATTGTTTGTATCACAGTGAAAGATTTATGTGTCAGAATATTTTGTTGAATTTTACCACAAGATATATAAGTGATAATTTTAGAATGAAGATAAATAAATGATGACTTGAAAAATAAGAATGTCAATTGCTGTATAAAAATTCCAATTCGAGGCCAAGGAATTTCTATGCACAACAAGGCAATAGTTAATTTAAATAACAACATTTCCAAGTATTTGCCAGCTAATCAACTGAAAAATATCTTGTTGTTGTTGATGATGTTTAGATATTTCTGATCTTTGCAATTGAATAATAAATTTTTTTTAAATTATCTTACGGTAAATTCAAGAATTTAGGATTAATTGATGTCTTTAATCACATGAAACACAAATGTTACAAACAATTTTACAAGTCAACAAATAGAAAGTTTTCAAAAAAAAAAATAACATGTATAATTAATATTCTCTCATTTTTTTCTCTCTTCTATTTAAATGATTTAAAAAATTTTTTATCCTCATATTAATAGTGGTATGCGTGTGTGTAACGAATTACGTTCTTTTTCTAGTCACATTTGCGCATAATTTGTCGCATTATATGACGATATATCTCATGTCAGATTTTTTTTATTCTTTCGTAAGACTTGAAAAGATTTGAAGGCTACTATAGTTTCACAAAAAAAAAAAAAAAAACATTAATAAAAAAAACTCTAGAGACTCGAATATATTTTATATTTTTAAAAAATATTAACGCAAAGATAGCAAGACATAAAGTTTGAAAATACTCACTTATGGGTGGCCTCATATGAGAAACGTTCAATAATTTTCATAAATATTATAATAAACTTCTAGAAATTATGAAGTACATATATATTTATTTATTATTTTTTATTATCCATTATCTATTTTTGTGACAATCTATCTAGTTGTGCATTTATTTTATGATCATCATAGAAACAACAACAACAATTGAGTTTGGAATTTCATTGGATGCAGTAATAATAATACCAACATAAAAACAACAAAAGTTAACAACAAGTTTGTTGTGTCTCACTTGATTCAGGACTGCAAGTTACGTAGTTCAACCACTGTAGGAACATAGAAAACATGACTCCTTTCTTTTCATGTTTTTAACTCTTTTTTTTTTTTTTTTCAAGTTTTTTGATCCTTTTTCTCTCCTTCTTCTTGAATTTTCATTTTTTTTTTATTGTGTATTCAAGTCAATGCTTTTACAATTGTATATATGCGTGTGTATGTTGATATTTTATGAATGTATATGTATTTGTTCACCTCAATAGTTGCAATAAGGGTCGACGGCCTTCATCATGATTGCAAGAGTACAACCGACCCCACAATATTCTTATAAACAGCATCACCTATCGGACAGTTAACAAACTTATTTTTCCCTTGTTTTGATAAAAAAAGAATTTAATCCGCATTCTCAAAAGATCCGTTACAAATGTTGTATATATTTATACAAAATATAACAACAATAACAACAACAACAACAACGATGACAACAACAACGAAAGCATTTCAAATTGAACCTGACAGACTTTTCCTTTTGTTTTTTTTTTTTTTTTTTTGATACACTTATCCATCCATTAAAGTTCTTCAAGTTCTGACATTATAAAATTGTTTATTTTTTTGTACTTTTTTACCTGTAAAAAAAACTTTTGAAGACTCCAGATGCGATAAAAATAAAATTTATAAACATCTGGGCAACAGTTGGATGATGTATCTTGAATCATTTATTTTTTTATAATTTTTTTTTACTTGTTTGGTATGTATTTTTCCTCATCACTTTGAGATAAATAAATGAAATAAAAATATTAATATACAAGTATAGAAGATAACAAAAAGTTTAATGAAAATGTTTTTACTGATATTATTTTTTTGCATTTGCAATTTAGTCATGGCAGATGGCGTTCTGATCAGTTTATAATACAAAATATTTCGAAATAAATTCTGCATCATCCAAGGTCGTCAGCTTTCCTGTTGAGAAAGGGGTCAAATCCCTTTTGTTGACCATCAAGTTTATATTTTTTTTTTTTTAAATTTTAAATTATTTCATTCGACATATGTATTTTGCATCGCCACTATTATTTTATTTTTTTTATATTATATATATACATCGCAATATAATATATTTTTTATATTTTTTTATTTTTATTTTCTCCATTTCAATTGGTAATACAACTCTAAGCACAATTGATCATCAATTTCTTTTGAATGCTCTTAACGCCTTGAATAACAAAAAAAAAAAAATATATAAAGAATAAAAAAAAAAGTTGAAAATGAAAAGAAAATAATAGTTTTTGAATGTTCCGTTAAAAGTTTGCATTGCAAAAAAAAATTATAGCTCAAATAACTATCGAACAATTAGACACGGATACTAATCAAAACTGCGCAATGATTATTATTTTTTTTATAACAAATAAAAACTTGATTTTGTACTGAAAATAAATAAACTAAAAAAATAAATTACTTAAATAAAATAATAATTAACTAAACACAAAAAATATATTTAAATTGCTATACAGATTCTAAACAAAAAAAAAAAAAAAACAGGCCAAACAATTATACTAAAAAAATTTCAATATAAAAAAAAAAAAAAAACTAGATTTATTATTTAAAAAATAAATATAATAATTATTCTAAAAAATTATTCACACTTAAATAATTCTTTTGAGTAAAAAATTTTTTAAAAATCCAGTACATTTGTATTTTTTTTTTCTATTACAAAAAAAAATGCTTTATATGTATTATTAATATATTTATTTGACAAGATCGCACATAATTACGTATCTATGAAAAATATAAAAAAAACATGTTAGGAATGTCACATTTGAATGGCTTATATGCATGACTAATTGTCTGTCTAATGGCTAGTTTTTCGAAAGTAGTTTTGATGTTGTTAAGCAAGTATGGTCTATTTATTTTTTAGATGAAGCAAACTACCAACAAAATACTTATATATTAAAAAATTATTACTTTATTCATTATTTTATTACAAAAAAATATAACTTGTTGTTAAACACGTGACAATTCATATTTCCTGCTTGTTTACTATTTTTTTTTTTTTTTTTCAAAACTATATTTTTATTGCAACAATTATTTTATGTTTCACATTTATTAAAATTTATATAATAAATTATTTTAAAAAAAATTCTTCATCAACAAGTATACAGTTATAAAATTAATTATTTTAAAATATAGAAAAAAAAATTACATAAATTATTATTATTGAGTTTTGTTTGTATATAAATTACCCTCCAGCAAAAAATTTTATCAGTCAACAATTTATTTTATTTTTTTTTATACATATATTTTCATGCAAAATATACTTTTTTTTTTTTACACATTAATAAGCTTGTATATATACAAGTTTTATATAGTACAATGTATATTTTTAAAAAAATAAAATAAAATTGTTTCATCGCTCGTGCTCAAAGTATTTTTTTTCAGCCAATGGCTATTACGACCTTTTTAAACCTCACGATTTTCTTATTACCATTATCTAACAAAAATATTTTTCATATTATTATATATATATATTTTTTATATTTTATTAAATACATGCACAATATAACAACTCATCTTTAAATATATATATAAATTTGCACGAGTAAATACGTGAAAATTGCAATCTCAAATAAAATATATAAAAACAAAAAAGGTTTATTGATATTATTATTGAGAAATAATATTATTAAAATTATGATTATTTTAAATAAATAATAATAATAATAATAAATAAATATAACGATGGTTCAATCGATGCCGAAAATGGAAGTAGCGCCTGGTCATTAGCTCTGAAAACTTGTCTTACCAAATTTGGCTGAGACAGGAAGAGAGTGGTGTCTTTAAGTTTGATTAGCAGCTATCAATTAATACCTCAGAATTATTTAATTTTTTTATTATTTTTATATATTAAAAATTATAATTTATTATTAAATTATTTAATAAATTTTATATTATTTTTATTTTTATTTTTGGTTAAAAAATAAAAAATACAATTTTTTTTTTTTTTTTTCATAGTAAAAGGTGTATTGTGTTTAAAATCATAAAATAAATTATAAATTGATGAAATAAATAAAATTTTTAATATATATGGATAAACACTGTTTAACATGTCAAATAAAATTTGATGCATTTTTATTTATACATTTTAAATTAAATAGGACACACACGATTATCAATAAATATCATATAAACTCTCAGCACATATGTGGGCTGTTTTTTATTTATTTATTTATTTTTTCTACTGCTGTAAAAACTATTATTGATAATAAATTAATAAACAATATATACCTGTGTATTATTAGACACGTGTCTACCTAATTGACACTGAATAATAAAAATAAAAAAAATAAAATAAAAACCCAAGATTTCTCTTGATTATAATTTTTTTTAAATATAAAACTACAAAATTAATCTTCATGTAAGCATTATATATTATACAAAATGATTTAATCATCATTTATAAAAAAAAAGAAAAATATCTAGTCGTTGATTATACTAATATATATATTTGAATAAATTTATAACGGATTTTATTTTAAATAAAAATAACTCACAGAGTATTTCAATCCACATTTTTAAGAATTTTTCAATTGTATTTTTTAATTTTTTTTATAAATACATTTTTTTTTTTTGACTTTGTTATTAATATTTTATGTCTCACAAGATATTTTGAATCAATTTCCCATTAATTATATTTAAAAATAATTTTTCAATTGAAATTCAATCTTTTGATGATATTTAACTTTACCAATTTGATGATAGATCTCCATAAAAGGTTTTCAGAAATTGAATAAATAAATAAAATAATAATAATAATAATAAAATACTCAAGACACATGAATAAATAAATAAATGTAATGTATAAATAAATAAAGAAAAAGGTGCTTCTCAGAGATAATCAATAGGTAGATGATAAAAATCCCAGATAATTTTTTTAAAAATATTCATATATGTATATTTTTTTTTTCTGACAGCTGCAAACCAAGTGCCAATATTTGACAAGTCTGTAAATAAAAATATTTTTTATATATTTCTATTATTATTAACAGCAACTAACAAATAAATTTTTTGTTATTATTTTTTCTATAAATTGGAATAATTTAATTCAGCTGAATGTTATAAAATTATATTTGAATTTTTAAAAAATTTAATATTTTTATATAAACAAATTATTTTATTAAAATTAATAATTTAAATGTTAATATTAAAATTGGTATATAATTCTTTTTGGTGTTACGTGTGCGATTTTCCAGAATGATGAAGGCAATTAATAACAACCGGTAGCTATTATAACGTTGCTTGCAAAATCATCAAGGAAACCTCAATAGCCTTGAAATGCAAAAACTGATTTAACCAGTTTTATATATTTATTTTCATTTTTTATCCATGTATTTGTATATATTTGTACATACTCATATATATATATATATATTTATTTATATACTCATAAAATAATCAACTTTACATCAACAAGATGATACTAATGACGACTGTACATTTTGACTTGTCTCATTTTTATTTTTAAAATTAATTACCAATTTTTTTATGATTATTTTAAAAAAAAATTTTAAACAATTTTAATAAATATATACTATGGTCTTTCATCCAAATCAATAATCAATTATCGCTTTTATCCATTGAAGCAAATAAATACAAGATAAAAATACTGTATTGAATAAAAATTCCAGTAGCAATTGAATAGATACACTTGGCTGATCATTAAATACACATTTATTTTTCATACAGTTAATTTTTACAAAAAAAAAATTTAAATTTTTATTTATTATTATTTAAAATTACACAGTTGATTCAATTATTCAAGAAATGTTATTTTAAATTATACATGGTTATTTGTTTTGATCGATTTATATTTATTTTTTAAATTTGATGAAATACATTTTATTTTTATCGAAATAAATATATTATATATTATAAAAAATTTTTTTATCAATTGTAAACATTATTGAATTTATTTATATTTTATCAAAGTTATCAATGATGATATGATGAAGTTACTTGACATAAATTCTTTGATAAAATATAAATAAAATTTTTTTCATTTTTAAAAATAAATTATTAAATTTATGATAACATCGATATATTTTATTTTTTATTTTTTATTTTTTATTTTATATATTGATGGCGCTTGATTCAGTTGCTTACAAATTAGAGTATTTTTTTCATTGTATTGCTATTAAATATATAAATTTTATTGAAAAAAAATAAATTGTGTATATAAAATTGCTCTGGTTTTATTTTTTTATATTTTTATTATTACTTGTCTCTGGCGCTTGTGATCATTCAAGATACTTGATTTTCCTTTTTTGGATACATCAAATTCATAAATAATGTTTAAAGATTTATTCTTTGTTTTATATTTAAACTTGTTTTACATTTTGTATATCTCAATATTTTTGTATTAAATATATAACAACTTGAATTTGTAGTTTGTTAAAACCTTTTAAGGTTTTTTTTTTTTAACTTTTTTAACTTTTTTAACAAACTATATTTACAATTTATTCATATGGTTATATGTTTTCAAATTTTTTAACTGAGATGTATAATTTTTTTTCTAAACTTGTCTTTTTTTATGAAATAAAGTATATATACAAAATTTTTTTTATTCTTATTTTTTAAATTAGACAATGATAGTACTGAAAAAAATAAAAAAAACTTGACAAGTTTGAGTTTAAATTTACCTGTTTCACAGCTGAATACATCTAGTTGAAAATAAAAAAAAAATATATATATTCTGGTTTTTTAAGATTATTCAAAATGATAAGAAAATTTGATGGGTTAAATGCCTTAAAAAGTCGAATAAATATATATGTTTTCATTTCACTAAAGATCTCTTTTTTAAAAAAAAAATTTCAACAGTCAATATCTCAAGTAATTCAACACTCGATATCTTCTATCCAAATTTGAGGTAAAAAATTTAAAAAAAATACAAAATAAATATATTAAAAAAATAAATTATTATTATTATTATATTTAAAAACTGGTTATTCTAAAAAAATTATTTAGTTGTATATTTTTTTTTTTTAAATAAAAAAAAAAAATGTTAATATAATTTTTTTGGAGTAATATGTTAAATTTACGTGACTTGGATTATATTATTAACATTTAAAAATAAAATAATAAAATAAATATTTAATAATAATAATATATATATATATTTTAAACAATGAAAATTTATTTAATTTATTTTTAAATATACAAAATTGATTGTTAAATTGAGAGCAAGGGTGAAATGCCATGACCCAATCAAAAATTCTTTAATTAAAAATTCCCTCAAATTTTGTATATAAATTTCATTTTATATTCAAGTTTATTTTAAAATTCATTGAAAGTTTTGTTTATTGTTATTGTATTAATAAATAAAATTTTCTATCTTACTCAATCTTTTTTTTTTTTAAATGTTTTTTTTAGTATATAATTCAAGTTCCCAATCGTGACTCTTAGTTTTTATTTTTTTTTGAATTTTTAAAAAAAATATAATTTCAATATTTTAAAATAATTTTTCATATCAATTGTTGTCATCAATTTACCAATATCTACTCCATTGTTTTACGTATTCTAAAACTATCAAAAAAAAAAAATAACAAATAGAAATATATTGAAAATTTGAAATAATTTGAAATTTTTTCGATAAAATTAATTTAAAAAAAATAAATAAAATTATAATTTGCATTTATGCATAATTATTGATTGAGGTCAATATGTAAATTTTAATGTAAAATTAACAATAATATGACATTTATTTTTTATTTTTTATTTTAATTTTTATATCACCGGTTGTCATGGAACAATTTTAATCTATCATTTATGCGAATTTTTTGATTATGTAATTTGATAACAGAATTTATATTTATTTAAACCACAGGTCATAGGTTATTTTTAAAATAAAAAAAAAATATATTTATTTAAACTTGTTTTTCAATTTTTTATGCATTAAATTTGTTTTTTTTTTTTACAACTGGTGAAATATCAATTTAAAAATAAATGACTAATCAAAATTATTGTGGGCGCGTGTATTTGACATAAAAACAAAAAAATAAAATAAACTTTTTGCATTTTTTTAGTTATTTGATACATGATTTGAGAACTTGGCAATGTAAATATAAAAATAAGCTTCCCTTTCTTCACACTTATTTTTTTAATTTAATTTTTTTAAATTTTATTTTAGCTTCTTAAATATTTTATATATTACTTTTTTATTTTGCTAAACCCGCCCTCGATAACCCGACAAAACCACGGAATTTTACTGAGGCATATATTTTATATGTATATATATATTTTTTATTTTTTTTTCATTTTTAAATTTTATATTTAAAAAAAAAGAAAAAAGGCGGTCAGAAACAAGCTTACAATATGGCTAACGTGAAACGATTATTGAACCTATAAACACCTTATTTTTTTTTTTATATATATTTTTTAAAACCATTCGTTAATTATTCTAATTAAATTGCCACTGGTCTTGTTAATTTATTTTATATATATTTTTTTTGGTTGTATATTTTGTGTTCTTTACCGAATATATAAGTAAAATTAAATTAAATTTTTTTTCATAAAAATATTGTAGCATATATTTATTTGTGAATATTCAATAACGGTTATTTATTTATTTCATTTTACAATTTTATCGGTTCACAGTTCTATAATCCTCAAAGAAATTACCGCTTTTATTTATTTGCAAAATATTTTTTATATATTTTTTTTTATATAAAAATATTAGCGTGAAACAGCGAGCTTTTAAAACGCAATTATAAATGTTGGAGCACTTAAGATTATCCAAAAATATATATGTTAAATAAAATTGACATATAAAAATAAATAAATTGTTGTTATTTTATCAAATGGCAATATAAAAAATCCATTTATAAGAATCAATTAAAATTTCAAATTTAAAAAATTTATAAAATTATCTTTTAATTTAGATATTTATGATGAAATATTTTCAGCAAAATAAATAATATTTATTTGACAATTTTTTAAATAGTTTAAATTATCTGGTTTGATTATTAATTTGCATCACATTTAAGTGGCACTTTATACCTGTTTAGCAATACTCTGATATCCCCATGATGCATTTGAACTTTTATTTAATAAAAAAAAGCCCTCCATTAGTATCAAAAGACACTCTCATCAACCTTGAGTATATTATTGATAAAAAAATAAAATAATAAATATTAATTAGTCATACATGCATAGATACTTGTATTTAATTTTAATTTTTAAAAATTATCTGGATAAATTAAAAAATACCTTGTCATTATATAATTTCATAAAAAAAAAATTAAAAATCTACTTGTCATAATGTCAACAAGTTTTTCCATCACCTAATTTCTAATCTTGTTATAATTTTTGTTTTTGTTTTATTTATATTTAATTTAAATATAATATCAATAAAAATATGTATTATATATTTATGTATACATTTTCTAAATTACATTATTATTTTTTTCTGTTTACAGGTGAGTTTAACTTCAATTTGATAAACATCTAGTTCGTTAGAAGCAGTTTTTGGTAAATAAAATAAATATATAAAACAAGTTTAAGAAAAAAAAAAGATAAGTAAATATATATATATAAAATAAAAGGATTCAAGTGTCCTTTTAGCTTCTGGTTTGTGACATTAATTTATAATTTAGTTTATAACATAAAGATGACATTGTTTGTTGGCACGTGACCAACTGATGTCCAGTTATAAAACTAGATTTTTGTCCTAGATTTTAAACAACATATGTTACAACTTTAACCACATACACATTTATATATAAAAAATTATTTTATTTAAATTATATTTTGAAAATCAAATAATTATAATGATAAATATAAAGCTTGATTAGATTTTGTAATGCCCAAATAATAAAACTTTAAATCAAAAAAAAATATATACAAAAAATATATTTAAAAAATAGACAGAAAGACAAAATGAGAAAATTAAATATTTCAAGTGATTGGTTAAAAAAAAAAAAAGAGTTTGAATAATAATTTTATTTTTTACTTATGCAAATTAATTTTATTTTATTTTTTTCATTTAAAACTATTCACTGTCGAGGAAAGTTAACGTCTTTTGCCAATTTATTCATTTCCTATGTTTATATATGTATGTATATTGTGAAACATATAAAATTCAAGTTAAAAAGATTTATATTTTATTTTTTTTATATATTTTTTTTAAACAAGTTCGATAGATTTAACAGACAGATTAGACCACCCCACCCTTAACCCCATGAATTCACGTTTTACAAGTTGTTTTACAAGTATTATTCTTACTGTTTATAAGACCACCCGTTTTGTTTAAAAAAAAATTTTATTTAAAAAAATATAAATATATTTATTTAACAATTGAAAAATTTATAATTTTTCTAATTATAAATTTTTCAATTGATATATTGATATTTTTTTTAATTTAAATTAATTTTTTTAATTATAAAAAATGTGTGTGTGGTAATTTATAAATTTTTACAAATTAATAAATCACAAATAATATAAAATAATTTTTAATTTATTTATTATATAAAAAATATAAATATAACAATGTTCCTAAAAATATGTCATTTGAATTTTATTAAATGTATTTTCAGCATGACTTATTCATTTTTTTCAGGTTTCATTAATTTATAAAATATAAATTTCTCTGAGACAAATGTTAAATAAAATTAAATAAAAATAAAACGATATATATTCAAGTAATATATATAAAAAAAAAATTCATATTTTTTTTTTTAGGATGTTAAACATCGATTTCAACACAACATTTAGCAGCTTCCAATTTTTTTTTTCTTATATTTTTTTATATACCTATATTGAAAAATAAGTTAAAAACAATTTAGTAAAAAAAAATCTTTTTATCTTTTACATCAAGGGTTATTTATTGTTTTGATGTTAACCCTTATTTTATTTCGGTTCTTTTACAAATTATTTCGAAAAATATTCCCATGATCTTGTGATCTTTTTCGGTAGGACAAATACACTGAATACCCTGTTGTGAATCTTTTTGGGTATTTTAAATTTTTATATTTATTATATATATTTATTTTATTTATTTCATTCTTTTTATTTATTTTTTTACTTGTATATTTTTTGACCAACTTGGACAACAACCAAACACAATATTAAAGGTAAAACAAAATTCAAGTATCTATAAGATGCCGAACGAGTAAATTTATATTTATTTATATAAAAAATACTTGAATTCGCATTCAAACACAAAATGAACTAAAGATTCAAGCAGATTCTTTTGTTTTAAAAATTTAAGGATATATACTATAATATATCCAAAGAGATACTATCTTGTATAAATAATTATCCCTGTTATATTGTGGTTTCTTTATCTATAGTTTCTCTCATCGAATCACAGTCAATATAAATTTACCATTTCAATAAAATTCCATATTGGTACTAACTTAACACTTATATGTACATAAATATTTCATAAATATATTTATTTATTTTTTTAATCGATAAGTATATCCAATAGTTTTTTTTAATCTTGATTTTTTGTTTTTTATGATTATATGTATAAAATTTTAAATTTAATTTTCAAAATATATAAATTGAATATTTATAAACAAATGCGATAAAAAAGAATTTATATACAATTAAATTTAGACTGAATTATATTATAGAAATAATAGAAAAAAAAATTCTAGA
This sequence comes from Lysiphlebus fabarum, assembly GCA_011426435.1. Lineage (NCBI taxonomy): Eukaryota > Metazoa > Arthropoda > Insecta > Hymenoptera > Braconidae > Lysiphlebus > Lysiphlebus fabarum. Next base: position 964,799 of record WSYQ01001031.1, read on the forward strand.
GTTTTTATTTTTTTTTTTGAAGAAAAAAATTAATTAAAAGTCGATTTTTTTTTAAATTTCACATTTTGATTTTAATTATTTTGTGACTGTTGAATTTTATATTAAAATTACTTGCAAATTTATCGAAATAAGCTAGAAACAATATGAAATACTTTGATCCTTTCGAAATCTCAGAAAAATAAATTGATAAGCTAAAAGCCAATGATTGTCGCGTTTACATATAATTTTTATGATATCCACCAACTTATCTTCATATAAATATATTTTCAATATAAAAAATAAACAACAAAGTAAATTAATTTTTTTATCATAAAATGTATATATTATCTTTATTTAATTTACATTAGTCTCAGATGAAATTATATTATGATATAAATTTTATTCATGAATTTGTATTACAGGTTTTTGTCACATTGAACTTAGTAATTTTAAGATTGATTACAGATATACAAATCATCATTATTTAATATATAAATACAGCTGTGTGAAATATATTCAACTTGAAGATTTATAGATAAAACATTGGAGTATAATATTATTTACCATAAAATAATATGAATTTTCTTATTAATTTTGTTGATATTTTATCAAATACAGAAATCACACAAACAAATTACACACTTGACTGCAACATACTTGTACTTTTATTCTATAATAATATCAATTTTAAAATACATTTAAAAATTTTAATAGCTAAAAGTATCACACCCAAATAATAATTCATAAAAAAAAATAAATAATATCAAGACAATCAATACAAGCAACATGACAACTCAAAAATTCAAGAAAATTCCAACTACTTTTGAAGAAATTCTACATCATCATCATCATCATCTAGGATCATCATCAATATATATCAATCGGTAAGTTTAAATCTTTAAAAAATTTTCTTTTTTATAAATTTATTATTATTAATATAATCATTATCTTAAAAGTTCCGTGAATTTTTATTTCATCATCATCATCATTCGTTATTCATTTTGAAATATTATTAAGGTACAAAATAACCTTTTTTTCTAAACTATAAAACTACCTGTTTGTATATCCTTCAAAATATATTTAAAAAAAAAAAAAATACATATAATAATAATAAAAATAAAAATAAATAAACCAAAACGAATGGTTTTTGTGGTGCGCACACGTTAGAGCTTTTAGATCCTTGACTATACCGATTTTGATGATATAAAAATGAAGAGAAAAATTTTGGGAGGAGTAAAAAGATAGAATAAAATATTTTAAAATGAAAAAAAAAAAATAAAAAATATATAATATATAATATAAAAAACATGATGGTCTTGGTGGCGTCGGTCTTGTTGATTTATGAGCAAAATTTTGCTCTGTTCTGTCTTTGCTCCTGGTGAGCAATCACATGTAACAAATAACAGAAACAACGTGAAATTACACAAGATATTTTGCAAAGATTTTAAGCTCATTTTTTTAAATATAAATTTACTATATTGTCATAGTTGTTGTACACAAAAATCGTGTGAGAAAATTCGATGTATTTTAAAAATAAAAAAAGCAGCAAAATTCAAGTTTATGTTGAAGCAATTTTATATGTTTTTATATATCATTTTTTTATAATATTTTAGTTTATAGATTGTTGAGTGTATAAAGTTGATTTTTGACATATTTGGCATACCATATTGTTGATAATAATTGCAGATACCGACAGATGTGTCGGAGACACTTTTTAATCGGTAATTGCTATTGCAACGCGTTCTCATTGTTTTTTTTACAAAAGACAACAATTTTTTTTATTTTTTTATAAATAAATAAATTATTTTATCTTGTGTTATGTCTTTAAACATGTTGCTACAATTTTTTTAAATTTTATTTATCAATTTATTAACAGTTATCATATTGTTTTTATATATTATTTTTTAAATCATTTTGTTGTTGTTTTTAGATAATAATTTATTTTTTTTTTTTTTTTTTTAAAATCATTAATTTTTGTTAAACGATTTATATATTTTTCAAGCATGACTGGAAATTATTTCACTTTGATTGACAAGTATCCAACTGTTTTTTTGTACTATTAAAAATTTTAAACTTTTTTATCTTATTTTTTTGCCAAATAACTATAAATCATTTATTTAATAGTTTTAAAATATTTCTATGTTAATTATTTTCTACAAAGAATTTATATTTATCTCAATAATCAAATCAATATATTTAAATTTAAAAAAAAATTGAAATTATATTTTTCTAATTCATAAATAATTATATATTCATATAGAAAATATTTTCAATATCATCTAAAAAAAATTATTTATTTAAAAAATTTACTGAATTTTGAGAATAAAAAATTTAAATAAAATCAAATTTCATTTTATAAAAAAAAATTAATTTTCTAGTGTTTAACTTTAACACTCTTGTATATAAAATTAGCAATATTTTAATAGACCAAACAATCCACATTTTGTAATATAAACCAAAAAAAAAATATTTCAAAAACTTTGACCTTTTTTTTTTAAGAAAAAATATAAAAAATAAACTAAACTCTCAACCGCCCAGAAACACGTAATATATTTTTTTATTTTTCGATAATAAAATTGTGTATTTTTTATTTTTATTTTTTCAAATGTAATAATATAATTTATCTAAAATATACACACCTAAAAATATAAATGATATGAAAGCTTGCATTCTGAACAAAACCCAACACCATAAATAAATATCAATTGCCTGACTTTTGTTGATGTTATTTTTATTATTATTTTATTTTTCAACTCAATATATATGTAACTATAAAAAATATTATGCAACACAATGCATTTTAATAAAAATGTTTAGAATTATTTATTTTATATATTTTTTTTTATTTTAAAGCTCTAAATGTCGTACTTAATTTATTTATTTATTTATTTTTTTAACCTACATTTAATGCACAGTAATAAATTTATTTAAAAAAAAAAAATCCAGAGAATTTGATAAATAATAAAGAAAATATAAAATGAAATGTAAATATAATTGAATTAATATTATTTATTATTATTTTATTGACATTAAATATATTATATATTATAATATTTTATAAATAAATAATAAATTTATTATAAAAACCGTTATGGTTTATTATATATTTATTATTAGACATCTCTTTTATTTTTTATACATCGATATATATATTTTGTGACATAAAATTTATTTATTATTATTTTTTGTTCATACAAACTGAGATTGTTTGATGAAATTGGAAGTGTTATTTCGCGGTGGTCGATCGAGATCAATTATATTGAATGCCTTTCGGCGAAGTGCAGCAAAAAAATGTCCGTGACCCTGACGACACCCGCTGTGGGATCGTTGTTAACTACAGGAGGGCCACCATAAACAACTCAAAGTTATTCATCACGCGACTGCATCTGATTGCATTTTATATATATATATATGAAATCGTATTACAAAATACATACCAGTTTAAATATAAAATACCAAAGTTTTTTAAAAAAATTTTTATATCCATATATTTACAAATTTTTATTCATTTTTTTTTTTGCTTTTTTCACAAACCAACAAGTATAATCATTTAAAAAAAAAAATGCAAGTACACATGTTTACAGACACAAGAGCTAATCATGTGTACACAATTTTTATAAAAAAAAAAAATCAGTTATTTGAAAATTCAATTGCATCTTTGTGGGCGTTAAATCACAAGTTTATATATATTTTTTCAATATTTTTTCAATATTTTTTTTTGATATTTTTTTTAAATTAAAAAAAAATGTATGTAAATGGAGAGACTTGTATGATAACATACAGAGATAATTCATATTCAAAGTAAAAATAAATTATTTAAAATAAAAATAAATAAATTGCTGGGAATTTTTACTGATGCGTGTGTTTGCGTATATGTTGAATGATATATTATATATTTAAAACAATATAATTTATAATACCCATGAATTTGTTGAATTTGCTTTTTTAAATTTTATAAACAATAAGGCGTTATTAAATTTCATGTATATTGCAAATTTATTATTATTTTTTGAAAAATATACATCACAATTATTAAACATCATGGTCGAGATAATAAATATTTTAAAGTCAAATTATATTTTTATATATTGAAATAAAAATATGGTGATAAATAATTATTGAAAAAATACTATTTTTCAAAACTATTTATCCAAAATGTTTAAAATTTTTACAAGGGTTAGATATCAACCTCCTTGATAAGCCTTGAATTAAAGATTTTTAAAATTTCAATTATTATTAAAAATTATTATTATTTTTAAATTTAATTTTATCAATATCAATAATCCTTTAAATATCATGAATATCATTACATCTTTTGAAAAATAATAATTTTATTTTTTTTAATTGAAAACGTGATTCAGATGTAATAAATAATTTCTTTAATGAGTCGCGCAATCATTGGAAAAACTTTCAATCGATAGTTGATGGTCAATCACAAGATTTTGTAAATTAAAAAAAAAAAAAAAACAATTTACAAAGTAATGAGTATAGTCATATCAATCAGGAAATTAAATATATATTTTTTTATATTTTATATAAAAATTATAAAATCAAGGAATTTTTTTGAAGGCTGTTTATAAATTTTTTTTTTTTTTTTATTTTTCCTTGGTGAATGATGAAATGAAGATGTGCTAAGATATCCAACATTATATGCTATATATATTTTTATGAAAAAAAAAAAATATAATATTATTTTTCATCGTGGATGAAGCAAGTTAATTGCTATTGCTATACAAAATAAAGGTCATTCAGCCAAAACGAATCTGGAGCCTATCTCAGTTACAATTTGTTGTATATTTTATTTATTATTCATTGGCCTTTGTAAAGCTCCATTACACACATTCACCATCATGTCCCTGGATGCAACATCACAATAGAACCAGGGTACACCACCAAGTGCCTTCTGTAAATGAAATCAGACTTGTTTCATCTCAAAAAAAAATAAATAAATAAAATATAAATATATTCATAAAAAAAAACTTGAATCTTGAAAGTATACTTAAAAATTTGTTTCAAATTATATATTTTATTATTTTTTTTTAAATTTTATTTCAAACAAAAATTTAACATATGAGCTTTAGGCAATTTAAATGAATGATTTGCGTGCAAATAATATTTAACTCAGGTAAATAATATAAATATACCTATATATAAATAAAAAAATAAATTACATAATAATGAGAAAATTTTATGTTCTCCAGCGAGTAAATCTTCATGGAGTTGATATAAATTTTATAATTTAAATTAAAATAATAATAATAATTCTTGTTAATCAATTATTTATATAATATGAAATACAATACTCATTTATATAAATATATAATAATTATTTGCATTATTTTGTCAACAAAGCAGTAATAAATTATCAAAAAAAAAAAAAAACTATACAAAAACAATGATTATAAATTTCTCGTTATTTTAATGATATATCCAGTTTCACACTCACTCACACAACACAAATAATATCATATACTATTACATTACGTGCATTTGAAAATATAATAAAAAAAAAAAATTTCATATCAGCGATAAGCAAGACGATCGTGTCACACGTAATCGTCATATCACCTCGAGTTTGTTTTTAAAACTAAAACTTTCATCTTATTCATATCAGCATCATAAAAATTTTTTTTTTACATAGAAATAATATATTCCAAGAATACATATATTTAATATTATATAATAAATAAATAAAAATAATAATTATTAATTATAAAAATAATTTAAATAATAAATCAAACAAAAAATAAATTTAAAAAAATAAATTTATTTAAAATTTCAAAACAATATTAGCTATTTTTTTTTGTTTTGATATAAAAAATTAATCTATTTGTAATTTTATTTTTTTATTAATAATTATTATTATTTTATGTATAGGATAGTTTAATAAGAGAGTGCAAAGATTTTAAGATAGATATGTATATAAAACCGGTCGTTGAAGAGACAAACACTCTGAGGTGACGTATATCCTCCTCTTGAGCACCTTTTTAATATATTTTCTTGATGTGAGGTTCTAGAAGCTTCATTTTACTACATCTCTGTATTATAATACTCTGTCTCTTTTAAAAATTTTTTATTTTATTTTACATACATTATATGTAAAAAAGAGGTAAAAAAAAAAATGTATATATAATTTTTCTCCTCTCTAAACACGTTTTTTTTTAAAAAAATTATTATTCTAAATTTTTTCCCTCCAGGATAACTGGAGTGACGACGTTGATGTTAACTAATAAATTCCATAGTTTAATACATCAAGTTATAATGCCGAAACAAATTTGCTAATCGCCGTTAATAATTATCGTTTTTTTGTTTGAAAAAAATACGCAATTGTATGCATTCGTTCCTCTAATTTTATTTAAATAACAAAAAAATAAATTAATATATTATTTAAATGTTAAAAATATATATTTTTAATTTTTATTTTGTAAATGCGAATTGTTTTTTTTTTTTTTTTTTTATATACTAAATGCTTTTTAAATGAAACAAATAATAGCTGGACAGGTGAAACGAAAGCAACCTGTTATCCCCCTTGAGGGATTGAAAGTTTGCAAAAAAAAAAAAAAATTGAATTGACTTTTTTTATAAAAATAAAAGAGTATATAATCTTTGAAGTATTGTTTTTATTTTATTAATTGACAATATAAACTTTGTATCATTGGTAATTTTGATGACATAAAAAATAAAAATAAATAATTATATTTGATGATGAAGAGACTTGTAGTAAAAATTTGACCGGAAGAAGAGACTCTCCATTTGTGATTATCATAATGCTCTTTACCTCAAATAAGAATAATTCATATATATATAAATTTTGACAAAAAAATAGAAAGAAAAATAAATATATAAATTAAATAAAAAAATGAGATAAAACAACTGGTTTAAGATCCGCTTTTACATTTGTCTGATATCGTTATAAGTTGGCATTGATCAAAATCAACAAATCTTTTGATCGTTAAAATCATTGAAAAAAAAAATAAAGTTGCAAAGAAAAATACAAATAAAAAAATCAGTTTGAAAGTAAATTTATATATTTTACGATAAATAAAATTTTACAATGGTTATGAAAAAATTTATATACTACTGTGTTTAAATTACTTGCAAAAAAAAATAATATTTACTTGAAAAATTTTTGATTACAATCATTATCATAATTACTTCATTAAAGTCCAATTTTAAAAGAAAAAAAAAAAAAAATAGCCATATAATACATATATAAAATAAAAGAATGATAATTTTTGTCTTAAATTTTACTCATATTTTATTATTTAATTTTATAGATAGTTAAAATAATTTTGAGGGTTGCCGACAAAGTGTCTTTGTATAATTACTCAGAATTTAAATTATTATAAATTAAATACTTGAAAAGTCGAAATACGTGGGTGGTTTAATGCCAATAGATTTGAAGAGTTTTTAAAAATGTCTACAACAGGGTTGACATAAAAAAATATTAAGTAAATAAAAGGGATATTTATTTATAAAAAAAAAAAAAAAACAGTTTGACCACTTGATGAAACTATGGTCCATCCATCAGATATTACTCAAGTATTAAAATGAGTCACGTGCGGTATCTCTTGGGACATACAACTTCACTTTACTTATTAATGTAAATGTCAAAAATAAATATATTTAATATACCTATATACTCTTCTTGGAACAAGCTCTGCTTTCTGTCAACACTATCAAAAAAAATACTAAAATATTTAAAAAAATCATTAAAAATCATTAAATATTTAATAATAAAATTAATAATTTTTTGAAAAAGACATTTTGATAAAAGCTTTTTTTTTTTTTTATTTTTTTAATCACTGGATTATTTGAAAATGATCTTCAAGTATTATAATAAAAATTATCTCAAAAAATAAATCGACTTAAAAAGTCAAAAAAATATATCAGTTACAGATTTTATAGACTTACAACCCTTAAAAATTCATAAATCATTTTTTTTTTTTTTTTTTTAATTTGATTTATTTATAATTTATTCACATTGTTAAAAAATAAATAAAATAAAAACTTAATGTTACATCTACTTGAGTGACAAACAAAACTTTGTCAAAAAAAATTTGCAGGATTTTTACAAAGCGTGTAATCCATTTTGCTCTTGGCCACAAAAGTTCGCGAGCCAAGTAAAGGGTCTATTGCATGAATTGTGTCGAAGTAAAGAGATAAAATAAATAAATAAAATTAATAATAATAACAACACAAATACAAAATATTGCCGCCAAACAATATATACATATATATATATAGTTTTCTCTGTTTGATTTTGGGGGATGAGAGATGGTCAAAAACCACTTCACTAAAGGACAATGAAAGGTGCTCTCAACGGGGGTGAAGACGCCTTAAATATAAAGAAAGGTCGGGGGCTAAAAGAATTTATTTATTTTTTATATTTTCTAAAAAAAGAGGGAGGTCAGACCACATTGACATGAGATCAAAATGCACCTGCTAAAACCAATGTAAAAAAACAACCTTCAATTCTTAAGGATCATGTCTACCACCTTAACAAATCATAAAAAAAACAAAAAAAATTATCCCTAGTATCTTGACTTTAAAAAAAATTGATCTTGTTATTATTAATGAACAAAACAAAATAAATAACAAAATTGTTAAATTAATTAAATTTATTTAAATAATATAGGGATTTTTTTTTTTTTGTAAATTATTTATAAAAAGATTAATGATATTTTTATAGGTATATATATTTTTAGGAATAACATTAGGTTATATTATTTCGAATGTTTTTAGGTTATATGTAGTGTTTTGGTGGGAGTACTGTAATAATGGGCCTTATAATAATGACAATAATAATAATAATAAAAAAAAAGAGCAGTTGTTAAATTGCATGTGAGAATAACATATATACACAATGATGATGTTGATTTACATTGAAGTGGAATTGATACAAAAATGAGATATTTATATATACCTGAGTTTAGAAAACTAGTAGAGCAACGGTGCGGCGGGGGAGGAGGGTAGGGGGGGGGGTAATTTTTTCATCAGGTAAAAGAAGGTTTACAAGAAGTGAAGGAGAAACTATGGGTATACCTGAGTTTGGTGGGGGGTCAAGCATGTTAAATAAAAAAAAATACAAGAAAATCAAGTAAAAAAATCATATAATGGAAGTGGAAAGTAATATTGGAAGTGGTAAAATTTATACAGGGTGGGGATAAACAGGCCCAGCGTGGACCTGTGTTACATGCTTGCCCCCAAAGACTCTCGCAAGGTGAGACGCGATCGTGTTAGACCTAAACTAAAATTATTATTTTTTTTTTTTTTTTTATATATATTTATATATAATTTACTCATTTTTTTTTTTAATTATTTTAAATATATATTGTTTTGTTTTAAATTTTTTTTTTTATCAAGTGTTATTAATTTGAGGTTAAAAAATTTATTTATTTATTAATTTGATGTGATTGTTATTAATTTTTTTATTATTTTATTTGTTAGTGACACAAGTGTTGATATTAAAATTATTATTGAATGACAAAAAAAAAAAATTTTTTTTGAGTGACGTTAAGTGGGCCTGACACATGACACAACTGTCATGTTTTAAAATATTTTCTAAATAATTTTTCTAAACAAGTGAAGTGCCTATTATTATTGGATAACTTTGTTTTTAAATAAAATTATATTTTAATTAATTAAATTTCTATTAATTTTGGTGAGTTTTTTATTTTCTAATTTTTTAAATTAATATTATAACTATAAAATAACAAAAATTTAATTATTTTTCTTTTACCCAACAAGTTTTTTAACCAAAAAATTCACTGTTATTTCATTTATTTTTTGAAATCAAATTAACAAAAAAAGCAACATAAATAATTATTATTTTAAACATAATTAAATTTTTAAAAACACTTATGGACCAAGTTATAATATATTTAAAGTGACTTTTTTAGAAAAAAAAAAAAAATAAAAAAATTCATAGATACATGGATGAGATCAGATGAGACTAGGGCGTGTTTGAAAAACTTTTTTGATACCTACATGAAGAAGTTGGGGTTCAATAGGCCTTAACTAAGTTTAAAAAGAACCCAACGTGAAAAAAATAAAAAAAAAAAAATCTTTCACTGTGGGATTTTTATGAAACTGACAAGGTCATCGTGAGACCCAAAGTTTATTATTTTTATTATTTAATTTATTATTATAACAAGCATACAGCTTTAACGTTAATTTTTTTAAAAAATAATTTATTATTCGTTTGGAGTGATGTTAAAATTTATATATAAAAATTAACGCTGATGTTTTGATGACTCGTTGAAACATTACCTAGAGGCTATATAATAATAAACTTCATCATATAATGCAACAAAATATTTGCATTTAATATTAATCCAACAATTGCATTTTATAAAAAATAATCAAACAAAATTACCAACATTATTTTATCATCATCATCAACTTGTTTTGTGCTTTTTTTTATAATTTAAAAAAAAAAATCGATTAGACTTAACTTTTTTTTTTTATTTACAATATCAAGATATACATAATCATCTTTCATTGTTACATTTATTTTTTTTACATACATTTATTATTATAAATATATATATATATATTTTTTTTTTGTGTTGTTAAAATTACTTCCAAAGCCCAACCCATGTTTCTTGTATCCAACAACCTCCAGACACACACTAACAATAATAACTCTAAATTTTTTTTGTTATTTTTTTTTTAAAAAAAAATGAATATGATATTGTTAAAAATTACATTTCTCGTCAGTTATCATATTTTTTTTTTTTTTTAACTCAAAAAACATTTGTACTCATAATTTTTTACTCCAAAAAAAAAAAAAAAAAGTTTTATTCTTTTATGAATTTTTTTTACTCCAAAAAAGCTTTATTCTATTATAAATTTTTTTACTCCAAAAAATATAAAAAAAAAACATTGATATTTTTTTTCATGAATTTCTAAAAGTGTGAATATTTTTTTTTTTTTTTTTGACAACTGGACAAGTTCTGGATGAATCATGTAATGGCAGATGTCACTGGACAGTTAGATGTAAAAAAAAAAAAATATAAATAAAAAGAATAATACTAAAATTTAACTGTTAAATTTGAATATCATATTTTATCAATATTTTTAGTATATTTAAAATGTTTTTCGAAAAGGATAGTTACCGCCAACGCATGCCGCTCATTTCTTATCCAGTCGTTCAAGTCTCTTTCCATGATATATTTTTACTAACCTTATAACAAACATTGACTCTTATTTATATATATATTTAAACAGTGTTTTGTGTTATTTACCTCAAAGTTTTTTAATATCATATTGTACACCTTTGAGGTGAGCCCAACATAAATATACAATGAACATCTTGACTGTTCTCCTTCAATTTTAAGTTTTTAACTTGAAAGCTTTTTTATGATCATTTGAAATTCCATTGATTATGTAACTCAACTATTGGAATTTTAACAAATTAAACAAAATATTTATACAAATGAAAATTGTCATTTTATATTTACTCATTATTAATTTTTTTTTTTTTTTTTTTAAACAATTGAATAAGATTGTTGTTGGTTAATTAAGTTTTACTTGGTTATATAATTAATTAATGAGTTTATGTAATTTATAAAATTAAAAATAAATATAAAATATATTTGTTGTTTTTATATTAGAAAGGTGTCTACTTGGTAACATCTTTTAAATGTTGGATGCTGTTAACATATCTTATACTATTTTATTTTAATTTTTGTTAAATATATATAAATATGTATATGTGTTTGAGGGAAAGGCAATATTATAATGACATCATCAACAAAAATGAGGTTAACACAACTATAGATATATATTTATATATATAAATTCAAATATTTTTATTAAATTCTTTTATCAATAATATTTTGTTATTTTTACAACAAATAATACTTTTCATTATAATTTTACTCCAAAAATGATTAATATTTTTAAAAAAAAACTCAAATAAAAAAAAAAAAAATTATTTTAAAGATAAGTTATCAAATATAAATATTTTTTTTTTGAGAATTTCTGGAAAGTGAGTTATCTTTCCAGCGGATCCATGGTTGCCTTTGTCTCTCACGATTAAAAGGCGCATAATGTTCACCAGAGGCCAAGACGAAAAGCCAAGAATAATAAAGGTAGAAATAATATAATAAAAATAAAATGATAGTATATATTCAAGACTTGCCAAGTAATACATATACATATATAGGATATAGGATATATGTATATTTAAATGTATATAAACAGACAAAGTTCCCTGGAGACGAAAATGTCTGTAACATATAGCAGACTCTATCTTGAATCTTATTTGAAAACCTTGCACACGTTGTGAAACGTTCTTCATCTTGGCTTGACCCCTGGGGCTAAAGATTACGAGGGCTTTCGAGGGCTTCTTCTCATTTTTTATTTTATTTTTTATCTTTATCTCTGTCTCAACTGCATTCAAACCCTATACATATATTTATTTTTATTTTTTTTTTTTTTTTATTTTTTCACCCATAAAATGCAACGTTGCATTGATATTATATATATATACCTGATATTTTTATTTTTTTTTATATATATACTTTTTCCTTATGTATTTTTCTTCACATCTTTATTCTGAGAAAAATTTTTGTAATAAAATATAAAAAATAGTGTAAGATAGTATATAAAAAACTGTAAAATAATGTAATTTGAGAAACACTACACAAATTATTTTGGCTAAAAAATAACAATATCGTATTAAATAACACGAGAAAATAAAGACTAATTTAGTTTTTTTATTTTTTTGAAAATTTTTTAAGGAAAATAGTTAATTTTATTTATTATTATTTTGATGTATAGATAGTTTGTAAATATATTTTCTGTTGAATAACAAATTGCGTGGGGTTTAGCATCAAGGATTGAATGAAAAAAAATATAAAATTGTAAGATGTATGTTTGCTGGACCGGTATATATGGCAACCATATCTGGTAGATGTAAAGTCACTCTTTTAAACTCAGTACATATGAACAAATACAAGTTTAATTTTATCGACATATATACAAATCGATACTCACTGTCTCAATGCACCCTATAAATTATCAAAAAAAAAATAAATAAATAAATAAAAATACATAAATTATTATCATTTGCGATATAAAAAACAAATTTTTTTTTTTTTCATCTCAAGATTGAAATAAATATTTTTTAAAAAAATATATTTTATTTATATGTATAATAAAGTAATTTTTTAAAAATATACCAATCAATTTTAAAACTCTTGATTAAGACACTATCATAAATAAAAGTTTGTTTAATTTTATACAAAATTAAAAAGTCTGTTAATTAGTTGTCTCAATCGTTTAACTTTTAAAAGGCGCGAAAGACAATCGATTCCAGTTAAAAACAACAAATTCCATCAATATTTTTGTCAAATAATGGTAAAAAAAAAAATTAAACAACCAACAAATAAAACAACATAAAATTTTGTGGTATGTTAATGTCATTCTTTCGAATCCCTCCGGTATAGAATTCTGGGATTTACTAATGTTTTTTTTTTTATCCATTTATTTATTTATTATTATTTTTTTTATATATTAAATACAATGTTTTTCATTTATAATTGACAAAGATACAAGACAATACCACACCGAGTCAATATATAAATGTCTTTTCACAAAGGTGTCTTTTACTTCATCATCATCAGTTTAAAACTGAATTTTAAAAAAATAAAAAAAACCTTTGAATTTCCGGTTTATAAAAAATATATTTTAAAAACAACTTGTTCATCAAGTTATTCAACTCAAATAATATCGATATATAATTAAAATCATTTTTAAGAAATAATTAAAATAGAAAAAAAAAAATAAAAATTTCTTCACATTTATATATAAAATTCACCCACTGTCTTTTGTTTTAATGTTAAAATTAAATGGAATATTAAATAATAATTTTTATAAGAAAGTTAATAAATAAAATTAAAAAATTTTTTATAAATATAAAAGTGTAGGTGTAACCAAGAAGGAAATCAAAGTTGAGAAATTGAAACATTAAAAAACGGTATATTTCCATTTTAGTGTGGTGTAAATTTGTAGGCGTGTTTATTATTGGTACTTGATTGGTATTGAGCAAAAAAATAATAAAAAAAAGGGGATACAGTAAAAGCTTTAAATTTTTTTTTTTTTTTAATAATAAATATATTGTTGGATTTATAATCGAAACAGTTGCAATCTTGTGACATCATCGTCATATTAAGACAGCTGATGTGTAGGTAAAACAAAAAATATTAATAGTACATATATATAATTATTTTATTCACAACTACTTAGATGGAGTGAAAGAATTAAATGCAAAAATATATATAAATAAATTTAATATTTATAAAAAAAAAAATAAAAGGAACAACCTCAATGATCACATTCAATGTGTATAAATATAAATAAATTAAATTTAAAAAAAAGCAAAAAGTAAAATTAACAAATTTAAAAATTAAAATAATTAATAAAATTACAAAATTAAATGAGACAAGATAAGGAAAAAAATAAAAAATAATAAGAAAGATCTATATATATATATGTATCTATATAAAAAAAAAAAAAAAAACAAAAGGTAAAGAATTTTGTCATCATATGAATATGATGATAGGTTCTTGTTGATACATGTTAAAAAAAAAAAATGCAATAATTCGATCACTCGAAAAGACACGAGTTTTTATTTATTTATTTATTTTTTTTCGTATTTTAGAATAAATGTTAGGTTGGAATCACATTTAACAGACAAAATTGATTTTTGACCCAGTGACTAACGAAATATATATTCTGACAGCAGTTGTGTCCATAACGAGGTACCAAATAAGGAATCGACATGAGTCTTCCTTTTTCGATACATTTCCTCTTTAAAGTTTTACTTTTTTTTTTTATTTTTATATCAAAGTATAGTCGTTCACCGAATAGCCATACAACAACACATATATATATATTATAAATTCAAGTTAAAATTATAATCAAGGTGGTCTTTGAATGAAAAAAAATGAAATTTAAAAAAAGTAATTAAAAATCGTATTTATTTTGACAAAATTGATGGAAACATTATCGTTTTGTTAATATATATATATTTTTTTTTTTTCTACAATCAGTTGAGTGTGATTGTAGAAAAAAAATTATGCAAAACGATAACAAGTAAACTGTGATTGGATTATTACAACTTTCACGAATAACAGGTGCATAAATAATAAATCCAACTGGTAAACTTGTTTTTTTTATTAGAGAAAAATCCATAAAATTCATATCACATTTTCTTGATAACTGTTGCTAACATTTAGCTGTTGTTTATGTACTATTTAAAAATTAAATACTTGATAAAATTAATGAATATAAATTGGATTATATAATGAGTAATATAAATATGTTATTGTTGAGATTATATAATAATTGAAAATGTCATTGATGATTTTTGTGATACTGTATTATTTTATTTAATTTATTTATTATAAAAAAGTGTAATAAAGACAGTTAATTATTGTCTTCTTCATATGGTTTGTATAGAATAATTAGTTGTTGATTAAAGCATTGAATGTTGAATATAAAGAGAGAATCAACAAGACCACCATGATTGAATTTTTGTTATTGACATTGAGAGGAAAAGAAGGTGATACTTAAGACAACGTGTATCCACGACGTGACAATGGACGATTCATTATTTTACCCTTTAAAACACCTACTAAAGACACTTGAAAAGACAAAGTGTCTCACATTTGTCTTTTCAATTAATAAAACTATCAATAAAACAAGTTTTTTTTTTTTTTTTTTTTTTAGAAACTAATCATCAAAAAAAAAAACAAAAATACATTTGTTTATGTAATTTTTTGTTGAATAATAATTAATTTTATTTTTATATTTTTTTCTAAATTTGATATGCTAATAATGTCTGACTATTTACATTTTTATCTACTTGAAATGAATTTTTTTTAAATATTACAAAATTAAATACACCCAAGTAATTTATGATGTAAATGATATAAAAAATTTACTAAATAATCACTGACAATTAAATAATTTTATTTATTTTTAATTTTTAATTTTTTAAAATTTATTTTTATATTTTTGATTAATTTTATTTATAAATAATTTTAATTTATTATTTATTTCAAGTTTTTTTTTTTTTTTTTTTTATCTCATTATTAATTTGTCTTTTGAAAAAAAATTTAAAGTACAAAATATTTATAAATATTTTTAAAAATTATGTATCTCAATATTGTCTGACTATTTAACTTTTTTACTACTTAAAATTTTTTTGATTTTTTTTTTGAATTTTAATATTAAATAATAATAGTACTATTTATTAACAATAAATTAACTAAATATATATATCTTAATTAAAAAATATATATAATACAAAATACATGTGTACATTTATCATTTTTAATTACAAAATTAAATTAAATTAATAAAAAAAAAATAAAAAAAATAAAAATGGTATGAGAAAGATGAGAGGTATAGTTGACACATACCTAAAAGGCAAACGCAAAGATTGTTTTGGTTGTGATGTTAAAAAAAATAAATAAAATAAAATAAAAAAATAAAAAAGGTGAATATCTATGTACGGGAATGCAATTTATATATACCAAAGTTGCTATAAAGTAATCAATTTATTGTGAATCAACGTATCAATTAGCACTGTTGGACAAGGTCATTAGAGGATTCAACCACACCGCATTTATCGCATTTAAATCTTTTTTTATTTCGTTTTATATATAAATTTATTTACAATTTAGCATGTTTATAATAATCATTAATTATTGTTGAACAATGTCCTTCTAAGAATTTTTTTTTTAGTCAAAAATTAATCCTTAATTTAGCTAAAAAATGAAGAAGCTTTTGAGAGGATTAAACCTTCATCTTAATATTTTTTTAAAATTTATATTATTTTTATTTTTTATCTCTAAAAAAAATATAGATATATATTTAACAATCTTTTAACCAATGAGGGATTAATAATGCACTCAAAAAATATATCATGATGTGTGCAATGAAGCATTTTTTTTATTTAAAAGCAAAAAGTTATCACAGAAAAAAAAATATATAAAATTCAATAACAACATTCTGGATTTATACTTGTTATATGGATTATGAAAAAAAAAAAATTTTTTTTATATACATTATTTATCTTGGTGTCAATATGATACGTAGATTATAAAAATTTTCTATCTTTCATTGAAATGATTAAAGATTATACACAATTTTTATTCCATAAAAATAAATATAAAAATTGATAAATAATTTTTATTTTTTTATTAAATATATATTGCATGTTTGATTAAAACAAACATTATAAAAATTTTTAAATATAAAAACAAGTTATCCTTGATTAAATTAAATTACAAATTGAAAAAAATAAAAATAAATTATAAAATCATTACTTCTAATGAAAAATAAAAAAAAATAAATAAATCCAAGTGTAAATAAAAATTGTTAAAATGTAAAATCAATTTGGCTTTCTTGTTATACTTTTTTTTGGTCATGAATCATGATATTATCGTTAATCAGTGTCAATTTAATTCAATGATTTCAATGCAACCAGTTTCATAAGTCAGACATTCGTTAACACCTTTAAACTAATCGTTTCTTAATACATTCTCCCTTCAACACCCCTATTTAAAAATATATTTAATTATTATTATTATTCTTTTGTATTTTATTATTTATACTTCACATGTCGACTAATTACAAATTGTCATTAAATCCAAAAATGGAAACACAAATTTTATTGTCATTAAATAATTATTTATTTCATTCATTAGTGAATATCATTAAATTAATAAACAACAAAATTGATTATATATCAAAAATAAATATAAAAAATATTTTACAATTTACTATAATCATAAATTTATTTTCTATTTCTAATAAATATTGAAAAAAAAAGTCAATTTAGATATTTAATATTTTGATTGTTTGTGCTTTTTTAAACTCATGACATCTAGACATTAAGAAATCATCAAAACAATTACATAATTATTTTAATTAATAAAAATATTTTTTGATATTTATTATTTTCATTGAAATAAGTGCTAGATTGTTCTATTATTTTAATTCATAGCAATGTCTTGTTGGTTATATCAAAGATGAAATTTTTTTTACCTGCGTCAAAAATTAAAAACAGTTATTTATAAGCTTAAAATACTCTTTTGATATAAATCAATGTTAAAAATATATAATATATAAATCGAGGGGGGTCAAACCGGTCGTGAGTGAGGTCAAATGACTTGATATCTAGTTCTCCTTTCATATTTAATATTAAAATTATTTATTATTATTTATATAAATATATATAAAATTTTATTAATCCTTTTTGGTATTATTATCTTCATATTTTTATTATTTAATCCTGTATTTTATCATTTCCATTTAATATAAATAAATACTTGCAATTAAATATCAACTTTTTTATTATTATTTTGTATAAAATTTTTTAAATTTTTAAACAGACACTTTTAAAATTGTCTTGAAGATTTTTTTTTTTTTTTCCACGTGCATTTAATGATGGGTTTTGTTGGAGCGTGATATCCTCTGGCTTTAATTTAATTTTTATTTTTCATTTTGATTTTTTATATTTTTAAATGTGTTATTATATCTTGGCTCTAATGTATCTGTATATATTTATTTATTTTTTTTATTATTATTCTGCAATCTGCATCAACGAAAATAGTCACAAGATTCAGTTTTATATAAAAATATTTTTTGTAATGATTGGTTATCAGAAGTGGCTGATAGAAATATATATACCCAAAGGGATTTACACACAACATGTTCGACACAATTTTATCTCTCACCTTGAATAAAGTCTGGACAAGATAAAGAAAATAATTTTTTTATAAACAACACATACAAAAATATATTTTTTATTTTTTTATTTTTTTTCTACAATTAAATTCATTTTTGATTATTTAATTTTTATTATATTACACTCTATTATAATAAAAATTTCTATATATATTTTTTTTTGTCTTTTTCATTTCTATAATAAAAAAAAAAAAAAAAAAAATTATATTTTTATATTTTCTTTGATTACCTGCCGACTTGCCCTCATTTATCTTGGGGGCGTTCATTGTGTTTATTGGCCTTCAGAGATGCCGCATTTTACACAAGAAGCTTAACGAGATTTTTAATCATCAAATTTATTTTCTGGAAACCGTGACTGACGTGTATATAAATTATGAATTATATATTTTATATAACTTAAATATATATTTATTATAAAATTTTTAAATTCAAGATCAATATCTTTAACAATGATATATCAATTTTTTTATTGTCAATTATTTTTGTTAAATTTTTTTGTTTATTTTTTTATTTTTTTATTTCAATTTTTATAAATTTTATATCTTAAATATCTACATGTTAAAATTGTTTATAAAATTTTTTTAAATATATTTTTTTATCATTTAATTTCCGCATCGATTAAGTTCCAGAAAAATTTCAAATAACATACTGTCATTCTTCATGTCAGTTATGACATTCTTAAATTCTTTATTGAATTTGCGGGGGAGCTTTATTAAAATTCAAAAATTTAACATTTTTTTAAAAATTTTATTTATGATATTAAATTTTATTGTCATTCAAATACCAACATATTTATATAATCATATTTATTTTTTTTTTTTTGTATATCAGTAAATATTTCATTTATTTTTATTATTTTTTTATAACTGAATTTTTCATTATTACAAATTTTTTTTTTTTTATTTACTGTAATGTTTAACAGATAAATATGATAATTTTTTATTATCATCATTCGTTGAAGCGTCACGCTCTGTTCTCAATTTCTCAGCAATAATTTTACAGTAAAATGACCGGAACTATTTGTAATATTTCAACCAATACTTGATGATAGTTTTATATACATTTTTTTTATAAAACAATTTGATGTACATGATGACTAGAAATACCATGATAACTAGTTTTTTTTTTTTCATGATGTTAATTTGTCTTTTCCTTATACAATAACAATTTTTAAAATTAAATAATAAAAATTTATTATTTTTATTATTAAATTAATAATAAATATATAATATTTCATTGATATTCATTTTAATATTGTTATATTTTATATCTGTTAATTTTTTTTACCATTCTTGTTAATATTATTGTTAAAAATATATTTTTTTTTCGTTATTTTCTTTAATATTTTAAATTGTGAAAGTTAAATTATGCGTGGGTAATTTAAATAAGTTGTCAGTCTTGGCATTTTTCCAAGTAACCATGTTTACAATTTATATTTATATTATTTATTTATAATTTTTTTTTTTATGATTTTTTTACTGGTTTAACATACCTTAAACGTGTCACAGGAAATCTTGTTGATGCTAAATTTTTTTTATTAATTATATTATCAATTTTTGAATTTTTTTTATTATTTTTATTATTATTTATATTTAAAATATTTAATTTATCATTATTATAATTTATTTGTGATAATAATTTTTGTGTATCATATAAATTTTCTGGGAATATTATTTTCTTGGATATTTCAAATTTTGATGAGATTTTTGATGACAACGTTGGTGGTTCTTGATGATTTATAATTGATGGTTGTTCATTTTTAATTGAAATTTTCCATCTGTGAGGTCCAATTTTATCTTCAGATGAAACAATTTTCATATTATTATTATTTAATTTTATTTTACAACAACGAAATGATTCAAGTGTTGTCCACCAAGGTACAATACGACGCATTATATTATTATTATCATTAATTTTATTATTTTCATCAAATTTGTATAAAATTTTATTTAATTTTATTATATTTTTTTATATTATTTTGTTCATTTATTGTTGTTGTTAAATGTAATGATTCATTTTTATTTTATTATGTAAATTTTTATTATCATCAATTAATTTATCATATGAATTGTTATTTAAATTATTGCTATTATTTTTAATATTTCCATTAATAATATTTTTTTATTATTTTCATTATGTGATTTTGTTAATTATGTGATTAGTAAAATAATCTTACCATTTTTAAACTTTTTAGATAAAAATATTTTATGAAATTTAATTATTATTTATCAAGAAAATTATATGAAAATCCAAATTTATTTTGATATATTTTTACAAATATAATTTTGATTTTATTTTAAAAATTTTATTGGTTAAATTTAATTATAAAAATAAATAAATAAATGTATATTGTGAAGTATGCTACAATTATACAGATTCATTTGACTGTCATTGAATTTATTTTTAAAAAATATTTAAAACTGCATTTGCAAATGTACATGATACTCAATTACAACAGAACAAGTCAGCTTTCACATCAACAATGTTGGCCTCGCTTTGAGATTTAAAAAATAATAAAAAAAAAAAAATATAAATATTATTTTCTATGTGCCCGAATGCTCTGATTTCACTTGAATAAAATATATATATATAAAATTAAAATAAATATTGTAAATATCATAAATTTTAAATTGAAAAATAAAAATGTCAAATAAAAAATATATATAAAATAGACAATATTATTGTCAATTTATATTTTTATTAAATAATTTATTTAAAATTAAAATTTAAAAAATAAAAAATAAATAAATAAATCTATTAAATTTAATGCAGTTTAAATATTATTACTAAATAAGGAACAAGTTTAAATTTATTTACAATAAAACATAAAAAAAAAAAAGAAAAAAAAAAACATATTAAAAATATTATATTTGATTTTAAAGCAAATTTTTTAAAACTTTTTATCACGTTTGGTATGTCAACAATGCCGACACCAATTCTTTGCAATTTATTTTTAAAATTGTATTCTAAATCAATGCCTTACATTGAAAATAATAAAATCAAAAAAAAAAAAAAAATCGAAACACTTGAAACTACTTGCTGACGATGATTTTATTCTTTTATTTTTAAATCGCAATTTATTTTTTAAAATTCACTGTGATCGTAACCACAATCACGTTCTTATTTTATAACATAACACGTCACAATATATCTCATACAAAAAAAAATTTACTCCTTTTATCCTTCATTTTTTATTATCAAGTATTTTTTTTATCAAAAAACCAGACCTTCATTATGTCAAACGATCATGAAAAAAAATATACTTTGACATGTTAAAAAATAAAAAAAATATTAAAACAACAAAATAAATATAATGAATTTTTATTAATTAATTTCTAAAATTTGATTTTTCAATAAAATTATGAAAATAAAAAAATTATTAGAAAAATTTTATTATGCACTTCTGAATATAATTTGTATTTTTTTATTATTTTTTTTTTGTTGTTGATGTAGCTAAGGAAAAAGCCGACATACATGAGATACAAGAATTTTTGAATTTTTGTGAAAACAATCAGAACATTTGTGTGTCGTTGAACAAGTATATGAATGCATAATATAATCAGGCCAGTTAACACGAAACTACGACGTGTCATCAATGCTGGTATATTTTTTTACTTTTACAAAAGATGCCGAAATATATGTATATATATATTTGGTCCATGAAAAAGGGCTTGCCAATATATATACCATACCAAGAGAATTCAATAATAAAAACAAAAATCCATAATATATAATGATAATAAAAAAAAACCGTGTCGATAAATATACGAGGGATGTCGTGGTAAAACTTTAACCGCCTTTTTTTTTTACATACATCTTTTTGTGGTTTTTTATTTTTCATTTTATTTAACAATATATAAATCGAGTTTAACATTAATCCTTGTATAAAATTTTCACCTGTAACTTGAATTATTTTAATTTAAAAAAAAATTTGTTTCTTTATTTTATTGAATGAAATTATTTAAAATTCTAAAAATTAAATAATTTAATTTTCAAAATTTTATCAATTGTAGAATTTTTATAAAAAAATTATTATTTAAATTTTAAATTATTATATTTTTTAATAATAATATATTAATTTTAATTAAACTCTTAAAAAAAAACAAATCAATAAATGAAAAAAATATAATTAAATGTATACATGAATTTAATGGGAATAAATAAAATTTCTCAGAAAAATGAAATAATAAATTTTTTAGGTTATGCCATTTAGAAAGATCCAAAGAATGTCGATAGCCAAGATATATTTTATATACAAAACAAATTAAATACTTTTGTTCATGGCGCCTTTTTCATTTCTAAATAAAACTAATTTTTATTTATTTAAAAATTTACTTTTTTATTTTTAATTATTTATTGTCATCAAAATGAAATAGTTTTTTGTTAATTATCGAAATAACTTTAAAAATTTTTTTTATATTATTACTCATTAATTTTATAAAATTATTTAATTTTTTTGTTACAGAATATCAAGATAAACATGAAGATAAAAATGAATATAAAAAATATATAAATGCAATTCAACTATGGACATTAAAATTTATAAAAAATTACAATTTAATTATAAACAAAGGGTCAATATTGAAATGACCATTATTGAAAAAGTGGTATGAAATCTAATCATGTTCAACTACCGACATCAGCCATTATGGCAATTGTCGATTGTAATTATAATTATTTACACATTGACATTTGTTGTTGCAACATTAGATAGCAAAAATGTCAATACTGAATTAGACTCGGAATTTGTCAAAGGAAAAAGTAAGTTTATATAATATTTATAAAAAATTCAAATGACATTTAATTTAAATTGGAACATTGTTTATATGTATAATTGCTATTATTATTTTTGTAATTATAATTTATTAATTGTTAATATTATTTGTGATTTTATAATTCAACACACACACATAGATAAACAGGTAATATTTATAAACAAATAAAATTTATTAATAATAATTTAAATAAATAAATAAATAAACAAGTAATTTTATGTTTATTTTTTGTTATTTATTTTTGAAAAAAAAAAAAAAAAAACACTCAGGAAATGAAATATAATAGATAATTTTTATTTAAACTCATAGAAATTTTTTTTAATATATTATTTTATACAGAAATAATTTTTTAACGCCTGCATAGTGTCTATACAATTGATGGTTTTAAAATGCGTAGGCATTATATCTATCTATATATATAAATGTGAAAATCGAAGCTTTGTCACCTATGTTCTCAGGAACTACTGAACCGATTGCTTTGATTTTTTTTTTAAATGAAAGGGATTTTCACGACGATGGTTCCTACGATAAATTGAATTTGCATAAATTATTTAATTAATTAATTATAAATTGACATATTAATAGCCTGTTACACGCCAGAGTCGACAGGCGGCGCTTTGGTAGCAGGGCTGCTACACACTTACACAATCAAAGTTAGATAAAGAGAGAGAACGCCTCATACTATTTTTTGTCCAGATTTGTTTTATTGATATTATAATATTAATAAATATTAGCATAATTATTATTATTAAAAAAAAATCGGTAAAATCAAAATATCAGAAAAACATGAGAGTAATAAAAAATCATTTCAACAAAAAAATTTTCTTCGTAATTTTACTAATAATATCATTATTTTAACGGTGTATGATTATTAAAATTAATCATATAAGCACACATAAGTAAATTTCATTTATTATGAAGAGAATGCGCTATAGCTTTACAAAAATTGTTATTTTTTGTTTATGATTTTTCGTTGAATTCATATTATTAAAGCTCTCTTTTTCTAATATTATAGCTTTAATCAGTTGAAATAAAAATTGATTGTCGGAAAATAAAATAGATTGATTCAAAAAGTTCAGTTATGATGAAACTGAAAATAGCGTTTGGAAAAAGCCACACTAAAAATTATTAAAGTAATTAAAAATAAGTCACAAAATTTAAACTCTTCTTTTAATGTAAATTTTAATAATGCAACTATTATCTTACGAATCGTTTGATTGAGTATTAGTAAGCTATTAAAAAGCAATACTATTATTGAAACGCGTATTCTTTTTATTATCACTGTCACTATTGTTTCTGTTCTCATATTAACTTTAATGACAAAAAAAAACAAAAAATTTTTCTTGAACAAAAAATTTGGGTCTTATAATTAGGTAACTGTTTTAAAAAATAGTTCAGTTTGCGTTCGATAAATTGGTTAATACGACAAGTAACCAGCATAAGATTTCACTTAAATTTCTCCACTCGATCGATTGTAACATCAAAAGTTCGAATCAGGAAATGAATATATTAAATATTAGATTGATTTAAATCAAATTAATGGATATCAGCTTAGTTTGAAATATAGTTACAAAATAAAAAATTTTCAAGCTCTAGCAATTTAAAAAAATAGCCAAGTTGATATGACAATAAAAATTCCATAATTCAAAAAATTAACGATAAAAATTGTAAAGTCAAAAATATAAAGATTATTTAGACAAGTCAGATTAAATTTTTTTGAAAAAATGATCAAATTGAATAGCAACCCTAAAAAAATAATATAAATCCCGAGCAAAGCCGGGTGTAACAGCTAGTAAAATATAAAACACATAGAAATTATTCTAATTACTTTGTATCGTGACTTGAGTGACAAAACAACAACCTTTTTTTTTTTTATTTTAATATTTTTATCTTGATTTTATTAATTCAAAAAAAAACTTAAAATCATAGAATAAATAAATATATGTTTATTATAAATAAATATAATAATAATTTAAATATACAAAAGTTTAACAAGATGAGATGACTTTTAGAGAGCATTATAATTTTTTTAAATATTTTAACTCATATACCTGAGTCTAGGCCATTAATTCTTTTCTATCTTTATAACCTTTCGTAGAATTTTTATTTTTTATTTATAAAAAAAAGAATATATATATATTTTTTTTTTTTCTTTTCAAAGTGCATTATAGGTTTTGAAAAAATATATATATATATATTTTCTTTTTTATAAAAGATCTGCATGATGCCTCTTGTTTTTCAAGTGGACATAAGAAAGTGAATCCATGTTAATTTAATCCATGTCAAAAAATGAAAAATGAAAAGAAAAAAAAATAAACTTATGGCAAAATAAATGTATTTTAAAAAATACGTAGGTTTTTTTTTTTCTTTTATTTTGTTTGAGAAATATTAAATTGATATTTTTTTTTTTTTTTCCATATTCATTTGACCAGAATGTGGTCGTTTAAACCACACAATTTTATTTCTCAGCTGGATAGAAAATTAATTAATAATTTATATAATATCCGTTCTCATTAATGCATATATATTTATATTTAATTTTTTAATAATAATTTTTTTCATAATTTTACATTAATTAATATAATTATTATCAAATAGAATATATATTTAAATTTTAATTTTAAATATTTATTTTCATGCTGAGATTTAATATATTTTTGTTAGAATTAATTTTTCATAAAAAAAAATAACATTAAAAAATAATTATTTTTTTACTTAAAAAGTATATGATATTTTGAAAATAAAACTCTAAAAGGTTTCCATTAACGTTGATAAGATACATTATTTTATAGCTTGACATTTTTTTTTATTTTTATTTTTATATAACAGTTATAAAAAAAAAATAAAATAAATAAATTAATAAAAATATATCACATCTAGCTGTTAAGTATAATGTCTTGTTTGATTTAAATTAGACATCATGTGTTAATTGATAAAATAATAATAAAAAAAAAAAAATTAAAATTATTACAATATTATTATTTATAATTTAATCATTTTTTTTTTACAATCATTACAATAAAGACTCATATCACGTTTTTTAAAATTACATAATTCTTCTAAATTCATTTTTCTTCTTAAAAATTTATTATTACATTTAAAACATGTTGCATAAGTAAATAATCCAGTTGTCAATCTCAATGTATCTCTTACAGCTTTAGCCATTTTTTCAAATGGTATTTGATCAATTATTAATAGTCCTTTTAATTTACCAAATTTTATTATTGCTGGTGTATTTATGATAAGTATTGGCTCAAGTGGTTTTAACATAACCTAATTATAATTAATTGAAACAAAAAATATTAATAAATAAATATAAATAAATGACAAACAAATTTTATTATGAAAAAGAAAAAACAAATAAAACCAAATTAAGTTGTTTAAATAAAATTAATTATTATTTATCTACTTTTTTGTTTGTTTTTTTTTTTTTTTTTGTTTAATATATAAATATAAAAATAATTCAACTTACATTATTAACTCGTGTTTTTGTTTGGCTATTTAAATCAGTTATGACTATACCAGAATTTGTCCATTGAAAACTTGCATGAAATTTTGATAAACTCTAAAAAATAATAATAATAAATAAAAGTAAATATTTATATATTTAATATTTAAAAATACTTACATCATTTGTTAATTTAATTTCACATGATGAGTGTGTACCAATGTAAACAAGATTCGAATAAATTGGTATTTTTTTACCGGAAATACAAAATATTCCAACCTAAAATAACATGATTGTATTTTAACAATTATTTATAATTAATATTTTATTTAATTTTAAATATAATTTTTCATATTTTTTACATACCTGTTTAACTGACATTGTCAATATTTTTATACAACAATAATTAATATGTATTATTTATCTTAATTATTTTAAAATTAATATATTTCATAGCAAACAAACTAACCAACAATATATATATTTATTATTTTTATTTTTCTTACTAAATGATCCACGTGTTAAATTACTGCGCATAATTTAAAACGCATGACAGCGATTTTAACGCCCCACAACAGTATTTCCTTTAAAACTATCAATTTAAATATATATATACTTATAACCAATAAAAATATTAAATTCAAAAATAACAAAATTGATAAAAAATATTTAAATTAAATTTGCAGTTATTAAAATTTAATTTAAAAATATAAATACAACAATAATATCAATTTTTTTATTAATAAATTTTTAAATTTTAAATGTTTATAAAAAACATATGATAAAAAAAAAGAACAAGCATGACGAGATACAAGCAATGTTATATTGATAAAATAAAATTAAAACTAAAAATATAATATGACAAAGAAAGAATAATATATTATGGGGTTAAGGGGGGTTGTTATATAGAAAACTGAGTAGACATCTGGGAGGCATACCTTAATTGATTGCTGTCGAAATATTTTTTGGGACAAATAAAACAACACAATGTCTCTCGAGGACGAATTGAGACGTTGAATTTATCAGAAGAAACAAGTAGAATATATTTTTAAATATAAAAAATATATATAATTATAATAAAACATGATAAACACACAAATGATAATCAAAAAAAAAAAATTAACAAAAAAATTTATAATAATATAAATTGACAGGATAAAACAGAAAGAAATCAGTAAATATTATTCACAAATGCTACTGGGATATGTTCAATTTTTTTTATCATTATTATATTATTATTATTATTATTTATTTTTTTATATGAAATATATATATAAGCGTTGAATGTGCCGTCAGATATTTATGTACTGACTGTGTGGGTTACGCCGCCGACATAGATTTTTCAATACTTTATTTATGCTTTGATGTTCACTGAGGATATTATTTTGTAACCTACCTGTAAAATTTTATACACATATTCTTTGATAAATTTATATATTTTATTTATTATTTATTTATAATTTTTTTTATTTATCAAAATGAGTCAAAAAAAAATATATAAATAGGAAGAAAAAAAAAATTGATGACATTGATATGGTGAGACAAGCAATAATGACATTGTCACAGAAAATTCTCAATATTTTTTTTAAAAATAATTTTATCATTGAAATTCATGTATCATCATGTGAAATTTTTAAAATAATTTATCAATGATAAATTTGAAATATATGATGATGATGATGATAGTTGTAGTCAATGATATATTTTTTTGAATTTTTTTTATATAAAAGTTGTTGTTTTTGGATGATCGATATATATTGTATAACTTTATCGATTTATATTAATTTTTTTTCTTGATAATATCAAGATTATTTTTTATTTATTTATATATTTGACAGAGTTTATCTGTTAAAAGAAAATTCAAGTAAATTTTAACAAAAAAAACAGATGGTGAATGATTTTATGAAATATTTTTTAAAATCAACCTTGCACAGTTGGAGATATATTGAGATGGATTTTTTTATATTCAATGGTTAAATAAAAAATTTTAAAAAAAATTTAAATAGTAGTCAGTGAATTTTGAATATGGTCAATTTTGATTTACATTGATCATACTGACTTGGTTGATCGATGATGGGCGTTGATTCTCTGTGGGAGGATGACAAGGGTAATATATTTTTTAAAAATATATTTAATAATTGAGTGTGATGGTATTTTTTATTTTATATTTTATATAGATATATACTGAAAAATTAAATGTGAAAATTTGAAAATAACCTGAGGCACATTTACAATATGTTTTTTGCAATTAAATTTATATGATTATAATAATAACAGATGAAAAAACAAAAACGTGAGAAAAAATATTATTAAATGTAATTTTTATTTTTTAAAATATATATATATATATATTTTTTTTTTGGGCTATTTAATTGGATATACATATTATTTTTTTGATCTTAAAAAATATACTTGGTTATATATATATCTGATGGTTTAATTACACTTGATAATTATCTTGTCAATTTTACTCGATTTATAATACGTTGATGCATCAGTAACTTGGCACGTAATTCTTTGGAATTTATATATATTAAATACTTATTTTTAGTATTGCTTGTGATCATTATCAGTTTCAATGACAATTTATATATATAAATATATTTTTTTATTTTAAAATACTTTAATAATTGAATGACTTATCCTGCTGAAAATACTATCAAAATGAAAAATATTCACTGAC
The DNA here is from genome assembly GCA_011426435.1 of Lysiphlebus fabarum. Lineage (NCBI taxonomy): Eukaryota > Metazoa > Arthropoda > Insecta > Hymenoptera > Braconidae > Lysiphlebus > Lysiphlebus fabarum. Next base: position 994,452 of record WSYQ01001031.1, read on the forward strand.
AAGTTAAAAATGTAATATTGCTCAAAGGATTATTAATATATTGATAAAATCAAATTTAAAATTAATAATAAATAAATTTAATTTAATATTTTTGTAGCTAAATAGATATATAAATATTTAATTGAAGTAAATTAAAATTAAATATATAAATAAATTATTAAATGATTTATTAATTTTCATATAAAAATGTTTCAATAACTTAATTAATTAAAGATAAAAAAAAGGATATAAATAAAAATAACAAGTGTAAATAAATCATGATGAGTATGGCTATTTATTAAGTGACAAACTAGATATAAATATATATAAAAAATATATAAATTAATTTGCAATTTTAGTCTTGTCACGAATTTATTTTTGGATCGATTGCTACTGATCATAAACATATAGGTATATATATATATATTTATTTTCTCCTCAAAGACACAATTTACGATATCACGTATGAAATTAACATACACGTATGTCTTGCATCCTGATTCATTTAAATATGTACACACAAAAAAAAACATGACCTACCATTTTTATTTCAATTTAATTTTTGTTTTTATATATTTTTTTTTACATAAATACTTACTGTTTAAATCCACAAGTGTTACTATACTTACCAGATATAAATACTTTTTTTATTTTTTTAAAATATTTATTTATTTATTTAAAATGATGAAAATAAGAAAGAAAAATCTTCACGACCTTGCTGTTAAAGATGTATCTTACGTTCTTGAAGATCCGGTTAGTAGCTGGAAAGTATTCAGTTGATTGCACGAAACAGTTTTATAATAATATTAAGTTTGCGTGCTTCTGGTAGATATTATATTAGCTGCTGTTGCATTTGCTGTTGCATTTGCTATTGCATTTTATGTGGTTATATATTTTCAAATTCTCAATATCCATCAACATGAAATATACGATTTAAACAAGAGGTTAAATTTATATATATTAAACTTTGTGTTACTTAAATGTTGATAGACAACAAAATGGTTGATAAAAACAAAGACCAAGATATAAACCAAAGATTATATTTTTCTTTTTTTTTATATTTATTTTCAAGTTCAATAAGTATATATATAAAATATAAAATAAAATATAAAACTCGAGTACAAAGAACAAACACTTGTCAGAGTTTATTTTATTTTTTACTCCTTTTTTTTTTTTTGTGTTACATAAAACAAAATAAATATATTCTTTCAAATGCAAAAATAAAATAAATAGTATTTAAACAGACAATAATAAATTTTAATATTTTTTATTTATGATTTGTAAATATGAATTTTATTACAATTGTCAATGTCAAAATAATTCAATGTCAAAAAATTGAAAAAAAAATATAATTTTTTTGATTTTTTTACTAATTTATTTTACATTTTTACAATATACTTATATTTTTTTAATTTATAATTATTTTTTTTTGTTAATCTTCTTTTACCACTTTGTAATTTTGTATATAAATTTTTTAGTTTTTTTCTTTTGTTTAAATTGCCTGATGGTCATGTGCATTTCGCGCGCATTTAACGATACACCGTGGGGCCTTATTTCGGTCGGCTTATTTTTGCGGCAGGGCCTTTCACAAGGACAAAAGAAAAAAAAAAAAAAAACCATAAAATAAAAAACGATGAGAATATATAGCAAGAACAGAAAAGAAATAAAAAATATATATTATATAAAAAAAAAAACGTTATGAGAAAAGGTTAAACCAGAGAAGAAAGGTATCGATGTTTACGAGCTCAAATAAACGATGCCGCATGTTGGACCAATACTATTGTAATTTTTTTTTTAAATTTTATTTTATATGTATATAGGTATATATTTTTTAAAAATTACTTAAAAGTTTTTTATAAACCCCAAATGACCTACAAGTGTCAAAAACACTTCATAGATATTCTCACTTATTCACATGAAAATATAATTTCAATCAATTTTCAAAATTCAATTGAAAAAAAAAATAGTAATAGATGAATATAAAATAAAATGAAATATATAATTAATTTAATTTCTGTAATTTTTAAAATTCAAGTTTAAACAGAATTGAAATTATTTTATTGTGAGAAAATTAAATCTACAAGTAAAATAAAATATATTAATTCATGCTTATTATATTTTTTATTTTTATATTTTATATTTTTTTAATGTTACAAATAAATCTTTTTTTTTTTTTTTTTCTTTACAATAATAATTTGTAGGATATCTATGGTGTTTTTTAATATTAAATTACCTATTATTTAATTTGTAAAAATTTTACAAAATCAAAACTAGCAATCGTGAACTCGCACCCATGCTGTATAATTTTCGCCAAGTGTTTGTCTGACTATAATCATACCTCTATCCCTTTTTTTTCTAACCTATACAAACTCCAACATTTTTATACAAGAGATTTTGAAAAAAAAAAAAAAAAAACATTCATGTATAATATGAAAAAACAAGAAAAAAAATTTAAAAAAAAAGCCCTCAAGCAGTCAAAAAATAAAAGTAGTATCGTCGTACACAAAAATATTATCGAAAATATATTTCACAACTTGCGTGTCTACCCTTGAGACTTTTTACCTTGGCAAAATGAGAAGAAAAAAAAATAAATAAAAAATACTAAAAATATTTAAAATAAAAAAAAATACTTTTCCAAAGGTTATATACTTTTAATCTTGCAAATTCCTCTTTTTATCTTTTTTTTTTTTATCCTTTTTCTCTCACTTCAGCAACACCATTCATTTTCACTTGAATGTATTTGTGCAACACACTTTAACATCATTACCAGTGAATTTAATCATATCCCAAGAAGAAATTTTTAAAAATAATATATTATAATTTAAATTATTAAAATTATAAAATAATAAGTTTCTTGGAAAAATAAAATTTACAATAAAAATTATAAATTCAAAATAATATAATTCAATTTTTTAAATATTTTAAAGTCAAATTTTTCCAGTTAAATTTTATTTTTATATATTTTTAAAATTTATTAATTAATCATTGTGTTATTATTATTTTTAAATTTAATTTTATCAATATTAATGATCATTAATACAGTAAAATATATATTTTTTACTTGTCAAGCTGATATTTTTGTTGTTGCATATTTTCAACCAGTTTTTTTTTTTTTTCTCCCAAATATTTTCGTTCAGCATATTTCGATTGGGAAATTTTTGTTTGAAATTCTGTGACAATGATATTTAGAGATGCAATCATTTATATATATAATAAGTACTTATTTTATTTTAAATACATAACAATAATATATTTTTTTTTATTTATATCTTACTTTGTATCTTTAATCTACAATATGAAAAAAAAAAAAATAAATAACAAAGCCTGATATCAGAGAGATGAAAAATAAAATAAAATAAGGCACGCTTGCACACATGCCGAGCAATTATTTTTGCGTATGATATTGATCCCAAGTAAAGATTAACGCATCTCAAAAGTGTATGAAGGTACAGGAGAACGTGTAGGAACGTAACGAGCTCAAGACAAGATACCGACAATCTCTACCTTGTGTGGCCCCTCAAACAAAAATCTATATACATTTATTATACACCTATGTACTTATAAACATATATATATATAAATACAACAATAACCATCAACTAAATATAATAATAATGTTTCAAGATCGCCCAGCATTGATTCCAATTTTGGCACGTGCTTCTAAAAATTATGCTAATCAAAAAATTATATATATATATATATCAAATTATCAAAGAACTTTAATTAATTTTTTATTTCATTTCTTAATTCAATTAAATATATTTTATTTTTCCAATTAATATTTTTAATTTTAAATACTTTAAACAATGTGAATAATGCAGAGATTTTTTAGTTTGTTATTATTTTTTATTTAATTTTAAAACGGAAATGTTTAAATGATATAAAAATTTAAAATTAAAAAAATATATTTAATAAGTTATATGATGATGATGATGATGATGATGATGATGATGATGATGACTAGGTACATTCAAGTTGCACAACAATAAACTAGCAAGTCTTGTGATGCATTTGATATTTTTTAATTTAACATAAAAGTTGTGAATATATATTTATTTATTTTATATATTTTTATTTTTATATAAATGGGAAGTGGTTCGCCCACTTTGCTTGTACCATATACGACAAGGGGGTTATTCTCTTAATGCCTATGAAAAAATAAAAATAAAATAAAATAAAGATTATCTACTAACAATCATTGTGAGGCGCACTTTCATCATTGTGGGTGTTTTTTAAAAGTTTTACTGGTCTTTAAAAACCATATATATATATTTATATTTATTTATATTTATATACACACCTCAATATTAAAAATAAATAAATAAATAATGTAAACTTTCCTTCTATATATTTTTATTTATTTATATTTTTGTATTTAACATGTCAGAGTTCATAAATTGACCTTTTACATAAAAAAATAAAAATATTTTACAGCTTCTCGTTCCAATTTATTGATTTTCTTTTGATAATATTTAAATATAATATTTATTATTAAGCAATCAACAGTATGTAACCATATTTGGCAAGTACATTTTAATTGGACATTTTTATGTTATTATTGTTCAATGTAAATCATTAAAATATGTATACATATAATGGCTTTATTATTAAATTATAAAAAAAAAAAAAGTTTTTAATTAATTTTAATAATAATATTAATAATTTGTTTAATGTTTTTTTTTTTTTTTTTGTTGCAGTATGTATTGGTACAAATGGACGCATGTCAGCACCATCAAACAAAGATCATCATTATCGTAATTTACGTGAACGTTATACAAATTGTACTTATGTTGATGGAAATTTGGAGATAACATGGATAACAAATGAAACAAGTGATTTAAGTTTTTTACATCATATACGTGAAGTTACTGGTTATGTATTAATAAGTCAAGTTGATGCTAAAAGAGTTGTATTACCACGTTTACAAATAATACGTGGTAGAACATTATTTAAATTACAAACAAATGATAATGAATTTGCATTATTAGTAACATTATCATCAATGTATAATTTAGAAATGCCAGCATTACGTGATGTATTAAATGGTGATGTTGGAATGATTAAAAATTTTAATTTATGTCATATTAGAACAATTAATTGGGATGAAATAATAACTGGACCAAAAGCTAAATATACATATGTTTATAATTTTACAACAAATGAAAGAGTATGTGAACCATGTGATGGTTGTCAAGCTGGTTGTTGGGGTGTTGGTCTTGAAAATTGTCAACAATTTTCAAAAGTATATTGTGCTGATCAATGCTGGCAGGGTAGATGTTTTGGTAGTGAACCACGTGAATGTTGTCATTTATTTTGTGCTGGTGGTTGTACTGGTCCAAAACAAAGTGATTGTCTTGCTTGTAAAAATTTTTATGATGATGGAGTTTGTAAACAAGAATGTCCACCAATGCAAAAGTGAGTTGTTGTATTATATATATATATGTATATTATTTTATTAATTATCTATATTTGGTTTTAATGTTATATTAATTATTTTTTGTTTTTTTTTTTAGATATAATCCAACGACATATTCTTGGGAAGTTAATCCTGATGGTAAATACGCTTATGGTGCTACATGCGTGAGAGAATGTCCAGAACATTTATTAAAAGATAATGGTGCTTGTGTAAGATCTTGTCCACCTAAAAAAAAAGCACACAATGGTGAATGTGTACCATGTGATGGTACATGTCCAAAAACATGTCGTGGTGATGTTAAAGTACATGCTGGTAATATTGATGATTTTAAAGATTGTACAATTATTGATGGTTCATTATCAATATTAGATCAAAGTTTTCAAGGTTATTTAGAAGTATTTAATAATTATTCATTTGGACCACGTTATCAAACAATGCATCCAGATAAATTAGAAGTATTTAGTACATTAAAAGAAATAACTGGATATTTTAATATACAAGGATATCATGAAGATTTTAAAAATTTATCATATTTTAGAAATCTTGAAATTATTGGTGGTAGAACAATAACTGATTATTTTGGTGCACTTTATATTCTTAAAACATCACTTGTATCATTAAATTTACGTTCATTAAAAACAATAAGATCTGGTGCTGTTATTATTACGGAAAATAAACATCTTTGTTATGCACAAAATATTGATTGGTCAAATATACAAAAATCAACAAATCCAATGCATGAAAATATATTACAACCAAATAAAAATCAATCTGAATGTATTAATGATGGTTTAGTTTGTGATGAACAATGTTCAAAAGAAGGATGTTGGAGTTCTGGTCCTGATCAATGTTTATCATGTAAAAATTTTATTCTTGGAAATGTTTGTGTTGAAAGTTGTTCAGCAAAACCAGGGTAAGAAAAATAAAATAAATATTAATTATTAAATTTATAATATTTATAATAAATATTATTTTATTTTATTTATTTATTTTTTTTTTTTAATTTATAGAATTTATCAATCTGATGATAAAGTATGCAGAGCATGTCATAAAGAATGTGATGGTAGTTGTACTGGTCCAAATCCAGAAAATTGTACAAAATGTAAAAATGTACTTGATGGTAAATCTTGTGTAACAAGTTGTCCAAAAACAAAATATAATTATAATGGTGTATGTAAAGAATGTCATGCAAATTGTGTTGGTGGTTGTACTGGACCATCAAATAAAATTGGTCCTGGTGGTTGTAATAGTTGTGAAAAAGCAATGATGATTGGTAATATAACAACTGATTGTTTACCAAAATCTGAACCATGTCCAGAAAGTTATTTTTATAGATTTATACCACCACAAGAAAAAGGACCATTAAAATTTTTAGCTGGTAATGGTGTTTGTCGTAAATGTCATCCACATTGTAAAAAATGTAAAGAATATGGTACACATCAACAAGTTTGTGAAGTATGTACAAAATATAAACGTGGTGAACAATGTGAAAATGAATGTCCACCAGATCATTATGAAGAATTACAACAATCATTAAATGATACAAAACCAATAATATGTAAACCATGTTATTCTGAATGTCGTAGTTGTTATGGTCCTGGTCCAGATAAATGTTATAAATGTAGAAATTTACGTATTTATGAAAATGAAAATGATATTATTGATAATATTACAAAATTTAATTGTACATCATCATGTCCAATTGAATATCCACATAAAATATATGCTGAAGTTGAACCATATTGTTCAGCAGCACCAATTGGTTTAGGTTTACAATTTGAAAATGAATTACAACCAGCAATATTTGCTGTACTTGGTGTATTTGTTATAATGTCAATGGTTGCAATTGTATGGGTATGTCAATATCGTTTAAATACAAAAGCTAAAGAAAAAACAGTACAAATGACAATGGCATTAACTGGTCTTGATGATAATGAACCATTACGTCCAACTGGTGTTAAACCAAATTTAGCTAAATTACGTATTATTAAAGAAGAAGAATTACGTAAAGGTGGTTTACTTGGTTTTGGTGCATTTGGTAATGTATATAAAGGTGTATGGGTACCAGAAGGTGAAAATGTTAAAATACCAGTTGCAATTAAAGTATTAAGTGGTACAAATACATCTAAAGAATTTTTAGATGAAGCATATATTATGGCATCTGTTGAACATCAAAATTTATTACAATTACTTGCTGTATGTATGACATCACAAATGATGCTTGTTACACAATTAATGCCACTTGGTTGTTTACTTGATTTTGTACGTACATATAAAGATAAAATTGGTTCAAAACCATTATTAAATTGGTGTACACAAATTGCACGTGGTATGTTATATCTTGAAGAACGTAGACTTGTACACCGTGATCTTGCTGCTAGAAATGTACTTGTACAAACACCAAATTGTATTAAAATTACTGATTTTGGTTTAGCTAAATTATTAGATATTAATGAAGAACAATATAAAGCTGCTGGTGGTAAAATGCCATTAAAATGGCTTGCACTTGAATGTATACAACATCGTATATTTACACATAAATCAGATGTATGGGCATTTGGTATAACAATATGGGAAGTATTAACATATGGTGGTAGACCATATGAAAATATACCAGCAAGAAATGTTCCTGAATTACTTGAAAAAGGTGAAAGATTACCACAACCAGCTATTTGTACAATTGATGTTTATATGATTATGATTAAATGTTGGATGTTGGATGCTGAATCAAGACCAAGTTTTAAAGAATTATCTGATGATTTTGCTAAAATGTCTAGAGATCCAGGACGTTATCTTGCTATTAAAGGTGATAAATACATGAGACTACCCTCATACACAATACAGGTAATTAACATCATTATTAATTTATTATTATTATTATTATTATTTTAACATTTTTATTTATTTTTATTTAATTATTTTAGGATGAAAAAGAAATGATTCGTAATTTAGCATCAGCAATGGACGGTCCAGAGGCATTAGTTGATGCTGATGAATATTTACAACCAAAATCACGTGCTCCATTACCAATTGGTATATCAACATCAAGTACATCTGGTTCACCACCACATACACCACTTAAAACATGTTGGCCAAATGGTATTCCAACATTATCAACTGATTCACCAACACCACAAAATCAACAAAATTGGGATAGAGAATTAATGAGATATAATACATCACATAATGGTGGTGGTGGTGGTGGTGGCGTTGGCGGTGGTAGTGTTGGTAGTACATCAACAGAACCAACAAATTCATCATCACAACAATCACATTATTCACATCCAAATGGACATTGTGCTCATATTATTGGTTCTGATAATTCAAGATATTGTTTAGATCCACTTGGTATGGTTGGAATTAGAGGTAAAATAAATTATTTATAATTTTTTATTTAAATATACAAATATTTACTTTAAATATGTACTTATATCTATAATTAATTTATTATTACAGATTGTGATGTTACTGATGATTGTTTTGAATCTGATATTGGTATTGTTCATCAAGCACAAGTTGGAAATATGAAACTTGATTTACCACTTGATGAAGATGATTATTTAATGCCATCACCTCAAATGCATGCAAATGCAACACAATATATGGATCTTATTGGTGATCCAAAAATAAATGGTAAATATAAATTTCTAAATTTTCTAATATACAAAATAATTTATTATATAAATATTTTTTTTCTTTATCTACTATTTTTATTTAATTTTTTATTATTTTATTAATTATAGAATTGGATTCCAAAAGATTAACAAATGGATACAGAAAATATCCAAATTTTTTAACAATACCAACAAATAAAATATCATTAGATAATCCAGAATATATTATGTCACAAGATGAAGGATCATTGAGTCCTCAAACAATTGGTATTCCAACACCTGATCTTGATAAAATATTATCAAATGGACAATTTTGTACGACAATAAGACAACGTAGTTCTGAAGAAGAATCTGATCATGAATATTACAATGATTTTGATCGTCTTGAACGTGAATTACAACCATTAAAACCACTAAGAAAAAATGAAACGACTGTATAATATACCAACAAATTATTATGTGTTTATTGTTTTTTATTTTATTTTTATTTTATTTTTTTTTGTGTTAAATGATGTGACTCTTGAAGTACTTAGAGGACGACAAATTTTGTGATTAGATGTGCCATTAATTGTGGCTTGTAAATATTCGTAAAGAAAAATTATTGAAAAAAAAAAAAAACAAACAAACAAATGTTTATAATTTTAAAGAAAAAAATATATATGTAGAAATTTAGATATGAATTTTTTAATTAAATTAGAGTTTTAAGTTTTTATATATAAAAAAAAAAAATTATTAAAATTACGTTGAAAAATATTATTTTAATTTTATACAATAAATTATTTTTTATCAATAATAACGTAAAATTATTTTAAAGAAAAAAAAAAAAAAAAAGAAATTTAAAATACAAATAATGCTTACGTTATGAAATTTATATTATTTTGATGATTTTTTTCATCTAAAAAAATCATTTTTTTAAATTAATTAAAATTATTTAAATAAGTTTGAGCCGCCGACTGTGATAGAATAATTGTTCTTTTTCATGTTTGAAAAAAAAAAAAAAAAAAAAAAAACAAAAAAAAAAAAATTGAAATATAATAAATTGAAAAGTAATAATATAATTCTAAAAATAAATGACAACAGAAGACTACTTAAAAACAATCGATTTTATTTTCGACTGCGACTCACCGACATTGCCATTTTTAAATAATTTTTTCTTTCAAAATAATTATATTTTATCAAGATTTTAATTTTTTTTAAATTAAATTTTTATAATTATTGTAAATAGTACTATTTTCTTGCTCCAACTATGACTTAGAAATTTTCTATATTCAAAAAAAAGAATCTACAAAACAATCATGTACTTGAATTTAAAAAATTAAATAAAAATAAAAATATTTAATAATTTTATTTTTATTTATTATTATTTATATAAATATATATATATATATTTTTTATAATTGTGAATAAAAATTAGAATGTGCCATGCAATTACAAAGCAACACAATTCACAATTATGAAAAAAAAAAAAAAAAAATACAAAAAATAATGAAATAAATATTTATAGAATTTTAACTAAAGTATTTCGTCTGGAAATATTAAATCGAATTAAAATTTTTAAGTATAAATAAAATAAATAAAAGAAACAATAGTTTAATTTATTAAAAAAAATTTTTGATAAATAATATTTAAGCTTTAATAAAAAAAATAAAAATAATTAAAATAAATGTAACGAGTCAATAATTTCCAGGCAATAATCTTATCAATTAATTTGTACATTTTGTTAAGTGTTACTAATTATAATTATCGTAAATATAAATAATAATTATATTATATGCCACATTTGTTCAAAAAAAAAAAAAAAAACAATAATGCATACTCAAATGATTTTTTTTTTTTTTTATTTTAAACAATTATATTTTAGAATTTATAAAGAGAAAATTTTATAATGCAACAATGTGCATGTGTATATGTACATATAATTAAAATTTATTTTAATAAAGAACGTACTTCTTTGAAAAAATATAATAATGATTTTATTGTGTTCACTTATTTCCTGTTTTTCCACAATTATTTTCGAAAAGATAAATTCAATTGTCATTGAATTGTTTTAATTTTTTTTTTTTTCCTATTATAAAAAGTACACTTGACTGAATTTTATTCGTAATTTAATTGTTTTAAATTTTTCAGCATTTGTTTATAATTAATATTTTTCTCTCATACGAACACGTTACTACGTGTTGTTGTATGGTTTCTAAAATTAGTTTTTCTGGGCAGTTGAAGATTATTTGCAAGATTTCATTGTGTTATTGTCATTGGCAGTGTTAAGTTTATTCATATGAGTTGGTCAGAATTTTTCAGCATTTCTTGAATATAAGATGACATCTTTAAAATACCTCTTTTCCTGTTCTATTATCCTGTTATAATTCAGAATTTTACCGATGAATTTTTTGTTTCTGGTGAAAGTAAAAAATTTCAAATATAATAACAAGATTTTTTGTATTTGTATTAGGCGAATATAATGACTGAAGAAATATTCACCTTTTTTTTTTTTCTTTTTTGAAAAAATTTTTAATTTCTATTAGGCAAACATATGGACCGAAGAGGTATTTGTATTTTTTTTTTTTTTCTAAAAAATTTTGAAATTCTATTAGGCAAATATAATGACCAAAGAGGTATTCAAATTATTTTGAAACTGAAAAAAAATATCGAAGTTTTATTCGAAAAAAAATCGAGTTACAAAAGGGTTTTAGGACGTAAAAAGAGCTATTCAAATCGATTTATACTTTTTTTCTAGAATCGATATTTCTCGAAATATCGATAGTGACATATCGAAAAATATATCGAAAAAATTTCGAGTTATATCAAAGTTATACGTCTTGAAAAGACGATTTAAAATCGATTTACTTTTTTTTTCTATGATCGATATTTTTCGAGATATCAATAGTAACACATTTTAAAAATTTATCGAAAAAATTTCGAATTATATAATTTTAAAATTTTATTAGGCAAACATAATGACTGAAGAGGTATTTGTACTTTTTTTTTTTTCTGAAAAATTTTGAAATTGTATTAGGCAAACATAATGACCAAAAAAGTATTCAAATTTTTTTTTTTTTCGAAAAAATTTCAAATTTTTATTAGGCAAATATAATGACAGAAGAGGTATTTGAATTTTTTTTTTTTTTCTGAAAAATTTTGAAATTTTATTAAGCAAACATAATGAACAAAGAGGTATTTGTATTTTTTTTTTTTTTTTTACTGAAAAATTTTGAAATTTTATAAGGCAAACATAATGACCAAAGAGGTATTCAAATTACTTTGAAACTAAAAAAAAACGTCAAAATTTTATTAAAAAAAAAATCGAGTTACAACAGGGTTTTAGGACTTAAAAAGAGCTATTCAAATCGATTTATATTTTTTTTCTATGATCGATATTTTTCGATATATCGATAGTAACTTATCGAAAAATATATCGAAAAAATTTCGAGTTATATCGGTCTTTTAGAGCTCGAAAAGACGATTTCAAATCGATTTATACTTTTTTTCTAGGATCGATATTTTCCGATATATCGATAGTAACTTATCGAAAAATATATCGAAAAAATTTCGAGTTATATCGATCTTTTAGAGCTCGAAGAGATGATTTCAAATCGATTTATACTTTTTTTCTAGGATCGATATTTTTCGATATATCGATAGTAACTTATCGAAAAATGTATCGAAAAAATTTCGAGTTATATCGATCTTTTAGAGCTCGAAAAGACGATTTCAAATCGATTTATACTTTTTTTCTAGGATCGATATTTTCCGATATATCGATAGTAACTTATCGAAAAATATATCGAAAAAATTTCGAGTTATATCGATCTTTTAGAGCTCGAAGAGATGATTTCAAATCGATTTACACTTTTTTTCTAGGATCGATATTTTTCGATATATCGATAGTAACTTATCGAAAAATGTATCGAAAAAATTTCGAGTTATATCGATCTTTTAGAGCTCGAAAAGACGATTTTAAATCGATTTATACTTTTTTTCTAGGATCGATATTTTCCGATATATCGATAGTAACTTATCGAAAAATATATCGAAAAAATTTCGAAGTATATCGATCTTTTAGAGCTCGAAAAGACGATTTCAAATCGATTTATACTTTTTTTCTAGGATCGATATTTTTCGATATATCGATAGTAACTTATCGAAAAATATATCGAAAAAATTTCGAGTTATATCGATCTTTTAGAGCTCGAAGAGATGATTTCAAATCGATTTACACTTTTTTTCTAGGATCGATATTTTTCGATATATCGATAGTAACTTATCGAAAAATATATCGAAAAAATTTCGAGTTATATCGATCTTTTAGAGCTCGAAAAGACGATTTCAAATCGATTTATACTTTTTTTCTAGGATCGATATTTTTCGATATATCGATAGTAACTTATCGAAAAATGTATCGAAAAAATTTCGAGTTATATCGATCTTTTAGAGCTCGAAAAGACGATTTTAAATCGATTTATACTTTTTTTCTAGGATCGATATTTTCCGATATATCGATAGTAACTTATCGAAAAATATATCGAAAAAATTTCGAAGTATATCGATCTTTTAGAGCTCGAAAAGACGATTTCAAATCGATTTATACTTTTTTTCTAGGATCGATATTTTTCGATATATCGATAGTAACTTATCGAAAAATATATCGAAAAAATTTCGAGTTATATCGATCTTTTAGAGCTCGAAGAGATGATTTCAAATCGATTTACACTTTTTTTCTAGGATCGATATTTTTCGATATATCGATAGTAACTTATCGAAAAATATATCGAAAAAATTTCGAGTTATATCGATCTTTTAGAGCTCGAAAAGACGATTTCAAATCGATTTATACTTTTTTTCTAGGATCGATATTTTTTGAGATATCAATAGTAACACATTTTAAAAATTTATCGAAAAAATTATATAATTTTAAAATTTTATTAGGCAAATATAATGAGTGAGGAGGTATTTGAATTTTTTTTTTTGAAAAAAATTTTAAAATTTTATTAGGCAAACATAATGACTGAAGAAGTATTTAAATTTTTTTTTTTTTTGAAAAAATTTTAAAATTTTATTAGGCAAATATAATGAGTGAGGAAGTATTTGAATTTTTTTTTTTTTGAAAAAAATTTTAAAATTTTATTAGGCAAATATAATGAGTGAGGAGGTATTTGAATTTATTTTTTTTGTGAAAAAAAAATTTAAAATTTCATTAGGCAAACATAATGACTGAAGAAGTATTTTAATTTTTTTTTTTTTGAAAAAATTTTAAAATTTTATTAGGCAAATATAATGACTGAAGAGGTATTTCAAACCCGTAGATTCAACAAAAATTGAATAAACTTACTTTTTCAATAGTTTTTAAATATTAATCTTATGGAAAAATAAAAAAAAATTTATAATATTATTAACACTAAAAAAATTAATCACATTCATTAATAATTATATATTTTGCTTTTATTACAATTTGAGATTTTATTCAAACCCGTATATTTCAAACCCGTATATTTCAAACCCGTATATTTCAAACCCGTATATTTCAAACCCGTATATTTCAAACCCGTATATTTCAAACCCGTATATTTCAAACCCGTATATTTCAAACCCGTATATTTCAAACCCGTATATTTCAAACCCGTATATTTCAAACCCGTATATTTCAAACCCGTATATTTCAAACCCGTATATTTCAAACCCGTATATTTCAAACCCGTATATTTCAAACCCGTATATTTCAAACCCGTATATTTCAAACCCGTATATTTCAAACCCGTATATTTCAAACCCGTATATTTCAAACCCGTATATTTCAAACCCGTATATTTCAAACCCGTATATTTCAAACCCGTATATTTCAAACCCGTATATTTCAAACCCGTATATTTCAAACCCGTATATTTCAAACCCGTATATTTCAAACCCGTATATTTCAAACCCGTATATTTCAAACCCGTATATTTCAAACCCGTATATTTCAAACCCGTATATTTCAAACCCGTATATTTCAAACCCGTATATTTCAAACCCGTATATTTCAAACCCGTATATTTCAAACCCGTATATTTCAAACCCGTATATTTCAAACCCGTATATTTCAAACCCGTATATTTCAAACCCGTATATTTCAAACCCGTATATTTCAAACCCGTATATTTCAAACCCGTATATTTCAAACCCGTATATTTCAAACCCGTATATTTCAAACCCGTATATTTCAAACCCGTATATTTCAAACCCGTATATTTCAAACCCGTATATTTCAAACCCGTATATTTCAAACCCGTATATTTCAAACCCGTATATTTCAAACCCGTATATTTCAAACCCGTATATTTCAAACCCGTATATTTCAAACCCGTATATTTCAAACCCGTATATTTCAAACCCGTATATTTCAAACCCGTATATTTCAAACCCGTATATTCAAACCCGTATATTTCAAACCCGTATAATTCAAACCCGTATATTTCAAACCCGTATAATTCAAACCCATAATTGTAAGTAGATCATGAAAATAAATAAAAAAATAGTTTATTTTATTTGTTTATAATTTTTTTTTATTATTAATTATTTTAATAACTAAAAGAAAGTTATTTTTTTGTAGAAAAAAATAAAATAATTAAATACCAAATGCTAAAATAAATTATTTGATTACAAAAAATAGTAATACAAATGTATTTTTAAATTTATTTTTTATTACTTTTTTATACATTTTTTTATCATTTTATTTTTACATTATTATAAAAAAAAATAAGATAGCAGTATAATCATTTGGTATAAGAAAACAACTTCAGTCGATTCGAGTGTGTGAAACTACGCAGTGTACAGACAATTTGTGCTACTTACATTGAATTTTTATTGTGAATAAATGTGTCAGTAACTGGTAATAAAATATATTTCATTTAATTTTCAACTAATTTATTTTAACGATACTTAAACAATAATATTAAATAATTAAATAATTTTTTTTAATTTAAAATATATGAATATAATTATAATAAAAAAGAACTTTATACTTATTTATTTAAATAAAAATATAAATATAAATATATAGAAAAATAATTTATCAATTGATAAAATGGATAATAAACATCGTCATTTATTTGATGGAGATACAATATTAAATGTTTACAATAATGATGTAATAAATTTATCTGTTGGAGCACCTGGCCCTGATTTGTTGAAAAATTGTGGCGAGATGATGCTAAAAGCAACAAAACACAGACTGGTAATCAATCATTATCTAAATCAAAATCAAAGTGATGAGTTTTATATAAAAAAATATATATTTTTATCAACAGGAAGAAGAAAAAAATGAAGGTAAATATTATTTATTCCAGTATGGACCAACATCAGGTCTATTGGAATGTCGAAATGAATTAAAAAATTTTTTATCAAGAAGATATGGTGATGCTGTTGATGATGAAGATATTATATTAACATGTGGTGCAACACATGGAATACAGTTAATAATAAACAGTATAATATCACCAAATGGAATTATTTTTGTTGAACAAGTTACATATATGATTGCACTTGAAGCATTCAAACAATTTCCACTCATGAAAATAATAATGGGTAAATTATTATCTTGATAATTATTATTCTAATATAAAATAAACAAGAATTTATATTATTTATTCTATTTATTTTAGTACCAATGAAAAATGATTATGTAGATTTTGAAAAATTTGATATTATTATTAATAATGAAATGAAAAATAATAATAATTATTTAATAACAAATGATAAAATTTATTGGGCAATGTTTTATACAATTCCAACATTTCATAATCCAACTGGAATGACACTACCACCAGGTAAATTATTTATTATAAACAAAAATGTATTTAATATTTATTCATTATTAATTTTAGATATTTGTAAAAAAATTATTGATATTGCTAGAAAATATTCAATAATTGTTGTTTGTGATGATGTTTATAATTTATTAAATTATAATAATAATTTACCACCACATAGATTATTTTGGTATGATGATAAAAATGATTGTGATTATCAAGGAGGTAATGTCATATCAAATGGATCATTTTCAAAAATATTATCACCAGCAATTAGACTTGGATGGCTTGAATGTCCAACAAGAGTATCAAATATTCTTAAACAATCGTAAGTTAATACATTGTTGTTGTTGTTGTTTATATATTAATTTAATTTATAAATTAAAATTATTTATCAAGTGGAATAATGAAAAGTGGTGGTGCTGTTAATCATTATGTTTCTGGTGTCATTGCAAGTTTGCTTCATTTAAAACTTCAAGATGAATATGTTGATTTATTAATAAAAACATATCAAGTATTTAAAATTTAATTGTTAATTTTATATTTAATTTTGATAAATTATATTGTAATTTATTTTATTATTAATTTTAGGAAAGATTAAATACTGTTTGTAATATATTGGATCGTTATTTACCAAGATGTTGTTCATACAAAAAACCAAATGGTGGATATTTTATTTGGATTAAATTACATGAAGGTAAATATAATTTAATAAATTAATCATTACTTTTTTTTTAAATTAATCTATTATTATTTATTATTAGATTGTGATGCTTGTAAATTTGTAAAATGGTGTCAAGATAATTATAAAGTAACAGCAATACCAGGAAATCGTTTTTCACTTATTGATGAATCTAAAAATTATTTACGACTCAGTATTGCATTTCATAGCTCTGAAATATTAAAAAATGCAACACAAAAATTATGTCAAGGATTGTTGATATACATAAGACAAATACTTGTTAAAAAATAATACTTTTTTTTTTTTAATAATTTAAAATGAAAATTTATATTTTGTTTTCTTTTTTTTTTTTTTATAATTAATTGTTATATTTACAATAAAAAAAAAAGAAAAAAGAAAAATACAATTTATTCTGATTTTAATAAATCTTTTTGTTTTGCATCAAGAATAACATCAGCATCTTTAATATATTTATCACAAATTGCTTCAAGTTGTGATTGTACTCTTCTAACTTGATCCTCAGATATTGATGTTTTTTTTTTAAGATTTTTAAGTTCTTTATTTTTAATATCTTTTATATTATCTCTAGATCTTATGTAAATTGCTTTAGCATTTTTAGCAAGATTTTCTCTGTGTTCCTTGGTAACTCTAAATAATAATAATTAAAAATTAATACATATTTATATTTGTTTAGTATTAATATTAATATTATAAATAAATATATTAAACTTACTTTGGTAATGGAACAAAAAGTGTTGTACCATCTTGTTGTGGATTTAAATTCATTCCACTTTTTTCAAGTGCTTCAATTATTTGTGGTAATGCTTGAGGAAATGTTGTTACATTTAATACAATCATTTTAGGTTTTCTAACAATTTGTACTAATTCTTGTAACATAAATTCATTACCATCAAAATTAACAATAATTTGTTCAATTGAACCAACTGATGAACGTAATGTTAAATGTTTTATAAAATTATTTTTCAATTCTTCAATTGAATGATTCATTTGTGATATAAATTTATCAGTATCAACAAATTCAGATATTTCATTTAAATTAATATGTTGTGCTTTTACATTTTTATTTTTTTTATCACCTTTATCTTTAGCTTTTAATAATACACATGATAATGATAATAAATTTTTTTCAATAATAATATGATTATTATTTATTGGTAATAATATATTTTTTTTATTATTTAACAATTTTTTATTACAAATTATTGAATAATATCTTGGTATATTTATTTGACCTGGTAATTTATTTGTTATTAATTTTGATAAATTTAAAAATATTAAATTACGCATTTTTAATTGTTTATTTTATTTATTACCGGTTTATAATTATAACAGCTGATTTATTGTTGATTTTTATTATTTTTTTTTTTTTTGTTGGAGAAAAATTATCAACGCATGCGTCAATAAATCTAGCGATTACAGCGCTACTTTAATAAATTATTTAATAATTATAAATAATTATAAAAAAATTGATTAAAATTGATAATTATTTAACATGTCTTTTTGCAATAATTAATTTAGTTTTTGTTTAATTTTTAATAATCTTTTTTTATTTATAAATTTTAATTGTTTTAATTATTTTTTTTTTTGTTGTCATTTTATATTTACAACAATTGACAACAATTAATTTAATAATTCATATAATATCTATTCAACAATTTTTCTTTTTTAAAATTATAAATTGAAACAATTTTATAATATCAATTATAGCAATTGTTTTAATAATTAATTATATTTTTTTTTATTAATAATAATTAGACACCTGAAAGGTGCTGCCCTCTCAATCAAAATATTTAAAACTATACAAAAAAAAATAAAAAAAAATGGCGTATTTACAGATGACATGACAGCATCCCAAGGTTTTTTTTTTTTTTCATCAATATCATCTTGTTTGACATTTGTCAAAACATAACATTAATTTATTCTATAATTATTTATAAACTTATCTTAATTATTTAAAAATAGTTTTATTATTAATTATTAAATTTAAATAAATAAATAAATAAATAAAATGTCAATTCGTGATCCAGATGATTTATTAACATATGGAGATGAAAATTTTGATTATTTATTTAAAATAGTATTAATTGGTGATTGTGGAACAGGTAAAACATGTGTTGTACAAAGATTTAGATCTGGTACATTTATTGAACGTCATGGCAATACAATTGGTGTTGATTTTTCAATGAAAACAGTGATGATTGATGGTAAGAGGGTAAAGGTCAGTTGTCAATTATAATTTAATTATTTAATTACAATTCAATAATTAAAATAATTATTTAATTTTTATATATAGCTACAAATTTGGGATACAGCTGGACAAGAACGTTTTTCTGGAATAACACAAAGTTATTACAGATCAGCTAATGGAATTATTCTTGGTAAATATTATGACTATTTTATTATTTTATATACTTAATTGGAATATTGGATTAAAATATATTAATAAACTAACATCAATAATAAATTTAGTGAACTAAAGTTGATCAAGAATTATCATATAATATTGGTGAGTTTAATAATAATTAACAATTAATAATAATATAAATATTATAATTTATTTTTTATATATATATTCTATAAAATAAATTAAAATAATTTAATTATTATAATAAATCAATTTTTTTATTTTACAGTTTATGATATAACTAAAAAATCAAGTTTTTTAAGTGTACAAAAATGGGTTGAAGAAGTCAGAAGATATACATCTTCAAGTGTTATGTTAATATTAGTTGGTAAGTTATTTAAAAAGAATTTAAATTTCAAATGATTGTTGTTGTTTTTTTTTTAACTTTAAATAACAATTGAATTTATTTTTAGGAAATAAATGTGACTTGGAAAGTTTAAGAGAAGTTCAAACTAATGAAGCTGAAGCATTGTGTTCATATTTACCAGAAGTATTACATGTCATTGAAACGTCAGCCAAAGATAACAAAAATGTAGATAATATATTTTTTACAATAGCATCAGAACTAAAAGTAATCATAAAAATAAATCATAAAATATCTTATTTTAAATAACAATACATTACAATAATAATATTAATAATAATAATATATATTTTATTTATTATTTTTTAGAAAAGATATGAAAATCGTCAATTAGAAGTTAAAGATGATGAAATTTTAAAACTTGGAGATAGTCGTGCATTGCCTTCATGCTCTGCATGTTCATACAAATTATCATAAAAATAATTTTAAAAAAACTCATAAATTAGTTGAATAATTATTTATTGACTTTGAACGTCTACTTTATAAAATACTGATAGCTTATTAATCAGTAATTACTAATAAATTATAAGAAATAAAAAAAACTTGATCAATTTAAAAAGGTCATTTGACCTAATTATCAAATTTCAAACAGAATTTAATTGATTATTTCGTAATAAAAAAAAGCTTTAAATAATTAACATGACAAATTTATAAATAAAATATATTTTTATAGTTATTTATTTTTTATTATATTAAAGAAAAATTAAATATATTTATTTTAATAAATGGGATTTAAAAAAAAAAAAAACAATAACAATATTTTATTTTTTAAATATATATTTATTATTAATTTATAAATTGTTTTTATTTTTTTCTTTTTTTTTTTTTCATTATACATAGTATTTTATTTTTGTAGTTAATTTATGTACAAGGCACATGATTAAAAAATAAAAAATTTGAATTTTATTTAATTTTAAAACAAATAGATAAAAGAATTTGTGTTCCCTGAGAGTTACTGGTCTGAAGAAAAAATAGAAAAAAAAATAATAATTTTACAATAAAATTATTTAAAATTAATTTTATTATCAAAAAAATTTAATAGTTTTTCATTTATTATTTACAATTATTATTCTGTTTTTTGTTTTTTTTTACAATTAATTTTTATTCATTCATACATGAAATATAAAATTCCCAAAATTGTTCCCAAAATTAAAAAAGTAAAAATAAAAAATTTTAATAATAATTCAATTAACAAAATTTGTAATATATAAAAAAAAAAAAAAAAAAGCCATTATATTTAATATTTTATATTAATAATATTAATATGAATAATAATAAATCAAATAAAATGAATTTAACCTTAATAATATTGATTAACAATCATTGAGTAAATGGTACTCGTTGATAAATTCTTCTATGTAAATCATCAACTTTAACAAGATAATAACTTCCAGGAAACATTTGTTGTACATCACTCTTTGGTTCAAATGGTACAGCATGACAATTTTTTTGTCTCATATCAAGTATATTTGTATATTCATCTGGACTAATACATTTTCTACTATCAAGTTGTTGTTTAACATAATCAAGTTTATTTATTAATTTATATAAATCAGAATCATTTGTATAATCATTTGTTATTTTTAATGAATACATACTTGATGCTAAACCAGAACCATATGAAAATATACCAATTTTCATACCAGCAAGTTCATTAATATTTTTATTAATTAATAATGATACTAAACCAGAATAAACAGATGGTGTATACATATTACCAACTAAATTTGCAATAAATAAACTTGGTTTTGTTTTATCATCATATGATTTTTGACTTAATGACATAAATATTTTTTCAATATCACGATTAAAATATGTATCTTCTGGTTTTAAATTATAAAAATTTTTTAATTCAGGATATTTATTAATAATATCATTATTATTATTATTATTATTATTATTTAAATTTAAAAAATCAATAAATGCAAGACGTGCAAATGATTTTTGTACAAGTTTACAATATGGTGAATGAAATAACATTGCATCAAAATTTTTTAAATTTAATTTTTCTTTATCATCATCATTTGTATTATTTGGATATTTAATATGATATTTTTCAATATATTTATTATAACAATTATCTAAGGCACTTAAATAACATTGTATTGATAATTTACCATCAACAATTGGATATTCAGATGTTAAATCTGGTTTATAAAAATCATATGCATGACGCATAAATGATGAACGTAAACCACGATCAAATATTAATGGTGCATTTGGTCCAATAATCATTGCAATTGCACCAGCACCACCAGTTGGACGTGCACTACCTTTTTCATAAACAGCATTATCAGCAGCAACAACAAGTGCTAATCTACCATCCCATGCACTACTTTCAATCCATGATATTGCATTAAATAATGCAGCAGTACCACCATAACATGCATTTGTTGAATCAACACCTTCAATATCTGTTGCATTATATGGTTCAAATATTTGCATTAATACTGATTTAACTGATTTACTTTTATCAATTATTGTTTCAGTACCAACATCAAGACGACCAATATCTTTTGGATTTATTTCATATCTATCAAGTAAACGATGTGTTACTGTTAAACATAAACTATTTATGTCTTCTCTGTCATTACAAAAACCCATTTTTGATTGACCAAGACCAATTGTATATTTACCAGGTGATACACCATCATATTTTTCCAAATCAATTTGATCAACATATTGAGCTGGAAAATAAACTTCAATTGCTTTTATACCAACGTTATTTGGCCACATTTTTTTTATTAATTTAATTTTTATGTTTACGTAATATCAAAGTCTTTAAACTATTTTTTTTATCGTATAGATTAGATTTAAAAAAATAAGCACAAAGGTCACTTTTTTTTACAACAAGTTTACGTAAGACACGTAATATTATTATTATTATCAAACAAAACTTTTAATTGATGATGAATTTGCAAAATTTAATAATCTTCAATGAATTATTCTGTTTATTTTTTTTCAAAATAATTTATTTAATTCTCTTTTTAGCAACAACGGTTTCCCCTCATCAATGAATTAGGTTAGAAGTGAAACTTGCACGAGGTGAAAATCACGGTCACTGGGTGACTTCCGGTTATTTATTAATAAAAAATTTATTATTATTTTCATTAATAAATTATATTAATTATTATTAAATTATTTTTTTGTTGTATAAATTTTATACCAAATTTATTTAATTTTTTAATTACTTTTTGAGTATATATTTTATGGAGTATGTATTTTGTTGGTAGTGAAATTTTTTTTAATACGTGGAGGTGAAATTATACGATGAACAAACTTTAACAAACTGACAGAAATATAAATATGGTCAGTCTTGTTGGGCTTGTTGGTCCCAGTCGCAACATGGACTGATATATTCTTCAACACGTTCAACACTCATATCAAAACTTTTTCCTACACTTGTAAAAGACAGAGATAAAAAAAAAAAAAAATATAAAAAAGAGACACTTTTACAATGAAGCATTTAATTTTTTTTTTAGTGGGAGGTATGGAATTTAATAATAAATAATAAAAAATTTATTTATATTTAAAATTTAATAATAAAAATTTAATTATTTATTCAATTTTTAATATAATAAATTAATAAAAATAAATTATTTATAATTATTATTAATTATTAAATAATAAAATATATTTATTTATAAACAAATTAATATTTTTATTTTAACAAATTATTTATTTATTTATTTAAAATAAAATATAAAGAATTAAGTTGAAGGAGAAATGTGGGTCATCATTCAGCTTCTTGGCTGGGTCAAGTTTTTTAAATGACCACTTGAAATTTTAAATTCTTGTCTTGTACTAAAAAAAAAATACCAATAAGCATAAATAAACAAAAATAATAATAATAAATTATTTAAAATTATAATAAATATAAAATAATACTAATATTTATTTTATTTTCACTTTTTATAGTTAATTTAATTGAATACACATTTAAAGTTTTTTTTTTTTTTTTTTAATTAATTTTTATACTATTATCGAAGAATTTTATAATTATTACAACTAAATATTATTAAACGTCACTTGTCGTTGCTTTCATATTTTTTTTTGTTAAATTTTACATTGATATTCGTTTTTGTTTTTTTTTGTTTTTTTCTATCTATATTTTTTATAATAATATTACTAAATTCCATTAATTTAATTATTTTGATTAAAATTTTAATTTGAATTTTTAAATATACACAGAAGTTTTTATTTGTTTATTGTGTTTTTATATATTTTAATTTTGTTTGTTTTTTAATTAATATTGTACGTTAAAATTACGTAAAAACATTTACAATTAAATGTATATATGGACGAATATTATTTATCTTTGAGACGGTGAAAAAAAAAAAAAAAAGAAATAAATTAAATTGATTATTTCTAATACCAGAGTAATAAAAATAATTTTGAATATATTTTTTATTTTAAAATAAAAATTAGTTTGTGCCACTTTCATTTATAATTATAATTAATGACATCAGTGTATATTTATGTCGAAATAATTTCAATTAATATTTCATATAATTTTATTTATCAATTTTTTATTATATTTTTATTTAAAATGATCATGATGAAAAAAAAAAAAAATGCAAAAGGAATGTTAATTCTGTTTTGATTTAAAAATTTATATTTTTGTTTTTGAATATTGATCAACATAATTAAAATAATATAAATTTATTATTTTAAATTTTAATTAATAAATAAAATATATATTTAAAATTCCAGTTAAAAAAAATAAATACATTCTGATTAATTTTTTATTTTGTAATATCGTTAAACTGATTTATTTATCAATTATTACACAAGTTGAATGACCGATTATCTAATTTTAATACAATCATAATATTATCAATAATAAAAATAAATTAAAAAACAAAAA
Source organism: Lysiphlebus fabarum (assembly GCA_011426435.1). NCBI lineage: Eukaryota > Metazoa > Arthropoda > Insecta > Hymenoptera > Braconidae > Lysiphlebus > Lysiphlebus fabarum. Next base: position 1,019,580 of record WSYQ01001031.1, read on the forward strand.
TTATTTAAAAAAAAAATTACATTCATGAAATAAATGGCACGATGATTTACACATAATTATTTTTTATAATTTTATTATTAAATAATAAAAATGTGCTGATACAAATTTGGCACTATTTTTTTTTTTTCTTTCACTTTTTTCTAAATACAAATTTTATTTTTTTTTTAAATTATTGTGCGATATGATTTTTTTTTTTTTTTAATTTTTTCATCAAATTTATTTACTAAAAAAAATTCAAGTATGACAATGGCAGTTTACTTTTTATATTTAATTATTTTCAATTTTATTTTAATGATGAAAATATTCATCAACAGTCAACTTAATGAAAAATGAAAAAATATAAAAATTATCTTATTGTTGAATATCTATGTCTAAATTTATACAATTAATATAAATAAAAAAATAGTCATTTAAATGACATTGGAAGCAATCAATGATAAAAAAAATTAATTTATATTTTGACCGTCCATTGTAAAATTAAATTGAGGAAAATTTTATAAATCATATTTTTTAATTTTTTTATGAACTTATTATTCACAATGATTATTTTTTAAAAATATAATTAGCCATGTACAAAAAAAAAAAGTCATCAAGAATTAAATCAATGTTTTATTTTATACTCAGATGATAATCATTGTTATTTTGTTCTTTTTTTGATAATAATGCAATTGTTAAAATTATTTTAATAACTGCATTATTTCGAAATTTATTTAAATCATTAAAAACCTTTTTTTCTTTTCTTTTTTTGGCTCGATGATATATTTAATTGTTATTTTTAAAAAAGTCCCTTCTTCTTGCTCTTCTTGTCCTTGCCATCGACGGTTCTGAAAGGATAAATTTTAAATATATATTTAAGAAAAAAAAAAATAAAATAAAAAACTAAATTAACATGTCTCTAATTAAACTGAATCATTAATTTATGTTTTTTTTTATATTTAAAAGAATTAATTATATTTTTTATCAAAAAAATTTCATGCTTAACTATTGATAAATTTTAAAAGACAGTTTAATTGAAAATATTTATTAAATTGTCAAGCAAAATTCCAACAACTACAAAGTTTAATAAATGAATTTGTTTATTTGTTTTTTTTATTTCTTTTGTAAATGATTTTAATGATATTTAAAATAAGAAAATAAAAAAAATTATAATAACAAAATAAACACAAATAAATTTCAATAAAATTTATACATTCAATGATATTTTTTGTATGAATAAAAATGAAATATTGTTAGTGAATATTTGTAAGAAAGCATTACGTTTATTTGCAAAAAAAAAATGTCCAACGAATATTTGACAATAATTTAATTAATTTGTTATTATCATTAATATATTTATTTATTATTTTTTACGTATTTTATTTTTAATTTTTTTATTTATTTTTATTAATCCTCTGTCAAGCTGTTTAATATTAATTCAAAAGTTTAATAATTATTATTAAGTAATATTCATACAAAATTTCATAATTTAAAAAATAAAATAATAATAATACTTTTGATTTTATATAAACAATTTGTCCAGAGTTTACAATAAGTACGTTGTTAATTTTAATATGCAACTTTATTTTAACATTATTTTTTTTTTTTTTTTTAATAAGTAACAAATAGAAAAAAAAAAAAAAAATTTAAATCATTTTATTTTTATATTTTTTCATAATCTATAATTAAATATTGTGAATGATTAATTTTATATTTTATTATTACTAAAAAAATCTTTTACCGAAAAATATGATTTTAAAAATTTAATCATTTTTTTTTTTCTTTGTTAATTATTATTTATTTTATTATTTTTTTTTAAACAATTGTTAATATTATTTCAAATCTAAATACATTTTATACTAATATCTTTGTTTTAACTGTTATTAATTGTTTATATTTATTTTTAATTTAATTTCTTTTTGTTGTTTAAATGAGTTTTTAAAAAAAAAAATGAAAAATGTATTTAAATTAATTATTATGCTGGGGATGTTGTATGACAAGTTGAATCTGTGGGGGATTCTCTTGTGGTGATTTGAAACTGGCATGACGACGAAGAAGACTTCCTAATCCTCGGGATCCTTTCAATGTACCCCCTCCACCTCCGGATCCCTCGGACGACACCGATCCCGCCCTAAATCAATGGACACCGCGTTTTCGTATACACAACAATCATACATGATAAGCCAAAAAAAAATATATATATTTAAATAAATAAATAAATAAAATAATAGACAAAAGCGTGAACAAGACAAACTACTTGTGATTAATTAATTATTAAAAGCTTGGATTAAATAAAAACAAATAAACTCAAAGCAAAATACAAAAACAATGCAAAAATAAATTAAATTGAATAAAAAAAAAAAAAATAGATACTTAATAGTAAAAAGTAAATATATAATATAAATTTTTCTATTTTAAAATGGAATAAATAAACTAAATAATAATCCCAAAAATAATTATTACCACATTATTGTTTTATTATATTTTTTTTTTTTTTTGAAATTTATTTAACTCCGTATTTCCCATATCATTTGTTTTTTACGAAATTTAAATAAATTGCTGCATGCATTGAGAGTAAATGCACAGTAAATTTATTATAAAAATATTATTAATATTATTTTTTAAATATTAAAATGATAAATGAAATTTAAAAAAAAAAAAAAGTATATTATCAATGATAGTTGACTTTTTTTTTGAAATTGGGGTTTAACAGTAAAGATGGAAAAAAAAAAAAAATTAAAAAAATATGATTCAATAGTAAAGACATGATATAATCGAATGATTCATTATATTTTTTTTATTCTTTTAATAAGTATTACTCACTCTTTTGAAATTGCTTCCAAACTACGCCTACGTAATTCATCAATACTATGACCAGTTTGTGTTTCCCAGACATTTTTTTCTGACTCAAATGCTCGTCTTTTTTCTTCAAGTTCACGTAATTGTTGTTCAAGTGAACGACGCATTTGTTCATGTCTTCTTTGCAACTATAAATTAATTAATTTTATAAATATATTTTTTTTTTATTAATTTAAAATTAAAAATACTTACGTCAGCTTCAGAATCTTTAAGTTTTTGTTTTTTTTCACGAACTTTCATTTCAAATACTTGTTCCATTTCAGTTTCCATTTTTTTCATTTTATTATCATGTTCACGTTTTTCTTCTTCAAGTTGAGCAAGTGGATTCCTTAAATAAAATAATTTTAAAAAAATATATTAAAATTTAATTTATTTTAATAATTTTAAATAATTTATTACAAATAATTATTAAACTACATTTATATTGAAGAAAAAAAAAAACTGAAAGATGAGATAAAATGAGATGTATGATTGGTAATAATTAATAATAATTAAATGAGTTCTCATTAAGCCAATTCTAACTAAAAAAATAAATAAATAAAAATTAATAAAAATAATTTAACAAACTTCTAATTTGACTTGTAAATGAGAACTCGTTGTTATTAATTTTATAGGGAGAGATAATAATTGATAAGACTTGTGCACACAAAACAGTAATTACGATATTAGCAGCTCTCATTTCATTTTTTTTTTTTTTTTTTCAATGAACTTACCAAACTGTCATGAAACTGTTCATCACTCCTGGTGGGCACAAACTAACCAATAAAAAATATTTAAATTTATTAAATTTAAAGGGAATTAAACTAACAAATTATCATTAATTTGTTTTTTAATTTTATTAAATATTTTTAATTATAAAAATTTAATAAATTGCTGCTTTTTATTGTTAAAAAAATTTCTTTTAAATTCTAATTTATATTTTTATAAGTTTGCATGCACAAGCTTGTCTTTGCCTCTTTTAATAAAAATATGTTTTTTTTTCTAAAATATTGGCATTATCAGATTGCTTGCGCTGTTTTTTTTTTTTTTATTTACATTAAAATTATTATTATTATTTTTTATCATTTAAATAAACAATTGTATCAGTTATAAAGCAGGAAGTGTTAATGGATTTAACGATGAGTGAAAAAGAATGTATGATGAATTGTATTTTCAGTAATGATTAAAAAAAAAAAAATAAATATAGAATAAATAAAAATACAATGACTCACTTGTTTGAAACTCTTGTTGGTTTTCCATCAACACCAAGACCAGCGAGTGTACGACATCGGAAATTTTCATAATGAACATTATTTGTAACTTCTTTTAAATCTTGAAGATGTGTTCTTATAACCATATTTCTAAGTGCAATAAAATCACAATGTTCTAAATTTTCAACTGTAAAAAAAAAAAAAACGAAATAATATTAAGAATAATTAATTTATCATTCATAAAATATTTACAATAAGCATATATACTTATATGTATTTTTAATTATTAAATATACCTTCAGCAACACCCCATGGATATTTTCTTCCTCTAACTTTTTTACCATCTAATTCAACAACAGTATTTGCTCCAACAACAGCAAATGGTACTCTATCTCTTAATACTTTGTGTATTTTACTTTCTTCTTCTTCTTCAGCTTCTGGGAATTCATATATCTTGATTTTATGCTGTGCAATTTCATTTAAAATCTAGAAATAATAATAATAATTTTTATTTACTCTAGTTAAATAGAAAATTTGTAATATATTATTTTATATTTACTTGTTTTTTAAAATGAGCACACTCATCGGGTGTCATTGTATCAGCTTTAGCAATAACTGGTATAATATTAACTTTGTCATGAAGTCTTTGCATAAATTCAACATCAAGTGGTTTAAGACCATGTCCAGTTGGTGATACAAAGTAAAGACAACAATGTACACGACTATCTGGTATTTGTCGTCTAATAACACGTGATTCAGCATTTAAAAATTCTTCATATTTTGATTCTATATATTCAATTATTGGTACCCAACTGTAAAAAATTAATTAATAAAAAATATAATTTAAATTTATAAATAATATTTATAAATAAATATAATTATTTTATTACCAATTACTGTTATCAACAGCATCACCAAAACCAGGTGTATCAACAATTGTTAATGTTAAATTAACACCATTTTCTTTTAATAATACTTTTGTTGTTTCAACAGCAACTGTTTTTTTAACACGTAAACTTGGTCCAGGATATTCAGCACTATATATATCAGCAAGAAACATTGAATTTATCAATGTTGATTTACCCAAACCAGATTCACCTAAAAATTATATAAATTACAATTAAATAAATAATATTTCAATTTTTTTAACATAAAATACAAGTAATTATTGAATAGTTTAGTTAGATCTCTGTTATAAAAGTTCAAAGCCTTGAAAATACCATGTGGCTCCAAGAGCAAGCACTTGAATTATTCTATTTTCAGATAATTGCTAAAAATAAATTTACTTTTCCCCAATGTGAATTATTAAATTATTATTAAATTTTTTAAAAATTTCAAAAAATTATAAATTAATTTATCTGTGAGAACCACTGTTAAATATTATCACATGTTTACTGTTTAAATATTTCACATGTTTAACATATGAAGAGTAAAAATAAAAAAAAACAAACAAACCAAGCACAAGATATTAATATTTAAAAATAAAAAAAAAAAAAAAAAAAACTAAACAAAACAAAATATTACAAACCTACGACCATAAGTGTAAAATCAAATCCTTTTTTAACAGCTTTTCTATAAACTTGATTTGGCAAATTTGCAAAACCAACATATCCATCAAGTTCTTTTGGTTTTGTTGGTGGTGTTGGACGTGGATAAATTTGCATATTTGAATCTTTATTATTTTCATTTTTAGCTGTTTCTCTTTTATTACTATCTTCAGATGAATCAGTTGAATTTAATGTAACAGATGTTGGAGGTAAACGTGGTTTAGCTGGTGCTGCTGGTGGTGCTGCTGTTGGTGCACTTGAATTATTTTGTATTGTAACACCAGTTGTTGGTGGTTGTGGTGGTGGTACTGATGGTGATGTTGTTAATCCACCATTTTCTGATTTAAAAAAAAGCTCACGCTTTGTTTGCATCTAAAAAATAAAAAAAACAACAAATAAATAACATAAATAATTATAAACTCTTTTGGTTAATATTAAAATATATAAATTTAATTATGTAGTCTATAAAATTAGCTGAGAAGCAATGATGATAATGATAATAATAAAAAACACAACCACAAACCGGTCGGTGGTTTTTAGAAACCGAGACGAGACCCATCCTCTAGGACAAAGAAACTTTTTATTTTATTTTTTTTTTTTTGCGATGGTTGTTTCTTTTATTATTATATATTTTTTACTCTCACACCCACATGTTCATACAAACGGGACATTGACACGATTGGTAAACACATCATTCAATATTATTATTCATTGTTTTATTAAATACATATTATATATATAGATATTTTGCTTTGATAATATTTATTTGATCCTATAAATTTTAATTTAATCTTATTATTTAATTATTAATTTGTATAAATGACAATTCAATTGGACTATTTGTCAAATAATTGATCTGACAGAGGGAAAAGTGTGAAGCCTTTGAAGATTGTCTACTTTTAATCGTAATAATAATGAAAAAAAAGTTGATTCAATTGATTCCTTTTTTTCTTTTTTTATATCGATTAATGACTGACAGAGGTACTTAAGCAAAGTCGATGAACCCTCAGCTAGTTTTTTTTTTTTTTTTTCTTTTCATCATTAATTTTTAATTCTTTTCATCAACACTCAGTAGGTATTACTAACAATAATTTACTTTTTTTTTTTTTTTCAACTGAAATGAGGTCAATTAATTCATCAGTGTTTTGTAAAATATTAAATTAAAAAAAAAATTTATATATTTATTTATATTAAAGGTAACAATGAATATTGGCACTAGTTCAGACATTCAAAAATCAATAATTAAATTGTCTGCAGTTTAGCCCGCATGACCTAAAAAAAAAATAAAATAAAAAAAACTAAAAGACAAAATACCATGATGTTGTTGATGAAGTGAGTTTGGTAATTTCATCCTCAAAGACACAATTGAACAAAAGAACCAGGTTGTTGTTGATTTTTTTAATTTTTTTTTGTTGTATTATAAAAAAATACTTTCACCAAGTGGTGGTGATATGAGACTTGAAATCAATATGATACTGGTTAAATTATTAAGTGACTTTAAGAGCTCAGTTACCAAGCCAATGGATCATCAACACAAGAAAAAGGAAGTTGCCTCTTGTCAATGAATTTTATTCACTTAAATTTTTTATAATAATTATTATTCTTTTCAATAATAAAATTTTCAACTTGACATTAGTAATTTTTCTTTTAATTTTTATTAAATTTAACTGAATTTAAATGACCAATTTTAATCAATCAATCTCATCATCAACAAACTGAGTTTATAATTTTTCATTCATCAAGACAACCTAGTTTGAATTAATGATAAATCGATCAAGTATATATATTGATTAATAAAATATTAAATTTGATATTAAATCATCAACAAAATTAATTTTATCAATTAAAAATTTTATAAAATTCTGTAATAATTTTAATTGTTAATTATACAAAAAATAAAACAAGTGAAAGTATTTGAAAATATATCAAAGAGATAAAATTTAATTAAAAAAAATATTAAAATTCATTAGATCAATGACTAATCAAGGCAAAATTTATTCGCTCGATATTTCAAGTCCCTCAGGCAAATGCGCCCTCTATTTTAACAAAAAAAAATATTACATACATGCAGAACATTTTTTTTAACCCAATTCGCATTGAGCATTTTAATAGTTCAACAAGAGAAAAAATAAAAAAAAATAGGGGATTGTTAAATCACCCCTAACGTGTAACCATCATCATCATCATCATCATCATCATTCCCCTTTTTTTTTATCAAAAGATAACTATTATAGGTGACTCAGTCAAGATGATAAAAAGGGGTTGAAATATTTAAAAAATTTTTTAGTAAACAAATTAAATTGTTTTATAATAATTTTAATAAAAAAAAAAAAAAATTAACACAAAACACGTGTCACTATTTATAATTTTGTTATATTTTTATTATGATGACGTATTTTTGTATTTTAAAGAAAAAAAAAAACAATTTTTTTTTAATGAAAGGGAGTCTTTGTGGGTGTCTGGTTTTTTTATACCCTCTATATAATAATGGTACTCTTTTTTTTAATAACCCAAACAAGTCTGACGAAGAAGAACATATAAAATTCTATTTTAAGAAATATCATAAAAAAAATAATTACTTTTTTATATAAATAAAAATTTTTTCAAGAAAAGAGATGAGTAAAATAACATAATAAATATGTCAACTTGTATGTCTATTATATATATTATTTTTATTATTTAAGTGTTTATATTTCCTGTCATTATTGATTGACAAAAATAGATTAATATTATATTTAAATTAAAAATATAGTTCAATATATATATGATGATTTATTAAAAATAAATAAAATGAAAAATAATTTCAAGGTTTTTTGCTTGATGCTGATTTGAAGAAACGAAATGAAAATTTGACCCTAAATTTTGACACAAGGGTGTTGCTCAATCTCACCCTTAATATATTATATTCCCCCCCAAATTTTTTTTCATTTTATCATCTTTTTAAAATCCTTGATATAAATAAAGAGGGTGACATGTGTATTTATTGCAGCAGTACCAGAGGTGCTCACTCAAAAAAATAAAATTAAAATATTCAAGTGTATTTTTTGTAATATTATTAAAATAAAAATTCTACTTGACTTGATTTATTGTTTAATTAATAAATAATTAATTTTTAATTTAAAAAATATTATTATTTGTTTAATAATAATAATATTTCTTACCGGATTAGTTGCATCACCATTTGATGCTTTTTCACCATCAAGTATTCTTTGTCTTAATGCAAGTCTATCAAGACTAGCTAATCTATATGAACCACCAATTTCACGATCACGATTAATTTTATCATTTGTAATACCATTACTACCACCATTTGTTGTTGATGTTATTGTTGTTGTACTGTTATTAATATTATTATTATTACCAGCATTAAAACTTGATGTATATTTTGGTAATGTTGGTGGTGGTACTTGACGTGGTTTATCACGATTAAGTGTTGAATTACTGCTATATAAAAATGATGAATTATTTGGTAATGTTCTTGATGATGTTGTTGAATTTATTGATGTTATACTACTATTACTTCCAATTGTTGATGTTTTTAAATTTCCATTTGCATGTGGTGCACTACCATTGTGATTTTCAGTTGACATTTTAATTTAATTATTTTATTTACTTTGTTTCTTTTCTTAACTACCTATATAATAATTGTCTTTAATTTTTAAATTTTAATTCTGTTGAAATAAAAATAATTAAATATATATATATATATATATCTACTTGTATAGTTTTTAATTTTTGTTATTTTTTTTTTTTTTTGTTTTGGCAATGTTGTCTTGGCAAAGGTCCAGGATTCGATTTTATTTCAAGTTAATTTTCATCAGGATTTGATAATAGATCATGTCTCAAGTGTCAATAACCTTTTCTGAATCATCAATAATAAAATATAATAAATAAAATTAAATTAATGTTTATTATTCATTTGTTTTTTTTTTTTACTCAAATTTATTTATTGTTATCAACAAATGACACTTGAGTCAACAATTTAAATTGATTTTAAATAAAATTCTAAAAATCTAATAATCATTAATTTACATTAAAATAATAGAAAAATAAAAAATATCTATGTTTAAAATAAATATCATAAATTAAATAAGATAAAACAACAAAAAGGGGAGAAAAAAATCGACAAAAGTTTGTGTGTTTCTTCCCCCACTATTTAGACCATCGTCTTGACAACGCCACCCACAAAAAAAAAAAAAAAAAAAAATGAAAAAATAAATAGAATAGTAATAATCTCAACACTTTGTTTAATAATTTAACAAAAAAACAATAATAAAACAAAATTTAAAAATAAAAATTTAATTGTTTAATATTTATTAATTGAATTATGTTTATTTGTTAATTTTTCACTTTGAATTAATCAAATTAATTAACATTAACAAATTAAAACACTGAATAATCATAAAAATAAAAAATTAACAAATAAATATAATTAATTTTAATAATTATAAATTTTTATATTAAATAATAAAAATTAAATTTAAAAATTATTTTTGTTTTTTACACTTGATTATATTTTTAATTCACATTTGAATCGGTTAAACACACAATAATTCGTTGCACTTTTTACATTGTTGTTTATAAAAATTTATTTAAAATAAAGCAATAAAAAAAAACAATTATATTCTCACAATTTGATGGAAAAATAAATAAATTTTTATAATATTACAATAAATTCTAAGAAAAATAATAAAACTTAATGATGAGAGGGGCAAGAGGTAGAGAGATAAAATTGAACCTTCCACACTGGGTTTCGAGGTAAAATATATATAAAAAAACAAAAAAAAAAAAAAAAAAAAAAAAAATTTATCAGAATGTTACACTGAATTATTGTAAAAAGACTAGACCGGTCTTATTTCAACTCGACGCCACACTCGGTTAACATAAAGTGTGCTGAAGCAAGGGCTTGAAACGAAAACGACCACGCCTGACGCAGATGTTAAAATTATGATAGTGGGGAAGAATTTTTTTTTATCCTCCGAGGAATTACACATACATACACAAACACTAATATACAACAATTTTAGTTTAAAATATCAACATTGGTGGCAGCACTTTGCAGCAAATATTTTTTTTTTTTTCATAAAAAATTTATAAATGTAAACAAAAAAATTTAAGTAAAAAAAATATATCTTAAATTTATTTTATCTCGATTGTTAATTAATCAAAATTATTGTTAATTAACACGAATAATTTTAATTGTTAACAACAATAATATATTTTAATTATTTATTGTTAATAATTTGATTGAAAAATATTAATTTTTGAATGAAAACAATTGTTATTTTAAGGTTATTTTGTTTTTTTTTTGTAATTATTAATTTTTGTAAAATAAATAATTAATTTTTGTTAAATTAAAGTTGTAATTTACTTTGATACTTGTTTGTTCAGTATTGATTGAAATATTAATATAAATTATTTAAAAAATTTACATTAAAATGTCAAAACAATGCAGGTATGTAAAATAATAATAATAAATATATAACATTATGTTAATTTGAATACATATCACTGTCATATATTGTATTGGTTACGAAGACCAATTATGGATGCATTGACACTTTACGTTACTTCCTATACAGTAATAATTTTTTTCGTTATGAATACAAATTGTTTAACAACTACTTTCGTATTGAAAAATAAATTGTACTTCCGTTAGATAAAAATTTACTCAGGTCATCATAAATATAATAATAATAAAAACACTAATAAATTATTTTCAATATAAAATATTATTAATTAATTTTTAATAAAAAAAAAAGTTAAATTAAATATATAAAAATAATCATTTAAAAATTATAAATATATTTTTTTTTTTTAAATTAAACATTTGTTATTATCACTTAAATTTTTTTTATTTTTTATATTTTTTATTATCTCATTTGTTATGTTGTCTTATTTACTGATGAATGAGTCGATCGCGTGACTTTTATAAATTTATCAAGAATAAAAAAACTACACCTTTTAAAAAATATTATTTAAAATTTGTTACAATATTTACTGCAATTTTATTGTAACTTTCACTGTAACTATATTTGTCAATCTTTATTTACTAATTATTTTAATAAATAATTGACAAATCCAGTTACAAAAATATAAATAAATATCATCAAAGTATTTACTCATTTTTTATCCAATTAAATATATATTTTATTTTTAATTAAATTGATGTATATAATATATTATAAATAATACCTGTATATTATCATTTTTAATACGATCATTCAAAGTTGATGAAAGTGTTCGTAATGATGATGCTAAACGACGTGGTCGTGGTACTGTTAAATCTCCCATTATTTTTTATTCAAAATAAAATATATAAATCAACAACTTGCACAAACACTATTCAACTTTGATTGAATTAATTTACAAAATGATAAATAATTTTTTTTATCCGTATAAGTGAATATTTAATTTCACTTGTAATTGCAGTTCTATTGTTGTTGGATCATCAAGTACACACTTAAATTACAAACACATGTGGGCGTTAACAAAATCACTCATTCATACATTTATTCAATTAATTTTAAATAAAAAAATAATATTTAAAAATTTATCGTTTTTATATAAATTAAAATTAGTTATACTTTTTTTTTTCTTTAGACACGTTATAACTGTCTGAAGACACGATTAAAACTGACTCAGTCAAGGAAAAATAAATATTTAATAAAAAAAAAAAAAAAATGTAAAAAATATATATTTTTGTTATCAGTACTTACCGCTGTGTTGTTATAAAATGATGACCATGATGTTTAAATTATTACATCAGTGAGAATTTTATTTATTTTTTATTTATTTTTTTTTTCATAGTTGAATCCATGTTTGTAATTATCCATTTGATAGAATTTATTTGTAATTATGTTGTCAGCATCCGGAATTGATAAAAAATATATAAAACAAAATAAAAAACATTAAATTAAAATGAGAATAATAATTTTACTTATAAATTACAATTATTATTTGATTTTTTTTTTTTCATTTTATTGGTTTAATTGAAGGTTTTGGTTTCAAAATAATAGCTGGTTAAAATTTTTAGCTGGCAAGTTAAATTATAAAGTATCTTATCAAATTGTCATATTTATTTTTATCATTTTTTAATTGATAATAATATTTGTGTCAAGTATTTAATATTCAATATATTTATATTAATTTTTTTATTATTATTTCTTACGTGGATTTTGTGATATGAATGTCACAACGTTGGTATCCATTTATATCTTCAGTTATGCTTGTAAATAAATTTAAACAATTAATAAAAAATTAATTTAAATAATACTAGTTTCTAAAATTTCAGGTAAATAAATATTTAAATAATAAAATAACACAATTATTCTTATGAAAAGTACAAATATCTTGGATACACTTGTGAATATTAAATAAATAAAAATAAAAAATAACAGAAATTTTAAAAAAAGTAAATATATCAAGACCAGTTATACCGCATGATAGTTGAAATTTAATAGTATGAAATATCACTCTTCTATATTTTCTTTAAATTTTTAATCAACTAAAATATACATCTAATTTTAAATATATTTATAATAAAAATAACCAGGTCAATAAATAATAACGTCAATGAAAATTGTTAATAATATTACAATTAAATTCAAGTCATTAGATCAATTATTTCATGTGTTAATTGAAAAAATAATTATTAAATATAATTAAGATACACGTATTGATAAAAAAATATATAAAAAATAAATAAAATAAAATTTTAAAATGAAGTTAACATGCAGAATACAAAAATTAAACTAAAGTCAATTTTATAATATTCATTTACAGTAGCATCATCAAGTGTCTTTTGTACCACTACATAAATAATATGTTGCAATAAAATATACATTTAAAATAATTATCAAAAGATAGTAAGAGAATTTATATTAAAATTTTTAAACAAATAAATTTAAAAATGATCATTCAATTATTTATTTATGAAATTAATTTATGATATTTTTATACCAATCAAACAGTTCAAAATAAATTGATTAAAAAAAATAAGAATAATTTTAAAATAAATAAATATATAATTTAAAAAAAAATTACATGAATTTGTATGAATGTTAAGAAAGATGTTTGTGAGTATATTTGTTAATTTATATTCGAGGAATTCAATGAGGGCTTATTTTTTTTATTATAAAAAAATATAAATTTTATATATAAAACATGCTGATTCGTTATTTCAGCAAGTTGAGTTGAACAAAGTGAACATGGCATTTATGAAAAATATATAATAAATATTTTAATTAAATACATATTTATTAAAAAAAAATTTAATTAATAATTATTAATTAAAATATAAATATTGTTTAAATAAAAATCCTAAGAGTATATAATTTTTAATTAAATTTTTAGTTTATTATTTAAATAAATTAATAAGTAGATTTTATTTATTATAAAAAATTTAAAATATTATTTAAACAATAATAATTTATTTAAATTTTTAAAAATAATAATAAAAAAAAAAGTATATATATAATTTATCTTGATATTTCTATACTTTTTAATTTATTTATTTTAAAATGTTTGTGACTTTGTTGTATTGCAATTTAATGAGTCACTAGTTTATACATTAATTCATGAGAACACGTGAGATTTATCTGGCTCAATGTCACAAGAAAAAAATAAATAAATAAAAAATAAAATAAATAAATAAATAAATAAATAAAAATAAAAATCAACAAAATAAATCATAAAAACTTGTATTTTACTAAATAAAAAAATAAAATAAAAAGTAATTCAAATAAAAACAACAATAAATTCAATTCAAATATAAATATGTAATTTTCATTTAAGTTAATAAATAATATTAATAACAATAATAAAATAAATAAACAATTAATGATTTGTTATTATTTTTTAGAAGAAATAATTATTCATGCATTAATTATGTCAATTATTTAAATAATATTTATAAATTAGATAAATTTAACATTTTATTTATCAAAATATCATAATACTGTATAAAATAAATAAATAAATTTAATAAATAAATAAATAATTGTTTAGTTCTTGTATTGACCCATGTAAAAACGAAAAAAAAAAAAATAAAAAAATGCGCTTGCGCAGTATTGACGCGAAAATTTGGCGCTTTCAAAATGGTTGACAAATGAAAAATTTATTATTTTATACTTTTTACTCCAAAAATATAAAAAAAAAAACAATTATTTATTTATTGTTTTTTAATAAATAATTTAAATATTTAACTTACCACTTTTTTGCATAATTTATTGTTTAATAAATAATTAAGAATAATCACAATTAATATATCTATAATATATACACACACATTTGTTTAATTATATATTCACTTGTTTATTTATTTGTATGTTTGTATTGTTGACTCTAAATTTATTAATTTTTTTTATTAAAATAATTATTTATATATTTATTGTTAATGTTATTATGTAAATAATAGTAACAATGACAATTTAACTGGACGCTTTGTAAATTTTTAAATTAATTTTTTACCGGTTAATGTATATAAAATATCAATATACTTGTTGATGTGAATATAACCACCTTGTATTCGATTATTTTTATGAAAGTGATTGTTGATTGTTGATTTTTTTTTTTTTTTATTTACAAATCACTCAAAAGCGCCATTCATCTGTAAAATTTGACAACTAAATATCGATCGGTAAAACAGAAATATTATACATTTTTTTTCTGAAAAATTATTGATATTTATTATAATATAATAATTATATAAATCTTTTATTAATTATTAAATAATAGTAGAAATATTTTTTAAATGAAATTATATAATAAACAATTAATTTATTAATAAAATAATAACAATTTTTGTGTTTGTTGATTTATTGGTTATTCAAATTTACGCGCCTTTTTAATGTTGGTAAGCAAGAAAACTTTATTATTGATTAATTAATATTATTATTGTTATTTTGTTTATGTATATATTTTTTTTTTATATCACATTTGTTGACAATAATTTTGATAAAGATTTATAATTAATTAATTAATTATTAACAATGGCTGCTATAAAAATTCCAAAAGTAATAACTGTACCACCAAGTGGAAAACATACAGCAACATTTTTCTTTTTTCATGGATCAGGTGACACAACTATTTTAATTAATTAATTCATTAAATAATCAGCTGTATTAATATTTAAATTTTATTTTTTTGTAGGTGGTTCAGCAAATGAAATAAAGCAATATGTTGATATTTTAAATAGAAAAGAATTCCAATTTCCTCATATTAAAGTTGTGTATCCAAATGCACCAGAGCAACCTTACACTCCACTTGGTGGAATGGTAAATAATTATTGACTTTGATAAACATATAGGTATAATTAAAATGTTAAAAGTTATATGTAATTATAAATGATTATTTTTTTTTAGCTGAGTAATGTTTGGTTTGATAGAAAAGCAATAACCCACAAAGCTCCAGAGGTCAAAGAATCAATTGATCAAATATGCAAAGCAACAACAGAATTAATTGATAAAGAAATTGAAAATGGTGTACCAATAAATAGAATAATAATTGGTGGTTTTTCAATGGGTGGTACATTATCAATGCATCTTGCTTATAGATACAAAACATCACTTGCTGGTTGTGTTGTTGCATCATCATTTTTAAATGATAATTCACTTGTTTATGAAGTTTGTATTGCTGATAATATTATTTACATATATTTATATTATAATATTATAATTTAATTATTTATTAAAATTTTTAGCATTTAAAAAATATTGATGGAAATAAATTACCACCAATGTTACAATTTCATGGTCTTGCTGATATGATGGTACCATTTTCTTGGGGTACAATGACACGTGAAAATCTTGAAAATTATGGTGTTAAAATTGATTTAATTAAATTACCAGGTGTTGAACATGAATTAGTTAGATCAGAAATTGAAAAATTAAATAATTGGCTTATTGAAAAACTTCCAGAAAATATTTAAATATCTCCTATTTTTATTAATTTTAAATATGTGTTTTTGTGTTTAAATAAAAATTTATTGGTTGATGATGATAATTTGTAAAGGGTTAATAAATTGTATATAAAAACAAAAATATAAGGATTTTTTTAAACTTATTTTTTTTTACATTTTAAATTATAAATAATAGCAAGTATTTTTAAATAAAGCAAAGTATTTTTTTAACACACCAAGGTCTTGAGATATTTCAATAAAACATTTAGAATAAATTTTTGATAAATATTTAAATTTATTTAGCATTTATTTAACATAATTTTGATGAATATATTTTTACAACAAAAAAAAAGTATACATATTTAGAACAAATATTTAATTACACTTGTGGAAGTTCATTGACATTTTTTATTATTTTTTTTTTTACTCAAAAATATTACATTATATTACATTGCATGATATAAGTATATTCGTGACTAAGTTGTAACAGTGTACTTGTTTTAATTTTTTATTTTTAATACCACAAAGATAATTGTTGATAAAACAATAAATTGTATTTTATATTTTAAATTCATCTTTTTATAATAATATTTAAATTGATTATATCAATTTGTATTTTTTTTTAATTTATAACAACAAATAATAAAACAATTGTTAAATTTATATTCAAAAAACTTTTACAATATATAAATTTTATGTAATATAAATTATTTAAATTATTATTTTTTTTTTTTAAATTTCTATAGTTAAATAATTGAAAAGTAATTTAGAAATTTATGTAATTAATTTGATAAAATTCAATCATTATATTAAAATTTTTAATTCAATAATAATTATGGAAATTTATCAATAAATTATCATAAAATTACTTTTAATTATTGAGTATTTATTTTATTTGATATAAAATTCATTTGATAAAAAAAAGTGTGGGAGTCATTGATATGCGTCAAACTATAGATTAAATTAAAATATATTTTCAGTTAAAATATAACTATATTATTTGTCATTTCTCTTTACCCACAAAAAAAAAAAAAAAATAAAAAAAAATTGTAAATTTTTACATCAAAGATTTAAAATTTTTGATCATTTGACTCGTTTTTTTAGTCTTAAATTTTTTTTAAATAATATAATCTCAATATTTTTAATATGACTTTAAATAATTAAAATAATAATATTAAAAATTATAAAATTACTAAACCATTGTAATAATTTATACATTACTATCATCACTTGATGAACTACTTGTCTCATCACCAAGTAAAGTTGAATAACGAACACCATCAGTTGGATTAACAGTTGTAATAGCAGCTGGTACTTGATTGCTTGGTGTATGATAACATGTACATGTAAAAGCAGTACCAAAAACAATAAGAACCAAAAATCCTGCAAATTTTTCCAAAAATGTCCAAGAATCATCAAATGGATCAGCATTTGGATCATATTTGATTGAATTTATATCAGCAGCATTGCAACTATCATGATCACTGCATACACAAAAAGTTGTTACCATATTTTTCAAATCAGTTTTATTAAAAACATCAAGACTCAATCCAAATCTCTTTATTATTCCTTCAGCTGTATCATTTGTTTCAGCAATTGGATGTTGTTTACATATGTTTGCATAATAATAATCATTTGTAATTTTTTTTTGATTTAATCTACGACATCCATAAAAAAAACCAGTAAAATTTCCAGCTAAATAAAAAATAAAAACAAATTATAATTTATTAAAACAATGTTTATTATTATTAAATATTACTGTTTTTTTTTTTAAATAAAATTTTATTATTACCTTTGATTTCATATCTTTGACAATCACTGACTGTAAAAAGAAAAATAAATAAATAAATTATATTTAATCAAAAATTTATAATTATAATTAATTTTTATTTTTATTTTATAAATTATTATTATTATTAATTTTTTTACATACATATTGGGCAAATTGTTCCTGTTGCATTGAGATTAAACACTTCACCAGTAGTCCAATTTTTGTAAGTTGTATCATTGAGACATGACATTGCTGAAAATATATAAAATTAATTTTAATATATTAATAATAATACAAAAAATATAAAATATATTTATTATTGTTATTTAATAAATCAATTTAATTGGTTATATAGTATTTTTTTATAATTATTTTTTTGTTGATGATGACGTGACACTAAACGAAACATGTGCTCATTTATTTTTCTTCGCATTTTAATGATTCACTTTATTCTATTTAATTTTATTTTTGATATTAAATTATTGATTGATAATAAAGCTTTATAATTAATTAATTAAATTGCCAATATAATTAATAAAAATATTAGCATTTAATTTATAAAAATATTAGTAAAAACGACATTTTTTTTTTTTCATTTATTTAAAACTTTTAAAAGCCACGTTTTTTTTTTTTTTAAATTATTCAAATAAAATTATTTATTAATATTAAAATAATAATTTTATTTATTTGTTAAATTGATAATTGAAATTTTTTTATAAATATTAATTAATTATTCACTTTATTTCAATTTGTCTATTTGAATTTTAATTTGACAAAAATATTTTAAATTATATTTTATTAATAAAAAATTTAATTATCAACTTACGTTCTGAATCAGCAGCATTACAAGAAAATGTAAAAACATAGATGAAAAGTATTACAATGCTTATTTTAATAAACATTTTTTCTTTTTTTTTTTAATTAAAATTTGAACCAGCACGTTTGAAGAACACAATTGATCTGAACACCTATTCTTAAAAAAACATCATTCTTGGATGTAAAACTGACTAGAAAGAAATAATAAAATGGTGGTGTGTAAATCCCCTTATCAGTATTAAAATTTGAGTCATCATTTCTATGAATACATATTAAAGACAAAATATACCTGACACAGCTTGTATACAATCTATTTGATGATATTTGGAAATTTTTTTTTTGTCATTGTGATATGTGACTAATTGTGACAAAATTTTATCTACAAATGTTTTTCAAAACTTATCATATAATAATTTAAAAAAAAAAATTATTATTTAAAAAAAATATAATAATAATAATTTATAAACTATTTGTCTATTAAAATAAAAATTTAATTTTATATTTTATTTTTTTAAATATACAAATATATTTTTAATATTGATAAATTTTTATCTATATTTTATTGGTATCAATCAAGGCATTAGAAATAAATAATATTTTTTTTAATTTTTAATTTATTTATAAAGAAAAAAATAATAAAAATAAAAATCATTTTATTTTTATTATCATCATTAATATTATTTTTAATTTTTACAAAATAAAATAAAATATACCTCATAAAATGACAAAGCAGAATAAAAAAAAAAAAAAAAAAATTTCCAAATGACTGTCCTTGAAATTAAATGAAAAATAATAATGTATATTATCATAAAATATATTTTTTTAAATTAATTTTAACTTGATAATAAAACTAAAATGATAAGAAAAAAAAAATTTATTATTTCCTCAAGAAAAAAATTTAACACGTCTTAAATATGTAAATGTATTTTATTTTTTTTCACAAAAAAAATATCAATTGTCAAGTAAAATTGTACTAATTATTTATCAATAAGAAATAAATTAATTAAATAAATAAAACAAGTATATTTTGTGTGTTAAATTAAAATTTAAAAATAAAAAAATAAAAATAAAAAAAATAATGGTTAATAAAGGTGATCATGTTAAAAAATTTTTATCAACATATTACAGTTCAAAAAAGAATCCAAATCGTAATGTATTTAATGTGATATTTAAAAATTATATAGAAAAAAATTATTTAATAATTGATGAAAAGTTTTTTAATAAATTTCATGATAAACCAATGACATTGTTGGATGTATCATGTCAAAATGGATATTCAAAATTAGTTGAATGTTTGTTAGACATGAAAGTTGATCCAAATAAATATAATCGATATTACAAATGTGCTCCATTAAATTTTTCTATGAATAATAATAATTTTGATTGTATTAATATACTTTTAAAAGATTCACGAACAGATCCAGATGTGCAAAATCATTTAGGAAATACAATTTTACATGAAGCAGTTGAAAAAAATAACATTAAATTAGTCAAAGTTTTTCTTGAAAGATATGCAAGTCCAAACATACCAAATTTTTTATATCAAACACCACTTTATCTTGCTGTTGAAAAAAATAATTATAATATTGTCAGTATTATTATTAAAGAATCAAAAATACCACTTGATATTGATACATTCAAAGATGTTGTCACTAAAAAAACAACACGTGAACTATTATTTGAAAAATATCCAGATATTAAATTACCAGAAACAAAAGAAAATATTATAAATTATCATAAACTTGCATATTTATTTGAGACAGATGATGGATATAATTTTCTAAAAGATTTTAATAAAATTAAAAGCTTTAAAATTCAACAATTAGAAGAATTAATATCAGTTGGAGCAAAAAAAAATAATCTTGTTGTTGTTGAATTGCTGTTGAAACGATTGAAGAATCATGTATCTGGTGATGATAAACATGATGATGATGATGATGATGATGTTGTATTGGATAAAGCAATAATAAATGCAGTTGAACAAGGACATATTGAAATACTTGAAGCAATAATTATATCTAAATTAACAAATAATAATTATGATCATTTAATAATTGAACTTACTAAAAAAGCATCAGATACATTTAAATTACAAGATAAATTAAAATTACGTGCAGCTTGTTTAAAAATAATTATTAACAGAGATAATGTCAACTGTAGAGATGGTAATTGATATTATTTAAATTTTAATATTAAATAATAATTAAATAATATAAATTTTATTTATTTTTAATAGATAAAGGTAATACACCACTTCATATTGCTGTTTCTTTCAACAACAAATATGTTATTGATGTTTTAATTAGTCAAGGTGGTTATATTAATGCAAAAAATAATAATGGTGATACACCATTATCTAAAATTCAAACACAAGTATTATCAATGTGTCTTGATAAACAATTAAATATTACAAATAATATTATAGAAACACAAGTATTTATAAATTATTCATTTTTAAATCCACATTTAAAAAATTTAGATAATAATTCAAGAAGATTACCAGAAATGGAAGCCCTAAAATATTTATCTGATAATTCATATTTAAAAAATTTATTATTACATCCAATAATTGAATCATTTGTTGATTTAAAATGGAAAAAAATTAAATTATTTATATATATTAATTTATTATTATATTTAATATTTCATATTAATCTTAATTTTTATATTTTAACATATTTTTATGAAAATAATAATAATGAATTATTTATAAAATCATATATATTTAAATTATCATTAAATATAATATTTATTATTTTATGTTTACGTGAATTATTTCATTTTTTAATATCAAAATTTATATATATTAAAAATATTGAAAATTTAATTGATATATTATTGTATTTATTAACTGGTATATTATTATTTTATAAATTTTCATATCCAGCAATTATAATAATATTATCAACATTTAAATTTATAAGATTAATTGGTAATTTTCCAACATTTGCTGTTACAAATTATTTATTTAAAACAGTTGCTAAAAATATATTAAAAATGTTATTGTTGCATTCAAATTTTATATGGAGTTTTTCATTTGCATTTTTTTTAATATTTGGTAATAAAAAATTAACAAATAATTCAAAAATAAATATATATAATAATTCAACAAATAATATAACAATAATTGATAATAATAATTTTAATGGAATTTTTAATTCAATATTTATAACAATAATAATGGCTACTGGTGAATTTAATGCTGCTGATTTACCATTTGATATTGATCCAATATTAAGTCGTTGTGTATTTATATTATTTATATTTATAATTGTTGTTATATTATTTAATTCATTAACTGGTATTGTTGTTTCAAATACTGATAAAATATTTAGTAAAACAGAGATACTTGATGTACAACATAAAATAAATATGATATCATATATTGAAAATATTATATTTGGATATGTTAAAAATGATAGTAAAACAAAAAGTACATTTTTACATAAAATATGGTGGTATTTTTTATTTGAAATTATGTCAAAACATATAACATTATTTAAAAGTTATAAAATTGATGATGATGTTAATGTTATTATTGTACCATTTGGTAAATATTATAATAAAAATAATAATATATCTTTGAGTGAAACTGTTTATAGAAATATTATACCAAGAATTATAAATAATATTACAAATAAAAAAATTAAAAAACAAATAAATTATGTTAATTGTGAAAATATAAAATTTATAAATGATAAAGTTTTAGAAAAATTAAATAATATAGAAATTAATATTGACAAATTAAATAAACGTTTTGATAAAATTGAAAAATTAATTTATAAATTAAAATAAATAAATTTTATTATTACAAATATTTATTTTAATATTTAATTATTTATTATGATAAAAGAAATAAAATTGATGGTAAAAAATTTAATATTATATTTTAAAATTATTTAAAAAAAGATCCATCAATAGCTAAAGAAGAATTTTTTAATAAATTTTATGATTATCCAGTGACACTATTGGATGCAGCATGTCTAAATAAATATCCAAAATTAATTGAATGTTTGTTAGAAATGGGTGCTGATCCAAATAAATATAATCGACATTATCAATGTGCACCATTAAATTTATCAATGGAATATTATAGTATGAAATGTTTCAATATTTTATTAATGAATCCACGGATAGATATTAATGTTCAATGTAAAATTGGATATACTGTTCTTTGTTGGATATACAGTTGATAGAAAAAAAACATCAAATTGATTAAAATTCTTCTTGAAAAAAATGCAAATCCAAAAATACCAGAATATGTAAAAATTAATTAATTTATTCAATTCGAAAATTAATTTCTACAAAAAATAAAAGTTTAATTTTTTTTTTTTTCTCAACCTTTTAATGTCTAAAGAAACCTTGAGTTTATTTAAATCCTTAAACAGCTGATAATATTCTCGATAGCAACACACATATTGATAAAATAATAAAAAAAATAAATAAATAAAAAACTATTTAAAATTAGTTGTAAAAAATTAAAATAGAAAATCTATAAATTTCTATTAAAAAAAAATCAATTTAAATTTAAAGAAAAATTAATTATCCCAGCATTGTTTTTTCACAGGCAAATGGCAATTTAATTTAAATACAATATTTTATTTAAATAATAAAATAAAACATGTTGTATTTTATATGGCCAAGGGTTTAGCAAAAATAAAAACCACCCCTGAATCAACCATGACCTGGGGACTGCGCAGTTACATTAAGTTCGTAATACCATGTCAACATAAAGACAAAGGGATGTAGACTTTTTTGTCTACAAAAAAAATAATATTCATTGCATCAGCTGAGCACAAATCATCCCTCAAATTAAATCATTAAAATATATTCCTTTCATTATCATTATCATAAAAAAATAAACAAACTAAACAATTAATTTTCTAAAAATAAAATTAATAAACTTGATTTTTTCGTTATATAAAATATAATCAACGAATTAATTAATTAATCAATGTGTTCAGTAATAATATCATCAAGTGTTATAAAAAAGTGTTATGTATTATTTAAATGCTTCCAAAATATTACGAAATTAAATTTAAATATAAATAAAAAAAAAACAAGAGAAGGGGCATAAAAAAGTCTTGACGAATTTCATTTCTCTTTCAACTTTATCATAGTTATAATCATAAAATTGTTCAACAAACATCTGGATTATTTTATTGTGTTTAAATTAAACAATAACTTTGTGATAATTAACAATTAAAAAATTAAAAAATATTTAATTTTATAAATTAAATTAATATTATATATTTTATTTATTTATATTTATTTAATTTTTTTTATAATTTTTAAAAAATTTTTAAGAAATAAAATTCATTGAATTATTTAAATTAAATAGTGACACAATAAAAATACGTAACAATTATATACGTGTTTGTATAATAAACAACAAGGACGTACATGACCAAATAACAAATTGAAATTGCAATTAAATTGATTAAAATATAATTTCAATTGAAAAAATAATCAAAAAAAATTGATCAGTGTTTTTGTAAAATGTAAATTATAATTTTTTAATTTAAAAATTATTTTAAAATAATATATATACCTATATAAATTATTTTTATTTATATTTTAAATGTTATACCTATTTAAGAGTTAATAATTATAACAATGTGTGATTAATCAAGAAAAAAAATATATGAATCAACATTTAACATTATTATTTTATCGTGCTTGACCCGAATAGACTTAATTATTAAGTGAATCGTACTTAGACATGCAACATTTTATCGAAATTATATATTTTTAAATATAATAATGTTAATTATTAAAAGTGTTCAAATAATCATGAATTTAATAATAAATAATAATAAAAAAACTTGTAAATTAAATTTACAATATAATACAATTTTTTTTTAATGAAAAAAAAAAAAGTGATAAATTAAAAATAAAAAAATAATTCAATTTGAAAAAGATAATACAAAGGCGTCAATATTTTTTTAACACTTGGATCTCGTAGGGCCGCCAAGGCTGTCACCATAATTACATCAAGTAAAAATATCACCATCAAAGGTAATTTTAAAAAACAAAAAAATATTTATTATTAAAAAATTAATTATTTAAAAATGTATAATTAAATTTTTATATTTAAAAAAAAAAAACAATAATAATAATATTTAAAATGTGTAAACAAACTTTCACCTGAGTAGAATAATAATAAAAAAAAAAATTAAATTAAATGAAATAAATATATACCTAGACTTTCCTCGCTGCCTCATCGATTAGCATGAGTAACAGTCTCAAGACTTGGCTAGTTGCGTTATAAAAAAAATAAAAAACAAAAAAACATACATAATTTTTTTTGTTGTTGTCCTACTAAAATATATTATATAATGAATTACGTCTGGCTATTAATTTCGAAATATAAAATAAAAATATATAAGTATTATACTTTGATAGAAATAAATAATTGAAATTAAAAATTTTTTAATAAAATATTATTTGAATCAGGGCCAAGACCTTGCGCATTGCAGTAAAGTAAATATAATAATTTATTTTTTTTAAATATGTAATTAAAATAATAAATTTATAGAAAAAATGAGAAGTGCAAGTTCAAGTGGACTTGGACTTGGTGTTGGTGTTGCTGGTGGACCAACACTTGCAGCAACTCAACAGGGTCAAGGTGTTGCTGCATTATTAGTTATGCTTGCAGTATTATGTTTTATATTTGTATATTGTTGTTGGGGTGGACCATTAATACGTTCATTATGTCGTCGTCATTGTTGTTGTCATCTTGAAAATGATGAAAATGAATCACGTTTTGGTAATAGTGAACAATCAATTGGTACAGCACCAACAATTATATTATTACCACATGGAAGAATGCTTGTTGTTGATGGAACAATATTTACACAATTTCAAGCTGATACAACTGGTTAATATTATTATTTATTTTTAATTATTTAAATTAATAATAACTTGTTAAATTATTATTATTATTATTATTATTATTATTATTTTTTAGGTCTTGATCTTGTTGAGCTGGGTGAAAATGTATTACGTGCACAAAGAAGTCCAAGATGTTTACATCGTCATCAATTACAAAATAGTGAAGGAAGTATATTAGAAATGGATATTGAAACACCAAGTAAAGATAGTTTAGGATCAATTGGTGGTTTTCCACCACCAGCATATGAAAGTATTTATGGTAAAGATGAAGATGATATGCCACCATCATACTCTGATATTCTTCTTCACAGGTAAATATAAAAAAATAAAATAAAATAAATATTAATATAATAAATAATAATAATTATTATTATAATTTTTATATTTAGATTTACAAATTTACCATATGAAATTGATATTCATGATCATCGTACAAATAGTAAAGATGATATTGAAATGCACAGTTTAGAAAATTGTCCACATATCATTAATAATCCAATAAATAATATTCCATATCATCCATATGCAACAATAACATCATATCCAACACAAAGTTATCCAAGAAGAAATATAAATCGTAATTCATCATTAATTAATAATCAAATTAGTGATTATTATATTGACAATGAAATTGGACGTGTTTATGCAATAAGTAATATTACAAATAATAATCGTACAAGATCTGATGAATTACAATTAAATAGTAATTATAATAATAATAATAATAATAATATTCATCATTATCATCATCATCACCATAATGTTATAACACATTTATCATTAAATGAATTAGGTATTAATGATAGAATAATAAATAATGATAATCAAAGAATACATGTTGTTGATGCAACAATTAACAGATCAATTCATGATATTATAACATCATTTAATGATACAAGAGATGATAGAAATTTACAATTTAATCAATCAATTGAACATAATGATGATGTTGCTACAATAGCTGATGTTGTTGTTGTTAATGATGATGATAATGATGGTAATATTGGTGGAAGAATATCACGTCAAGCTATGAGACAAGATGACAATGATGATAATGATTTTGGTGCACTTGCTGATATTCGTGAGAGTAGAGTTTAAAATAATTACTTCATAATATATTAGGAAATGTAATTAGAATGAATGAATAATGTGATTAGTTTAAATGCAAACACGTCTGTGACTAAAAAAAAAAAAAATATCCTATATAAATAATAATATCACAATAATTTTAACTAGATTATTATTTTTTTACAATTTTTTTTTTTCTTTTTTTTAAATTATTAATAATTATGGTATTTCTAGATGTTTATATATTTTTTGATGATAAGAAAATATGCACATTAATTTAAAATAATTGTAAATTTAATTTTAAGAAATTAAATTAATAAAATTTGTAAATAATGTGATAATTGAAAAAACTTTAGTTTGCACTTGTATTATTGTTTATTTTATTATTTTTTTTCAAATAAAATAAATGCAATATGCAAACGAAAAAAATAAAATAAATAAATATGATTAAAATATATTTTTATATGCATAAATGCATAAATTAATTGTGAATGTAAAAGGTAAATTAAAAAATAAAAAAATAAAATTAAAAACATTGAGCTAAATTTATTGTTATTTATTAATTTTTTTTTTTTTTTGTTTAAATTATCACACTCTTACCTCAATTAATTTTTAATATAAAAATTCATCGAGTTATTAGTCTGAATCCATATCTTCTGGTGCTGATGAATCATCATCTTCTGGTGCATTTTTATCCCAATCTTTGAGATTAGCACCCATAGCAAAATCATCTCTCAATACATTCCAAACATTTTCAGCTTTTTTATCAATTATTTCTTCTTTTTTTGCTTCTGTTTTTGTATTATCAACTTTAATTGATTTAGTACCACCCATAAGTACATCTAAAAATGCATTTTTATCAATATTTTTTAATACTTTTTCACGTTTACGTTCAAGTGGTCCAGCATCAATTATTTTCTTTTTTATTTCTGTTTGTTGTTGTTTTACTGCATTGAATAATTGAACAACACCTCTGTAAAAATTATTTAAAAAAACAAAAAAAATATTAATAATTAATAAATTATATTTATATTATAATAATATTAAATAAATAACTAACTTTGTTGCAATTTTTTGAAGTGTTTTTTCTCTATCTTTATCTAATACTGATGGTTTAATACGTGCACTAACAATTGGTTCTTTTTTTTTTCTTTTAAGTTCATTTTCAACAACTGGTACTTTTAATTTTTCATTTTTTTCATCTTTAATTTCATCTTTAATTTTACCATCTTTATCAACAACTTTAACTGATGGTTTATCATCAATTACTTTTGGTACTATTTCTGATATTTTTTTAGCACGTGATAATACAAGTGTCTTCTTTTTTTTTGGCTTATTTGTTTTTAATATTTTTTGCATAACATCAGCCCATCCAGCATTTCCTGCTGTTTTTGATTCATCATCATCTTCATCAATTTCTTCATCATCATTATTGTCTGATTTTTCATTATCACTTTGCATATTTTCATCATCAGCATCATCAGCAACATTATTTTCTTCGTCAACATCATCATCATCATCATCATCATCATTTGATTCATCAGCATTGTCAGATTCTTCTTCATTATTTACCTCATCTTGCTCATCATTTTCATTGGTTGATTCATCATCATTATCAGAATCTTCTTGTTCAATACTTTCTTCATTTTCTTCATCATTTTTAATTATTTTTTCAACTAAAAAATTATAATATTATTTTAATAATAAAAGCATGGTGATAAACAATATACATAACCTTAAAATAATATTATTTTTATTATATGTTAAAATACCTTTTTGTCTTTTTGGTGATTTGCCAATTTTTGTTGATGTATCTAATGCAATCATTGTGATTAATTTTTATTTATACTTTGTTAATTAATATATAATTATTTACAATATTTTATTATTTTTATTTGTATTTTAGAGTTAATAAAAATATACAAAAGCGATAATCGAAACACGTGTATATACTTATATATATATATATACTTATTTTTTTTTTTTTTTTTTTTTAATTTTCTTGGAGTTGATAAAAGTTCTTCAATCACCTGACAGATGGCTAGACGTACCCGCTAATCGAAACAAGTTGAGACAGACGAATTATATATTTCGATTTTTCGAGAATTGAGAGCATGTGTTTTAAATTTTGATGTTTATTTAATAATATTTTTTGGATATTTATAATAATATTGTGTGTTGAATTTTTTTACTAAATAATAAATATGAATAACAACAAACAGAGAAAAATTGCCATCAACAATGAGGTATTTAAATAATAGAAATATCAATAATTTTATAATATTAATAATGTATTTTAAATAGAAATAAAAATATTTTTAGGTTATATTGTTTATAAACAGCTGTAAAATGTTTATTTACTAAATAAAAAAATTAATGATATATATATTATTTGTTTGACAGATTGTGCTGATGAGACAAGCTGTAAAAAAAGCAAGAGTTGGAATAATTTGGAAATTAAAAAAAGAATCTCAACGTATATTATCTCGTTCACATGTAGATGAAAAAGTTAATGAAAAATGGAAACGTAAAGGAAATAATTTAATTAAAGAATTAAAAGTACTAAAAACAATAAAAGATGATGATATTACAAAATATGCAATTACAAATAATAAAAGTCTTTCAGAAGTGTTGAATGATTCTAAATCTAAATTAAAAACTAAAATTTTAACTAAAATGGCATTTCATAAAATATTAAAAACAAGAATTGAAGATTTTAAAAAAAAATTTCCAGATTATTTAGAGTATATGGGTCCTGGACGTAGAGAAAAGTCTAAAATTGAATTTTTAGAAAAGAAAAAAGGTGTTAAAAATAATGATGAAAATGATGATGATAAAAATATTAAAAATAAAAAACCTGATAATGAAAATAATAATCCAAGTGTTGATGATGATGATAATGATGATGAAGATGATATAAGTATTGATGCTGATGATGCTGGTAATGATGATGATGATAATAAGAAAAAGAACGAGAAAGAAGAGGTAAATCAATCAGAAAAGGAAGAAAGTGATTCAGAAGAAGATATTAATAATGAAGATGATAATAAAGACAATGAAGATGATGATGAAGATGATGAAGATGAGGATGATGATGATGATGATGATGATGAAGCCGATGAAAATAAAGACAACGATGATAGTGTTGATAAATATTGTGACAACGATAAAGAAAAAAATATACCAAAAGTAGAAGAAAAAAATAAAGTATCAACAGAAAATAAAAAAACTTTAATACCAGATAAAGTTGACAAAAAAGAATCAAAAGAATTAAATAAATCAAATTTGAAAAATATTAAAATACAAGAAAAAAATAAATCTAAAAAATCAGCATCAACAAAATCACCTGATAAATGTATTAAAAGACAATCAGAAAATCTAATTAGTCAAGAAGTTGTCGTTAAAAGATTGAAGCTAGATGATGATAATGATCTAGATGAAATATTTATTGACAATGTTAACACAACTGACACTACAGTTAAAAAGGAAGAAAAAATTAATGTAACTAAAACAAAAGATTCATTTTTCATGACAGAAGGTGATGACAGTTCAGATGAAAATAACCAAACATCAGATGAAGATAACAACATCAATGATAATAATTTTAACAATCAACGTAAATTTAATTCTGATTATCCAAATAGAAAAGCAAGAAGAGTAGCACAAAATAATAATAAATTTAAACCAATAATGGATAATAATTCTGATTATCCAAATAGAAAAGCAAGAAGAGTAGCACAAAATAATAATAAATTTAAACCAATAATGAATAATAAAATTAAACATAATAATTATGAAAATAATAAAATAAATAAACCAAAAATTGATGAAAATTTACATCCATCTTGGGCAGCAAAAAAGAAACAACAAATTATAATAAACCAAGGAGTACAAGCAAAAAAAATAATTTTTGATTATTAAAATTAATAACAACAAATTAAATATTGTAGAAAAAAAAAAAAAAAGAAGAATTAAATAAACAAAACAAAACAATTAATAAACAATATAATTTACTGTTATTATTATTTAATTTAATAATAATTATACAAATTAAAAATTATTTATTTATTTTTAGAAAGTGTTCTCTGTTTTTCAGCATACATAACAAGTTGTGAATCAACTGGTAAACCTTTACGTCTTCTAACAGCATCAATATATTTTTTAGCACGATTATCACTGTCAGCTTTTTCACCAAAATGTAAATATTCTTCTTCAGTTGATGGTACCCAAAATGGATCTTGTTCAATTACCTAAAAATAATAATTTTAAAAATTAAATATTAATAAATAATAAATAAACTATTTTTTTTTTTTAAATAAAAAATACAATAGCATACCTCCCAATGGCTGAATACAAGTTGTGGACTTGCTAATCCGGATGTTTGTGTACGTAATTCACGAGCAAGCTGAAAGCTTTCAGGTACAGGAAGTGTGGCAAGTACCCTAAAATATCCACCAAATCCAAAGGCACTATCCGCTGCAATAACACGCCCCTGTCTTCTACCAAAAACAGCATATAATTTTCCTGCAAATAAAATAAAATAAAAAAAAAAAAAGGTGAGATGTAAAATTGGAAAACGTTTTAGAAAATAAATATAAAAAAAAAAAAAACGATTTGTTATTTTTCTTTATGGGTGACAGCAGGTGGAATAAAGAAAAAAAAAAAAAGAAACCTCAAGTAAAATAAAAAAAATACTAGGAGAAAAAAAAAAGGAAGATA
This sequence comes from Lysiphlebus fabarum, assembly GCA_011426435.1. Taxonomy (NCBI): domain Eukaryota; kingdom Metazoa; phylum Arthropoda; class Insecta; order Hymenoptera; family Braconidae; genus Lysiphlebus; species Lysiphlebus fabarum. Next base: position 1,051,320 of record WSYQ01001031.1, read on the forward strand.
TTGAATGTTAAATAAAAAAAGGAAACCGGAAGTTTCCTTATACCTAAGATCTAAATCAAGGGTCAGTGATTTTTTTTTTTTTTTCTTTGATTTTTTTCTCTTGGGATGGACCTGCGCGTAAATGAAAGACGAAAAAAATTACTCAAAGATTTTTCCACTAATGGAAAAACTATTAAAGGATTTCCGGTTTAATTATTTATTTTATTTTAAAAATTTTTTTTTTTCTTTTTTATCTTTTTTTTTTTTTATTACTGGTTATTTTTATTACTTTTCACTTAAAAACGCCTACGGAACACAAAAATTATACTTTTTTTTTTTTTTTTACTATCAATGGGTTTTGTTGATTTTATGGATTTTTTATTTTTTTTTTTTTTATTTGCATTTTTTATTACGTATTCAGGCAAGTTGTGGTGGGCGTGATACACCTAGACCAGACTCCAATGAATGTATAAATTATAAAACAATAAATACTAAAAATAAGTTTAATGATAAATATTAATATTTAAATTTAGAAAAAAAAATGTCATTCATCAATATTTTACACTTGCATAATATATTATGAATTTGCATTTAAATTTATATAAAATAAAATTAAAAACATCAAAAATTAAGATTAAATGTAATAAACAATTAAAATTATTTTGAAAATTAGTTTTTTTAATAAAAAATATATCAACTATTTAAAAAACAATATGAATTTGATGTAAAATTTTAATCGAAATAAATTTAAAAAAATAATTGTATATTGACTTAACAAGAATCGAAATCGAAATCGAAATAAATTAAATATATAGATGTAACAAAAATTAACTACCAATATAACGAAAATTAAAAATTATATTTAAAAAATTTAATTGATTATTTGATAAATAATAAAAAATAGATTTTATAAAAATTAATAATAAAAATTTTTTAAAATAATTGAAAATTTATTAAAAAAAAATTGTGTATATAAATTCAAGTTTAATAAATATAAATAATTTTTTTATAAAAACAATATTGTGAGATAAAAATAAATAATATACTGCAGTATTAAAAAAAAAAAAAAAAAAAAATGAAATAAAATTAAGGTATTCGTTTTGGTTGGTGCATATCGTTCGTGTTTGGCAGGCAGAAGCTTCCGGTCGCGTTGCATTGAGACACCTGCATCCACCTGCCCCCCTTATATTTTATATTATTTCCCCCTTTTTCTCTCACTAAAAATCTTCTTGTCTCTCATTGATAATCTCTTCTCACCCTTCTCTCATCTCTTGTATCATCCAGCATCAAACCCGTTTTTTTAATCGACGAAAAATACATATATACACATTTAAAAATACCAAGTATCAAAATAAACCTTGTTTTTATGTATCCATTTTTAAACTATTATTATTTTATCATTTAAATTATTTAAATATTATTATAAATATATATTTTTAAACTATTAAAATAACATTATATTATTTTATATTTAAATTGTTAAAAAAATTAAAAAAAAGAATTTGCATTTATATATCATCGAAATTTATTAATTTATATATAAAAATTTAATTAATCATTTATTAAATAATTTTTAAAAGTATAATATAATTATCTAATAAATAAGTAGAATATTTAAAAAAATTTGATAATTATTTTATTTTTTTATAATTAAATTTAAATAATAATTTAAAATATAAAATATTTCAAGTAATTTATTATAATTATTATACTATTTTGTATAATTTTGTTTTCATAAATAAATGATTTTTTAAAAAAAGCTCATTTAAAATAAAAAATAATTAATATATTAAAATTAATTAATTCAATAAATTATTTACTCAATAATATTATTATTTATTAACTAACAAAAATATTAATAAATTGTCAAATAAAACATGTTAATTACACTTGATAATTTAATTAAAAAAAATTAATATAATATTTCAATAATAATTGTACAACTTTTGGTACATACAGCTTCAAAACAAGTATAAAAAATTTATATAATATATATAAATAAGATCAGAGTATATATACTAGCGTGAATGGGACTGTAATCTCCATCAATGAAACAGCGATTCTCAACTACAAACTTTCATTTTATAATACCTTTCATTCAAAACTCGTGTAACCAAGATACATCAAGGTAAAAAAAAAAATATATATATATATATAAAAACTTGAATTAAAAAACTAAAAAAAAAAGGATTACAAGTCAAGTGGAAATATAAAACCAGTAGCAGTGTTGTAATTTAAAAAAATAAAAAATATAATAAAATTGACGGAATGGTTTTGTATTATAAAAATATGTCACAATAATAACAAAAAAAAATATATAATTTAACAGATTTATAAAAATAATATTATTTATTTATAAAATATAATCAAATTTCAGAGTGGAGAGTTTTTTCACCCACTCATGGAAAAACTTATTAAAAAATATAAAATTTTTTTTTTTTTTTGAATATACAAAGTGGGCTTCTGCGAGAAATTGAATATAATATATTACCCACGCTTTAATATAGAATTCTTTCTATATAAATTTCTTAATTTTATAATAAACAAAAAAATATAAAAAATAAAATAAAAAAATAATAATTTTCTTTTAAATATATTTGTATTTATGTGTGCCATATTTATTTGCGCCCGCGCATATTTAATTCATCGACACCTAAATTATTTATAAAGTTTATTAAATAATAATATTAAATATAATTTTTTTAATATAATATTATACAAAAAGGTGTGTGTATAAATATATATGTATATAATATCTATATATACCTGTCGTAATACTATATTTCATTAAATATTTTAATACTTGATTTTTTTTATTTTTTGACCTTTTTAACTGGTTTTTATATTTATATTTATTTTTTTTTTATTTAACAAAGTGCATGTATACTTGTACTTACAAGTACATATACTTGGAAATTTATGGGCTCGGTCTTTACAATGTTTTGCCTTATTCCAATACCATCTCATCATCAAAGCACATAAACTTGCCAAGAGAAAATACACACTCTCCTTTTTTTTGTTAAATTTATTTTTCAATAAAAATAAAAAAAAAAAAAGGTATTTTATATTTGATTTTTAACTCTTTTTTTTTTTTGTTGAGTTTTTATTATTTTCACAAGGCTCTTGGGAAGTAACGAGTTCCGGAAATTGCAAATGTCGCGAATCACTTGTCACGTATATATATATAAGTTTGCTTGGTTGATGTTAAAATGTTTTCCCTCAGGCTCGCTCCGGATCTCGGAGAATGCAAAGATCAAGAGAGTCCGAAGAAGTAACGGATATCTTCCTGTATATACTATATACTATGTCGTATTACAAATAATTTATCTCGCGGTCATCCTGTCTACATGCACCTCAAACTATTCATCAATATTTTTCATTATAAAAATAAGTTGAATTATTTCTAATATTAATTTATAATCAATTTCATATTGATACAACAGAATTATGCATACAAGGTTGTGAATGCAATATTTTATTTTATTTTATTTTATTTTATTTCAATAACTGCATTCTTTATCATAAATAATTCCTTTGATTTTTATTCTAAATTTAATACCAGTCAAATATATTTTTAGTCAAATATATGTTACAAAAAAGAAATAAATAATAAAAAAATAAATTATTATATTTTTTTTAATAAAAATTGCCACAGGCACGAAAGGTAAACCGTCATTTCCCCACTTTGATGATGATAATAATACCAAAGAAAATCAAGAAGAAGGGATTCAATAAATTCAAAAAAGATAAAATTATTCAGCATCCAATAGTTTTAACAGAGATAAATATTATATTTTAAATTAAATATAGTGGGAGAATAATATTGTTGTTCTTTTGATGATGGAGGGGTTATTACAGGATTTAACAGAAATAAATAAATATGATATAAAAAAAAATAAGAAAAAGATAAGACGAGTAAAAGAATTAAAGAAAAACCAAGATGATGCTGGTGATGCTGATGATGATGATGATGGTGATGCTGGTGATGCTGGTGATGATGATGATGATGATAATGGTGATGATGATGATGATGGTGGTGGTGGTGGTGTTCGATAAGAAGTAGGGAGGATGAACAAAAAAAAAGATTTTTATGTAAAAAAAAAAATTTTTTTTTTAAAAATCGAGATCGCAAGAGAGACTGGTCGACCGGTAAGAGCCTTAGGTAAAAATATAGGAGGGGTTTAAGAAAAAGAGAATAATCAAGTGGGGGTATCCATTCATGCTTTGCCGACTGGTCTTGGAGTGTAAGAGTCCAGTTCAAGCACAACATATCACGACATACCTTCGTGTAAATCGTGGGCACCATTTTACGACAACCGGCACTTACAATTTTATTTATTTATTTATAATTATTTATATTGTTAATGTATTATTTTTTAATCAATTTACAAAATCTTGTATTAATATTTATTTAAATTATATTTAATAAAAATTCATTAAATTCAATATATATATCAATGACAAAATAAAATTATTACTTAAATATTGTTATAAAATTTATCAATCACACCAAAATTTTATTTACAAAATAAAAGAACAAATAAATAATACAATTTCAAGTAAATTTATAATTTAATTTTTTATTTTAATTAATCAAATTATTGATAATTTTTAAATGTATTTTACGAGAATGGATTTTAAATAAGTGTGTGATTAAATTATTAGAGCAAAAAAAAAAAGAAAAAATTCAAAAAATAGTGACATTTATGAAGAATATGTGAAGACAAGTTTTGACAAGTCACAACACGTTGAACTAATCAATAAAATAAAAAAAAATTATAAAATAATTATTAATAACTATTGTGAGTGTTAATAAATAACTTGAAGATAAAAATTTATATAGAAAAAAAAAAATAAATCATACAAAAATGAAGTGCATAAATATTTTTAGTTTATTGGCATTATTGTTAATAACATTACCAAAATGTTTTGGTAATTTACTTGGTGTTGAAATTGATGAATCAGGTGAAGAATATTTAAATGAATATTTATCACTTGATGAAAATAAATATATAAATGAATTAGAAGAATTTGAAGATTCAGCTGTTGAAATTGATCTAATTGATGATTACAATTATCATAAACATGAAGAGCCTCGTGTACTCTATCAAATTGGGGTAAGTTAAAATAAAATTAATTAAAAAAAAATATACAACAACATATAAATAATAATAATAATAATTAAAAAAAAATAAAAAATAAATAATTTAATGTAAATGGAAAAGTGCACGCGCTGCATCAACAAGTAATGTTGACCAATTTCCGGTCGAGTGCCAAGCGCGCGCCTTTTTTAGTCTTTTTTTAAAAAAATATTAAAATACATATACATACATAATACAAGCACGTATATAAAATTAAAATTTTTTTTATTTAAAATAACAAATTATCATTTAAATAATTAAATTTAAAAAATAATAAATGTAAAGGGTGTTTTTTTGTTAATTCACATGAGAAAGTGCAACCCAATCCAAGCTTGCAACTTCCTCATCGGTTGTACGCATAAATAAGCAATAAAAAAAAATAATAAAAATAAATCCATGTTGCAAAAAAAAAAAAATATATATATATATAAATATTTATAACAAATAATAATAATAATAATAATGATCTTGAACTTGAACTCTTGGCATTTCCTGTCAATATTTACCCACCGAGCTTTTTTTTACTCCGTTTTTTTTTTTTGGAGTAAATTTATAATTTTTTATTTATTTTTTATATATAAACTATATATTTTAGGGTTAAATTAAATTAAATTTTTTATTTTTAACTGCATAATATTTGCTCAATATTGTACATTGAGTAACTTTTTTAAAAAAAAAATTGAGACAATATAATTATTGAGGAATGAAAGACAGGTATATGTTTCTTAAAATAAAAATAAAATAAATATGATAAAATGAAAATAATAAAAAAAAAAAAAAATCATTAAAAGGTACTAGTAGCCTTGAGTACCTTGGATATCTTGGATACCTTGAAGGCACAACAATAATGTTTGAAACAGATTGGCGCCCACTCGACATACCTGTCGCACGATTGTTGTAATGATCAAGAAAAAGAAATGTACTCATGTCTAAAGAGAAAGACAAAACGCATTAATAATATATATATAAAAAAAAAAAAAAAAAATTTTATTATTAAAAAATATAATATAATAAATGAGGGTTTGCAAGGTAGTGGGATTGGCAATATATTTCCAAGCAACATTCATAACAAGTTCGTCCTGCGATTGAGTTTAAGATTCCTGTGTACATATATATATATATACGTCGTTTCCTCTTAAACGGGACTACGAAGAATGCCTTCGTCCGTCGGCGCAACGTCCGGTTGCAATTTTTTTTTAAATCCATTTATTTATTTATTTTTAATCACCCTCAGATATATTTTCAATGACTTCAAGAAATTTTCAAGTATAAATATTATAATTATATATATATTATTGACACACAAATTCAATATACCTGTATTTTATTTTTATTAAACTTTCATAATTATTTTTTCACTTGAAAATATATATTTAGATATATATATAGTCATTAGAACAAAAAAAAAAATAATATATATAACATGTGTTTGATTTAAGAAGGAAGTTGTAAAAAAAAAAAAAAAATGAAATAAAAATTGTCAGATGAAGAAAAAAAAAAGGAGAAAAAAAAAAAAAATAGCTTTTTCTTGAATTTTTAATATATTTTGGTCATCTGGGGTTTTGATCCTTTCGGTTGGTTGATGCTGTTGATGCTGTTGATGCTGTTGATGCTGTTGATGCTGTGTTTGTACCGAGTACCAGGTGTCATATTCACATTGGATATATAAGTTCGTGGGAGAAGCTGGAGACTCGTGAGAACTTCCGGATCATATTGGGGTGGTTTTAAATAAATAAATAAATATATATATAAAAAGAACATCTTCCGGCCACCCTATTATTCTTATATATTATTTTTTTTTTTTTTTCCCTAAATTATTATAATATATATATATTTACACAGTGCCATCGTTTAAATTCTGTCACCTTTATTGCACTTATAAACCCATATATTATTGTAAAAAAAAAAAAACATAATGGCACATGCTAGCATATTGTCCATTTATATTTTTGCGTAAGAGCTTTTTTTATATATATATTTTCCATTTACTTTGATATATTTTTTTTCTTATTTTATTTTTCATTTTTACTACGGATTTCTTCGTTTTTCATTCATTCATACAACCAGAGAATTTTTATTCATTCATAAATTTATTTTTTTATTTTTTTATTATATATGCATTCATACAAACACCCTTGTATTGAATTTTATAAATTCATTCGTTTGTATACTCAATGGATCATTCTACTCATCATCTCAATGTACATCCCCTTATTATTTTTTATATTGTTAACAACAAAAACATCCCTCTCTTTTGCCAAATAATATACGTGATCTATTTTTCGTTATATTGTAAAGTCATATATTTATTATTTAAAAAAAAAAAAAAAACATTAAATTAGGTCAAATGAAATATAAATTGATACTATATTTATTACTGATTAGAATTATTATCACGTATATATATATCACAATAAATAATATATCAAATTTCAATGATATATAAATTAATAATTAAATTTTTAAATTTTAAAAAATATTATTGACATAGTTTTTTATTAATTTAAGTTTAACGGAAATAAAATGTATTTATAATTTTTTTCAACGTTTTAATAATAAATTAATGATAAAAGACCCCTGAAATATTATTTTATTTAAAAATAACTCAAATGAGTCAAGGAGATATTGTATATTTATTATTTCAAGATGATGAATTATTATTTTTATTATTTTTTTCTATTGTTTTATTATTATATACACTCATTGATAATAATGAGTAATAAAAATAATTATTATTCATAAAAAAATATATAATTGATATTATTAGGATATTTATTATTCATATATAAAAAAAAAAGAAAAAAAAAAATTGTTGGACTGTGATCCTCTTCATTAATCATTATCAATTACGGTGTCATTTTTTAACACAAGAATAATGATATGATTATAATTAAGAAATTTAAATAAAAATAAAAACAATAAATGTGATAATTTGATAAATAATTGATAAATTATTTTATAGAAAAAATACGAAGAAAAGTCAAATTTCCAGTGGCACGATTCTTTTTTTTTATTTCTTTTATATTCATGTACTTATATATGTATAAAAAAAAATGCTACTGAATTACGATAAAAGCTTTTTAAACACAGCAGGAGATTGAGTGGTTTTGAATAGTCAAGTGTTGATATCCATCAGTTTAACAATGAAAAAAAAAAAGAAAAAAACTCCAGAAGCTATCTGGTTTGAATAAAAAAAAAAAATGACAGAATTTATATTCAAAGAATATATCTATATATCTATATATAAAATAGAAAAATAATATTGCTAGAGTAAATTCAATGTATTCATAAATAATGAATAGTCAAAATGTCAAAGGCCAAGTCAACTTGATCGTCAATAATAATAATAATATAAAAAAAATAAAAATGAGCAAACATATGAGAATGATTGCCTCATTGAGTTGCATTGTTAATCTTTGCATACAAATATGGAAGAAAAAAAAATAAAAAATCATATATAATAATAATAATTGAGTGTAATGTTCATTGATCAACAAGTCGACCATCAATTACAAACAATTTTATATCTATACGAAAAAAAAAAAAAAATATAAAAATATATTAATTTTATTATAGAAAAATTAAACTTTTTTTTTTTTTAAATTTAAACAGCAGCAATTGAATGTATATATTTATTTGAGTGAAAGTTTGGTGTATTGGAAAGTCCTCAAGTTTATTTTCGCCTACATAAATTTCATCTTTTTTTTTTGTTAAAAAAAATAAACTTTACATTTATTAATCTACATTAAACTCATTAACCACCTGATAAAAATTGATAAAAAAATAATGCAATTATCCAACAATATAAATTAATATTTAAAAAAAAAAAAATTCCTTAGCTATAAAAATAAAAATAAATAAAAGATAAAATGTAATATATAAGAAAAAAAAAAAAAAAAAAACGTTGGCATATTTATCTTACAATGATCAGAGTACTCTGACTTCCGTTGGGGACCAGGTAAAAACATTTAAAAAAAAAAAAATGTTAGGAAAAAAGGAAAATAAAAAAAAAAGATACATAAATAAAATACATGAAAGATGAATTAGGGTGTGGATATATAATAAAGAAAAAAAAAATTGAGGAAAAAGTTAAGATTAAGGTGAAAAAAAAAATAGGGAATTTTTCGTTGACCATTAAGGTAGTTGTATCACATGTAAATATATATATATATTAACAGACATACTGAATCAACTGGTTGGTGGTTGGTCTTGGTGTCTATTGTGACACGGGGAGTGGGCACATCCGGTTTATTCTCGTTGTAGACTTCCGCTATTTCAAACAAGTAAAAAAAAAAAAAAAAAAAAAGCCCTATTCAAACATTATTTATTTATTCATTATTATTTAAACTTTGACACTAATTTGCTCATCACTTATAACATCACGAACAAGAGATGAAAATTATCATTTGTTTGCATCCCCTTTTCTTTACTTTTTATTTTTTCATTTTATTTCATTGAAAAACTCAGTGAAATAATGCACATTGTATTAATGAATGAATAATATATTATTTTTTCTTTCAATTTAAATATATTATGTTGATTTTTTTTGATAAAATATTATAAAGAAAATTTAATATTTTAAAATTTAAATTTTAATATAATGAAAAATTCATTGAGAAAAATCATGTTTCAGACAGATGTGTCTCTGCATGATGTGTATTTTCTCATTATTATATTTTTTTTATTTTTTTTTTTTCGGAGTAAAATCACGAAAGGTCATCTTCAGGCCCTTAATGGATTTCCGGTAGCCTTGAGTTTCCAGGTAAACAAATTATTTGCCAAGCTCTTTGGAATTTAACAAAATAAAAATTTGAAAAAAAAAAAAAAAAAAAAATTATTTTCCCTTGCTTTGAAATTGTTGTAATCTTTTTTTCTTTTTTTTTTTTGTATTATTATTTTATAACAATGAGAAAAAAATAAATAAAATAAAGAATAAATTGTACTTTGATTAAAAAAAAAAAAAAATCTATATTACTCAACTTCCTACTTGAGATAAAAAAAAATAATAAATAATTCTTTAATTTTAAAAAAAAAAAATGAATAATATATATTTTTTTGTGTTTTTCTTGAGAGTTTAATTTGATTTTTTTTTTTCCAAGTTTAATTATTTATTGATAATTATATAGACATGTTCATGTGGGTACTAATTATTGATCAGTTGAGTCAGTCTTGTTGTGGTGAATTATAATGTTACCCCAAGTCCACCCACAAATACCTTAAGGCATTTATCCTTGAATACTTGTATGAAATACATTCACCCGCAACTAGATGCTCTATTGCGCGTGACGTTTGACAGACAAATTAACAATATATAATAAATAAATAAATAAATAAATAAATAAATAAATAAATATAAAAATATTTTTTTAACACTATTACGTAAATAAAAATAATTACAATATTTTAATAACATTTAATTACCTATAATTTATTAAAGAAATTTAATTTTTTTGATTTTTTAAAATTAAGTAAATTTATTTATTTAATAATTATAATAAAAGTGTTTTTGACAATGTAATATTACAAATAACTAGCTACTATATTGTCAATATTATAACATAAATAATAATAATTTTTTTATTAAAATTTAAATATTTTTAAATGAAAATAATTTAAATATTTTGTATTTAATTTATTGATTATATTGGTAAATTTATATTATTATTAATTAAATTATTTATTTGTAATTAATAAAATTTTTTATCAATAAATAAATATTTACTGACACCTGAATTTATTATTATTAATTAATTAAATTATTAAATATTATGCAAAATTAAAAGTTACCAAAAGTTTTTAATTATTCATTTAAATTTTATCATTAAAATGATTCAGATTAATTATTACAATCAATTGTTTGTTAATGTATTATTGATATTATAAAATTAAATTTAAATTTTCTTGATTTGTTCAATCAAATTATTTCCTCCAAATTGAATTATTATTTGAACCCGTACCTTATTTTTTATCGTTCCCCAAACATCCTGTTTACGTTCCTTTCTTTATTTTAAAATTATAAAAAAAAAATAAAATAAAAATATAAAAAAAAAACAATAATGATAATAAAAAATAAATAAATAAATACCATCAAGTCCAGGTGAATTGTGTCCGGTGTTTGTTAGAAAATAACGTTCATCGTATTTTTTTTTTTTTTACTACGATCGTATATTTATTTAATTTTTTTTAAAAGTGTTTTTTAAAAAATATCCAAAAAAAAAAAAAGAGTTACATAAACATGTTAATGTATTTGTGTATGTATTTTATATTTTAGTAACATGGCTCGAAGACTCGATTCAAATATATATATATTTTTTTTTATTTTAAAGAATAAATTACAGTGGTTTTTGTTTACTAGACCGGAAGTTGTGGATGAACAAAAAACCAGAACACTTTTCGTCTTGTTTTTATTATTTTATTTATTTATAAATTTATTATACTTTTTAAATATTTATAATTATAATATGAAAAAAAAAAAATAGTAAAAGAAAATTATATTCTTTAATATAATAATTTATATAATATTATTTATTTTTTTTTGTTTTAATTATTTAAGGACAGTGAAGAAGAGCTTCCAGAATGTTCAGATAAAAGTGAAGTATGCAGTAAAGTTGATCTTTATGGTAGACCATGGGTAGAAAGACAATGCAGATGTCCAGGTGGTAAATCATGTTCAAATAGTCTTTATTCAAATGATGGATATACTATTGTTGATAAAACACGACAATATAAACTTTGTGAACCAGTTAAAAGATTACCAATATGTCATTATTTCAAGTAACTATAATTTTATACATTTAAAATATTAATTCAAAAATAAATATATATATATATTTATAAATAATTATATTAATTTTATTAGGGATATTACATGGACATTAGCACCAGGTGGAGGTCCATTAAATGCAACAATACAAAAAGTAAATTGTCGTTGTCGTCTTGGTAGTGTACCATATCTTCTTAGAAGACAACCATATCAATCTGAAGAAGGAAATCAAGGATTTGTTTATGCATTTGCATGTTCACCACAAAGTGTAAATATTTTTTGTTTAAATTTATTTTTATTGTAAATATTAATATAGGTATATTAATTTTTTAATAATTTTTTTTTCTTTAGAGAATACGTTGTCAACATAAAGAACCATGTCGTTTATTTACTGTACGTAAAAGAAGAATGTCACAAATTGAAGAAGTTAATGCATCACCATTGTGTCAATGTCCAAGTGGTCTTAGATGTCCAAAAAGACATACAGATATTGGTTCATTACCAGCAAAATCATATGCTGGTGCATCAGAAATTAAAACTTACAGTGGTTATTGTGTACCAAATCATCATTCAGAATCACTTTATACATTGTAATAATTTAATTTTTATTATTTTAAAAATAAATAATAATTTTAATAATAAGAAATAAATTTATTATTAAATTATATTATTTATTAATTATTATTATGTAGTTGATACAATATTTTGTTTAATCAACTAATTATACTGAAGACATATTTCATTATTAATCAATGAAATTATCAAATTTATTAAACATATTTTTTTTTTTATTCATTATTTTGTTTGTATATAAACATATTTGTTTGATGAAAATAATAAGAAAAAATAATATTATTAACTCATTTAATTGTCAATTACAATAGTACATGAAAAAAAAAAAAAAAATTAAATTGTTTTTTTTTTTTTTTTGAGATTTAAAAAAGCAAAGGCCAATATGTTTAATTACCTGATATTTTTAATTTATAAATTTTTCATGAATACCATAGAAGGCAGTGCCTTATAAAGATCATTAAAATAATTTTTTTTGTAAAGAATAGCACTGGAAAAAAAAAGGCTGAGTGTTTGTACAAAAAAAAAAAAAAAAAAATTGATTATCATTTTTGATTAATCATTCAATGGGGCATATAAAAGCTTTAAGTGTTGCGATGATTGAGTTTGATTGAGATTTAAAAAAAAAACACTGTTATTTATTCAACGAATTTATAAATTTTTTATTCTGTTTTTTTTTATTGTATAAAAAAAAAAAACAAAAAAACAAACATTCCATATTTTTTAATAAACCAATTATCGTGACAATATTTTCTTTTTTTTTTTTTTTTTAAAATAATAAATATAATTATAAATAATATTATTAATTATTGATAATTTTGTTTATTAATTTGTTCATTTATTTTATTATTAATTATTAAGAATGTATGTAAGAAATGTTAAAAACATCTTTAATTTTTAATTATAACTTTATATGTAATAATAATTTTTTATATGTAAAAAAAAAAAGTTTTTTTTCTCAATTTTCATTCAGGTTTTAAAATGCCATTTTATTATTTTGAAATTTAGAAATATAATATATATTTATTTATATATTATGATAAATAAATATAAATTAAAATAAATAAAACTGTAAATATAATTTATACATTAAAAAAAAATTTATAATATTAAGAAACATCAAAATAATTTTCTTCTTAAATTTAATTTAAAAAACATTTGTAATAAAATATATGCAACTTTGTTAGTTAATTATAATAAAAAAAAAATTGTACTTTTTATTTTATAAATTAATATTATAATTTAAATTTTAAATAAAAATAAATTAATTTGTTTTAAAAAAATATATACATTGTCGGTATTGTAGAAAATCAATATGTGTTGAAAAAAATAATCAACAGATGTCGCAGTAATCTCAAATAACCGGTAGTAATAAATTTTTAAATTCAAAAATAATTTTATCATCGAAGAATTGTAATTTATAAAAAAAGAAAAAACATGAAAAATTAAAAAAATTAAAAAAAAACTATTTAATATAATATCTGCAAGTATTTGATTACAAAATAACAAAAAATTAGAATGAAAAAAAAAAATTTATAATTTATAAAATAAATAAAAAAATATATATATATTTATACATAATAAAAGCTAATATGCAAAGATTCATCTATGGGAACGTTTCGGTCCATCAATCCAGTAAAGTCCAATGATTCGATAGTTAAATTCTGTCAACCGTATCTGATAACTCGTCATTACCAATTCCTCGTCACAATCTAAATAACATACGAATCGATAACAACAATAAAAAATAAAATTCCTATTATTTTCCGTTAAAAAAAAAATAAAAATCATCAAAGAATAATATATATATATGATTACAATATGAAATTGAATTTTCCGTTTGAAGTAACATGACAGGGTTGAAAAATAATAAAAAAAATTTTACAATATTATATATGTATACTGAATTTTTAAAATTAAAAAAAATTAATTATTAATCAAAATAAGATTGACATAATCAAATAAAATATAAATTTGCTTTGGTGCATATACATAAAGAAGCCTTGATGATTTTCACGTTAAATTTCTCTTGGCCTTCTTTATTCTTGTTGTTAAAATGCGCGTCGAGACCTTTGCACCAAAGTCTGCTTGTGTATATCTTCTCTTTCATAGCACAACTCTATAAAAATTGTATATAGAAAGCCAGTTGATCTATACAGAAAAAAAATTTAAAAAAAAAAAAAAATTTACTGAATATATTCTCTCTTTACTTATACTCTTTACATCAAGAGTCTCATCTCCGTTGTCTCGTCACGCTCAGTCGCTTTTTCTCTGTTCTCTTTATATATATATATTTTATACTTTTTTTTTCATCCATTCTTTATATTTTATACCATCAAGTTACTCTCTTGTATTTTAGATCAAATTTTACTTGCTTATTTTGCTCCAATATTTCACAAATCATCCCACTTGGTATTGTATTCCAACTTCCAACATTAATACATGAATTTTTTTTTTTAGGTCATGAATTATACCGGAATTGCATGCGTGGGATGAGAGCAAGAGTGATTTCAAAGGCTTGTCATTGTTCTTTGTATATATTTTTTTCAAAATTTTTCTATTCTTAATAATATAATATAATATATATAAACAAAAATTTAATAATTATATAGGTATATTTTATTATTATTTATTTGTTATAAAAATAATAATAATAATTTATATTTTATTTATTTAATAATACTTGTTTGTAATAATTCATCATAATGCATGTCTAACTGCAATCATGAACAAGTAATATAAAATTTTAAAAAACATTTAGTTTAAATAAATTATTAATAAAATAAAATTAAATATTGATTATAAGGTGAAACCAAGTCACACGTTATACTTTTAAAATGTTGTCGAGTGATATACCCACATATTTTATTTAAAAAAATTTTATATATTCATGTATTATTAATATTGATTTTTGCTTATCGATACAGACACTTCCGGTATAGGTCTAGATTTATAAATATTTTTCATCTTATTTGTTTCAGTGTATATAATTTTTTTGCATCCGGATCAGACAGATATATACTAGTACATATTTAATATACAATTTATACTTTATATATGTAACTAATAATTATCATTGGTTAAATAAAGAGGTAAAGTATTTTAAATATTTTATTAATTAGTTTTTTTTTTTTTTTTATATATACAAAGTTGAGGTTTAATAACTAGTTGTTCATGTATGCGAAACTTAAGATTTTCTGTGCCAAAGAAAGTAATGAATATCATCTTTCAAATTATAATTTTTTTTTTTGATTTTATATTTATTAACTTAAATTTTAATGTCAATAAAAATATTATTGTTTTATCAATACTTGGTATATTCATTTTTTTTTTAAATTAATTTTTGATTTGAATATTATTATTATATTTTTATAATAAAAATTGATATTTTTAATAATGAATATTTAAAAAAATATTTGCATAAAAATAATATTTATTTAAAAAAAAAAAAATTGTAATAATATTTTATTAATAATAACAAAATATAATTTTAATATCAAATTATTTATGTTATTAATATAAAAATAAATATTTTATATTTTATAAAATTTTGAAATTTTTTTTTTATTTACTATTTTAAAAATAATATATTATTTTAATTAATTTATCATTTTTTTAAAAATATTATTTATGAGTTTTTTATGCGTTTAATCACACTTTCACATGATTTATTTGATACATATATAAAAATGTATATTTTATATAATTGAATTCATGGAATACATATATAAATAATAAATATTTTTTGTTTGATAGAATTATATATATAAATTTTTTTCAGTATATGTCATGTGATAAACTTGATGTTTATTTTAATTTTTATTTATATTATATTTATTTAATTTGATATATCCTGTATTTCGATTGAATAAATATTTATATTTATATATTTTTTAACCTTTTACAAATAATATCTATAATATTGTATACATGCATATATACCATCATCAAATACACAACTTTGTTTTGTGAAAATTATAATCTTGTATAGATCATTTCGATATATATATATATTCTTGTCTAACTAGTCGTTAACATTTCATGTGAATCTCGTTTACTTGATTTTGCATGCAATTTTAACTTCAACAAGATGAAAATACAAAGTTGTACTTTTAAAAAAATCAAAAAAAAAAAATTTAATTTTACCTAGCGGCCTCTTTATATTCACACTGTATATATTTATTTATTTATTTATTTATTTATTTATTTATTTATTTATTTATTTATTTATTTGCAACTAAGTTAGATATATACACGCGACGTTTATATTTTATTTACCCCATGGTAAACTTGAGAAATGAGAACGTATGTGTACAAAACCATGGGATCATTGATATAGATCTCATTTGATAACGATCGATGCCATTTTCAACAAACGACTTGATTTCTTTAAAATTAAAAAAAAATATTTTTCCATTATTTTATTTATCATTGATTGATTTTTTTTAATTGATAATTTATTTATTTATAAATTTTATATTTTAAAATAATTAAATAACTTTTAAAATTATATTTTACATCGTTAAAATATTTGACAGACTGAAGGGTTGATTATCCCTTTAAAATAAATATATATAATATAAAATATTTTCAAGTCATCTTGTTAGATTTAAAACCATGAAAATTAAATTTAAATGCATCAGTTTATTTGATGATATAAATTTTTAAAAAATTTCAAGTTTTTTAAATTTTATAATATTATTAAATTAAAAATTAAAAATAAAATTTCTATGTATTCAATTGTTGTAATTGTTATTCATCTATGTGATTATATTTATTTATTTATTTTTTTTTTCAGTTCATTTCCATATCCTATGTTTTTTTTTTTAAAAAAAGAAAATTATTATTTATATTTTCTTTTATTTTAATTTTTAAATATCCTGTGTTCGTTTCGTCTTTACAATTTTTTTTTTTCCAAAGCTCTTTTATCTTTTAGTTACTTTTTTTTTTTTCATTATTTTTTTTTTGCATCTTAGTTTACCAGTATTCAACAGTATATAATATATACATCATGTTTTATCCAATCCTTGCTGGAATAATATTTGCTTCCTCATTTCCTTTCAGTCTTTCCCTATGTTTTCCTCAACTCCTGTTTTTATTATATATATCAAATCACCGAGTAAAGCAAAAGCTATGAATTCCTACCTATTTACTTGTTATCATTATTATTTTGTATATAAATTTTTTTTTATTTTTTATCACAACATTTATTATTTTTATATATACTTTATGAGTAGTTGCTTCATCTTGCCTCATCAGTAAATTTTTGTGTAAACAAAATAATAACACAAAAAAAATATTAAAAAAAAATAATTATAATTTTATTTTATATATATTTAAAAAAATTATTATATATTTTTATGGTTAATTGAATCTGTGGTTTGTAATTTGTCACGGTTATATTATTTAATTACTACTCAATAATTATTTATTAATTTTTTTTTAAAAAATATTTTTATAAAATTAATCATCATTATATTTGATTAATAATTTTTCTCAAATTTAATAATGTCTTTTTAAAAAAAAAAGTAAATTATAAATTTTCTTTATTTAATCATAAAATTGATGGGGTTAATTTATTTGTTGATAAATTTTCTAGGTACTTTCTAGGTTCAATCGTGTCACCTTCACCTCTTCAGGCCAAATGAATCATCATGAATAGAAAATTTTTATAATAATTTTAATTTTATTTATAAACCCTTGGGTATATATATAATATTTTTTTCTTTAAACTTTTTTATTTTATTTTTTGTTTTATACTGCAAAAGTATATTTTTTTATATTTTTTATTTTTAATCAATTTATTTTTTAACGATAAAAAGAGAGAGCAATATGATGATACTGATGATTGGTATTCATGATGAAAGTGGTGGGATTGACAGTGATACTGATTTTAATAGTAAAAAAAAATATAATATCTATATGGGGCCCAGAAGTCGCGCGAGTTTTCTGGTTGGTTGGTAAGTGGAACTAGCGGGGACTCATAGGCATCAGGACCCATTCAACGTGGAACCACAGTCTTACTTCAACTCTTGTACTTGTACAACATTATCTATTTTATTATAACAATAATATATTTTTTTTATTATTTTTTTTTATATAGGTATATTTATTTATTTATTTACGGTGCAATTGTTAAGTGTGATAAATTATTAATATCAAAATTTGCTATTTTTAGAAAAAAAAAATCAAATAGATAAATTTCAAGTATTATTTTAAATTATATTGTTTATATTTTTATTTTTAATTATTTTTATTTGTGAATTTAATTTGTATTTATATATATTTAATCTTCTTTGTTTAAATTATCATTTTTTGAATTTTTTGAATTTTTTTTTATATTCGCGGTTTTTTTGTTAAACGGTGATTATTAAAGTGTTTAATTTTGTGAAGGACTTTTGACAGTATTATTTTTTATAAAAGGTAATTATTATATTATTATTTAAAAAAGATGAATATTTAAAAAAATAATTTAGTTTATAAATGTTATTGAATTGGTTCAACTTCCGCAGTATTTATATTTTGAAATAAAAAATTAATAAAGTTGATTGACCATCATATATAACTTTGATTTCACGAACCTTGACCGTGGCCAATACAAGTACGTTCACTCAATGATCAGAAGATTAATTTTTTTATTTATTTTATTTTAATATAAATTTTTTATTTAAGATTGGCATTCACTTTTGAGATTTATACAAGTCTTGAATGTTCCGGGTTTATTTATTTTCTCTTCAAAGCGTAACGAAATTTTATACAATTTTATGTCAACCAAGATGTTTATTTATTAATCTTGATAAATTTTTTTAACAAATAGATTATTATATTTTAATTGAAAGATATATATTTATAATTTGATTTTTTAAAAATATAAACTGTCAGTTTTATAAAATATCGTTCACGTTGAATTAAACAAAGTTTTATATATAAAAAAAAAATTTATGCACTCTATTCGTTATTATATAAAAATACTTGTATAAATAAAAAAAAATTTTTTATAGAATAAAGTATTTTGCCAACAAGCTGAACATCCTCTCAATCGTGAAAAAATAAAATCACCACTTTCCATGAAGTGCCATTTCGATTATAATTTATTTTTCGTTGAAAATAAAATTTTATTATATTTTTCTTTAATAAATTTCAAATATAAAAAAAAAATAATAATATTCATTTAAATTTATATTTGTTATAATTAGAAATTATTTTTGTAATTAAATATTCAAGATCTCAAGTACACTTATTAAAAATATTGAATTTTTTTATAAAAATTATAAAATTATAAAAATAATATTGAGGCTTGAAAAATATTTCAATAAATTTGCTGATATTTAATACTATTGTGTGTCAAGTTTCATTGAGTTAAATAAAAAAAATCAATAATATTATTTAAAAATTAGATGAACCTAATTTTGATTAATAATAAAAATAATTTATTAATATTTTTAATAAAAAAATTATCTCGTTTATTTAATTATTAAATAATAAAAATAATAAAAACATAAAGTTAAATATTTTGCGGTCAAGTATTCATGTAAATGTTAGAAAAAATAATATAAAATTAAAAAAAAAAATATATATATATATATACAATAATGATAATTTATAAAAAAAAAAAAATTTTAGTTATGAAAAACAAAGTCAGAATGGCCTTGGGAAATACAGGGCGGAAAAACTAACGGTGACGTTATAGCTATAAATTTTTCTACCACACTAGTGACCTGATTTTCTTGTCCACATAAACACTTTAAATACGCCCCACAAGCAATTTTTGTTTGAAAAAAAAAAATATATTTCTAAGTACATTATTACTCGTTGAAAATCGATTTAATCTGGACCATCATGATTACCCCTCAAGGAAGCACGAATTAAACTTCAAATTAAAAAAAAAAAAATATATATCCATTCAATTTTTAAGTAAAAAATTAAAAATATTTTTTCAACTAATTATTAAAAAATATAAAATATTTTATAAACAATAATATAATAAAATAAATTAACATAAAATTTTTAAATAAAATTTGCAATTAGAAAAAAAAGAACAAAAAAATTGAAAAAAAATTGATGTAATAATTTAAATAATAATTTTATAATTTTTTTTACAATATACATGTGTTTACTGTTAAATTTAAAAAATCATTATAAATATGAATGTCATTATGACAATTTTTTTAAATTTTAATTTTGCAAATATGACGTGTAGTGTTGTAAAATGTTTAAGACATTGGGAGCGTGCCGGGCGGTCCTCCGTATATATGTATATATAAATGCGTTAACTTCTCGGGTCAAAAAATATTGTGTTACCGTTAAGGTATAGTACATATATAAAACTATATAAATGTATAACGAGTAAGTTTAGTTGGGATTACTTCTTGTGCACTCGATTGGTTAGCTCTTTGTAGGCAGAAAGTAATTTTACTCAGTTCCACTTAATATTTATATATATTCTCATTTAAAACATGTTGGAATGTAAAAAAATCATAAAAAATATATAATTTATAATAATAATAATAAATTACAATAATAAATTTTTAAATATAATTTTAATTATGTAAATTATATATAATATTAATTGAAATTTTTTAAAAAAATCAAAGAGAAAAATTTAAAAGAAATATTTAAATGATAAAATAAAAAAAAAATTTTTATTATTATTATTTTTAATAGTCACAAATTTATAATTATATATTGTGAAATTTTTATATATACTGATTAATTATTCTTTTATTAAATGTGCAAATTTTTTTTCAGTTCAATTTAGCTACAGTATAGATATTTTAATTTGAATAAATTTTTTTTTTTTTGAAGTTTTATATATTTTAATATAGATTTTCGATGCTTTTGAATATTCATATTATAATAGCGAAAAGATGAAATAAAAATAATGAAAAATATATTTATAAAAGAGTTGAAGAGTTTTTATACAAAAAAAAATATATAAATTTGATTATTTATTCATGCAATTATGAATATTATTATTAAGATGCAAAAGAGTTATTAAAATATATTTTTGAATTATAACGTTCATTGAACTAAGTAACTAATAATTCATTTTGTTTAATAATAAGCAATAAAATATTATAATCATAAAATAGTTTTTATTTTTTTTTTATGAGAATAAAGTGTGGTAAAAATGAAAAATTACAAGAATAATGTGAACTAGAGTGTATTTATAATTTTTTAATAATTTTTTTTTGTACTGTGATTTAACACACTTGTAAAATACGTAACATTTATTCAAAAGGTAAAACTCGGATGTGAAACTCGGCCAATGATATGCCAAAGAGTCTTTAGAAAATAAATAACAAAAAGTTATTTTTTTTTTTATAATTAAAAAAAAATATATATATAAATTGAAAAAATATAAAAAAAATAAATTGTTTTAAAAATATTTTACTTTGACCTATCACAACAACAAAAATAAAATAATAATAATAGAAAAAGCAAAAAAATATTATAATTATTTGCTCTATTTGTAATGTCATTTGACTAAAAAATAAAAAAAAAAAAAAAATTATTTTTAAAATAAATATTTATATAAATTTAATAATAATTATATAATTTTTTTGTTTTACAGAATAAATGATGATGATTTTATAAAAAAAGTTTAAATAAATAAATGAAATAAAATTGTTGATATAAATTAATTAAAAACAAAAAAAAATAAATAAATAAATAAAATATAAAATCATGAAGATAGTATTGTTGGTGTTATTAATTGGATGGACCAGTTGCCTGGCACATCCATCTACTCAAACGTCAACAAAGTTATCTACCAAGGCCAAACAAACAACGCCAATTATTCCTATTACTGTCACCTCAACAATGGCCATAACAACAACAACAATACCAATGTCAATATCAACATTATCATCACTACCACCAACACCACCACCACCATCATCACCATCACCATCACCAACAACAACATCTACAGCAACACAAACATCATCATCATCAACAACATCAGCAACAACATTCACATCAACATCTTTAGAATCATTAGAAAGATCTAAAATAACTGATGATAATACATCTTCAGAAATAACAAATAAAAAAATAACAAATGGTACATCAACATCATCAGTTAATCCAATTAAAGAGACACGTGGATCACCAACTAAAATTCGTCCACAAATTAAATTAAATATAAACTACAATGTTAATGAGGTAAGAAAATATATATACATAAATTTATATAATTAACATAAAATTAATTAAAAAAATATCCTTAATATATTGTTGACAGTATTTAAAAAAATTTTCAATTACAATCTCAATTACACACTGTTAATATAAAAAGTAAATAATGATTATAATATATAATCATCATGAATGACAATGTAATTTTACATTTAAATAAAAAATCAAAAATAAAATAAAATAACCAATGATTAATCATAAATATAATATTTCTGATAAAGATTTATAAAACTAATGATCTCCTGTGGTCACCGGATGTCTACAAGTCACTTAACAAAACAATGTTGTATATTTATTTATTATTATGATATTTTTTATTAAAAAAAAATTTTCTTGATGTATATCCGGTTACACAAGTTTTTTAACACATTATATTATTAATTTTTAAATTTAAATGAGATATTTTTAAAGCATTAACTTAATGCTTGCAATTTCCACCTTGATCAAGTTAAATTTTTATTCACAAGAAACATAAAAAAATATATACAAACAAAAGGGAAGTTGATATAATTAAAAAAATAGATAAAAAAAATGAAAATTGATCTTAAAAAAATTGTTGGTATTTAATAGGGAGAGTATACAAGTTGCAAATGTGTTGTTGTTGTTATTATTGTGGGATAATAATGAACGTGAGAGTGTCTTGTCTCAACCTTCATATATATATAATTTAAAAAAAATAAATAAATAATTTTTTTTTTTTACCTAATTTAACAAACAATATGTAGAGATAAATAAGTACAAATGAAAATAAAATAAACATATGTTAAAGGTAGGCCACATGATCATCACGAATCAATCTGCATTTATGGTGAAAGTTTTATATTTTACTATTTCTGACACAATATATACAATCAACGTAAAAAATACACAAAACTACTGTATAATGTATTTTCATATTTTCACAATTCATTAATCAATCAAAATAATTTTTTTTCTTATTTTATATAAGTATATAAATAAATTTGAAAAAAGAAATTTTTAAATGAAATTTCTTTTGCATTTTTTTTTTTTTTTTTTTGTACATATTATTTATTAATAATATAATATTTTATTTTAATATTTTAATGTAGAAAAATATACTTTATCAATTAAACAAAATTAAAAAAATTCAAACAGATAAAAATTATCAACAAGATAAAATATATCAACCCTTAATTTTAACTTTTTTTTTTAATTAAAAAACTTTTTAATCAATTTATATTAATTTTTTTTTTAAATCATATCATTTTTTAGATGATATAAAAAAAAATAATAAAAATGTTCTATTTCAAAAGCCATTTTAATTTTTTTGATATTTTTTCGGTCATTTTAATAGATAAATAGTAAAAAAAAAAAATGATAAATTTGGCTCACTTTTTGATTAACTCTGCTATCCAAAAAAAAATTTCTAATAACTTTTTTATTAAATTTTTGATACATATATATATATTAAAAAATAAATAATAAAAAGAGAAATATATATTTTGTTGAAAAAAAAATAATAATGATGAGTTAATTAATGTGCCATATGACATCAACGACTGTGTATGGTGAATAATGGTATAGAAAGTCAGTGACTTGACAAAATCAGTGCAAAGATAATATGTAGTGCATAGTCACTGTGTATATAAAATATATAAAATATAAATCCAAAACATATTGTTTATATATATTACGCAATGAAATTTAATATTATTATTTTTTTATATACATTTAAAATTAACAATAATAAAAAAAATAAAAGATATATTTTAGATGCGTCACTTGGAGAAAGGAGAGACTTGTTTTTTTCATTGTTAATATTTGATTATTTTTTTTGCAATAATCAAAATGATGATTATGCTGATTAGACTTTCATAAAAAATTATTAATTCAATAGTAATTGTAAATAAAATAGTATACAAAAAATTAAATCAAGTAGAATGGAAATTATTAAAATCATATGATAAATAAATATAAATATTGAAATTTTAATAAATAGGTCGTGATGGAAAGTAGGAAGAATGATTACTTGGCAAAAAGATTTATATAGATACATGTATATAAATTTATTAAAATATAAATACATTTTATAGATTAATTTATATATAAATAGTTAAAATATTTTTTAGTTTAGCTATTATGATAATTAAAAAAATATATAAACTCTGGAAAAATACAACATAAATTTTTAATATTTATTTCAAAATATTATTTAAAAAAAAAAAAATTTAATAAAATTGTTCATATTTGCACGAATAAACATACATGTTTATATCAAATATAAAATTACTTTTTTATTTATGAATTTTTTTAATTTAAAAAATAAAATCAAAATAAATAAAATATTTTTTTTTGTTGAATATAGCAAATGATAGCTACGAATTATTTGAAAAATATTTTTTTTCATATATTTTTTTTTTATGATTATAGTACGAAGAAAATATAAATTTAAAAAAAAATTATTATAAATGATAGTAAAGAGTAAAAAAAAAAATTTAAATCGAAGATGATGATATAGACACGCTTCAACAATTTAATCCCAAGAAGACAATTTTTTTATTTTTTATTTAACAATAAAAAAATTTTTAAGATTTTATCGAATTCTTTGTATATATATTTTTTTATTTAAATAATAAGTTGTTTTTTTTTTAACTTGAAAAAATTATTTAATGTTTAATTATCTCTAATATTTATATAAAAAAAAAAAAAAAGAGTGTTGATGTGAGAATAAATATAAATTCCATTAAGGTCAATTAAAAAAATAAACTAGATGAAAAAAAAAATATATATATATATAATTTAATTCTTTAATCGATAAAGAAAAATGCAAGACAATAAAATGACGTTCCTACAAGTCATTCAAGCTCAAAATTTAAAGGCGGTACTAAAATCTTCAGGGTAATCATAAAAGGGTCTAAAGAATTCATTGAAAAAACCAACTTTGTTGATAAAAAAAATAAAGAAAAAATGCTTTTAAAAAAAAAAGGATAAAAAAAAAATTTATATATATATTATACATCGATGATAGTAAAAAAGGTAATTCTTTTGTTGAGTAAGAAAAATGCGACAGAAAAGTAGTTAACTTTGAGTCATTAAGATACTCGATTTTGCAACGGTCTTAATGACCTTAACGTCTTGCACACGGTCAATGTTCGGTCAGTTAATCCTATCAACCCAAGGCATTTTACGATTAACGAGCCAATTCGTTTGCAGCTATCTTCTGTATAAGTTGTTTTATTTATTTATTTATTATTTTTTATTTTGTATTAAATATAAATACATATATATATCTATTTAAAAAATAATTTATAACTTTTTTTTTGTATTTTATTGAATGGTTTCTCATCATGATTCAAAGATGAGAGTTATTTTATTATATTTATAATCCAAGCTTGGCTTACATATGTATATTTTTTTTTTTTCTATCAAGTATTTAATATGTTTGCCAATATAATAAAAAAATAGACACATTTAAATTTTATATTTTTTGATAATAATATTGTAAATTTGTTCTAAATAAAAGCAGGATGTTAATCATGAGTTTGAGTGATGACTTGATGACTTGATGAGGCAAAAAATGAGATATACTTATTTATATATTTAAAAAAAAAAGGAAACATGACTTTATAATATAGTTTGTAATAATAAAACAAATGAGACCTTGGTATGATTACAAAATTCATTGTAAAAATTAAAAATAAATAAATTTAGAAAATAAATAATTAAATTGATTAATAAAAAATTTATTATTTATTAGTTTTATGAGGATATTTTATTTCTTATTACTTCATGACCTTTTATTTCAAGTTCATGACTTTTTTTTATTTTTATATCTATTATTTATTTTAATTTGTGATATAAAAAAGTTGTAATTTATGAATGAAATATTTGAAATATTTTACTGATTTGTAAATGAATTAATAGTAAAAAATTCTTTACAAAGAATTTGTTTCGATTTTACAAGTTTTGTTACTGTCACTTGTTGACATTATTAAATTTTTTTTTATATAAAAAATATTTAAGTTGTGTTTAATACAAAGTTTAAATTCCAGTAAAGTTTTTTAATTTAAATAAATAAATATAATCAACAAATTTTTACGTCAAAGTAATAATTTAAAAGTTATTTTATTATGATAAAAAATTTATTTTTCTATTATTTTTATCCAAGTTAACAAAGTTATTCAAAAGTTAATGGTATAATAAATATAAATAGATTTAATAATTTAACATTCATTCAAATAAATAAAATATTATTCTGAGATAAATATAATTTTCATTTTTCATCAAAATAAGTTATTTATTTTTTGAATAAAATATTATTTATTGCATACTTTTAATCTACTCTAGACAATAAAATATATTTTATTATATTTATAAAAATATTACATAAAATTTTTTTACTATTTTTATATTTTAAACTTGATAATAAATTTTTCAATTTGTCCATTGAATTGAATAATATTTCAACAAGTTGTAAAAAAAAAAAGCAAAAAAAATATTTTAAAACTTACTCAGTTTGTGATAAGAATTAATAAGAAAAAAAATTAAAAAAAAAAAAAAAACTTATTGATACTGGAAAGTGTAAAATACTTTGAAGTTAAAATTGACAATTTTATTTTGCTTTTATATTGTTGAATCTTGAATGTACTCTTAGCAAATAAAATCAACCTCATTCAAAGTTTTGTATATTTACTCAGCTGTGATAAATAACTATTACCACTTTGATAATATAAGAAATATTTTTTATGTCATGTCCAAATAATAAATAAAATAATATGACAAATTTTCTTTGAAATATAAAAAGTATTATAATAATAATCAAATTTTAATAATAAATATCAAATAAAAATAAAAAAAAAAAAAATAATATATATAATCACTAAAATATAAAAGTAATGCTTTTGATGAAAAAATTCTTTCACGAACAATTGCATTCCCAAAGAAGTACATAATTTTATTTTCTATATATATATATTAATGAAATTTAAAAAAAAAAATAAAATATAAAACATCTAAAAGTCAATGAAGGAAAAAATCAAAGATCAAATAAAACAAAGAGATTCAGTAAAAACTCTAATTGAACTATTAAAACTAACAGAATAAATTTAAATTAATTAATTTAAAAAATAGAAAAATATATTTATAATGTATATGAGCGTGTGAAAATAAACAAATGAAAAAAAAATAAATTACTTTTTTTTTTTTTAATCAAGTCATTGAAGAATGATGATGATACTAATCGTGCCGGAAGTATCATTACATATATTTTCATACTATTTTATAAATATTTGTATGTGTTTATTTATGTTCATCGTGCAAAAAACTATTCACTATAACTTTTTCTATATAGACAAATTACTTGTTGACCTGATTTGCCACCTTTGTGTGTTTCTTTTTAAATTCTAAAGATTTTTTTTGTTACTTTTCTTTTCTCGTATTCTTACCAAGATTAAATGTTAAAATTTCTTTGACATGGTAACACAACTAGATAGCAAATATCATTATCATTATCAATAAATATTTTAAAGTCAAATTTTACCAGATAAATTTTATTTTTATATATATTGAAATAAAAATATCGTGTTAAATAATTATTGAAAAAAATATTATGTTGCGTGTGATGATTGGTTCAATGAAAAAATATATTTAAAAAATATTAAAAATAAAAATAAATAATTGTTGAAATAATCCAAGCACAATTTGACATATAAACATAATGATATTAATAATTGATTATTATATTTAATTTAATAATTTATTTATATTTAATTTTAATTTACTTTAATAAATTATAAAATTTAACAAATCAATTTATATGTCGTTGTAATAATAATTGTGTATATGTGTTTGTATTATTTTTAATTATGAAAGCGTATTTATTCAGCTCAATTATAAAAGGCCAAATATTTTGTCGAGTGATTTTAATAATAAGTCACTCAATGTTCACTTGACATGATTTTATCATCCATGTAAATTACAGTGCTTGTAATAAAATACTAAAATTAAAGCTTTACTAGATTATATTTTCCTCTTTACTCAACAAATTTTCAAATTTATCAATAACTAATTATCAACATGTAGCCTTTTTTTGGATTTAATCTTTCAATCTGAATGTAAATTTAATAAAATAAATATAAAATTTTTTAATAATTTTTTTACTATATATAAATAAATAAAAAAAACTATTTTTATCAATTTAAATTATTCAAATTTTTTATTATAAATATTCATTGTTATATATTTTTTTTCCTCAATCTTTTAATGATATTTAATAGCCCATTAAAAGTTTTAATAAATTTTTTCATTTAATTAATAAAAAATAACGTTAAATTAAAATTTGCAAATAGAAAAAAAAATAATAAATTTACTATCAAGATAAAATAAAATTTTTCTTTATAATAATTATTTGATATAATTAGAGATAAAATTTATAAATATACAATTCACTTTCATGATAAACACCAGTGATGAAAGGATGAGAAAAATATACGAAAAAAAATTAAAAAAAAAAAAAAAAAAAATTAAAAGGATTAAATAAATGATTATGAAAATGTGTCTTGTGTGATACAGTTGATACAAAATTCAGTACATAACGGAATAACGGAATTTTTTGTAAAAAAAATAACAAAAACACATACACATATATTTAAAAAAAAATATATTAAACATACGTTTTGTTAAATTGTTATGTGGCAGATAATACTCATCACATCATCACATACAATTGTTTAAAATAAAAATAAAAAAAATACTTATGTGAAATTGCTTAAATAAAAGATTTAAATCTTCATGAGGTACGACGACCGGATAATTATTATCTGATTGCCAGATTCTTTCATTTGGGGTTAAAAAATTTATATATATATAAATGCGTGTTTATAAATGACCTGATACAATGTCAAGAATGTTTTTTTTTTTTTTATTATTCTACATCTTTGTTTATTTTAATCATATATGACTTGAAGTCAAATTCTATTCATAAAGTATTTTTTTTAATTTTGCAATGATTGAAATAAATTTTACATCCGATGAAGAAATAAATGCATTCCAAAAAATTAGAAAGAATTTATAAAATTAATAGAAAAAAAATATAAATAATTGAAATAAATACTTTTGACTCTTAGGATAATTATTATTTGGGGCTAATTGAATATTAAAAGTATTATATCATAATTAGATTGCTTAGAAATATTTTTTCTATAAACCGTATGAGTTTGCAAAAGTCTGACTTTCTCAAAGTCATTTCGAAATTGAAAAAATAATAAAAAAAAATTAGTAAAAATTAAAATAAATGCTTGAAACTCACAGGGTAATTATTTTAGGGTGTTTTTCAAATTATAGAAGCATAATATTATTATTAGGTTGATTAGAAATATTTTTTCTATAAACCGTATGACTTTGAAAAAGTCTGACTTTCTTAAAGTCATTTCGAAATTGTAAAAATAAATTTTAAAAAATTAGAAATAATTAAAATAAATACTTGAAACTTACAGGGTAATTGTTTCAGGGTGTTTTTTGAATATTAAAAATATAATAAATGAATAAATTGTCCAGAAGTATTTTTTTTAAAAAACCATCTAAGCTTGAAAAAATTCCAAGTTTTTCATGGTCATTTATAAATTATAAAATTAATTCAAATAAATCTTCATTATAATTTTTATTATAATTTTCAAATTAATTTTGTGATATTATAGTTTCTATGAGTTAACTATTTTTCTATTTTTGGGTTTAGCATTAGAAATTTTTCTATGAGGTAGACTTGACGTCCTGTTTTTTTTCTAAAAATATCCAATCCCCAGTGGCGCAATTGGTTAGCGCACGGTACTTATAAGACAGTGAATCGTGAGCAATGCCGGGGTTGTGAGTTCGAGCCTCACCTGGGGAATTTTTTTTTTTTTTTTTTTTGCTGTAAAATTAAAGGCAAAAAGCCACGCAGTTACTTAATATTACATATATAATTCAAACACTAAATTTTTATATATTTATTATTTAAATAAAATAAATTATTATTTTTTAAAAAAAGAATTTAATTGTCTAATTAGATGATGATATTATTAACTTGATAAATTACAATTAAATTAATTATTTATTTTAAAAATAAATAATTTATTTATAATAAATAAATATTAAATAAATTATTTTATTAATTATTGTCTAATAAAAATTCAAACAAAAAACTAATTTAATTTTCAATATTTATTAAAACTTAATTTATTTGTTTTTTTTTTTTCGTTAATTATAGATCTGTTAAATTATTTTCCCACAGGTAAATTTTATCCCACACACCTGTTTATATATTTTTTTCAATTTATTTTTTTAAACTAAATTTAAATGTTGATTTATTTATTTTTTTTTTTTATCCTATCATTTGTCTATTACCAGAAACGAAATTTTTATTTTTTTTTTTTAAAACTTCATCAAACTTGCCCTGACAAATAACGAGTGTGAATGTGTAATAAAAATAAAATAACCGTTGATGAACACCAGTAAATTACTGCTATATTTTTTTTCAAAATTTTTTTTAAAACATAAAGCAGTTGTTATATTTTTAAGATCATTTTACTATAGCAACAACATCTGACTAATATACCAACAAAATCACTCATTATCATTAATTATAAACCAAAAAAAAAAAAAAAAATTCCATAATTTTATTCAAATATTTTTCAGTAGATTGACATATCCGGAATTTAAATTCTTGACATATTTTTTTTACCAACAATATTTAAATATTAAAAAAAAAATAAATAAATAAATGATGCATTTAAAAATAAATAAATAAATTAATAAATTTAATCACTTTTCATTCAAATAAAATTTTAAAAAATTAAAATCAATTAGAAATAAAAATAAGTATCTTTTATTATTGATAAAAAAAATTATTATTAATTTTTTTTATAACAATAATAATAACAGATATATAATTTTTCATTTCAGTAAATTAAATATAAAAATAATTAAAAATAATGTCAACTGTAAAATCGATTAAACTTTGACTAAAATTTTACAATATTTAAAATTTTTTTTAAAAAAACAATATATTTCATTTATTTCATTATTTATTTTGATATATTTTTCTCTAAAATATTTTTTTATCATACATATATTCACGTCTCTTGGTACAAATGAATATATCATATTTTTTTTTTTATTTATTTTTTCATAAATTTGTTTTGCAATGCAATTGCTTGTTGAAATTGCTTCTTTCCAATTTTATAAAAACTAAACCAGACCTGCACGTGTATCCCAATTACTCATATCCAATGAATTTAAAATAAAATAAAAAAATAATAAAAATATTGAATAGAAAAATAACATCAGTGTATATATTTTTGTCCAACACTATAATAAAATACATTGACCTCTTCCCTCAATGAACAAAAAAAAATTAAATAATAATAAAAAAAAATATATATAAATTTTTTTCTAAAATTCCAGACTTGGAAAAAATTCTTATTCAAATTTTTTTATTTTATATAAACTCGATGATGTATTGTAGCAATTAAACTTAAAAAGCTAATTATTAAGATGAAAAAAAAAAAAAAAAAATTAATCTCTTCAACCCTAAAAAAATATAAAAAATAATAATGGGAAAAAAAAAATTTTTTTAATAATAGTTATAATAAATAGTATATTAACTAGAAAATCCATTAACTAAAGTTTCCATTACCATATAAAATTTTTAAATTATATATTTCATCCAAGTCGCCAGTTATTATCGAAACAATAATCATTAGACACACTGTAATTGCCACCGAATCAGGAAATCATTTGATTATTAAAAAAAATTTTTTTTTTATTCTATTATTAACTATGATATACTATTTTATATATTTTTTTTTATTGAATTTATAATTTTTGATTCATTTAAGTTTGAAAATATTAAACGAGCTTTCTAAGTCTAGATCCAGTTACTTGTGGGTTTTTTAATTTTGACAAGACATCTAACACTTGAGATTTAAAAAAAAAAAATATATATTTAATTTGTTTAAATATCTTGAACGAATTTTAATTTATGAATAATTAAATTTTTAAATTTTTTTAATTTAATAATTAATAATAGTTTAATAGAAAAAAAAAATATTTTAAATATATTTAAAATATTTATTTAAATTAAAAGTTTTTTAATAATAATTTTTTGATAAAAGTATAATTTAAAAACATCATTAATATTGTAGAGACACAGTTAATTATAAAACAAATGATAATTTAAATTTTAATATTTATTTTTATATATTTTAATTTAAATAGTTTAAATAAGTAAAAAAAAAATAATTTACTGTTTTTTATAATAAAGAATATTAAAATATCTCAACTGACAAAGATAAAATAGAAATAATAACTTTTAATTATTTTTTATTTTTTAAATGAAATAAATAATTTATTTATATTATTTAAAATTCATAATAAATCATTAACATTGTCAAGAAGAAATAAATAAATAAATTTATTTAAAAATTGATTTGTTTGTTGGAATAAATTAAAAAATTAAATATTATTTTAACAATAGTAAAAAAAATTTATTTATATTCAAAGTTTTATTTAAAGCTTATTTTCTTTTGAATAATAAAAAATATTTTTTGTATATAAAAATAATAAAACTTTGAATAAACTTGCTAGTTTTAATATGTATTTGTTAAATTAATTTTTTTTTAAAAAAGAAAATACAACAAATAAAATTTCCAATTATTTAAATATTTATCTTTAAAAAACTTGTATATAAATCAAAATAAAATTATTATAAAAAAATTCAAAAAATAACTACTTATATATTTTAAAAATAAAATACAAAATAAGCATCAAGCTCATGAATATCATTGAATAAAATTTTTCATTTCCGTATTTGAATCAATCTACTCAAATGACCAACAATATCCTAATAAGGAAATATGCAAAATTTATAAAAATTTTGTACTCATAAAAATCCATCTAGCTTTCATCATTTATAAGTTTTTTTTTTTCCTCTCATTTCCTAGTATTTAAAAATAAAAATAAAAAAACAAATTTCCATCTATCCAGTATTATTTTCTCACATAATTTATTATTTTTTTTATGCCAATTGGAAAAATAAAAAACCAAGAAAATAATAGTTATCAAAAACAAAAAAAAAATTGTTAAAATAAATACAAATTATAGAAATAAATACTAAAAAAAATCAATGTGTTAAAAAAAAAAAGTTGATTACAGACTAAAAAGTTTTCCTGGATGTAAGATTTTCAAGGCTTCTGTTTATCATGACCAACATAAATGTTATTTATTTTTTACTATTATAGTTAAAGTAACCTGTCTTTATATACTTTGTATAAATTTAAAATGTATGTATAATATTTATTTAAAATTTAAAAAAATAATATATACACAGTCAATAGTTTTCATCTTTTCAAAGTTCAACAGACAAAACAACATAAGTAACAATCTTGGTTAACTTGCATTGCTTGTATTAACTATTTTACTATTTTTCTATTTTGCATCGTGTATTTACAACAACACTGGTATAAACTATGAACACTTTGGCATGTCTTGTATTTTTTATTATTTTATTTTTTTTTTTCTAACATTGCTTTATTTGCAAATTGGTAGTAGCAAAGAGTCACGCGAGTCGATAGATATATTTATGGTTTTTACCTATTAGATTTATATTTATTTATTTTTATTATTATTTTTTTTTAAATTTCCATGTTGATATAGCAAAATAAAATATATATATTTTATTTTAAATAATAAGACTTGAATTTACTAGAATATTATCGATAAATTTCAGTTTAAAATGAAAATATATTTTAATAATATTTATATTAAAAATTGAAATAACAATTAAATAATGTAAATAAAAGCTCAATAAATTTATTAAAAATTCAAGCAATTATTTAAAATAAATATGAATTAATTATAGAAAATTTAATGTAGAAAAAAAAAATTAAACAAAAAATACAATAAATTTTAAATTCAAACAAAAAAAAAAGGTAATTTACTCAAAAAAAAAAAAAAAAAATTAAATTAAAGCTTTAGTAATTTATATTTACACGTGTAGATAAAAAAATAAAATAAAAATAAATATTTACAGTGTGTATTTTAAATTAAAGATATATATATATATATACGATGTATTTGACAATTAATTTTTTCAATGTCGTGTTTCAGTTGAATCTGAAGCAACTGATACAAATTGATTACACACTTTTACACTGCATACCAGACGATAATTATTTTTTAAACAAAAAAAAAACCATAAAAAAAATAAAAAAAAAGTTTCTATCATTTTTTTTTTTGTTTTTTATAAATTGTATAGAAAAAATAAAATTAAGTCATGAAATAAAACCGCAATTCATTAAAATTATATCTGTAAAAAATATATAATTTTAAATAAAAAAAATAAAAATTATATTAAATAAAACTAAGTAATAATTATGAATTAAATATATAAATAAAAATAAAAATAATATAAAAGTATTGTGATTTAACGGTTTGTAGATTTGCTAGTAAATTTATAGTGTCCAAGTCTATTATTTATAATATACAAGATCATTGAAGTCATCAATTTAGCGAGGTTGACTGCTCGAGTGCAACAACACTGAGCAATTCAATATTTTAACGCGGCTTCTGCTAAATATATATATATATATATTTTTTTTATAAATTTATTTTAATATATATATTTTTTTTTTTTTGTTTTATCAACTTCCTCGTTGATGATGGGAGTTGGTTTTTTATTTTTTATATTTTGCATCTGTTTGAGTCACGATTTTACACCGGTTGATTGTAATGACTTGGTGGTTTTAAAATAGCATATAGAAAATAATCATTGACCATAAGTAATAATATTGGTCAAAGGACAAAATTCATTTGAATGCAATTATCAATCAAGTCAATAAATTATTTTGTATATAATTTTTTTTTATTGATTAAAATTATGATAAATTTTTGATAACAAAAAAAAAGCACTGATAACTTTGACTGTGATGTATTATTTTATTTTTATCTATTTATTATTATTTTCTATTTTTTAATAATATATTTATTGATTATAAAATATTTACACACCAAAGAATCTATTCATATATATTTTAAAATTGAATTTGTTTGTTAATATTAAATTTAATATCAAATTGTTTTTTAATAATGGAATATTGTAAAACAGTGTATTGTATTTTGATAATTATTTTGTAAATTAATTATTGAAATTTAATTTTAAAATATATATTAATAATTGTAATTATTTTGACAATAACAGTATGATAAAATTTTTAATTATTTATCTATTCATTTTGTCTTTTTGTATGACATTGATTGACATTAAAAAATCTATTTAAATATTTTTGTTACTTGAAAATTTAATTAATGACAAATTTACAAATTAAATTTAATATTTGTTATTTAATATTGCAATTTTATGAATCAAAGTTTTATATTACAATTTTTTAGTATAATTATACTGTAAATTAATCATTGTAATTTGTTTTTAAACAACAAGCACGTTATTTAAAAAAATACATATAAATTGTTCAAAAAAAAAAAAAAATCCATAATTTAAATTAATCCATCACTGGAATAATTATATTATTTGTTATGAATTTTGATAAATTAAAAAATACTTTTCAAATAAAAATAAAGATAATATTGTTATTAAAATTTGTACAATTAATATAATTAAAAAAAAAAAGATAAAAAGAAATATTTAGTATTAAAAATGTCAAGGTCTATCGGGGTCATCTTGGTAATTTTGTCTCTGGCATAATCGTGGTCACGATGTTTATAATAATATATATAGACAATAAATGCAAAAAAAAAAAAAAATAATAAAATAAATAAAAAAAAAGGCGTTCATTTAACGGGTTAATGATAATTGTGGTTAACCACAAAAGGCTATTCAAATTTTAACTTGTCACGCAAACATACTTTAATACCATCAAAGGCATTACAATTTATAACAAAAGAAAATAATATTATTAAAGGGACAAAATAAAATTTATCAAAAATAAATATATTTAATATAAAAAACAATATATTATAATAATAGTTTTAATATATATATATACTATATATTTATTTATTTTTATATTTTTTATTGTTTGTTGATGATCGATGCTCGTGCGGTTGTTGGAGATCGTGAGTTTAAAAAAATTAATATTGAAAAAATAATGATTAAATATGAGAAAAGGGTAATAAAATTATATAAAGACAGTCAAGAGTAGATTAGGTCCAGGTAAAAAAATTGTTTTTTTTTTTTTTTTTTTATTTTTTTCAACTCACAGAAGCTGTATGACTACAATTTTAATATCCATAACTTCACGTTCCAGGAAGTTTCAACAAGCCCTTATTTTTTATTTTTTATTTTTTTATTAATTTTTTTTTTTTAGTCATCCAGCATCAACAATAGAATCCCTATAATTTTTTTTCATCATTATTACATTATTATTTTTTCAAAAGTATGTCTTTTTACTTTTTTTTAAAAAAAAACAGAATTATTGATAGCAAGTATATAATTATACTTGAAAATTTATTTTATTTATTTAATTTTTTTATAAAAAAAAAAGTTTAAAATATTAAAACTTGATATTTTCAAGACAAGATGATTATTTAATTAACAACTTCCTTTATATATATATTTATAAATAAAAATATTGAATGATAAAAATATTAATAGTGTGTATATTCTCATTACAATTCAAATAATTTATCTATAAATATGTTGGTATTTTCTGTTATATATTTCTGAGTTATTATTTACACGCAATGACAAGTAGCAGTCAAGTTATAAATAAATAATAAAAATAATAATATTAATATTTATAATAATAATAACAACAGCAAGGTCATGAGAAAATCATTAACTTTCAGTGTCATCGTACTCTAGAATTTATTATTAGCCAAATACAACAACCGGTCATCCAACTTTCATTTTAAAACAACTATATTTAACTTGTCATATATTACATAATTTAATTCATCACTTAAATTTTTCAATACTCTATTTTTTTCTACAAAAATAAATATTTAGAAAAAAAAAAAAAAAAAAAACAATAATTACCATAAAAATAAAAAGAATGCAAGAGTAAAATTGTTTTAATAAATTCGAAATTGTTTCTCACGCAATACATATAAATTCACTCGATGCACATCAGTAAATATAGTAAAATTATTTATATTAATATGTTAATATAATCATGGAAAAAAAAAAAAAAAAAATTTTATATAAAACTAAATAAATAAATGGAATAAATAAAAAGAAATCAAAATAATTGAAGTGAAAAAAAAAGCACAGTTTGAATATATTGATGATTACCACGATCACATTTCGAATAACATAATAATTATATTTTATTATAAATATTGTTTTTTGTTTTTTATTTTATTATATTGAATAAAAAAAAAAAAAAAAAAAAAAACACGTTGCATATAACTGTAATCAATAATCAAGCGTTTCATAATATAACGTATTTTAAAATATGTACGAATGACATATTCATTGAAGCAAAAAAAGAAATAAACAAATTTATAATAATATATTTTATGTTATTTTTAAATTATTAGAATTGAAAATTATTATTATTATTATATATTTGCAATGTCATGTAAACTGTCAACAATATTGTAGAAACATGTTATTTTAAATGTAACCAATAATCACATTTAAATATAACTCAAAATGAATAATGATTATTGAAAAATAAAAAATATATTTATATTTATTTTAATAAATATTTTTTTTATATAAAAAGAACACTCGTCAACGATTACGTCTTTATTTATTTAATTATAAATAAAATTATTTTTTAGTGTTTTTTGAATATTGGAAGGATAATATCATGTAAAAATTGCTTAGAAATATTTTTTCTGTGATCGAAATGACCATGTAAAAGTCATTTCGAAATTATTGTAAAATTATTTTTAAAAAATTAGAAATAATTGAAATAAATACTTGAAACTCATTGGATAATTGTTTTAGGGTGTTTTCTAAATATTAAAAGAATTATATCATGATTAGATTGCTTAGAAATATTTTTTCTATAAACCGTATGAGTTTGCAAAAGTCAGACTTTCTCAAAGTCATTTCGAAATTGTAAAAATAATTTTAAAAAATTAGTAAAAATTAAAATAAATGCTTGAAACTCACAGGATAATTGTTTTAGGGTGTTTTTTAAATATTAAAAGCAAAATATCATGTATATATTGCTAAGAAATATTTTTTCTATGATCCAGCTGACCATGCAAAAGTCAGATGGTCATTTCGAAATGATAGAATAATCAACAAAAAAATTATAAATAATTGAAATAAATACTTGAAACTCACAGGGTAATTATTTTAGGGTGTTTTTTAAATTATAGAAGCATAATATTATTATTAGGTTGATTAGAAATATTTTTTCTATAATCGAAATGACCATGCAAAAGTCAGACTTTCTCATGGTCATTTCGAAATTGTAAAATTATCAAAAAAAAATGATATTTAGTTTATATTTAAAAATATTTTTCAATTTTTAAATATATTCAATAAATAATATAATATTTATTAATATAATTATAAAAAAAATATTTATAGTTAATAATTATAATTGAAAAATTATTTTAATTTTAATTTTAATTTTATTTATTGACAGACTGGTGTACGATTGCCAGAGGGTGCATCAGCAGCACTTGAAAAACCAACAAAATATCATTATTATCCTCACAATCAACATATTTATTTACTACCAGAATGTGCTGTACAACAAGTATGTAATGCAGTTTATGTGAGATTAAATTTCACTCAACCACTCTGTGCATGTCCAGATAGATATCGTGATCCATGTAGTGCATCACTTAACAGTGATGATCTTCATACAACTGAACTTGTCACGGATTCACGTAGCAAGGTAATTTTATCAGTAATAAAATTATTTTAAAAATTTTTTTTATATAAATACAATTTTAAAAGTCATTACTGTGTAATATATAGTTTAACTATGTAATTGAAGAATTTTATTCAACACGTAGGTGTAAATACATTTTTTTTTTGAGGGTTGGAATTTTAGTTATTCATCAGGTATTATATAAAAGCTAAAATAACTTTCAAAAACCTTTGATCATATTTGAATTTAAAAAATTTTTTAATTATATTTTTTGTTGTAAAAGTAAATACTTTTTATTTCAAAAATTATATATTAATAATTTAATTTAAAAGAATAAATTGTTTGAAATAAATATTTTTACAATAATTTTAATTTAATTTAAAAGAATTTATAATTAATTAAATTATTACAAAAAGTGTTTGAAATTTAAATTGAAATATATTTTATTACCTAAATATATTTTAATAAAATTAAATTTTTCAAATAGCAATTTAAATTTTAAACGGTACTTTTATTCGATGATCGGAATATTCGCAAAATATAGATAACTGTAAATTCATTTTTTAGATTAAAGTATTTTAATGTATTTCAATTTTATTTATTTAAAAAAAAATAAAATAAATAAATATTAATAAAAAAATGTAATATATTAAATTGGACAGATTTATATTACATTTTTTTATCTATCAAATTAAACTT
Source organism: Lysiphlebus fabarum (assembly GCA_011426435.1). NCBI lineage: Eukaryota > Metazoa > Arthropoda > Insecta > Hymenoptera > Braconidae > Lysiphlebus > Lysiphlebus fabarum. Next base: position 1,091,462 of record WSYQ01001031.1, read on the forward strand.
CAGTCATTTCATCTTCAAATTTAAAAACTTCATAATGAAAAAAAAAAAAAAGAGAGATAATTCAACTTCAAAAACAGAATCTTCAACTTGTAATAACAAATTTAATTTATATATTTTAAATGTCAGAATAAAATGCCAAATGAAAAATAAAAATAATAAAAAGTTTTTTTAAAAAAAAAAAAAAACTAATAAAAATACAATCAAATAAATAATAAATTTTAAAACAAAAGTTGCAATTTATATGTCTAATGAATTAGCAGGTGTCGATAAGCAGCACGTGGGTTTTTATAAATGTTCAACAGACCATGAAACTCAAGTGAGATTAACAGTATACATTTAAATGAAATAATAAATAAATATATAAATATATAAATAAATTTTTATTATGTATTACTAAATTAAATATATCATGTAGGAATTAAAACCAGCCAAGATTAACTAGATGTTTGACACATTCAAAACCATTTCCTTGTTATTTTATTTTTTTTTAATCAGACAAAATCCTAGACATATATTTTATACAGCTACTATATATACAAACTAGTATTTATATGCATCTTTTAATTTTATTTTTAAATTTACCAATTAAATATTAAATATTAAAAAATTAATTTCTAAATATCCAGCTGTTTTTGAAGTTGAATTAATTTTTTTGATGCACATGAATGCACTTGATTTATTAATTTTTTTAAATCAAAATAATTAACTTGTTTTAATACATAATCATTCATTGTTATTATTATTTTTATAAAGTCATTATTTTTAAATGACATTATTATTCTACACATTGTAAAATTATTTATATTTTATTAAATTTTTTTTTTCTTTTTAAACTTTAAATCGTCATCATTTCGAGAATTTTCAAGTTTAAAAAAAAAAAAAAATCAATGTCAAGATGTAAAAAAAAAATATTTTTTATTTTTTATTAAAAACAATAATTTATTTATTATTTTTAATATTTTTATTTGAATATTAAATATACAGTTGACAGGTTAAACGAGACTCAATGACCAACATTAAATCGATATCTGGTGCATATCGTTCAATACTGACCTGTTAACTGTATAAAATTAAGTAAACTATGCTAGAATCTGATGCTTAAGCACAAATATTTATAAATAAAATATAAATAATAAGGAAGACCTATATTAACCTGTTTTTTCATATCCATAAATTAACTTTTTCAATGTATTTTATTGAATTTTAATTCATATGACATAAATTATATCAATTTAAATTTATGTTTTAATTTTTTTAATAAAAGATTATTAATTTTATATTTATCAAGTCTTGTTTTAAACAATTTGTCAACTTATAAATATCAAAAATAATACAAGATACTTGTTAACAAGTTTGACCTTAAAATTTAATCAAAAGTAAAAATCTTTATATAAATTATTAGTATTTTTAATTAAGAAAAAAAAAAAATAATATCATGTAGGTATGTTGTTTATTAAAGTTTTCAAAACAAGTTGTAAATTAATTGGAAAACTTTATAATGATAAATTTGAAATAACATAAATACTTGGAAAAATTTGTATATAACAAAATAAAAAAAAAAAAAATTATTTCTTGATGACACACTGAAGTTATCAAAACTTTAATTTAAATATATTCTAAACTATGTGTATATTTTTTTAATTATTTCAATTAAAAATACACAAATTGAATTTTATAAATATATAAATTTTATTATTTAAAATATATTTAATGTTGTCAATTTAAAACTGAATACGACAGGTGTCAATGCCATTGAGCTTTTTATATTACCACGGAAATAAACTTCAAAAGAAATATAAATAAAAATTGACAGCAAATAAAACAAATTCGTTTTTTTTTTTTTTTTTTTTTTTTAATTTTAAATTTAAATAAAATATATATAAAAAAAAAAAAAACATGCTATAGTATATCCATAGAAGGTTTCAACATCTTGTCAGCAATCTCATGTTCATATAAAAAGAAATTTTTTTTATAAAAAAAAATTAGATAAATAACTTCACTTTTATCTAGTTGGACAAGAGTATCACTGTTTTTGTCACATATCAACTTTTCATTTTCAAATAACAACAAATAAAATAAATAAAAATAAAAATAGAATAAAATAATTTCATCCAACAAATTTAATTAAAAATAATAGATAAATAATTACTTAAAAAATAATAATTAATTATGTTAGTATAATTGATAATAAATATATAGTCACGGTATAATTCATTATATAAAGAAAATTTATTAATAAAAAAAAAAAAAAGATTGTTAGATAAATTGAGTAGAGAGTAACTGTAATAAAAAGTATAAAATGGGTGGCTTGATGAAGGATTTGCCAAGTGTACCATTTGATAAAAATGAAATACATAAATAAAATATTGTTGTTGGTATATATTTATATTATGAATATGTTGGTTGTAATAAAACCATGAAGTTTATAAAAAAAATAAATATATAAAAATGAAGGCTCCTCAGCACCACGATGGATGTTTGTGATAACACAAGGATGTTAGAGTACTTACAAGAATCTTGATAATACTTTAAGTACTTGGATGATGAAAAATATATAGTCAAATCGTGCTCTGAGACTTTTAAACTTTCTCAACAACATATACTATATAAATAACTAACATATTTAAATATTATTTAAGATAAATTATTTTATTTTATCATATTTAAATGGAAGTTTAATTTTAGTTAATTTTTCTTTTTTTTTTTTTCATGATAATTTAAAGGCTTTAACATTGGTTAAAACTTGTGAACCCGTTGGAGAAATGAGAGAATGCAGAGCACCAAGAGACTGGTCACTTCTTGCATTGCAAAATGTTAGAACTGGAAAATCACATTATCTTGTTATTTGCAGATGTCCTGATACAAATATTCTTGGTAATACTTTTGATAGTTTTTTAATAAATTTATATAAAAGATTGAGTTTATTTTTATTTTTTAATTATTAATTTTAGAGGGACCTATGAGCCATGATCAACCAACTTATGCCAGTGTACCTGGTATTAGAGTTTATGGAATGATGTGTACACAAAAAAATCGTAGAGGACGTGAATCAAGAAATTCACGAAATATTTTTGGTAAATATTTCATTTAAAAAAATATTTTTATAATTTAAATAATTTATATTCTTTTAAATATTAAAAATTTTTCAAGTAAATTGAAACATTCAAAAAATTTTTTAAATAATTGCAATAAAAATTCATTTAATTTTTAATATTTATAAACTTACAAACAAAAAAAAAAAACTAATTGAAATAATATTTATTTTATTTATTTATTTTTAGGAAAAAGTGTAACAGAAAAACGACCAGCATTTCCATGGCACAGAGTACCAGAATTATTAAAAATTGCAAATTGGGCTTGAATTTGAAAAAAAAATACATAATAATAAAATTAAAAAATCATGATAAATCAATGAACTAATCCATAAATTATCATACTATTTATTTATATATATTATCATATAAAATAATAATATTTTTTTTTTTTTAATTTACATCTACCATTTTTAATAACACTATTTCAACCCTCATGATGATGATGATGATGATGATGATAATTATTTTTATCCATGCATTTATTGAAACATTTAATAATAATTATTTTTAATTCACAATCAACAAGCATGAAATAATTATCAGTATAATAATAAATAATTCATTATTAATTAAGAAGAAACAACAATGTATCAACAATGGATCAACAATGGATCAAATGTGCATGTGAATTATAACAACTTTCAAAAAAACATTATAAATATAAAAATACACCAACTCGAGTGTAACTAAACTTTATATTTATACAATGTTCTTTGACGTGTAAAATAACACGTACATTTAATAATATGTACTGCATTATGTATCGCGTATATTTATTTAAGTTATTTCTTGTTATATTTACTCAATATATTATGTGCTTATAGAAAATAATATAATAGCTTAATAAAGAGAGTCTAGAAATAATGTGATTATTTTTTCAAAATTATTGTAATTTGTTTTATAAAAATTACGTAAATAAAATAAATATTAATTAAATAATTTTCATTTATCAATTTAATATTTGTAAATAAATTGAAAATAATAATAAATCAATTTAAAAAAAAAAATTAAATTAAAATAATGATTTATCTTTTTTTGGTAAAAAATTTCATTTGAAAATAAAACTTGTATTTGATTTTAAATGATAGAGAAATTGGAGAAATTATTTATCAAAATATAAAATAATTTAAAAAAAAAAAAAATAACAAATAAAATTGAACTTTCTACTCACCAAGTACATCAGATTTGACCAAAACACTGCATGAATACATAGGAGTTACAAGACGAGGTCTTCGTAATTTTAATGCACGTCTGCATGCATCTTTAAATGTTGATATTAACTGTCCACCTAGATGTTCTTGACTGGTTCCGCTCTCACTAGAAATTAATTAAATTCCATATTAGTTTTTAATATAATAATAAAATAAATAAACAAGTTTAAAAATATAATAATAAAATAAATTTACCTATGTGAATCTTTTTCATAAATTTCAAATTTTTTAACAATAAAACATACACCAGTCATTTGTTCTTCACACAATGGACCAGCAACAGTTGCAACTTGAAAACCATTTATAATACTGATATCATATGAAGCTCTAATATCATTTGAACGATTTGAATTAAATTCCCAAAATGGTTTTCTTATATAATCTGTTTGATTAAGAAGAATATTTGGTCCACATTTTCTTGGACCAAATGACCAAATTTTATCAACAATATTATCCCATCCAGCTTCAATAAATGCATTTGATAATTCATTTTTAAATATATCAATTGATTTTTGTTTTTTTTCACTAATACATTTATCATTAATTAATGATAATTTTTCAATATCTGTTAATTGAAAATTATCATTTTTACCAAATTTTTCCCAATAAAGATCAAGTTCTTTTATTAAATCACAATTTTTTTCAATTAATTTAATAACATTATCAGGTAATGGTTTAGCATCAATAACAAAATAACATTGACGATTTGATGTCCAAAATTCTAATATAGAATCAGAATTTTTTTTATCATTATCTGTTATTAATTCATTAACCATATCAAGTGTTGGTGGTGCAACAATTGTTTCACGAAATGGTACAATTGGTTCAGAAACATTAATATCAATTTTAGCATAATTTAATTTAAGATCTTCTAAACAACGTTCAAGATGTACTTCACCAGCAGTATTTAATACAATTTCACCAGTTTCTTGTATATGCATTAATGCACATGAATCAGCTTGATTTAATAATTTTAAACCATTTATTAATTTTTGTAAATCATTTGGATTAACTGGTTCTAATGCAACACGTAATATTGGTACTGTTAATGATGTTAATTCACTAAATGATGGACATAATATATCTGTTGATATTGTACCTGTTTTTAATATATTATCTTCTAAACCACCAATACCAAATACATTACCAGCTGGTACACTATCAATTGATTCTAATTCACGTCCCATTAATAAATATAATTTTTTAATTTTTGTTTTTGTAATATAACAACCATTTTTTAATTCTTTTATTGAATTTGGTGTATCAATATTTTCATCACAATTTATTTTATTAATAATATCATTTGGTTTATGTTTTGGACCAAGTATATATACATCAGAACCTTCTTTTATTGTACCAGAATATATTCTAGCAAATGCAATTAATACATTATCATCATTGGGTAATTCATTAACAATATTATCATCAATATTATTATCATTAATAATATTAGTAGTAATAATATCATTATTTTCATCTTGTAATTGTTTATTATTTTGTTGTTGTTCTTGTTCAATTTTAGCTGCATGACGTTGACGTGCTATTTCACGTCTTTTAGTTAATTCTTCTTGTGTTAATGGTTTTGGTTTATATTCTGGTAATGATTTACGTTCAATTGAAAACATTTTTGATACAAATGCAATAATTGGTGAATTATCAGATGAATTACATGATAAAAATGAATTTTTTAATAATTTTGTTGAATCAGGAAGTGTTGAAAATTCATTATTACCAGACATAAGACGTTCAATTTTATCAGATGTTAAATTATTTGGTGATGGTACTGTTTGACATATCATATTTAATGTTGTTTTAGCTAATGGTAACCATTGTGAAAATATAACTTGTAATTTAACTTTAATATCAGTTAATTTTAAATCTCTATTTGTTAATTTAATATTCATTTTATTTAAACAACGTAATAATATATCATCATCTTGTCTACTAATAATAATATCATTTAATTTCCATATATTTTCTAATATTAATGATACAAATAATGGTTTTTTAGCTTTATTTTGTGCATTTTTCATAATTTTTTTTTCTTTTGTATTTAACCAATAATCACCCCATAATGTTTTCATTAATGTTTTATAACTAAAACCAATTTGTTTAGCATATATATTTGCAAATTCTGATATACCAAAACCCCAATTATCAACTGAACTTGCAAATAATACATTACCTTGTTCTGGTGAAAAATATAATTGTGAATCATCAGTATTTTCAAGTGCTGATTGCCAATCAGCAATTGGACGTTCCATTATTACATCATTTTGATTATCATCATTATCATTATTAATATTATCAATTAATTTATCTTCACGTTCCATAATATCACTTGTAAATAATTCACCCATAACAGCATTAACTTGTTCTAATACTTGTACAAGATGTACATATGCATCAAGTGGTGTTAATTTTAATTCATTAATAAGTCTATCAATTTTATTAAGTACCAATACTGGTTTTAAACCTTCAATATATGTCATTGATAATGCACTTCTTGTTTGTGGACATACACCCTCAACAACATCAACAACAATTAATGCACCATCACATAAACGTACTGCTGTTGATACTTCACTTGCAAAATCAACATGACCAGGTGAATCAATTATATTTATTAAATAATCATTATCATTATAATTATGATGTAATGATATTGAACTTGATTTCATTGTTATACCACGTTGTTGTTCATCTGGACGATAATCCATATAACGTAATTTACCAGCAAGTCTATCTGATATTATACCATTACTAGCAACCAAAGAATCAGCAAGTGTTGTTTTACCATGATCAACATGTGCTAATATACATATATTACGTATATTTGATGGATTTTTTTGTAATTGTGGAAGTAATGATGAATCAAAGTGTCTTCTTCTATCCATTTTTTTTTTTTTTTTAAATTATTTTCTACTATAATATAGCCTTGATCTCTCTTGAATTTATTTATCTGTAGGTATAGGTATAAGTAGGTATACTTTTTTATTATATCAAAATATAAACAAACACTTGATCAAAACAAAAATAACAAACAAACAAACAAACAAAAAAAAAAAAAAAAGCACCAATTTAAATCTTAAAATATATAACTATATATACACACACTTTTTTTTTTTTTTTTTTGTAAAAAAATATATATATATATTTATTATTTAAAAATATTAAACAATAACTATTTCACTTTATTTTGTTTCCAAAGTGCAAAATGTTCACTTATTGAAAGTACAATATGACTGTGAGATAATCTGTATGGCATTGCCTTCAACACGAATACCATTCCCACGTTTATTTTTCCAAATAAATTACACAAAACTAGCTTTTTTTTTATTTAAATATATTATTTAATCAATTTTACTATTATAATTAGATAAAAATTATACTTTGATAACACGTGAATGACACCTAGATGTTGATTTTATATATATTTTTTTTTTATTTGAGGTTAGGTTAACACAAAAATTACATCAAAAAATATTATCACACGGTTTTAAACTGATGTAATTTATTTTTGATAAATTTAATTATTATTTATTATAATTAAACAATTATATAACACTTGTCAATATATATTTTATTTACTTATTTATAATATATATTTATTTTTTTTTAAGGATTACAACGAATCGCGCAACACACAGAGTGAAAAAAAAAAAATATATATTTTTATAATAATCAATATTTAAGATTCCTACATTACCAACAGAGAATGCGCGCGTAATTTGATTGTCATAATATAAAAGAAAAAAAAAAAAAAGTAAATATCTAATAAAAATATAAATAAATATTGTTAAAATTGTTTTTATAAAAATAAATAATTTGTACAATAAAATGTATTATTTTCAAGAAACTAATTAAATTTACATTAACATTATAATTTTATTATTTTCAAGGTTTTTTTAATAATCAAAAAAAAATAAAATAAATATATGACTTGTAAAAAATATTATTACTTGCTCAGGAAATTCATTATTAAGATAACACTGTATTACTTCATATGATTATTTAAATATATATTTTTTTAGTTATTAAAGCAAATATAATTACAAGTTTATTATAAAATTTTAACAAATTATTTTTAAAAAAAAATTTTATTTTTGTTTATTTTAAAATAAATTAAAAAAAAAAAAAATAATTATTTGGTTATTTTATTTTTTTTATTAAGATTATTATCATTTTCCGGTTTTATTGTATTTATAAAATTTTTATGTAACAAATAATAATTAATTGTTGTTTTTTTAATCTTGAAAAAGTATATAAAAAGAAGCTGATTATGAATGAGGATTAGTATTAAATTGAATAACAAAGTTGACAATTTTTTTTTAATTAAAAAAAAAGAAAACATTGTTATTTAACAATGTTGAAGTTTATTGTTTTGGCATGTGTTTGTTCAGCTTTGGTAAGAATAATTTTTATAATTTTTTTAGTAAATAATTATTTATGTTTAATATTTTTTATTTAAACAAAAAAACAATTGAATGATTTATTTATTTATTTAGTTTGTCAATAGTTTTCGAATAAAAACTCGTGGTTTTTCTGATCTTTTATCTGAAAGTGAACCAATTAAATCTGTACATCAAAATGAACACAACAGAGTAAGTTGAAAAATTTTTGTTTTTTTTTTCATTTCAATAAATAAAAAATAATAATAAATTTAATAATTAAAGTTTAATATTTTTTTTTATAATTTAGTTGAATTGTTTTTATTTAAAACTTTTGTATAAATATTTAGCCTGCTCGTCAAGCACCTGGACAAGAACAAATGCCAGAAGGAGAAGTTAATATGGATCATAAAAATTTTGGAAGTTTTTCGGGTGATTTTTCTCAACAACAACCACCTGAATCAAACGATCATCAAAGAGTAAGTGTAAAATTTGAAAAAAAATTAAAAAATAAATTAATAAATAAATATTATTTTATAAAAACTTTTATTCAAAAAATAATAATTAAATTTTACTTGATTAATTTAATTTAAAATTTTTTTCATATATAAATACTTAGAATGCTCGTCAAGCACCTGGACAAAATGGACCAAATTCATCAGGAGGATATACTCCAGGTCAAGGAAATCTTGCTATGCAAGGATTAGGAAATATTCCAGATCCAACATCTTGGGTAATGAAAGGACAAGAAGTAGCAAGTCAATTTGCCAGAGGACGTCGTCAAGCACCATCAAAAATGCCAACAATGCATTAATGTAAAAATTATTCCTCAAAAAAATTATTAATTGTTAAATTATAAATTTAAAAAAAAAAACAATTTTTTTATTTTATTTATATTTTATTTTATTTTTTCAGGCTTTTCCAAGATCATAATGACAATACAATCAAAAAATAAAATAAAATTGATAACAAACAGTGGAAATTAATAAAAGGAACGAACTATATTATCATATGTAATCACAAAATATTTATATAAAAAAATATATTACACATCAGTAAATCCCTTATTGCACTTAACACAATTATAATATATATAAAATAAAAAAAAAATTAATCAGCAAAATAAATGTATTTATCTTTTTTATAATCCTTTTTTATTTTTTTTTTATTTTTTTATATATAAATAAATAACATTGACAATTTTTTATCAATAAATCTAGATAGGAAATATTGATAAGATGATATATATTATATAATTATATTTAATTATAAAAAATTTGATTTATATCTTTTGTAAAAAAAAAACAAAAAAAAAAAAAAGTTTCAAGTATTTCAACGTCAATTAACAATAAATAATAATAATAATAATTCTTGTTGTTAGTAATTATTTTTAATGACATATTTTTCTGTTATTTATAAATAAAATTATAAAATTTTTAAAATTATTAAAATAAAAATATTATTTAAATTTAAAATATTTAGTACATTTAAAAGATGAAATATTATTATCTCAAATAACAAAATATTTACTACCAACTCTTATTTTTGGAATGGTTTTAATATCCGGTGTTTATTCGACAATGTTAATAGTCAATTCTAATGATGACAATTCGATATCATCATGTGAAATTCAATCAGCTTACTATGTAAATTGTTTACCAGGAAAGATATTAAATTACAAAATGTGTATTTCAATTGGTTGTTGTTGGAGTGATGTATTATCAATTTGTTATCATTCAAATACTTCAAGTCATGGTTATATTGATACTCAATCTTCATCTGATGAAATTTACATTAAGTTTTGTTATAAAATTAATAATAATTATTATTGTATTAATTTTTGTATCTTTTTATCGATCAAAAAAATTAAATAAAATAAGCACTCATACCAAGAAAAATAATTAGTCCACTTGATAGTAAAAATCAACAACTGGAATATTTTAAATATTCAACATCAAATATAACAATAACAATAAATAATCCAGAATTTTCAATAACTATTTATAAAAAAAATAATACAATAAAAAATTCAATATATTTACAACATCAAAAGGACCATTAATATTGACTGATAATTACTGGGAAATAACATTATTATTTGATGATGTTATTAGTGTTTATGGATTGAATTAACTTGAATTAAATGGAACATAATATCATGGAATTATGATACTGGTAGTGGAAGCTACATACCAGTCTTTGTTGAAATTAATTCTGAGGGTTTTGGAATTGGCTGTGTCATTGAATATCTTGGTCCTCTTGAATCACAGATTTAATAATTTAATATAATATAATTTAAAAATAAAAATATATAATTTATTAATTAATTTTTTTTATGAAAAAAAAAAAAAAAAAAAAAAAAAACGAATATAATTTACAAAAAGTTTTTTAACTAAATTATTTTTTATTAATAATTTAATAATTTATTTAAATAAAAAGGTAATGGATAAGTCAAATTTAATTATTCTGAGAGGCATGTCACTACCAGATGTAATTAATTTACATGTATTCATAGAAGAAGAACCACTGAATGTAATAAAACAGATAAACCAACTTATCAAACAATTTAATCCATCAAAAACCACAAAACAAGACTTGACATTTGAACTTGGTTTACATGTATGCCCTGAAAATAATAAACATATACAAAATGATATTGAAAATACAATAATAAATATGAAAATTTATAATGTACTATGGAATAGTAAACATTTGATGAAACAATGAACAATCAAGATATTAAAATATTAAAAAATACAAATGATAAATTAATAAAAATAAATAAAATTATTATACCTCATGTTACTTCTCTGGTAAAATTTTAAACTTTAAATTTCTAATATCAACATGTTAATGTATAATATAATTAAACTTTTAAACAGATTTTATCAAGTAGAAAATTACTTCAACAACTTTCAAACATGTCACTATTACTTTTACAAAGTTCATTATATTTAAATAAATTTTATGTTGATATATTTAATAATGATAATATTATTTATCCAAATTGGTTTGATAATAAAACACTTGTTGTTTATAAAAATTATATATTAAATTATTTAAATATATATAAAAAATTCTTGGCCAATTGATGAATCAAATTATATTTTGATTATATACCAAAGGTAATTAAAAATTTAATTTATTTATTTTATTGTTATATTTCATAATAATATACAATGAATAATCATAAATTTAATTTAAACTTTGTATGAATAGAATTTGGTACAATTCCACTTGGTTTATTATCATCAACTTCAAAACATCATTATAAACATCACAATGAATATTCGATGACATTTATAAATTATATAAATAAATATACAATTGGAAAGAAAATAATGAAACAAAATAATATATTTGGATGGAATGGTTTACAACAAACTATTATTTTTGGAGTTGGTTGTGGTTTTGTTGGACAACTTCCACAACCAATTTACATATGTGAAATATTTGAAACATCCACTGAATTATGTACCAGGTATTTTTAATAATATTATTTTATATTCAAATGAAATATGGCTTCTGTAATCAATACATATGATAAATTAAATTGTTTTTTATATTTTAAAGATGGTATGCAGCATCAGTTGTAGTTCTATATATTTTAGCAATACCAGAAAATTTACCAGGTGATAATTGGTTAAATAAAGGAACATCAAAATATGCAAGTAAACTTCTTCAATTTCGTCACCAATACTTGCATCAACATTTATCCATTATCCACTTGAACAATTCACAAGCCATACATTGGATCAATTTATGTGGGGTGAAAGTATACTCGTGGGTAAGAAATTCAATTTAATATTATATTTCTTTTCAAGAAATTTTTCTTTATATATATTATATTATCTTTTTATAATATAAATTTATAAAACATATTAATTTTGACTGACAACATATCATTTTCACAGTATATTATATTCAAAACTTTCTAAAGATTTTAAAAATAAAACTTTGATAAAATATGATAATGATTACAGGTCTTGTTATTATACCAGGAACAATGCATGTTGAAATGAATATACCTGGTAATTTTTCATGGCGACATTTACAAAATGGTCTTGAAGTTAAACCAACAAATAACAATAATAAAATTTCAATTGTTGCACTTGAAAATGAATTAATAACTCTTGTTTGTCCTGATTTTATTGTACCAATCAATGAGGTAATTAAATAATTCAATATTATCATTATAATATATCAAAAAAAAAATAATAATAATAATTTTTTTGTCATCAGATATTATCAACAACATCAATAGTTAAAAATCTTTTGATATTAAAAGCAAATTTAGCATGTTTTGATGATAAAGATAGTTGTATTGCTGATGGAAAAATTGGATATGCTGATGATACATTTTTATATATAAATTTTAATAAAAATAAATTGTCTATCAGCAATATTTTAAATGTCAAAAATAAAGGATGCTTTGAATTATCAACACTACCAACAATAATTCATACTTTTGAAATTCTTGGTGGTAATATTTATGAAATTAATATTGATATTTGTCAAATTTCTAATGATAATTATTACAGTGTGTTATTGAATTAATAATATTATTATAAAATATTTTTTAAGTATATATCTTTTTTTTTTAAATTGATGAATAAGTAATTTAATATTTAGTTAAAAAAAAATTGACATATTTTAGATGAAAAATAATTTTATATATTGGTAAATGCATTTTTGTCTTGCGCATTTCGTTTATATAAATTTTCCTTGATATTCACATTCACATTGGTGACTTCAAACAGTTAAGAGCTAAAAGTGCATTGTGATTTTAAAAAAAATATATTTATATCATTGTGTATAAATATTTTAAATTAAAAAAATATATTTAGTGTTTAATTGTTAATTAAAAAAATTTAAAATGTTTAATTTTAATAATTTAATTATTAAAAAAAAAAAAAAATAATTTTTATCAAGTGTTGTTATAAATTTAATTGGATATCAATAATTGAAATTGGTAAAATAATAAATTGAATATGGATATTAATGGAATGTGAGTAATAAAAAAAATTAATTTAAATTGATTCCACTTAATCTCTTCACGTTGATACCTATAAAATAAAAAAAATTTGATAAATAAAAATTTATTTATTTAAAAAAAATTTGAAATCAATTTTATCAAATATTCATTTTCAAATTAAATACTTTTAAAATAATAATTAAATGCTATTTTTTCCATAATGATTATTTAATTTTTGACTTTGATAAAAAATTAAATCAAATTATTTAAAATTATTTTAATTATTCTTTGATTTACTAAAATAAAAATAAATATTATCTCATAAAAAATTGCAAGATAATTTTTCAATTTATTATTTAAAAAAAAAAAAATAATAAAACTAATTGTTATTCGAGTTTATTTGAGTAAATCAAGAAATAATTTTAATTAAATTATAATTGAATTATTTGTAAATATTATTACTAAACATTAATTACCATATTTATTATTATTGATATTATGTAAACAATAAACTTGTTGCTTTGTTGAATCTATGCAAACAATAAGCCTTTGATTATCATCAATTGTAAAACCAATTAATTTATAAGTATATAATAATACTGCCTGAGCTATGTCAATCAATGAAATTTATTAATTAATTTCACAGAAATACAACAACAAATATAAACAATATTGATGTTGCATCTGCAAATACAACACTACCACCAAGTTTGACATTTACAAATCATTCTTTAACAGTTGTTATTATTTACTGTATGTGTTTTATTATTGCTGCTGTTGGTAATTTAACAGTATTTGTAACATTATCAAGAGGAAGATATAGAAAATCACGTATATCATTAATGATTTGTCATTTGTCTGCTGCTGATTTACTTGTTACATTTGTCATGATTCCAGTTGAGGTAAAATTATTATTATTAATTTATTATACTGACATTAAAATGACATAATTTATATTTTAAATTATTTTTATATTTTTTAAATAATTATAAATCAAATACAATACTGATATATTATATATTATTTTATGTCTAGGTAGAAATTTTAATCATTGAAATAATATTGATCTTTTAGTTTCCATTTAATTTCTAATTTTAAAATACTGACAAAATTATTCATCAACTATATATTCGAGAGCAATGTGCTTTATAATCAAATTAAAATTGTCACTCACTTGGATAATTAATAAGCCAGAAATAATTATATATTTTTTTAATATTTATTTTTAATCAATATATTTTAATTTTCATTATAATACAAAAATAAATATTAAGATTATTGACCTGTTATTTTTATTATTATTGTCTATAAAATTATTTTTTTTTTTAATTATCTTTATAGTTATTAAATATTTCAATTGAATTTAAATTAAATTTATTGATACAAATATTTTTTTTAATTTTATAGAAATTTTATGAAAATATAAAATTGGTTTTTCAATTAAGATACATATTTAATTTGACAATTAAAAATATTAAATTATGTCAATTTTTTTGTTGATAATTAAAATATATCATTTAAATTTTTTAATTGTAAAAAAAATTATTGACAGGTGAGTTGGCGAGTGACAGTACAATGGGTTGCTGGAAATATTGCTTGTAAAATATTTTCATTTCTTCGTGCATTTGGTCTTTATTTATCAAGTAATATTCTTGTTTGTGTTTCACTTGATAGGTAATTATAATAATTAAATATTCTTATCAACTTGATATATTTATTGTTTTAAATTAATATTTAGATACTTTGCTGTTCTTCATCCACTAAGAGTTACAGATGCAAAACGACGTGGTAAAATAATGTTAACAATTGCTTGGATAAGTAGTATTATTTATGCAACACCACAGGTAATTTTTTTAATTTTTTTATTTCAATATTTTAGTTATTAAATTTTTTCCACCCTTAAATTAAATATCCCTATTTTTATTATTAAAAAAAAAAATTATTTTTATAGATTATTAAATTATAGAAAAATATTTTTCCAATAAATTAGTACAAGAATTTTTAATGCAATTTATAAAATATAATTAATTTTTTTTTTTTTTTTTAAATAACATTTCAATTGTTGGTTTAATAAAAAAATATAAATAAATTTTTTGTGGCATTAAAAAAATTAAATAATTTAAAATAATTAATTTTTTTTCAATCAATATTATTGAGTAAATATTTTTTAAAAAAATATAATAAAATGAATTTAAAAATAAATATTATTTTATAAATATTTATAAATATATAAAAGTAAATTATTTATTTAATATTTTTATATTTCAGTGTTTTATATTTCATGTATCAACACATCCAGAGTTTCCAAATTTTCATCAATGTGTTACATTTGAATCATTAGATAAAAAATCAGAAAATTTATATGCAATATTTTGTGTATTAGCAATGTATTTTATTCCATTAATTATTATTTGTTGGGCTTATACAAAAATACTATGTGAAATAACAAGTAAAAGTCGTGGACTTGAACAAGGTATAATTATTTTATTTTAAAATTTCTTTATCATATTAAAATGATATATTTTTTAACTGAAAAACTTTGCTCATAATCCAATTAAATTTAATTATCAAATATAAAAAATATATACTTATAATATTTTTTTTTAATTATTAAAGTTATACCAAAGTCAAATAGCAGTGGTACTTGTGATAGTGCTGGAACAAGTACAGCTGGCAGCAGAATGAGACTGAGAAGATCAGACATGAGTTGTATTGAAAGAGCAAGAAGTCGAACTTTAAAAATGACTATAACAATTGGTAAATATATATATTATTTTTTTATTAATTATTAAAATATTATAATAAACTAATTTAAAAAAAAAAAAAAAAAAAAGTTGCTGTATTTATTCTTTGCTGGACACCATATGTTGGAATGCTTCTTTGGTAAAAAAAAATTTAAAAAAAAACAAAAAAAAATTATAATTAATTATATTTTTGTTATTAAAAAAACAATTTTAATTTAAATATAAATTAAAAATATTTATTTATTTAATTAAAGGTACACAATTGATCGTCCAAGTGCAGAAAAAGTTGATTCAAGAATACAAGAATTTTTATTTTTAATGGCTGTTAGTAATTCATGTGCAAATCCACTTGTTTATGGAAGTTATGCTATTGATTTTCGTAAAGAATGCTGTAGATGTTTTTTACCATATCCAACAACATCATCATCAAGAAGAATGGATAATGCTTATGAACTTGCTAATCGTAATGATAATGGTAATTTATTTTTACGAAATTTAAGAACAAAGCTGGCGCCCGGGACAATCATCTAAATTTAACAAAATCATTTTCTAAAAAAAAAAAAAATTATTAATATTTTAATTATAATTAAATATATTTACAATATAATATGTATATATTTTTATAAATTATTTTTAATTTAAAATTTATATTCAACGAACAAAGTGTATGTTTGTTGCAGGAGGAATGATTCGTGTTAAAAAAAACCCGGGCGTCAGCTCAGTTATATGTGCTGTTATCCCTGATATTCTTAAAGGTTTGTATTAATTTTATTATTCAATAAAAATCATTAAAAAATATCTGTAATTATTAATTAATTTGTATAAGATATAAATTATTTATTTACAATAATTTTAATGATTTTTATTTTTCAGGTAAAAATAGTAAAAGTACAAAATATTCTGGTATTGCATTGTTACCAATGAATTCAGATAAACAAAGAATATCAGAAAGTTTATCTTCAAAAAAATCAATTTCTGTTGTATAATAATAATTGAAAAAAAAAAAAAAAATTAAATAATTAATGTACTTTTTTTTACGATTTAAATTAAATAAATTTGATGTTTCAAATAAAATCAATGTGAATTTAAATGTGATTTGATAAAAAAAAATTTGTTGCTCACATCCGGCTACGTATGTTGAAAATTTATGAATTAAAGATTTTATAAAAAAAAAAGAATAAATGAATGTTTACATATCAGTCATTTGATCTTTTGAACAGAAAAATAATTTATAAAATAAATTAATTTATTTTATACTCTGATATTTGATAAAAAAATAAATAATTTTTTTTTTTTTTTTCATCTAGTCTGTTTGTTTATTATTTCGAATATGTTTTTTTTTTATTTTTAATAATATACGATTACGAATATTAACTGCTAATTTATAAGCAAGCCATACTGCACTTTTTTCACAAATATAATTTAAACAATTGAATATTCCAAGAATAAGATAATGTGGTAAATATCCAGTTGTTCTTGATTCAATTCCAACTGTTTTTAAACAAGCATTGACAAATACTTTTGGTGTTGGTGCAATCCATGTTCCTTGTCTAAATTAATAAATATAAATATATTTATAATTATTAAATTTATTTTACATAATTATTTAATAAAATAATTTACCTTTTTTTAATCATTTTTGTTGCAACAGTACCAGGTAATACACATTGTACAGTAACACCTCTTGGTGCTGCTTCAGCAGCAAGATCAGCACTTAATTTATCAACAAATGCTTTACTTGCAGCATATACTGATAAATAAGGAGTTGGTATTGCAGCACATAGTGAACTAATATTAATAACAACACCTTTTTTTCTTTTCATCATAACTGGTAAAATAATTCGTGTTATATAAGTTGTAGCAGCAATATTTACTTGCAATAATCTTGAAATTAATTCTTCTGATACATTGTCAAATGTTTCAAGAAGATCATAACCAACTCCTGCATTATTAACAAGTACTCCAACCTTTAATAAAACCAATAAATTAATTTATTTATCAACAATACATTGTGCAATTAATAAAAATAAATATATTACTTACTTCAAGTCCTTCAATTACTTTGGCTATTTTAGCATAAACAGATTGACCTTCAGTTAAATCAACTTCAATAATTTTAGTTGATACACCATATGCTGCTTTTATTTCAGTTGATACATTTTCAAGTTTTTCTAATGATCTTGATACCAATACAATATCAAGACCTTTTGCAGCAAGTGCCTCAGCATATGCCTTACCAATACCATCAGTTGAACCAGTTACAACAGCCCACCTACCTTGTGTTGATACATCAATACCAAGACCAATTGATGGTGCTATTAATTTTTTCCAAATAAATACAGACAATCGTATTATTATTCGTAAATTAATTGTAGCAATAATTATCCAACACAGTAATGACATTATCTTTTTTTTTTATTTTTTTTTTTTTTGATAGTTCTGATTAATAATTTAAAATCACAAACAATTCAAGTCCAACTGTGACATACACAGTGTTTTATCAGTCTGATAAATGACAATGTATATCAATGATACTCCATTGAAAATAAATTGACTATTAATTTACATTTGAATATTCATTTTAAAGCAGTCATTAATAATGAATAAACACTTTGAATAAATGTGCTGATTGTCGTAAATATTTAATGCAAAAAAAAACTGCGTCATGCTGCATAAAAGAATATTTTATAAAGCATAATTTTCATTCAACTTAAATGATTTAATTAAAGTTATTTAAATTAGCTATTTTTTTTATTAAAAATTATTTCTAAAATAATAAAAAAAAAATATATAAAATAGTATTTATTAATTTTTTTATTTAAAAAAAAATTAAAAATATAAAATTTATTATTTCATATTTTTATGTACAAATTACAAACAGATATAATGATTTGAGCAATATGATATTGCTGATTAATATATAATCATTATAATTTGATAACAAGGCGATGAGTGTCAAATTTATAAATCAAAGATTGACATATAAAAAAATAATAAAAAACAAAATTAAAAATGCCACGTCAACATAACGCTATTGACCTTTGTACTGTACTACATGATTTTAAATAAATTATCTTTATCAAATAATATTATTATTTTTATTTTTTGTTTTTGAAATCAATTTAAACAATTTTATTAAAATTATTAAACACTTATTATAGGTATATATTATCAATGGTAAATATTTCCATGACACAAACTTGAACAAAAAAAAATTATGACTCAATTGGGATTTCTTTTTTAGTTGATGATATACCAAGATCATCATCATCACTACGTGTATTTTTATCATTTTTTTTTCTTAATGCACGACCACGAATATTAAGCATTGTTCTAGCAACAAGCCATATTGCACCTTTTTCACAAAGACATTTTAAACCATTTACAAAACCAATAATAAGACAATGTGGTGGATAACCAGTTGTTCTTGATTCAATACCAACTGTTTTTAAACAAGCTTCAACAAATTTTTCAGGTGTTGGTGCCATCCATGTTGCTTTTCTTAAATAAATAATTAATAAATATATTAATAATTGTTAAATATAAAAATTATATATAAATTATAATAATAGTAAAAATAAAAATTTATATTTACTTAATTTTTGACATTTTTGTTGCAACTGGACCAGGTAATACACATTGTACAGTAACACCTCTTGGTGCTGCTTCAGCAGCAAGATCAGCACTTAATTTATCAACAAATGCTTTACTTGCAGCATATACTGATAAATATGGACTTGGTATTGCAGCAGATGTTGAACTTATATTAATAACAACACCTTTTTTTCTTTCCATCATACCTGGTAAAACAGCACGTGTTACACCAGTTGTACCAGCAACATTTAATTGTAATATTCTTGCAATTAATTCTTCTGATATACTTGTAAACATTTCTGGATGATCATAACTTGTACCAGCATTATTAATAAGTACACCAACCTTGAAATAAATAAATAAATAATTTATAATAAATAAAAAAATAAACAAATTTTAAATTAAATAAAAAAATATTACCTCAAGTTCTTCAATTGCTTTAGCTATTTTAGCATAAACAGGTTGACCTTCAGTTAAATCAGCTTCAACAATTTTAGTTGATACGCCATATGCTGCTTTTATTTCAGTTGATACATTTTCAAGTTTTTCTAATGATCTTGATACCAATACAATATCAAGACCTTTTGCAGCAAGTGCTTCAGCAAATGCTTTACCAAGACCATCAGTTGAACCAGTTACAACAGCCCATTTACCTTGTGTTGCTACATCAATACCAAAACCCATTGATGGTGCTATTAATTTTTTCCATGTAAATACAGCAATACGAATTAATATTCGTAAACTAACAGCTGCAACAATTACAATTGCAAGTTTTTCCCAGCATGTTAATGCCATTTTTCTAAAAAATTAAATAATATTATTTTATATATAAGTATATATATCATTTTAATATATTTAAAAATCTATTAATATAATTTTACCAAACATAAAAAATAATATTAACACAGCAACAGTTTGACCACGACTGTGACGAGTACAAAGTTTTTTATGATAACAGTTTTATCAGGTCTGTTCATCGTGAACAAACTCACACATTGACCAACGATATTAAATAATTGAAAACGAATTAATTATTTGATAATATATTCTATCCTACTCAGAAATAAATCAAGTGTAATTAAATTACCTCATCAAAATTTTTTCATCTATAATATTTCATTTTTTTTTTTTTTTTTTTCACATTTAAAGTTGTTTCTTTTTTTTACATATTACACTTAATTTATCATTTTACATATTAAATTAATTATTTTTTTAAAATCAATAATGCATGTATTTTTTTTTTTTTCTTCTTTAAACTCAGAAATAATTTTATCATTTAAAAAAAATATGACATGAATATCAATAATGTACATAATTATAACAAGTGTTTACGTAATATATTAATTTTTTTAAAACAACAGCCAACAAATTAATAAATAAAAAAATAAATAAAATTATAACTTACATATAAATCACATCAGTTAATCCAGAATCAAAATTTTTCTAGTAGAAATATTTCGAAATGTAAAAAAAATATATAAATTTAGATAAAATATAATAATAATTATATAATTATATTAATTTAACACAATATTATAAATTTATATATATTTTTGATAAAATAAATATTATTTTCTTTATAAATTTTATGTTTCAACTAAACTCCATGTTAATCCACCACCCAGACGATGGGAGTACACGCGGTCGATTGCTTCACGTCAACAGTTTACTAGCGCGCGCGCAATGTCATGGTTAATTTTATCCCTACCAAAATGTACATACCATTTACAATTTAAAATGTATAAATTTTATAAAAGCCTTTCCTTACTTTTATTTTATTATACTTGTATATTTTCAATCCTACCTCTTTCTTTGGCACACTTATCAACCTGGTTTGTTCAACTCAGTGGCTTCTTCAACACGATCAACATGCTGCTGATACCACAATAAAACTAGGCTATTTTATTTGATAAACAACAACTTGTTATTGTATTATAATTATTTTTTATTATTTTTATTATTTTTATTATTATATTTAATTGTATATTTAAAAAAAAAAAAAATTAAATGAAATTTAGTTGAATTTTTTTCTTTTATTACTTGCAACATTTTAAAATTCAATATATTTTTTTTTTTTATTAATTTTTAAGTTTCATTTGTATAATTTATTTGATCATTTTAATTTTTTTTTTATTATTTATATGTATATTATACTTTCAAACTGGATTTTACTTTCACCTTATTTTTTAATAATAAATAATTGAAAATTTTCAATATGAAATTTTCAATTTTTCTTGACTTTTTTTTTCATTTTATTGTGGTTTTTGTTTACTGGCAGTTGTGAGTTATTTTCTGGTGATGATAATTTTTTTAAATATATAAAAATATTTAAAAAATTATTATTATTATTTAAACTGTGTAGCATGTATCAGTGTGCTCATTAAAATCCAATGATTTCCTTGGTCTTGAATTGCCTCGAGGGAGTAGGTCAATATCTTCGATGGAATCCTTTCGTTTTTAGACTGGTACCGTTGTTATTTTTATTTTTATTTTTATTTTTATTTTTATTTATATATATACAAAAACGTGTTTATATTTAAATTGATTAATCAGCTTATCGGTTGTGTTTTTTTTTATTTTTAAATTTGCATTAAATTATTATTATTTTGCATAAAATTTTCATGAAATTTTTTAGTTTTTAGAAATCAAGAGATATCTGGTAATAATATCTTTCAAGTTTTTCAATAAATTAAATTAATAAAATTTAAATATAAAAAAAATAATATTGTTTATTGTTAAAAAATAATAATTAATTGTTTTTTTTTTTTCTCTCACTAATTGTGAAAGCATAAAGAATAAAAAAATACAAAAAAATTAAAAAAAAAAAAATTACTCACATGAATGATAATAAGAAAATAAAATAAATATTAAAAAAATAATATTAATAAAATACACAAATAAAAATAATAATATACAACTAAAATAAATTAAAAAAAAAAAAAAAAAATTAAGTGAAAATTTAATTTTGTAATTTATTTATTTTTTTTTATTTAATTTCATTGAAATTATAAGTTTATGTAATCAGTACCAATTAAAATAACAATTGATTTTTTTTTTTTTTTTTTTCTATTATAATTTGGAAAAACCCTCATTATTAAGTTAATTTAAATTGAATGTATTTTTCCATTGTTTTTTTATTGATACAATTTTCATATATTTCAGTAGAAAAAAAATTAATTTTCAATAAATATTTTTATCTTTAATTTAAAATATAATTTGTGGTAATTTTGTAATTACATATTTATTGATGAATCAGCATATAAAAATTTTAAATAAATAATAAAAAAAAACAAATAATAATAAAATAAATTTGTCATTATGTTTGAAGTGTTTTATGATTCTCGATTAAAATGATAAAATTAATTTAATGTTGATTTAAAAATTTGATTATAAATGATACATAAAAATAACTTTTAAAAATATAAAAAAAAAAAAAAAAAACTTTCGCTTTCTCCAATATATTCCATTACACTATCATAAAACAAGATCAACCAATGGAAATACAAAATTTAATTTCTGTCTTGTAGAAAGCAGAGCTCATATTCTGCAAATTTCTGATCAATAAAAAATAAAAAACAATATTATAATTTTTAAATAGTAAACAACATGCTAAATAAATAAATTTAAAATTAAATATAAAAATATTAATTTATTATAAACTTTCTCTGTTGTTATGTATAAAATATATAAAATTAATTCCATAAATCTGTTGTTTTAATTTCACGTTCTTTAATTTCATATTCTGGATAATTTAATTGACCAGTTTTAACAACTTTACGTCCATCTAACATAATACGATTATGATTTGCTTGTTTAATACAATCAATATGAAAACGATGATATAATAATGCTTCATTTTGTATTTTTTTAGTCCAATCATTCCATTGACTACGTGTTGTTGGATTATTACTTATTTCAACAGCTTCTTCAACAAGTTCTTGTAACCATGAACTCCAACAATTAACAATATTTGACATATTATTTATCCATTTACTTGTTTCACGTAATTCAAATGATTCAACTTTTCCTGGATTATTAACAATATATAATAATTCAGAATCATTTAATAAATTACGTAAAAATATTGCTAATTTACCAGATAATATATCAAGCATATTTTTAATATTAATTGTTAATTTATCTGGTGTTTCAGCATTAACAATATTTTCTAATTTTTTATATATTGCTGAATGTAAACGATCTATTATTGGATCATTTGTATTATTTATTTTTTCATTTTCTATAATATTTTCAAATGTATCAAATAATTTTAAATAATTTAAAAATGGTAAATCTGTTTTAAATATATTTGAAAAATCAGTTATTGATTGTTTTTCTTGATTTTTTTTATCATTTAATTCATTTAATAATAATATTTTATTTTTATTATCATATTTATCATTATTATTTGTATTATTTGATATAGATAAATTTTTTATTTCTGATAATGGTGAATTTAAAGATTTATATTTTATTTTTTCTGGTTTTAATTTTGTATAAGTAACTTGTTGTAATTTTTTATCAACTGGTACTAAATTATTTTTATTATTTTCTATATTTTCTATTTTATTTGAATCATTTTGTTGTTTTAATTTATCTGATTTAATAGTTGATATTTTTAGTTCTGTGATTTTATTTTTTTGATTATATTTAGATAAATTATCATCAATATATTCAGGTTTCATTTGAGACATTTCATTTGAAACTGGTGATTTTTTATCAACATCTTGAGCTAGTGATTCATGTATTTGTTTGTCAATTTTTTCTGATTTTATGTTGGACATTGTTGGTCCATCTGAAACAGGTACTTGTTGAATCTGTTGATTTGTTAATTCAGGTAATTCTTGTTTTATATTTTTAGATTTAATTTGTGATTGTGTTGGTGGTTTATTTAATTCAGCTTCTTGTTCTATATGTTGATTTACTAATCCAGATAATTTTTCTTTATGTTGTCCTGGTTTAATTAAGTCAGACTGAGTATCTTCATTTTTTTCAGACTTTATTTGGGTCAGTGGTAATTTTTCCAAGTCAGGCTTTTTATTGATGTCTTGACTCTCCACTCCAGATAATTTTTTCTTAATTTTTTCTGGTTGTATTAACTCAAGCTTACTGTCCTTAGATTTTTCTAATTTTATTTGGGCCAATGATATTTTTACCAAGTCAGGCTCTTGCTTGATATCTTTACTTACCAAGTCAGATAATTCCTCCTTAATTTGTCCTGGTTTAATTAAGCCAGACTGAGTATCTTCATTTTTTTCAGACTTTATTTGGGTCAATGGTATTTTTTCCAAGCCAGGCTCTTGTTTAATATTTTGACTCACCAACTCTGATAATTCTTTTTTAATTTGTCCTGGTTTAATTAACTCAGGCTGAATTTCTTCAACTTTTTCAGATTTTATTTGGGCCAATGATATTTTTTTTTCCAAGCCAACTTCTTGCTTGATATTTTGACCAACAAATTCAGATAGTTTGTCTTTATTTTTTTCCAATTTTATCTGGGACAATGATACACCTACCAAGTTTGTTTCTTGTTTAATATCTTGAATAATTAATTCTGGTAATTCTTTTTTAATTTTTTCAGATTTTATTTGAGAAAAAGATAATTTATCAAAATCAGGTTCTTGTTTTATTTCATGTACCACTGATAAATCATTTTCAATATTTTTTTCTGATTTTATTTTAGTCAATAGTGGATCATTTAATATCACATGGTCTTTTTCTTTTTTTATTTCATTTGGTTTTAATAAACCAGATTCATCTTTGACAGATTTTACTGGACTAACTGGTTCAAGTTTTTCTGTTACTCTATTATCACCACTCTCTGGTTCATCATCAATTGTAATTATTTCATATACTTTTGGTTCTTGAGGAATTTCTTCAATACTATCTGATTTATGTATCAGTGTATTTTCTTTCATTGTTTTTTCAACTGATGAAATTGCTCCAGATTCACCATTAAATTTAATTTTTTTTGATAAAACCTCAGATTTAATATCTTGTTTAACATTACTTTGTTCTTCTTTAAAAATAATATTTTTGGATTTATTTTTATCAACTGGTAAACCTGATACTCCAACATTATCAGTTGTTTCTTCTCCTTTTTTTTCATCAGGTGTTTGTTCCTCAACTGGTTTAGACTCTTCATTGTTATTTTGTTGAGAATCTGAGGCTGTTTGTCCAAGTGTTGCTTCTCCTTGTATACCTCCAGCTCCACCAACATTGTCATCATCATCATCTCTCTTTGGTTCTTCTTTAATTTTTGATACACTAAAAGAATCACCAACCTCATTGTTTTCTTCTTCTTTTTCTTTATTTTCATCATCTTCAACTTCATCTTTTATTTCATTTTTAATTTCATCGGTAATTTTATCTTTGCCTTTATTATATCTTGACTCTTTTTCTTTTCTTAATTTTGCCAATACTTCAGGACGAGGTTCCATAATAATATCAACTTCTGAATCATCATCATCATCATCACTATCTTCATTACAATCATCATCAATTGAATTTTTTCTTTCTTCACATTCTTTTTCTAATTCTTCTTTATGAGCTTCACCAACTTCAAACAATACACCAGCAATCCATGATGCAATAATATCTGATAAAAATTTCATTTGTTGTGTAACTCTATCACCATCATCAATAATTTGATAATCTAATATATTTTCTAAACGTTTTATAATAACATCAGATATATCACTAAATTCTTCTCTTGGAATTTGTGATTTCCATTGTAAAATACTTTTAACAAATTCATTTGCCATTGTGTATTGATAATTAACAGCTTGATCATCAAATTGTGGTTGTTGTGATGTTGATGGTTGTATAAAATATTCATTTTTATTAATTTTATCACTTGTACAATTTATTTTACTATCTTTTAATTCATTATTAAATTTTTTTTTCTTTTTTTTTTTATCACGAATTAAATTTTCAGCTTGTTCTGGTGTTAAACAAGTTTCATTTTCAATAATTTGAATTAATTTATCAACTAATTCAGGTGGTAATATTGATCCACGATCTTCAAGTGTTGCTAACATTCTATTACGTGGTGGTAATGCAAGTTGTTTCATTCTTGCTGATACTGGACGTAATGGTCTTTCAATTATTTTTATTTGACGTGGTTGTGATGGACATTTTTTACTTGGTCTTGATAATAAATTATACCATTCATCTTTTGATAAACAATGACGTGGTATTGGTGGTATTTTTTCTATTGTACATGGTTTTTCATATATTATTACTTTTCCAGTTTTTTTACGTTTTGTATCAATACGATTTTTCCATTTTGAATCACAACATTCATCCTTGGTTTTTATTTTTTTCTAATTAAATTAAACAAATAAATTTTAAAAATTATACATGCCTATTGTTTTATATAAATATAAAATTAAATACTTACTTTTATTTTTATTTCTTTTGGACATTTATTATGTGTTGTTGGTGTTAAATTATATGGTTGACGTGGTTTACTTGATTCTTCATCAATTTCACCTTTTAAAATTTCATCAACAACTGGTGTTGCTATTTGAACATCAATTGGTTCATCTTCATTATCCTCCATTTTTTTAAAACATTAATTAATAAATACTACAAATTTTTAAAACACAAATAGATAAGTATAAGTATATATATTTATCAAAATATTAAAATTTTAAAATTGCTAAATACAGAAATTATTTATTCCACATGGTTTTGTTCTCAATGTTTATTTTTTTCTCATTTCATTTTTTTTTTTTTTTTTCACTTTCTGTATTTGTTTGTTTATACTGTTTTATGTATACCTATCATATATATATTTATTAATCAAATCTTTTTATTATGATTATCAATGTCGAATGAATTTAAAAATAAAAACAAAAAAAAAAATAAAATCAATAACATTAGCATCAGTCGATAACTATTAATTCCCACAATTTTATTTTTTAAATTTAAATTTAAAAAAATCGATTTAAAAATAATTTTTACAGTATAAATTACATTGGATTAATTAATATATTTAATTAATTATCAAATATAAATTAATCAATAAAATTAAAAATCCAAAAGATGGCGATGTAGATGACATTCTTTGTGTAAAAAAAAAAATCCAGAGGCCAGAAGCAGCACCAGCATCATCAGCAGCCCCAGTTTTAATAAATCGATCATTTCAGAGTTTTTATATAGAAAGAGAGTATTTTGCAAAGCTCCATGTATGTGTGATCTCATTCAAGTGATAAAAGAAAATATTAAAACTGCTCTAGGATACCCTGGACCAAAAAAAATAAAATAAAATAAAATAAAAAACCAATGATGATGAAATCATAAAAAAAAAAAAAAATAATTATAATATAAATGAGTAATACAAGTGCAAGTTTAATATAATAAAAACTTGAATTTCATAATTATAATTTACAAGTGAAAATACTCTAAATAATATAAAAATAAAATAAAATCATTTTTTGTTATAAAAATAAAAAATTGTGTAAAAATAAATATAATAAATATAATCAATATTAAATGACAAATATTAAAATAAAATAAAATAAAATAAATTATGTATATTATTAATTTGAATAATTATTAATTAATGAGTAATAATATTTGACAAATTATAATGAGATAACGAACCGAGAATGAGATACAAAAGTGGTGACCTCCTCGGTTATGCAGTCCTTATGCTCACTTTGCATCTCAATGGTAAAATTTTTTATTATAATTATTTAATTTATAATTTTTTTAATATGATCATTTTTATAAATCAGGATAATTTTGATTGATTGACTAGAGACCTCAATTTCGAGTGTCTATTGAAACTAGGCCATTAAGCTTGCATCAATGAAAAAAAAATTTCTTTTTTTTTTTTTTTTTTTTTATCCTGTTCAACAGTGTATTTGTTGTGTTGATTTTTTTAATTAATTTTTTTTTCATCTACTTGTTTATCATTGTAATCCATAATGTCTAGTGTTTTTATTTTTTATTTATTTTTTTCTTTATTAAGTTTTTTTTTTTTTATTTTTCTATTTGTAAATATAGTTTTTTTAATTTATTTAGTTGAGTTTTTTAATACAATTTATTTATTGTTTATTATTTTGTTTAATTATTTGTTTTTTTTTTTTTTTTTTTTGTTAACAGGTCGAGTCGAGGGTGGAGGTGTTTGCAAAGATTCCCAGGGACATACATACAATACTGGATTTTTATACATTCCAGAGCCTTGTACTGTTTGTGTTTGTGATAATGGCAGTCCAAAGTGGTGTAAAGCTGTCATATGCACCCTGTCACAGGTAAATATTAACTATAAAAAAATAAATGAATATTATTTGATAATTTTACATGTGACTTGATAAAGATGAAAAAAAAAAAAACAATATATTATATTATATCAATAAATTAAAAACAACAACATATTTGATAACTTTGAGATAAATATATATAAATAAATGTTCTCGAATTTTTTCATGATAAATATAATCTTTATATGAAAAAATAATACTTCAATCTTTTAACATTTGTTTTTTTTTTTTTTTTTTTTCTAGAAACCAATGCCAAAACAAGATTGTAAATCATTTAGAATTGATGGTACACCATGTTGTGAATTTATTTGTCTTGATGATACCATATCATCAGGTACAAATGATAAAATAGATAGCATTGAAAATTCATCATCAACAAATGCAAATTATGATTTAGAATTACGACTTGTTGCTGGGTGTTTTACAGCAATATTATCACTGAGTTTATTATTTTTTTTAATTCATCGTTTTCGTCAACGTAAAATACGAGGTAAAAAAAAAAAATTTCTTTAAATTATTAAATAAATATAGAATTTAAATGTTGTATAACAATTATAAAAATAAATTAGTATGTGCAGCAGGTAGACAAAATCGTCAATTGACTGATGAACAACGTACACTTGGAAATATGGGATATCTTGAACGTGGTGGTTTACCACATGGTGTACAAATGGATGATCTAGCATGTAGTGGTGGTTATCCATTATGGAAACCACCAGGTAATTATTTTCCACGTGGTGAAGCACCACCACCATATGAAGAAGCTGTTGCTGCAGCACGTGCTGAACAAGCATTATTATCAATTCAATCACATGCAACATTATCACCATTAAATTTACAAAATACATTTCATACAATACATCCAACAGTAACACTTGTTAATGGTATGCAAAATACATTAACACCAAATTCACCATCACCATCAAATAATATTATACCAAGTCCATCATCATCATCATCATGTGGTACAAGTCGTCAATTGAGCCAAATTAATTCACATTGTCATCAACAGCAACAACAACAACAACAACAAATTCATCAACAAATACAAATACAACAACAACAACAACAGCATCAGCAACAACAACATCAACAACAAATTGATAATAATAATTTATCAAATAGTGTTGGTAATTATTATAACAATACAATTGTTAATAAAAATTATAATGTTGGAACAAGTACATATGAAAATTTACCAGGACCCATAACACTATCAAATATAACAACACCACAACAACATACAACTGTTAATAATCATTTTAATAATCCAAATAATAATACTAATAATATAAATACAAATAATAATAATAGTAATAATAATATTACAAATAATACAAACAATAATAATAGTAATAATAACAATAGTAGTAGTAGTAGTAATAATAATAATATAAATAATAATACAAATAATTGTCATCAATTACCATCAACAATATCAAATAATATAAATAGTAAAAATTATCATACAACATTACCACGACAAGGTTCAGCATTTACAATATCATCAAATACTGGTATATCAACACATCGTACAATACCACGTACACTTGCAACAAGTAATCATTTACGTTTACGACGTGATTTATCAATAAATCAACCAGTATTATGTGATACAACAAAAATTAATAATATATCATCAACAATTAATAAATTACCAAATTCAGCACCACCAATTGTATCAACAAATAAATTACTACAAAAAAAATTTAATATTGATACATTAAAAGATTTTAAATTTAATCATTCAATTAATAAAGATAATAATTATTGTAAAATTGAAGCTGGTCCAAGTAATATAAATACTGGAATTAAAAATATTTGTGATAAAAAGGTAAAATAATAATTATTAAAATTATATATTAATTTTATTTAAAAATATTTTTTTTTATATTGTTATTTTTATTTTTTTTTAGCCACCACCATTATTATCACGTGCTGGAACAAATCAAGATGAAAGTTTTGATTCAGTAACATGTCATTGTAGTATGCAAGCATTACCAACAATGCATGATGATGCTGATGATTATCGTAGTGAATGTGAAAATTGTAAAAGTGCAACTGGTTCACGTTATTATTTAGATAATGAAGATGAATTAGTAACATCACCACATGAAACAATGACATTACACAGAAGACCTGAAGAAACAACAGCAAGTGTTACACCACAATATTACAGAACTTCATTGACACTACCAACAAGTACTCGTCAACGTTCAAGGTAATAACTATTCAATTAATATTATAATAATAATAATGATTAAAATATAATATTTATTCAATATATTTTTAATAAAGAAGTACTGGTGGAAGAAATTGGTTCAGTTCAATGCCCGAAAGTTCAACAGAATCTTCTGATGATGATTAATAACTCTGAAAGTCTTCATTAGTTGCAGAATTATTTAGTATAAAGATATAAAAAATTAATAAATAATATTATTAATGCCAAACTTGAAATTTCAAATAATAAAAAAATAAATTGAGTGAGTGCCAAATTAATTATTTTATAATTTATTATTAGTAAATTTAAATTTTATTTAAAAATATAATAAATATAGTCAATTTGTTTTTTAGAAATAAATTTTTTAATTGATATAGATTGTTGAGTACATTTGGCTAATGAATTTGTGTGATTTTTAAGTGGGTAAATATAAAAAAATCCTATAGAATCTCTGGGACCTGATTTAAATCGTTTTAATTATATATAAAAAAAAAAAATAATATAATAAATAAACATTGTCAAGCTTTATAAATATTATATCCATCTATTTTTATTTTGTCATTTTAATTTTTTTCAATAGATTGTTTGAATTTCATGATGAGAATAGGACGTCTAGTCATGCGTTAACTAAACAAATATAAATTAAAAAAAAAAACATAATTACTGTGCAAATCAAATAACGTGATTCCAATGTAATAATAGCGCACAAAAAAATTACAAACTGAATAACTGAAAAATATTAAAAAATTAAACAATAAAAAAAGAAAAAAAAAGAAAAATGAATAAATAAATTTCTTTGTTGATGACCTAAAATTAAATAACAACTTGACTTTATACAATATTATACTTAAAAAATTTTATCATTTTAAAAATGATTAAAATCGAATATCATAGATTAATAAATAAATGTTTAGATATCAATAATAATTTACATCTTCACTTGCAATTAACAATAAAAAAAAAAAGAATAATAATAGTTATTATTAATGTAATAAAAGTTCAACTATAAAATATTTAAAAAAAAAAAAAAAATAGAAATGAATTTGTAGATGACCCTTGGTAGATTCAAAAAAATATCACCTAAATTCATTATATTGAATTGTTAATTCTTAATTATCACCATCAACGAATATAAAATTAAAAAAAAATAAAACTGAAAATATATAATTAGATTTAAGATGTCCTTTTCGATTCTTAAATATTATTGCACCTAAAAAATTAAACTGCAATTGATTAAAAAAAAAAAAAAAAAAAAACAGTATTATTATTTTTTAAAAAATTATGAACTATAGTTAAATAATAAAAATAATTATGTGGTCTTAAAATTAATATAATTAACGAAATATAAAAATAAATAAGTAAATTTTCATTTGCTCATTAAACTATGTTGAATTATTTAAAAGTTAATAATTATTTATTTGCGACCACCGTTAGTATAAAGACCAAAAACATAGGTCAACTTAAAATATACATTTTTACAATTTAAATTGAAATAAATAAATAAAAAAAAATTAAATAAATAAACCAAACCAGTGGCTAGTGATATTTCGCCAATTTCTTCACGAAATAATATTAATAATTATGTGACAAAAAAATAATAACATATATTAAACAATAATTATGTGTTCGCTGGGAGTTCACTTATAACTATAAAATTATGTTGTTGATCGTTTTATATTTATTATTAAAAAATATATTTAATCACATTTTAACTCAAGTAAAAAAGTTCATCGATAAAAAGTTTTTTATATCCATCTTGTTTATTTTTAATTTTATTATTTACATATATTTTTTTTTTTATTATATATTGTTAAATAAATATTGTATACATTTAATGATTTATTTATAATCAATTAATTATTTTTAATTAAATAGGTCAAGGTTTTTACTCTGCGTATATTTCAATATATAATGAAAATAATCTACTTGCGTGACTTTCTATTTAATCTAATTTTTATTATTAATTATTATTAGAATATATATGAAAATCATATAAGGGTATTATATAGTTAATATATAAATTTATTAAATAATTTAAAAAATGAATTAATATTTGAAAAAAATAAAACGAAGCACTACTGTAATATTTATTTATTATTATAAAAAAATTGAATTATCGTTATGTGATTATGTATGATCGAATGTTGAATGAAACAATGATTTAATAATAAAATTGTTAAATTAAAAAAATAAAAAATCTACAAATTTTCATGAAATAATTACTTATTAATATTTAAAAGAAATTAAAAATACTCTACTAATATTGACCATGAAAAATAAAACTTTATTAAAAGAAAAAATGATGAAATGAAATTAAAACATTTGAAATATAAATAATAAATATAGTCTATTGATATTTGAGATAGGAAAATTATTATTTAAAATTAAAATTTCATGAAAATCGTTAAACAGTTTTCATTATTTTTATGTATTAGAAAAACAATAAAAAAAAAAAAAACTAAATAATACACACATTCACTTTGTTATTTAAAATATTGTTTTTAGTATTTTTGCTGCAAGATGAAAAAATAAATTCAAGATATGTATGACAAAATTAATTGTAGAAATAAAAAAATAAGAAAAAAAAATTATTTCTCTGACTTCTCTACCTTTTTCCGAAAATGACCATGGTATTTCCATAAAGAAACGGTTTTCAATAATATAGTTTAGATTTTCGAAAATTTTATATTTAGATGAAAACCTTATGGTCTTTATATAACAAATGTATATTGTTAAAAATTCCAAGAATTTTGAATTGGATTATACAATAAAACCGGCTGGCACTAAATAAAATAAATCACTGACAAGTCTTCTCACCAAAAAACATTTTTCTATTGATTCAAGTCTATATATCACCTTTCCATTTTCCAAACAAAAAAAAAATTTCCAATGCTAAACTTTCTCTTTTTTGAAAATTAAAAATTTTCTTGTTAGTCCTGGAAAAAAAAATTGCGTCAACAGAACTGTCCTAGACACTGGATTATATACATCTAGCTCTAAATATTTCACCACAAGTGATAAAAAAAAAATTTCAAAATGGTTTATTTAAAAAATGTTGAAGAGTTCATTTTAATATCAACAGTTTTGTGTTATTCAAATGGTATGTAAAATGAATTAATAATTCTTAGATTAAATTTGAATTTCTTACTTTATTAAAGAAGCAATTTCATTTAGTATATATCAGTAATATTTAAAAAATAATATTGTTTCAGCCTTACAATGCCACATGGGCACATACTACAAGGATTTACGGACTGATGAATTGATAGGAAATAGTATATTAATACCTTGTTCGAACACACGTAAGTAATTGTCAAAAAAATTGATAAAAACTTTAATTATTAATAATTATTCAAACCCAATTCAACAGCGACAGATGTGTGTGTCAGAACTGAAGTAAGAGGTAAATTCAAAATTTTTTTTAAAATTATTAAACCAAAATTGAATTAAAATAAAAATTAAATTTTAATATGTACATATTTTTATTTTTTCTCAGCGGAAGGACATTTTATTCTGTACGATTATACATGTCAGGATTATATTGAACCACTGGAAGATCTCGAACCGTATCATAACATCGAGGATGGATGTTTTGACGCTATGTCATCTTCAGAAGCCTTAACTGTTTATAAGGACATAATGAATAAACCAACCAGCGTTCGTCATATGTACAAGGATAATATTGCTGAGTATGAAATAAGACTTAAATTATGCCCTTGTAATAAAGAAGATGGATGTAATTTTACTCATAGTAATACAAAATCATTTTGGGATTTTCTATTATCTTAAACTTATTTTGTATCAATTTTTTTCATCATATTTTAATTAATATATTTTATAAATAAATTATCATATACATATATAATAATTATTCAATAAATTGAAAATATCTATAAAAAATTTAAT
Organism: Lysiphlebus fabarum; assembly: GCA_011426435.1. NCBI lineage: Eukaryota > Metazoa > Arthropoda > Insecta > Hymenoptera > Braconidae > Lysiphlebus > Lysiphlebus fabarum. The sequence goes on from WSYQ01001031.1 coordinate 1,126,871, forward strand.
AAAAAAAAAAAAAGCTTTTAATTTATTTTTGAACATTTTATATTTTTAAAAATTAAAAACCCAATTATTAACAATAAAAAAAAGAATTTATTAATAAATCATCGATTTATTAGTTCACTTACAAAAAAATTTTTAATACGGAGGAATTACGGAGAAATATTTCTACCAGGGCAATAATAAAAATATTTAAAAAAATAAATAAATAAATAAACAATAAAATAATATATTATACACAGTAAAAAAAAGTTGGTAATTCGTTTGTAATTGGTAGACTTCAGTCGTTTGTTAAATTTTTGTTTGTTAATTTAACAAAAAAAAATTTGTAAAATCTTTTGACAAATTTTATTTGTTAATTTTACAAACAAAAAATTTGTAAAATGTTTTTACAAACTCCGTTTGTTAATTTTACAAACAAAAAATTTGTAAAATGTTTTTACAAACTCTGTTTGTTAATTTTACAAATTTTTTTTTGTTAAACTAACTCATAACATAATGTAAAAATAAAACAACAAATTTAATGTAAAAATAAAAAGAATATTTGAAAGATCATTTGATAACACATCTTCCAATGATTATATTTAAAATGGGACCACCAAGAATTCATTGGACCATGAGATACGAAAGTAAAAATGGATTTTTAAAAAGTTTCGTATACAAGTTAAAAAATTTTAAAGACATAGCACATACACTGGCTAATCGTCATCAAAAATGTATGTTACAATCATGGAATAATAGAAAAGTTTATTGTGAAGACGAACCACAAATTAACAACACAAAAATAATATGTTTAAAGTCAACTGAATTTTGTGATATTATTAACAAAACATTAAATATAAATTCAAATAATTATATTTCTATAGGTAATAGTATTGATAAAACAAAAATTTGTAAAATTAACAAACAGCTGTTTGTAAATTTCATTTTACATACAAAAATTTGTAAAATTAACAAACAGCTGTTTGTAAATTTCATTTTACAAACAAAAATTTGTAAAATTAACAAACAGTTGTTGGTAGACCTTATTTAACAAATAAAATGTTTGTTTAATTAACAAACGTTTAGTTGGTGGACCTAAATTAACAAACTGAATTTGTTAAATTTACCAACTTTTTTTTACTGTGTACTTATATGATGTAATTTTTTATTTTTTTATTTTTTTTCAAGATAAAATTTATCATGTCTCAAGTTGATTTCGTTTTATCAATTTCAATGATGTATCGTAATACAAAAAATAAAACAATAATTTTTATAAAATATACAACATAATGATTAATAATATATTCATAAAAAAATATATCCTTTAATCATTAACAATTATTGATAAAAATAAAATATAAAAAAACAAAATTATTAACTATATATATATAATTATCAAAATAGAAAAATAAACGTTTAAATTTTAAAATATAATAATATGAAAACATACGCAAAAGTATATTAAAAAGTGTGATTAAATCATATCAATGATGGATCTTATCAGTTTAACAACAAGTACCTGTTTTAATCTGTACTAAATATTAAAAAAAAAAAAACAAAATTATATCATTTCAAAGTCCTAGTAAATTTATATATATAAAAAATAAATTATTATTGATAAATTTTTAATAATAAAAATATATAAAATGACACTAACATCAAATGATGCAAAACTTTGGTCAATATTTTTAATTGGTATTGGTAGTTTTGTTGTTGGTGTTGTACCAGCATGTTTTATAAAAAGAGGACATGGTGTACAAAAAAAATTATTAATATCTGTGTTGTTATGTTTTGGTGGTGGTGTATTGTTAGCAACATCATTACTTCATATGTTACCAGAGACAAGAGAATCATTACCAAATTATGCTGAATTAATACTATGTTGTGGTTTTTTTCTTCTTTATTTTGTCGATGAATTTGCACATTATTATTGGATAAATAATGAATCATCTCATCGGTAATAATATATAAAAAAAAATTCTATTAATATTAATCGTATACTTTAAAATATATACAAGTAGGTATAATCATGTTATATATTTATTATTATTTTATAATTTATAGACATGAATTTGATTATCAAAATCAATCAAATTTAGCAAGACAATCACGTCACAGTGTTTATGATTCACCAAGGAGTTCAGAAATTGATGATACAAATATTTTAAGTACAACTGATACAAATTTTTTTGGTAGAAAAAAAAGTATTCATAGATATGGTACTATATTACCAACAGCACCACCATTATTTAGTGAAAATGAAAATATATTTTCATGTCATGTAACACATAATGAACCATGTGCTGAATCAAATACTGGTCATATTGGTCTTGCAATTGCACTAACTATACATTCAGTACTTGAAGGTCTTGCTATTGGTTTACAACGTGATAGTGATGAAGTTTTATTACTTGTTGGTGCTGTTTTATCACATAAATTTGTTGTTGCATTTTGTCTTGGTTTAGAGTTGGCTGAATCATCAAATAGTCTTTGTAGTTATTTTGGTGCCATGACATTATTTTGTGGTGGTTCATCAGCTGGTATTGCTATTGGAATGCTGTCATTTAAAGTAATAATTATTATACATTTAAAATAAATAATAAAAATAATAATAATTAAATATACTTACATATGTATCTATATATATATATATATTTTTTTTTTTTCTTTTACAGATTAATCCATTTTGGGAAAATATTATTATGCCAACGATGCAAGGACTTGCTGGTGGTACTTTGCTATATGTTACAGTCAGTGAGGTATTACCAAGAGAACGAACAAAATGGCATAATAGTTCAAAACAATCAGCTGGTATTATACAATTTTTATCAGTCATATGTGGTTTTACTGTTATGTATTTTATCAATGAATACATTGGTAAGATTATTTTTAATTTAAATATATATATCATATATAATATAATCATGTATTATTTAAATATTATTAATTGAATATTATTTATCATTTACAGGAGATAATCATCATTAATACTTGAACAATTAAAACTACATATACATAATTTAAAAACAAGTTAATTTTTTTAATAAATTAATTATTAATTATATTTATTAATGAAACATTTAAAATAACATCAACAATTTTATGATTTCAAGTTAAATTAAATTTGTCAATTTTTTTTTTTGTTGTAATAGTTGTGTTTGTGATGATGAAGCTGTTTTTAATTTACTTTGCAGCAATGTCAATTCCATTCCAGCTTCAACTAGTTATGTTTATTTAAATAATAATAATTTGTTAATATTATTTTTTTTTTCTTTTATGTCTATTTTAATTATTATGAATTTATCATTTATTTTTTTTCTTACCAATCATAAAATCAAAATGATTCTCTGGATAATCAGTGATACTAACTGGTCTATTTGTACTTGGGTGATACAAAATAATAATTAATAATAAAAGCACGTATTGCCACATTTTAAAAATTACAATAAAAAAATTTTTTCTATATTTTTTTTTTTCTTATTTTATTATTTTTTTGTTCGATGAGTTCAAAGGGTTTCGATACAACTGATATGTTGATTAATCCACCAACATGTAATTTGAATATTAAACAAGTATTGATGGTACAAATCATTAATTTATTCCTTCCCTCTTTGATACAATTTCAATCGAAATGTATAATTGAATATTAAATTAAATAGGAACAAAAAAAATGAAAAAAAAAAAACAAATATATAAAATGTTATCAAGTTGTTTTTAAAATTTTCATTTTATTTATATATTAAATTTGTTTTTTAATTGTATCACGTGTTTGTAAGTGAACTTGAAAACAAACTGACAAAAAAAAAAAAAAAAAAGATGAACTGATGTTGAAGAAATCTTTGATAATGTTGTTTTTTTTTTTAAATACATAAATTGACAAATAACTACTTATATGTTTTATTTTATTTTTAAACTTTTTTTTTTTTTTTTTGTTATTACTATTGTTTTTTTTTGTTTTTACTCGACTAATTTACACGCTTATAAACTAGAAAGCAAGATAATTATTATTATTTTATATTAACAGTAGGCTAGATGATTTTAAATTTTTTTTTTTAATTTTTTATTTTCCGAGTATGTTTTTCTGGTTTGTATTTATTTTCCATTTTTATTTAAATCATCTGCAACATTTAAAACTATTTTTAAAATATTGCATTTTGTTATTTTGACAAGAGTTTAAAGTTATTTAAAATTTATTTATTTAAATATTATTAGGAAAATATTTTTAATTAGTAATTGAAAATTTGTCAACACTAAGAAACTCATGGAATAATTTTGTTTTCTTGTTGAGTTTTAAAAAAAAATCAAATAAAATAATCATCATTAAAAATTCCATGTATAAAAAAGAAAAAAAAAAAATGAATTTTCTGTATAATCATTTGCTTTTTTTCTGTTTAATTATTAAAATGAATAAATAGTATATCATTGGTTGTTTTTTTTTTACAAAAAATTTAAATAATTGAATTTTTGATAAGACAATTATTTTTGTTGAATATCTACCATCTACAACCACGAATTTTAAATATTTTTATTCTAGATAATACGAAAAGTGCAAGAAAACAAAAAATAAAACTCACGGTATCACTAGTGCAAAGTGTAAAAAAGAAAATGAAAAAAAAATAATAATAAAACGTGTAAACCTTTTACCGAAGAAACAGCAAACTGTACAGATTATTTTTCATTTTTGTTATTTTTTTTTTTTTTATTATTATTATCATCTGAATATTCTTCTTTTTTATTTTTTATTTTTTTGTTTTCTTTTATCTTAGAATTTCTTTCACATTTCATTGGATGGATCAGTGTTTGACGAATTACTACTTGTTGAAGTTGGTGTAGATGTGAACTGATTTGCTGCCCTAAAATTAAAATAAATTAATAATAAACTAATAATACATTTAAAAATATTTTTATTGCTATTTTTTCAATTTATTTATTTTAATTTACCGAAATAGTGCAGCTAAGCTGGGTCCAACTTCATCCTGATTAGCTTCAGCTGAAGTTTGTTCACCTAAACTTTGTCGACAAATTGGACACGTTCCATGCTAAAATTAATAATAATAATAATAATAATGATTATAAATTAAAAAATAAAATTAATAGTTTAAAATAATATAAATAATAATTACCAATTCAAGCCAAGGAATAATGCAAGGTGAATGAAAGATATGTTTGCAAGGTAATTGTCTGACATGTTCAGAGAGTGCAAAATCTTCCCAACAAATTGAACATTGTAATTTACAATCTGTAATAATAAATTAAATTAAATTATAAAATTTCATACTAATTATTAATAATATAATAATAATAATTTACCAATTTGTGATTGTGATACTGGAGTTGTTGGAATATTATCAATTAGTTCACGTGATAATGGTGGTGGTCCACTTCCATCCATTTGATTCAACAACTGTGTTACAATTGTATCAAGGCCATCTCTTCCCCAAACATAATCACCAGGATTACCCAAAAATAAACTTATACTTGGACTATTTAAAAATAATAAATATTTAATTAATTATTTAATATATTATTAATAAATATTATTAATTATTTTATTCATTTATAAATACATACACAGCTGATTGTCCAGTTTGCAATTGACGTTGAATACCCATTGTTGATAAATTAGAAAGAAAATCATGAAATAAATTTTCATATGATGACATTCGTCTTCTTTGTCTTGAATTCGAAAATCCATATCTGCGAAATATCTCATTAATTTTATTTATTTATCATTCCCATTCCAATTTTCTTCATGTTTATTTATATTTAATAATTAATTTTCATTTTTTTTATATTTCAAAATGGTATTATTTCACCTGGTTTACACGATTGACAAAATTTTTTTATTTAACCAAAAAATTGTCTCAAATCATGTATAATTTATTACTCTATTATTATTAAATAATTAATTTTTTTTTTTTTTTTAACATACCTGTTTTGAACTGCATCACGTTGTTGTCTTGCTCGTATTACTCTTCTTGTATTTCCATCAGCAGATACTGACAGCTCAGGAATATCAGGTAAATCCATAAATGATTGCTATTTTATAATATAAATTAATGAATAATTTTAAACATATTTATAATAATTAATATTTTAATATTATTTTTTTTTTTTTTTACCTCAAAATCAGTGAAATCATCTTCAGCATTTAAGTCTGAACCAAGATCTTGTTCTTCTTCTTCATTTTCTAATTTTTCTATAAAGCCACTTGAACAATTTGGACATGTATAATCCTAATAAAACATAAAATATAATTTTATTAACATTTTTAATCAATTATTTTTATACGTATGTTATATAAATTAACAATAATAATATTTTTTTTATAATTATATACGTTCAATAAGTGTCATATGATTAAAGCTTCATCTTCAATAGTAAAACGAAGACAACAAAAAATAAAAATAAAAATAAAAAAAAAAAAAAAAAAAAGATGGTTGAAAATTATTGATAGTTTTAGAGTAATTCAGTAAAGCAGTATGTAAAATTATTAAATTTATAAATTTATATTAAAGTATATTCCATGATGATGAAATACTTTCTAAAATAATAAACAAAAAAATTAATAAAAATAAAAATAAATTAATGTAATACAAGTGAATCACACATGGGTAATGACAGCTACAATGAAATGTTTATTATCAATGTCTAACTTTTAATTTAAAGCAAAAATATTATTGACAAATAAATGTTTATTGTATTAATATTAAAATGATGTACTTACAGGTAATAAACGTTCAATTTCAGTCGAACATTTATGACAATAAAAACGTGAAATTGCAGGAACCCCGTCGACAACGGCTTCGGCCATGTTTTAGCTTGATCCGTGATGGACCGTGTAATGATGAACTTTTTTTTTTTTATATTATTAACAATTATTAATTTTTGTGATGTGAGGTAGCCATTTTGAGAACAAACTTCACATCACACCAACACGACACCAACTCAATTTTTGCAACGCCATCTATAATCAATAAATTGAAGCGGGAATTTTTAAAATGTTAAAAAAGTAAATAAATAAATAATTATTGTTTATTTTTTTTTCTTATAATTTTTTTTTATTTTTTATATTTGTTTTAATAATTATTTTATAATTTAAATTAAAGAGCAATTTTTTTTTATTGAAATTATTAATAGAAATAAAACAGTAGGTAAAGATTTTATTTTTATTTTATTTTTTTATTTTTTTGACAGATTGTGATGACAGATCAAAACAAATCAAAAGAAAACATAAAAATAAATAATTATTAATTTATTGTAATATTAAAAAAATTATTAAATATATTTTTTAATAGTTTAAAATTATAATTTAAATGGTAAGTAGTTTAGTTTTTTATAATAATTAATTATTGTTAAACAAAAATATAAAAAAATATATTTTTTATTTTATTTTAAAGGTTAAAAGTGTTTTTTTTTTTTGTAAACAATGAAATCATTAAAACATGATAAAAAACATAAACATCATGATAAAAAAAAATCTTATTCAAATAATGATGATAATTATTCATCTAAAAAATATCATAAAAAATATGATGATCAATTGCCAAGTAGTTCAAAATATTCTCCAGAAAAATACTCAAAAAAACAATTAACTAATGATGATGTTGATGGTGATGATGATGATTTTTGCTTCAGTAAATATACCTACGAATTAAATAAAGTATTTTCAGCAAATACAAATCTTGTTCAAGATCCTCAAGATTTTTGGGCTTTTGTTAAAAAATATGAAGTTGTACAGAGTAAATTAGGAAAATTAAAAGAATCATCAACACCATCAAATGATTTAAATTCAATTGGTGTACCAATAAATTATCATAAAAATCATTCAATAAATTTTAAATTAAATATAAAATATGGTGAATTATTTGCTCGTGTACCAACAACAAAATCATTAACAGAATTACGTTTAAATGAATTTAAAAATATAATAATTCTTTATCTTGATTTTAAACAAAAAGAAAAATTTATAAAATTAAAAAAATTAAGAGATAGTCAATTAAATTTACCAGTTGCAAAATATAAAGATGAAATAATAAAATGTGTTAAAGAAGAACGAGTTATTATAATTGCTGGTGATACTGGTTGTGGTAAATCAACTCAAGTACCACAATATCTTTATTCAGCTGGTTATAATAAAATAGCATGTACACAACCAAGAAGAATAGCATGTATATCATTAGCAAAACGTGTTGCATATGAAACACTTACTGAAAATGATAATCAAGTTGGTTATCAAATACGTTTTGAAAAACAAAAAAATCAAAATACTAAAATAACATTTATTACAGAGGGTTTATTATTGAGACAAGTATCTGGTGAATGTGGATTATCACAATATGATGTTATTGTACTTGATGAAGTACATGAAAGACATTTATATGGTGATTTTTTATTAGGTATTATGAAATGTCTTATTCATCAAAGAAATGATCTTAAATTAGTATTAATGTCTGCAACAATAAATATACAATTATTTAGTCAATATTTTTCAAAAGAAGAAGCTAAAATTATTCAAGTACCTGGACGTTTATTTCCAATACAATTACTTTATAAACCAGTAACAATTGATGATATAAAATATAAAAATGATAGATTTAATCCAAGTCCTTATGTACAAATATTAAATTTAATTGATCAAAAATATAAAAGTGATGAAAAAGGTGATTTATTAATATTTTTAAGTGGTATGAGTGAAATAACAGCAGTTGTTGATGCTACAAAAGAATATGCTCAAAAAAAAAATAATTGGATAATTTTACCATTACATAGTACTTTATCAATTGCTGAACAAGATAAAGCATTTGATTATCCTCCAGATGGTGTTAGAAAATGTATTGTATCAACAAATATAGCTGAAACATCAATAACAATTGATGGTATACGTTTTGTTGCTGATAGTGGTAAAGTTAAAGAAATGAGTTATGATCCAACATGTAAAATGCAAAAATTAAAAGAATTTTGGATAAGTAAAGCAAGTGCTGAACAAAGAAAAGGTAGAGCTGGACGTACTGGTCCAGGTGTATGTTATAGAATATATACTGAAGATGAATATGATAAACTTGATAAATATTCAACTCCAGAAATACAACGTGTACCACTTGATTCATTATTATTACAAATGATGTCAATGGGTCTTCCAGATGCACGTAAATTTCCATTTATTGAACCACCACCATCACAAAGTATTGAAAATTCAATTTTATCATTAAAAGAACATGAAGCACTTACTGATAATGAAAAATTAACATGTATTGGTAAAACATTATCAAAATTACCAGTTGATATAACAATTGGTAAAATGTTAATAATGGGATCAATATTTCATCAAGTTGAACCAGTATTATCACTTGCTGCTGCATTAAGTATACAAAATCCATTTACAAATCGTTCATTTAAAGATAAAGAATGTGAAACATCTAGAAAAAAATTAGAATCAGATCATGGTGATCCAATAACATTATTAAATGCATATAAAGAATGGCTTGAAATTAAACAAGATAATTCACATGAATCACGTTATTCATCATCAAATAATTCAAGTAAAAAATGGTGTAAAAGACGTGGACTTGAAGAACAAAGATTTTATGAAATGACAAAATTAAGAACACAATTTAAAGATTTACTTAAAGATTGTAATTTATTAATAAATATTAATGAAACAAATAAAACAATGACATCAACAGAACGTACACTTAGATATGGTGAATTAAAATTATTAAAATCATTAAAAAGAACATATAAACAAACAGCACCAAGAATTAAAAAAAAATTAAAAATTAATGAATTTAATGTTGTTGATGATGATAATGATGATAATAAAAATGATGATGGTGAAATTGATATTAAAGATATTGAATTTCGTATGAGAAATGATTCATCACAAGTTAAAAATTTATTAAATGCAAGTACAGCATGTAATTATAAAGATTTAACAATGTTAAAATTAATACTTTGTAGTGGTTTTTATCCACAATTTGCAATATCTGATGAATATAATTATTGTAAATCAACAAATGAACAACTTTTTCATACACGTTCAAAGCCATATGTTGCACTTCATCCAATGAGTTTTTTTGGTAATCACAGTGATATATTAAAACTTGAAGAATCAGATATTATTGATATACCTGGTTTTAAAACAAAAATTCCAATAAGTTATAAACATCAATTATTAGCATATTTATCACTTCTTGAAACAACAAAACCATATCTTGTTAATACACTTAGAATGCCAGCAGCACAAACATTATTTTTATTTTCACAAGAAATTGATACTAATTCAACATTTACCATGATAATATGTGATTCTTGGTTACAATTAAATTTTCCAATACCAGATAGTGGACAAAATTTATTATTTAAAGCAACAAAAATACGTGAAAAATGGAATAATTTATTAACAAAACAACTTGAAGAATCAAAATTATTAGATATTGATAAAAATATTAATATTATTAATGAAATTGAAAATGAATTAAGTCATGATTTAATTGAATTTATGCATACAAATGTACCATATACAATTAAAAGACTTCTTGCTGCTGATTTAAAAACAATATATGTTGGTCGTGGTTACAATGATGAATTAATAAATCCAAATCCATTTCAAGATGATTTTACAGCAATTATAAATAATACAAAAGGTGGTATATTTTTAACAAATAATATAACATATAATTGTCTGATAGAAGATGATTGGAGTGATAAAATTTATAGTGAAATGATGACAATACCTTGGAAATGTCCAACATGTGATATTGAAATAACAATGTCAAGTATACAAAAATTACAACATAAAAAAATTTGTGAATATAATGATAATAATAATAAAAAAATTGAAAAAAAAAATATTAATATTAAAAAAAAACCAAATAGTCAAGAATTTAATTGTATTGATTGTAAAAAAATTATGTATTTAACACCAATTGAAATTTTAAAACATAAAAAAACACATTTAAAATAAATAATTAAAAATTTATTATTTTATTTAATACAATAATTTTTTTAAATAAAATAAAAATAAATAAATTTTACATTAATTGTAAATTAATAATTAATTATAATATAATAAATCATGTCCATGGTAAAAAATTTGAATACATAAATGTACCAAATATTGTATAGCCAATAAAATAAATTAATATTAATTTATCTGATTTAGTATAACGTTTTTGTGTCATAAAAAAAACTTTCCATTTTGAATTAATATTTTGACGTTCATCATAATCATCAGTAAATTTTTTAGACATTGATATTGCACAGTACCAATATAATATTGGACTTGCTGATGATAATAATCTAGTACTTATTTGTATATGAACAAATAATATACAAAATATTGTTAAAAATAAACCATGTATAACAAATGGTAACATGTCATTTGTATATTTTTTAAATCTTGTATTTCTACGATTATTATTATTATTATTATTATTATTGATATTATTATGATAAAATTTTAACATAAATAAATTTTTTTTATTTTCTAAACAATAATCAAATGTGCATTTTAACATAATATATATTATTGGTATTGCTAAAAAAAAATTTGGTAATTGTTTAATTTCATAATAATTAAATAATCCAACATTCCAATAATTTTTTTGTACATATGTATATGCAATTGGTATTGTTGTTTTACACCATGGTGATAATTTACTACCAGATAATATTAAATCATTATTAATACCATATTTAATAACATGATTTGGTATATTTGTTGAATTTGTTTTTTCAGTACAAAATTGTACATAATTATAAGTTTGTAATAAACAAAATGGTGCAAATGATAATAATATTGTACATAATATATTTAATATACAACCAATAATATTAATAATATTTGGTATTGATGATTTAAATGATTTATTTTTAATTTCATAAATAATATTTGGTATTTTAAAAAATAAAAATTCTTGAATAAATATATATATTGGATAGCCAATATTAATTAAACCATTTGATCTAATAATACTTGATAAACCAATTGGTAAACTAACAAATGGATCATTTTTCATTGATGCTAACATACTTGAAAATGTAAAATATGCAAACATTGATTCTGAATATATTGATGTTAAAAATATATTTGCTGGACTTATACAATAAAGTATTGCTGATTTATATGCAATATTTTTATCTTTAAATATATAACGTGTTAAATCATAAAGTATTAATGATGATTTAACAAAACATATAAAACTAATTGTAATACCAGATATTAAGAATATACTATCTTCATTTATAAAAAATAATAATTTTTTTATTATTTTTGATAAAAATCTTATTGACATTGGATATAATGGAAAAAATGCCAATGTATTTTCATATGTATAACCGTATTTTGCAATATGAAGAAAATAATTTGAATCCCATCTTGCTAAACCACTCAATGAATAATTTATTATATTATCAGCAAATGATGAATTTATATTTGGATCTTTTGGTGTTATAAAACCATCTGATTCATGATCAGGACAAATACAATTAAATATAAATTGCATTAAAATTATAGCTAATCTTGATATTATTGCAAACCATAATACTTTTCTTCTTGCTTCATACATTTTTAAAATCAAAATTATAATAAAAAATTTATTTAATCATTTTTTATCATTGAAACACTTGATTGATCTTTTATTCTGTAAATAAAAATAATAATGAATAATTATAAGTATATTTAAAATATTTATATTATTAAATTAATTAATTAACTTACTCGGTTGTTAAAGATACAATTCTGTATTTTGTGATACAATTAAAAACAAATTATAATTAAATTTAAACAAAAATTTAATCATAATTTCTAATGGAATGTCAAGGTCACACTGCTAAATTTATTTATCTGCAATGCATCAATTAAAAATTATCAATAAAATTAATTCTTAAAATAGTTTTAAAAAATCATAACAAGATTATTATAAATATTATAAGATAAATTATTTTTTTATTTGTTTTAATTTATAATTTTGTATAAATAATATAAATAATATAAATCAGCTGTTTTTTTTTTAGAATTAAAACAAACAAACAAAAAAATTAAAAACACTTTGAATAATTATTTGGATTAATCTAAAATAGTATTAAAATTTCTACATGAAATTTATAAAACAATCACAACAATAATAAACAATTATTTTTTTATAATTATTTTTTATTTTGTAAATAAAAAATAACAACAATTCAGTGTTGACATAAAAAAAAAAAAAAAAAAATGGATGCCAATATTTGACAGATAAAAACTATTATTGTATATTATTATAACTAGATAAAAATATATGTATAATTAATGTTTATTATGTAATATATTAATTATTAAATACCTTGATTATTGAAATAATACTGTTTGTCTTTCCCTGTACGAAGAAAAAGACTAGTGTGTGTCTGAACGACACTTGATAACATTAAAAATTCATGATATCTGCAGTATATTAATATTTTATCAAAAAAAAATAAAAGTAGATTTCATATATTGATAAGAAAATAAATTTTTTAAATTATTTAAACAATGAATAGTATAACAACTGCGATACTTAAATATCCAATTGTCAGAAATAAACTTCATACTGGTAATTGTTTAATCGAAAAATTGATTTATTTAAAAAATATAACCTGAATTTAAAATATAATAATAAAAATAAATATTTAATTTGCAGATTTTATGAGATATATGACAACTATCAAGGATAATACTGATAAAGAAAGTGAAAGATTAAAAGAATTTAGAAAAAAATTAAGACAAAAAACACCAATTGGTAATTGTTATTAATTAAGTTTACTTATATTGATTGAAATATTATGATGTAATATATTGTAATGTTTATTATTGATAGGTAAACTTGAAGAATTTGAAGAAGGACAACATCCTTATCAAGAAAAAGAACCCTTAAAACCACATCCTGATAATACAAATCCAGAAACTGGTGAAGTTGGTGGACCAAAAGGTCCAGAACCAACTCGTTATGGTGATTGGGAAAGAAAAGGAAGAGTTTCAGATTTTTAATTTATAATATTGTTGTTAAATTTAATCAATAAAATTTGTTTTATTTATAAAAACAAAAGTCATCATTCATTTATTTTATAAACATTAAATTATTTTTGTCACAAAAATATTAAATATGTCAACTAAACGTTTTATATTATCATCCAATAATTTAACTTTTATAAAGTTATTTTCAAGATATAAAAGTACAAAAAAAGAATCTGAAAGAATGAAAAAATTTCGTGATAAATTAAACACAGAAATTCCAAGTATGTTAAAAGAAAATTATTTAATTATTTTTTTACAAACAAATTTTTAATAAATTATTATTTTTCAAATAATTAATTTAGACGAGCCAGTTTTAATAGAGACAGACCCAAAAAGTGGTGAATTAATTCCTGATAGTGAAAAAAATCCAACAAAATGGGGTGATTGGCAGCACGCTGGACGAGTTACTGATTTTTAAATAAAAAATAATATATATTCACAATAATTAATTAAATTTATTTTTGATCTTTTAATTTTGAAGATATAAATATTTTTTTTTTAATATTTAAAAAATACAAAAAGAAAAATCATAACAATATAATAAATTTTTTTTTTTTTTATTATCATCAAGAAAAAATAATACCAATAATATAATAATTTTTTTTAAATTTTATTACATTTAATATCGCACAAATACTGGCATTAAATTTTCTTTTTATATTTTTATTTATATTAATAATTAATTTTTCAAGCTGTCAATATATTGAATGAATCAATTAATCAATTAATCACTGTGCATATTTATGAAGGCATATTTCATCATTAATTTGGCATACAATGTTAATTGATATTTAAAATAATAAATTATCATGTATTTTATGAAATATTAATTTTTTTTTTTTTTTATATATAAAAGACACACAGTTTTTCAAAAAAAAAAAAAAACAACATATATTTTTCTCTCAAATTCACGAGGTTGTTGTTTTTTCTTTTTTTATCATTAATATTATTATTATCGTACAAAATGAGAAAGATTATTTTTTTGTGTTAAATTGAATAAACCAAATGTCAGTCTTTTGTCGTTGTCTAGCATTTAGCACCTCGTGAATTTGAATCATAAATTTAATATTAATAATTTTATATTTTTTTAAAATTTATTTTATAGTATCTTTTTCTTTTTTTTTTTTTTCTTTAATATCGAGTGTATTATAAAATATGAAAGTATAGATCTTAACGATTGATAAACTATAGAGTTTTGTTGATGGCTAACACATCACGCATCATCATATTTCTAAGTGTCCACAAGGCATTAACAACATTACCATGATTATTAACACCACTACCAAGCCATTCAACTGGTAATTTTGTCATGTCAGGTATTGTTGTATTTTCAGTTGTTGCATTCATTTGTTTATCCCAATTAGATATGTAACGATTTTCAACATTTAATCCTTCAATATACCTAAAATATATTATTTATAAATATTAAATATTAAATATTAATTTATTAATTAATTATTTTATTTTTTATTAAGAAAAGTACCTCAAGTAGGCATCTGAATGAAGAACTCGACTTGGACGAGGTGGTACTGCCACAAATAGTGGCTCTGGTTGTACAAGTGCTGGTACTTTATTATTTGTTTGAGTTGCAATTGCTAAAATTTTATATTAAAAACAATCATTGATTACTCAATTAGAAACGAAAATAAAGTCATAATAATTATTATAAATTAAAAAATTACCTGATTCCATTGGTGGTAATATCGTTGGACCTTTTGATGCCATATAATTTTTGCTTCTTTCATTTGGTGGTATTATTCTTCCATTACCTTTATGAATATGTACATCTTTAACATGTCTTGCAAGCCTTTGTAAATTTGGAAATGGTGCTACATTTTTTTTCATTCTTCCACAGCCTCTCCAAATACATTGAAATTCAACATCTAAAATTAAAATGTCATTAATTAATTTACTATAATTATTATAAATTTTTTTTTATTTATATTACCTGGAGCAGCATTGATATAAGTTGATTGAACATGTCCAGTTGCTTCAGCAATACAATGATCAATACAATCAGTTGCATCTTCAAATTGCCAATCACAATTTTCCCAACAACATTCATATACTTGATTAATTGGTGCATGATCATTTATACCAGATGTTCCATTTGATACATCACCACTATTTGCTTCATTTATTTTTACTGCACGATGTTCCCATACTTGTTTTTCACCAGCTGGTAATTTTCTCCACTATTATATTCAAACAAACATTTAATTAATTTAAAATTTTAATTAATAAAAACTATTTTTATTTATTTTTATCAACATGATTAAACAAGTATTTCAAATAATAATTTATAATTAAAATTTAAAGAAAAAAAAAACATAAAATAAAAAAAGTAAATAAATTAAAAATAAAACAAATAAATAAATAAATACCTCGTTACCAACAATTCTGCTAATTTCACCAAATGTAGAATCAGGATTATTTTGTGTAATCTGTGTACGCACTTTACTTGAATACAAAATATATCCCGTAACTAATTTTCTACCCGAAGATTTCTAAACAGACATGAAAAAAAAAATAAAAAAAAATAAAAAAAAAATAAATAAAAAAACAAACAAATAATAAAAAAATTATAATATATTGATTTGAAAAATGAATATTATTTTAACAAACACCTTTTATTTTGATTAATTATTTACTTTAATTTTTATTAGTTGTAAATTTATATTTAATAAGTATTTGATTAGATAAAATGTGATTTTTAATAGTGCATAATAATTATAATAATATAAACTAATTTATTTTAAATTTTAATTATGTATGTAAATTAAAGAAAATAAATAAAAAAAAAGCTAATTTTAAAAAAAATTAAGAAATTGTAGTTTTAGAATTAATTAATTTGCTGGCATATTTTAATAATAAATAAATAAATAAATAAATAAATAAATAAATAAATAAATAAATAAAATAAAATAAATAATAATTTAAAAAATAATAATAGTGATAAAAATAATTTACAACAACAATAACTAAAAAATAATAAACTAAATAGAATCAAATGATTTTGGATTAACAGGTCAGGTCCTACCTTTTTAGATGATACGGGTGTTTGGGTATTGGTAACAATTGGCTGGGCTTCAGTTGAACCAACAGATGGTGGACCACCAGTGTCCATACTGTCTTCCCCTACGCCTAACACTGTTCCAATTCCTAGCACTTCTGGTTCCAGTTTTGGTAGCAATGGTGATGCCTCCTACACGATTTTTATTTTATACATTTTATATAGGATACATTTTTTTTTTTTCTCTTTTCATTCATTAACCATTTTTAAAACTTTTCAAATAATTTAAAAGTCTTAAAAATAATGTCGTTTTAATATCACGAATTAATATTTTATTTTTTTTCTAAACACAATACCCTGAAGTTGAGGATAAATGATAAATTTTTTTCTCTTTATAATTGAAATAAATAAATAAATAAATAAATAAATAAATAAATAAATAAATAAAAATAATAAAAATTAAATATGCCGGCATAAATAAATTCATTCACAAGCTACACCAAGATAAATTATTTGTTACTCTATTCACCAATAATAAATACATGCAAATGGTAATAAATATAAATAAGAAAATAAATAAATAAATAAGCGTGCATTGACATTGCTGTTTTTAGTAATATTGTTTTGATATAATAATAAATATTGATTAAATAAATAAATGTTTATTTTGTATTTAATGAATAATGAGTATTGTGAATAATGAATTACCATTTCAAAATGAGCTGTACTGGATACGACATTCTTGAGTGATACTTGTGCCTGTGCAACATCGCTTGATACCTACAACACACGCAATAAACATGCAAAAAAAGAAAAATAAATAAATAAAATAATAAAAAAAAAGCAATTACATATAAATTATTGGCAATATATAAAACAGCAATTGTAAATAGTTAAAAAATAAATAATTGAACTTACTTTTGCTGGATTAATTGGTCTTCTAAAAAAATATATTTCATCCTCAGTAACTTGTGATGTATGATTATATTTTTTTAATCCTTCAATACCTAATTTTTTAACGACATTTTTAATTTCATCATACATTGATTCACAAATAAATATATCATCTTCTGGTATTTCAGTTGGACGACAACAAATATATTCACTATAATCAAGTACAGCTAATTTACCAACAATAGCAACAATTGGATGTTCACATTCAATAATTGATAAAAATAATTCTTGTTTATAAAATAATTTAGTTGGTAAATGTACTATTTCAGATGGTGTTAATAACCATGGACCACGAAAATAACATTTACCATCTTTTGTTGACCATATTATATCAATTTGTGCAATTTGTTGTTTACCACCATCAGTAGCAACATATACAAAATCACCAGTTTTAACTAAACCAGCACATGTATTATATTGTTCAAAATATGTATTATCAGTATCATCAACATTAAATAATATTATATTTGGTTTTTCTTTATCAATTAATTTTTCACATTCTTCAAGTTCAGCAATTTCTTCTTTATGTTTTTCTAAACGTTCTTTATAAACAGATATAACACGTTTTGGTTCAATTATTTTATCACGTGGTATTAATTTTATATGTTCTTGTTCAAAATTCCATGCTTTTATTTTTTTAAATGATCTTGCACGTGTTGAATAACGTGATTCACAAACATAAACATCTTTTTCATTAAAACCACATGGTAACATACGAAAATAATCTTTAACACTTAATACACAACAACGTCCAGTTATTTTAGATAATGGTAATGCAATATGTGTATCACTTTTAAATAATTCTTTATCAAGAAATTTACGTGATTGTACATGATATGTTTCACTTGGACGAAAAAATACATTACCATATAATGTTTGTTGTCCTTCTGAATTTGTCCATAAACGTTCAATTAATACAACACTTTGATCCATACCACGTTCTGTTGGTTCAACATATATAAAATCACCAGCACGATATATTTCTTGATTATATGTCATTGTATTACCATTTTCAATATTTGTTGTTGTTGATGTTGTTGTTATTATTGATGATGATAATGATGTTGATGGTGTTGTTGTTATTAATTTTGTTGTATCATTATTTGTATCAATTTTTAAATCATTACCATCACAACTTTCTTCTTCAGATGGTAAACATGATTCTTGTTGTACTTTAATACGTTTTGTATCAATTATTTGTGTTGATAAATCATGAAGTGAATAATTTAATGCTGATGAATGTAATAAATCACCACTTCTTGTAACTTCATCACGTGTACGTATATAAAATGCTTGTAATTCAATTGAATCTTCAAATGGTTGTGAATCACTACGTGATAATTTTCTAGCTCTTTCAAAACATGAAAATATATCTTCTTGAAATCTATCAAGACGTTTATATACACCTCTATCTAATCTACGTTTTATTAAATCAAGTGATAAACCACGTATTTTTTTACCATCAATAATATCATGTTCTGGTAATTCAGCCATTGAATCAGAATAACAACGTCCTTCTTCATCTTGATGATTGTATAATGCTGTAAATATTGTTGCTATTATTTCTTGTACAGCAGATGATACATCAGGTACACTTTCTTCATCTTCACTTAATTGTAATTTTGTTTGTAATACAAGTCGTTGTAATATTAAGGCATCTTTATATATTTGTGAATCTGGCTCATTATATTTACATGCATTATCAAACATTAATATAAAATCTGATACAATATCATCAATATTATCATAAACATTATTTTTTAATGATGATGCTATTTTTTCCATATTAATTGGATGTTTTATAACTTCATAATAATCTGGATATTCATTTTTATTTGGTAATTTCATAAATATTTGTGATAATTGACGTCCTTTTGAATCATGATAATCTTTTATTGTATCATACATTGTACGACATTTTTGTACATGTATTGGTACTATTTTTTTTGGTCTACCAATTTTAACTGGTGTTGATGATACAACTGGTTGTATTAATTTTTTATTATTATTAATATTATTAATATTATGAATATTATTATTAACATTATTATTATTATTGTTATTACTAATATTATTATTGTTATTATTATTATTATTATTATTATTATTTGGTAATGGACCAAGTTCTCTAACTTTATCCATTAATACACGTTCTAATGTATTTGCATCTTCATATATTAATGATGCTTCTTCATTATATTGACGACAATTATTAAACATTAATTTAAAATCACGTATTAATTCTTTTTCTGATTGATATTTTTCAGCTTTTATATTTGATTCAATAGCAAGCATATCAATTGGTTCTGTTATTACTTGATAATAATCTGGATATATTTTTTTTGATGGTTTTTCCATAAATAATAACATTGGTTGACGACCATCCTCACAAACATATTCAGTAACACATTTAACAAGTGCATATAAACGTTTTTTTAATGGTATATTATCATTATATTTACCACGTGTTAATGTATTTGATGCACGTTTTATTAATTTTGGTTGTTGTGAACTACTTTCAGTTGATTCACAATCTGAATCTGAATCTTGATCAAATTCTAATAATTCTTGTACTTTTTCTTGCATAATTTTTTGTAATTTAACAGCACACTGTTGATAGTAAATAAATAAATCATTATTATTTTAAATTAATTTTATTAGTTGTATATAAAAAAAAAATAAAATAAATAAAATAAAAAAATAAATAAATAAATAAAATACCTTGTATAATCTTGATGTATGTACATTATATTTTTTAGCATTTTCAAACATAACATTCATATCACCAGCAACTTCACTAACAGTACCATATTCACCTTTTTTAATTTTAGATCTTATTTGTAATAATGATATTGGATATTTAATTGTTTTATAATAATCTGGATAACTTCTTTTTGATGGTAATTTCCAAAAAAATTCACTCATTCTAATACCTTGACTATTTGGTGCTGTTCTTATTGTTTGAAATAATTGCCATTGTGAATTATCAGTTTCTTCAACTTCAGCAATTTCATAATCTTCATCATCACTTTCTTCATCTTCATCTTGTAATGTTGCTGTTTGTGATATTAATAATTGTGCACTACGTCCACGTTTACTTCTTGTTGATTGTGCTGCATTTAATGATTTTGTAAATGCACCACTACCACAATCTTGTTTTTTAGCTGCTGTTTGAATTATTTTTTTTAATAATTTTGCATCTTTATATATTTGTGAACCAGGTTCATTAAAATGACATGCATTACGACACATTAACATTAAATCACGTTCCATTTCATTTAAATAATTATAACTACCATCTTGTATTTTACGTGCAATTGTTTTAAGATCAATTGGTGTTTCAATAACTTCATAATATTCTGGATATAATTTTTTAGATGGTTTTAATTGAAATACACTATGTAATGGACGATTATTATCAATTGGATCAGTTGCTGTCATAACAGCCATAAATAAATCTTCATATGGTTGCATTAATTCTTCATCTTGATGTGTTGAACCTTCTGATGTATCTTCATTATCATCTTGTCTTATTATTGATTTTCTTGATAATTTATTACCAACTTTTAATATTAATTTACCTTTTGTTTCACAATCTTCATATTCATCCATAATACGATTTTTAGTTGTAACACATAAATCCCATAAATCACTAGCATCTTTATATACTGGTGATGTACGCATATAAAATGCTTTTGCATTATTAATCATTAATTGTATATCTGCTGATAAATCTTCCATATCACGATATTCATCTGTTTTTAATTTTTGTTGTACTTTTAAAAGATCAATTGGATTTGATACAACTTCATAATAACCAGGTTCTTGTCTACGTTTTGGTACACGTATAAATGCATCACATAATAAACTACCATCTTCTTTTTTTTGATTACGTATTATGTCATATAATTGTTGACATAAATCACTTGGATCTAATTTTTTTCTACGTTTTGCTGGTTCTGGTTGTATTTCTTCTGGATCATCCTCAGTACCACGACTTGCAACTGATGACGTTCTTCTTCTTTTATTCATTTTTTTGTTATTATTTTTTATTTATTTACTTCAGCTATCTGTTGATTAAAAAATTATTATTAGCATATTAATTATGTAATTTGATAATTTTATTTATGATAAAATAATTCATTTGTTTAGATAAATAATTATTTGCCTGCTATGACACATCGCATATACCTATATACACATATACAATATATTTTTGCTGAGTTATTTTGTCCATCATATATACAATTTTTTTGATATATAAGTATGTATATAAGTATGTTTCAAATTATTTTAATTGTTTTAAATTTATCTTGTTGTTACAGACAACATATTACTTACTTTTATTTACTTATTTTTTTTTTTCTAAGTATAATATTTGACATCCAGACCATTTGAATTGATTGATATTTACGTTTGAAAGTTATTATCAATATTTTATGATAAATTTTGTCAAATACAATTCAGCCGACGCCATAGTTTGCGGGAGAGGTGTTTTTTTTTTTTTTTTTTATTTGTAAATTTGCGCAGATACACGAAATCTAAACTGCGCATAATATCGCAAGAGAGAGATCGATAAAACAGGCTGACAACATTGTAACAAAAATAACAAATATAAAAGATTATTTAGGCGGGATTATATTACAATTATTACAATAATATTTCAATAATAATTACAATATTTTTTTTATGTTGTTAAATAATTATAACACAAAAAAAATAATACATGAATATAAAAAAAATTTATTACGACATTTAGAAAAGATTTCTTACAATAAATGTTTTTTTTTTTTAAAACAAACGATTATTTTTCAATTGTTAAATATAATAAAATAAATTATGTCAATGAATTGTTTTTTTTTTTTTTTTAAATTTTGCAAAATAATTATATATTTTTTTGTTGTTTTTCTTCTTCATATTGTTTGTATGGTTCATAAATTGATAATTTAAAAGCACGAAATGTTAAAATTGCTTTTTGATAATAATCAGACATTAATTCAATATTTCTAATTACTGTTGTTAATAAATGTGCACGTTCAGTTAATGTTCCTAAAAATATAAATTATAAATTATAATAATAATATTTAAATACAAAAAAAAAAAAAAAATTAATATAGTTTGTAATTTTATTTACCTGAATTTTCAACAGCAAATGTAGTAAAATGAACATGAAGATGATAGAATGATGGTTGATAATGAAAATAAATTCTCAATTGTGGTTTTAATACTCCATATGTATCAGCAATTGCTTTTGTACCAGCTTCTTTAATATTTCTCAATAAAGGAAGATGACTTTCATTTAAATCTCTGATTGATCTGATACGTTTTCTTGTAATAGCAAGCAAATATAATGTTGATAAATCATCATCCCATTTCATATCTTTACACAATACAAATCCTGTTTCTTCATTTGGATCATTAAATATAACTCGATCAGCTTCAGCACTTCCATCAAGTATATTATCAACCCACTGAAAATATTTAATTAGTTTTATTTTAACTTATTTATTAAAAATTATTTTATAAAAAAATTAATTTACCTGTAAAGAAAATTGCTCTGAATCTTTTAAAATTTTTGGTAATGATACATTTTCATACAGTTCTGGTGTTTCTTCTATCATATATGATTCAGTAGATGAAAATTTTTCTATATGTTTATCTGTTGCTGGATAAATTAATGTTGCTTTCAATGCTGTAAAAAAAAAAAAAAAAACAACAACAAATTAAAATAATAAATTTCTAATAATATATTGTTATTTAATATATGAAAATTTTTTAGTAAACTTACAATTGTGTTCAATTTGAGGAAAAAAATCATATCCACTGTATATATCATTTTTATATAATTCAGTAGCTGTTGTATTGTCATTAAAAAATCCTTCTCCAAGAACTAATTCTTCTTTTGGAAATACTTTTTTTTCAAGTATAATAAGAGCAATACCTTCACGATCAGTAAAAGCTCCTTCAACACATATCAACTTTTGAGTTGTATTATTTTTTAATATTTTTTTAACTGTAAATTTTGATACATCTTTTAAAAGTTCAATTACTTCTTCACTTTTTTCTGGTGTTGATTCAATTTCTGAATCAGTTATTTTTTTTTCTTCTAAATTATTAGAATCAATTATTTCTTGTTGTATTTCTGCCATTTTTCAACTGTTTTTTTAACACGACAATACAATAACCAAAAGCAGAATAAACAAATGACTGCAAACAAGGCAAACAATTGCAAATGATAAAAAAAAAAAATAAAATAATCAAAAAAAAAAAATAAAAAACAAATGAAAACAATGGAAATTAAGCTTGAGGTTGTTTGTTGTAGTTTGTAGTTTGTCGCTAAAAAAATAAACAATGGAAATTAAGCTTTAGGTTATTTATTGTCGCTAAAAAAATAACATGAAAATAAAAAAAAAAGCTTTACACAAACTATAGCTTGTTGTTGGTTTTTGCAGGTTTCGCAGATTTTTTGGCAGATTTAAAAAAAAAAACAACTGAGATTACTATTTACTAGTACATACACTGTAATTTTGTTATATCTAATAAAAAATAAAATAGTTAGAAACAAATTATTATTAACAACATCAAGTGTAAATAATTATTTTTCATAAGAATTTATGATTATTTCAATTAATAAACATATTAAAGTGTTATTAAATAACCGTCACCTGGTTAACCTGCAAAACCATTACAAAATATATTAACATAAAAACAAAATTAACAACAATATTTATCATATTATTGTTAATTTAAAATTAAAATAAAACATTAAACTGATATTATATCAATTTAAAAAATCAAAAAAAACTTTTGATGGCTAAAAAAGTATATAATTCATATTAAAAAAAAAAAACATAACGTCAAAATAAACAATTAAATTTATCCAAAAAGTAATATAGAAAAAAATCTTTTAAAATGGATCAAATGTTACCAAGTCCTGGGTTTAGTATTCCCAGTATTGGAACACCTCTTCATCAACCAGAAGAAGATCAACAAATATTACCAACTGTACTTCAACAACAACAACAACAACAACAGCAACAAGCACAACAACAACAATATCAATTACAACAACAATCAATTCATACACCAAGTACAAATATGCAATCTGGAATGATGATTCATCAACAAAGACCAATGCATTATGCACCAACACAATCTTTTGCAACACCACAAAGTCTTATGCAGCCTCAAACACCGGTATACATTATATTTAATTTATTAATAATAATTTAATTTAAAAAAATTTATTCATATAAATTTACTTGGATATTATTTTTGATGTTATTGTTGTTACAATTTTTTATATACTGACTCATTATTTCATTTATAAACTAATTATTATTAAAAAAAAAAAATATAATTTCTAATTAGTAATTTTCACTGTTCATGTGTGTGCCAAATAGATAATAATTTTTTTTATCAGTTGACTATTTTATTACTGCATATAAATATTTACTTGAATAATTTTTTTTTATTATTGCAATACATTTAAAATTATCGCTGGTTATAAAATTGTTTTTTAGTGATAAATTTATATATTTTTTTTTTTTAGCAAAGTTTAATGTCTCCAGCTGTACAACCATCAAGTCAAATAGCACCTTCATCAATTGGACCTTCAACACCTGGACCAATGACACCAATGACTCCTGCATCAGCAGATCCAGGAATTCTTCCACAATTACAGTTAATATTATTATTATTTTAATTTATTTTTTATATAAATTATATGTTTGACTAATGTTTTTTATTATTATTATTTTTTTTTTTTCTTTCATTTAGAAATATTGTATCAACAGTAAATTTAAACTGTAGATTAGATCTTAAAAAAATTGCATTACATGCTAGAAATGCTGAATATAATCCAAAACGTTTTGCTGCTGTTATTATGAGAATTCGTGAGCCAAGAACAACAGCATTAATATTTAGTAGTGGAAAAATGGTTTGTACTGGTGCCAAAAGTGAGGAAGATTCACGTTTAGCTGCTCGTAAATATGCAAGAATTATACAAAAACTTGGATTTGCTGTGAGTTAAATTATTAATATAATTATTAATTAAATTATTATATTTATTTATACTAATTTCAAATAATTTTTTTTTAGGCAAAATTTTTAGATTTTAAAATTCAAAATATGGTTGGTAGTTGTGATGTTAAATTTCCAATAAGATTAGAGGGTCTTGTATTAACACATGGTCAATTCTCTTCCTATGAACCAGAATTATTTCCTGGTTTAATTTATCGAATGGTTAAACCAAGAATAGTATTGCTTATTTTTGTTTCTGGAAAAGTTGTACTTACTGGTAAATATAACAAATTAAATAAAATATAGATTTTTATTATTTATAAATTATTCTTTTTATAATTAATTAAATTATATTACAGGTGCTAAAGTACGTCAAGATATTTATGAAGCATTTGATAATATTTATCCAATTCTCAAGAGTTTTAAAAAGGCATGATTATGTCAACTTTATAAATACAACAATGACATTTATTTAATTTTGAAGATAATTATGTGGTATAAAAACATCAGTACCTGCATTAAATCTCTGAAACATTTTAAAGTAAAATATATTATGTTAATGAAGATATAGATTTTGAAAAAATTCAACAAGCAATCACAAGTAATTTGATTAATTATTAGCTAGTTTATTTATAATATCCCTTTGAAGACAAACTATTTTCAATTTTTTATTATGACAAACAAAAAATATCAATTCTCAGGGAAAAATTAAATATCAAAATAGTTTTTATATGTATAAAAACGAATTTTCTTTGAAAAAAATTAGCTATTAAATCTTATTTTTTTAAATAAGCATGTTATTGTTAATAATTTTAATATAATGATAATTTATAATATTAATAAACTAAGTAGATTAAATTAAATTAAATAATCATTTTGAAAAAATAATTTAATTATTCACAAGTTATTTTTAAAAAAAAAAGGGTATTTCTAATTAAAATTAAAAAATGTAAATATTTTTTTTTTATTCAAGATCAGAAGTTGAACTGTAAATATTTGATTCTTTAATTTGTCGTTGAATTTCTTTTAATGTTTTTATAGCATAATCATGAAAAGTAATAACAGCTTCTTGATCAATATTTTTTGATAATTTTGATAAAAGATATTTAACAG
This sequence comes from Lysiphlebus fabarum, assembly GCA_011426435.1. Taxonomy (NCBI): domain Eukaryota; kingdom Metazoa; phylum Arthropoda; class Insecta; order Hymenoptera; family Braconidae; genus Lysiphlebus; species Lysiphlebus fabarum. The sequence continues at coordinate 1,153,981 of WSYQ01001031.1, forward strand.
CTTTTTCTAATCCATTTTCAGTTTTTAAATATTTCATTAAATTTATACTTATATTAACGTCACGTTTAATTGACATACTGTCTAATAATTCATCAATTTTTGGCCTTAAATCCCAAGTTATTTGAATAGAATCTGCATCAATTCCTTTTGATTCTTTTTCTTCCCTAAATAGATAAATAATTTAACATAAAATTATAATAATTATAGATATTTTTCTAAGCAAATAAATTTATATTTAATCAACAAAATAACAACTTACCTGTTTATTAATTTATTAAAATTACTTAGTATCATACTCTGCATACTTTTTGTTAAAATTTTAGACTTATCTTTTTCAAAAAATTCATTGATACTTGATCCAATTTCTTCACGTAATTCTGGTATACTTTTTGTTATTGACAAGTTTGAAAATATTTCATGTAATAATTCTTGAGATTTTGTTTCAAAATCTTTTGATATTTTTGGAGTGTCTATCAATATCTTTGATAAAACTTGATCAACCTGAAACAATTTTAAAAAAATTAATAATATTTTTTTCTTATTTTTTTTAAATTAAAAGTAAAATAAAAGCAAATTTTTACAACTGTATTGGATTCATTCTTTAGCTTTGGACTTTTATTTTTAGTATCAAAAATTGTTTCAAGTTTATCTCCATTATTTTTTTCATTATCATCATTATAATAATTATTTTTTAATTTAACTTCAGACTCTTCATTATCATTTAATTTAACAATTTTAAGATTATTTCCTTTTGGACAAATTGGTGGTAATGGACGTGATTTAAGTCTTAAATTTCTAATATCATTTTCAAATATTTCTTTTTGTAATTTTTGATTTTTAAGAATTTCTTTTAAACGTGATAAATCATCTTCATATTCTTTTTCAATTTTTAACATTTCTGTTTCAGTTGTTGGCTTTTTTTTTAATAATTTACGGAGTTTAAATTGTTCATCTTCTAATACTGTTAATAAAGCTAATTTTTCGGTATTATCTTGAATTAATGTTTCTAAAACTTTAACTTGTTCTTGATAATTTTTTTTTACACCTAAAAATTAAATTTAAAAAAAATTTAATTGATTATATATTTATTTTTTTATTTTATTTTTATAAACTTGCATTTAATTTCTTGATCATAATATTTTGACATTTCTTTCATATCTATTTTTATATCGTAGACCATTTTTCGTAAAACAGCTTCATAAAGTGAATTCAATGATATTTCTTGACCAAATTTTTTAATCATTTCATTTTTAATTTCACTTTTTAAATTTTGTATCTCATTGTCCATATGACGACAATCAATTTCCATTCGATGTAAATGTGTTTTATTTTTTCTAAAATATAAAATTATAATAAATAAATATTGTTTTGTTTAAATAATAATATTTAATTATACTTGTGTTTTATTTTTTGTTCTTCAGTTTCCTTTTGTAATTCACCAACTCTCGTATAAAGTTTTGATAATTTTGTTTTATCAAACACAACACAATTACGTATTTTTTCAAAATCATCACCATTCATATGTTGAAGTTGATGAAATTTTAAAACAACTGTCATATCAATGTCATTTAATTTTTTACGTTTTTCAAGCTAAATTAAAAATTTATAAGTTTTCTAATTAAATATATTATTTTTACAAATTAATTCAAGTAAAAAAGAAATTTTTTAATACCAAATATTCTTTGAGTTCTTGTTCTGTTTGTTGATATAAATTATCAATTGAATTTAATTTTTGCAATTCATCATCAAATTCTTTTTTTAATATTTCCATATTTTTTTCTTCATCCTGAGCAATATCTTCTAATTTATATCTCTCAGATCTCATGGTATAAGCAGCATCATAAAGCTCCTGATTACATCCATCTGGACAAGATTTTGATCTTGAAGTAATTTCTTGACCATCAATTATTGTTTCATTGTCTTTATCATCATCATCATTATCTTGATTATTTTTGTCACTATTATTAGACCTTGATGATGAAGAATCAATTGAATTATGACTATTTAATGTTTTACATTTTTTTGTGTATATTTTTTTAAAAAATTCATAAAATTCATTTTCATTGATCATCAATGAAAATTTATGATTTAATTCTCGAATATTTAAATGTAATTTTGATATTTCACGGTTTTTTTGGTCAATTAAACTTGACAAAGTCTTGACCTTATTTTGAATAGAAATACGCTCTTTAACTTGGTCTTCAAGTTGACATTTTAAATAATTTTCTTTTTCTTCAAAATCTCTCAAAACAATTAATTCTTGATTCAATGTTAATTGAAATAATTCTGAATAAATACTATCAGCATTTATTATTAATCTTTCATTTTCTAAATCATCTAATTCTTCATCAATTTCATTAAAAGATTTTTTTATATGACGTAAAATACAATCTTGTTCATAAACTTTTTTAGAAATACGACAAAGTTTCATTTCACGTTCCCATGGTGTTTCAACTTGATCATTATCATTTAAACATTTTATTAAATTATCTGGTATTATTTTAATTTTTTTAACATTTTCATCAGAATTTGTTGGTGATATATTTAATTCATTTTCAATTAATCTCAGTCGTTTTTCGTCTAATAAAAGTACCTCGTATTCTTCATCAATTGGATTAATAATTTCTTCAATTACTAAACTTTTTGTTGTTTTTGTATCATTCGTTTCTGATTCTTCATCATAATCTTTCAACTTTAATTTATAAAAATCAATTTTATATTTATAAAAATTAAATATTAATAAACAAATATTGTACCTCTAAATTATGCTCTGGAAATTCTTGCTCAAAATCAATTTGTGGAATTTCTGGAAGTGGTTTTATGTATTTATCAGGAATTTCTAAATGAATTAATTTTAATTTTTCAATTAAATTTATAACTTCTGTTTGTATAGTTAATTTTTTTGATCTAACTGATTTTAAACGATCATTAAAATTCTCTCGTTTATAATGAGTCTGTAAATAAATTTTTAAATATTAATTTTTTTATTTTTTAAATTTAAAATATAAAAAATTTGATTACTTTTTTTCTACAGTCTAAAAGTTGCTTGTATTTTGTCCATACTGTTTCAAAATTATTTTCATTTAAATCAATATCTGTTGATATTTTTAATTTATAATCACCAATTGTTTTTTTTGCTTCTTCAATTGCATTTATATCCTCAGGATGATTTTCATTTGGATCAGGTTTACTTGCTTCTAATATTTTCCACTTGAAAAAATAAATGTCACAATTAAAATTTAAATAAATATTGAATAAATAAATAATAAATTTAAAATATTTATCTTACTTCTTTAGCTCGTTTTTCAATTCTTAATTTTCTATCTCTATATTTTTTCAGAATTTGATTTATTCTCACACCAAGTTTATGCTCAATTGTATCAGGACTAAGATCTTTTAAAAAACTTTCAATTTCTGAAATTTCATTTATTTGTTCTTCTTCATTTAGCTGTACTTGAGATGTTATTTCCAATGATCTGATAAAATTATTATCAAATATTATATTAAAAATAAGATCATCAATTTTTATAAAAATTAAATTCTATTTTTTAAATTAAAACTAAATTATTTTTCATTATCCTATACATACTCTATTAATTTTTTTAAATTTTCATCAGCATTCCTTTTTTAATATGCATGTAATCATAAAATTAACAAACAACAAAAAATATATAAATTTAATTTAATAATAATATTAATTAAATTACCTTATTGTTTCTTTATTTTCTTCAATTTTTTTAACAATTTCATTGTATTTTTTTTGAAAATCATTACCAAGTGTTTTTTCTTTTAATGAATAAACTTTTGTATCTGGTTTACTTGAAAAATAATAATTATTTTTATTAAAATATAATTTTAAATTAAATATAAAAAAAATTTAAACTTACGAAATTCGAGAAACTGCAAATGGAAAACATGTTATTGGATTTATAAAATGATCCATTAATTTTTGCATACCAAGACGACTTTTTTCAACTGTAAATGACATTTTTTCATGTACTAAATTGAGTTCTGCTTCTAATTCTTTATCAAGATCTTCAGTAATTCTTGGATCAAGATTAAATTCTTCTGGTGTTAATTGTTGTGATTTTATTAAATTTTCATTTCTCGTAAATATATCACGAAATTCTTCAGACAATATTTTTAGTATTTCCAATGTTTTATTTTTTTTTTTATTAGCAAGATCTAGTAGTCTATCATGCTCAGCTTTATTCAGTACTTCTTCAATACTTGGATAATTTTTATCATTAATATCACTGATATTTTTTTCAATCTAATAAAAAAAATTGAAAAACAAATATTTTTAAATTTACTGTTTTTTATATTTTAAAAATTAATCTTACAAGTTTTAAAGTGGCTGTTGGTTGTTCTCCATTTTTTTTTGTGTATATATTTTCATTTATTTTATAAGAAAATAAATTTCCATCCCATCCACAAGTCAACATCATTGTTTCATCATGACTAAGTAATATTTTTGATATTTTTCCATTTGACCTGTCATGCATTGGAAGAAGAAGATAATCTGATAAATCAGTTGGTTCATTTTTATTAATTCGACATATTCTAATCTCTCCATTTTGCATTCCTAGATAAAGATACTCTTCATTTCTAAAAATTAAAATAATCAATTAAACAAGCATGAAGTTGTTCAAATAAAAATTATTTATAAATTGATTAATTACTGAATGAGTTGACTGTAAATTTCTGTATCATCAGCATCAAAAATTACGACACTTTTAATTGGTTTTTTTTTAATTAAAATTTCACTTTCAGGTGTATTATATTCGTAAATATATCCTGCATCAAAACCTCCCATCCAAAGCCAAATTTTATCTTCATCAATGTAATTAATCATCAAGACTGGATTTGGAATTTCAGGTATATATATTTCAGGTAATGGTGGATACTCTTCATTGTCCACTTGAATAAATAAATAAATAAATAGTTAATAATTTATTAGCTCAAAAAAAAAAAAAAAAAAATAATAAAAAAATTACTTAAAAATGTATCTTCGTCAATTTCAAATCCAGGATTTGCAGCTTTAAATTGTTCCATTTTATATCTCATTTTATCTTTTTTTTCATTTTTAATTTTTTCAATTTCAAGACGAAATATTTCGCATCTTATTTCAGATTTTACTGAAATAAATTTAAATAATTTTTGAGGTATTTTTAACTCGTAGCTGATTGTTGTATAGTCTTGTGGTTTATTTGGTAATTCAATTTCAGAACATTCACCTTTTAAACAGCCAACAAAAACAACAAGTGTCTAAAAAAATTTATACATTAAAAAATTTTATTGTTAAATAATTATTATAATTTTATTATGTACTTTTTTTGGATGCCAAGTAATGCAAGAAATTCCTGAAGGTAATTTGATAAATCCAATTGGAATTAACACTGGAAATTCATCAGATATTTTTATTTGAAAAATAAATATTGTCGAGTCTTCACTACCAGTAACTAAAATACTAAAAAAAAAAAGAATATAAAAAAAAAAAATTAATTATATTTTAATTTAAATTTATGTTTAAATATATTTATTTATAATTTTACTTTTCTAATTTATTAAGTGACATGACAGTAATTCCAGCAGTATGTGGTTTTGCAACTTGAACAAGTTTAACATAATTATTTTCATCTAAATCATTAGCTTTATCAGCTCTATCAACATCAGCTGTAACAACACGAATAATTCCACTCTCAAAAGCACATATTATTGTTGTTCCAGATGATTCAATTGAACAAGGAAGCCATACAATTTGTCTTCCACTGTCACAAAATTTATAAACAATTATTAATTTATTAGTTAAATAATTATAAACATGAAGACGTCCATCTTTTCCACAAGTTGCAACATAATAATTCCAAGTACACACAGACATATCATTTATTGGTCCTGAATGACAAGTAAATAATTTTTTTGGTAATCGTGGTGATGCTAAAGTGTTAAGATCAATTAACCATAATCCACCGTTTGAATCTTGTGCATACCAAAATGTATCTTTTGAATTTTCACTATTAATATTTGTTATTCCCATTAACATTGTATTTTCTTCATTTATTTCACCTCGATTTTTACAAATTTGAAATTCATATATTGGCTCTATTTCAATAAACCGATCATCCTCTGGTGGATCTGCTTGATCAATAGTATCATAATACCAAACTCGAATCCAACCATCCATTCCTTAATATATAAATTATAATATTTTTATAATTATTAAAATTATATTTAATTTAATTTAATAATTATTAAAATATCAATTTACCAATTGACATAAGTTCTCCATTAAAAAATTCAAATTGTGTTATCATATTTTTATGACATGGTATTTTATTTTTTCTTCTAACTTCAATTTTAATAAGTCCTTCTTCCCAAATTAATATATTACCCCATTCACAACCAGTTATAACTTTTTCATCATTCATTGAATAAACACCAATGACATCTGATATTTCAGTACTTCCAAATCTTCCAATTTCACCTTTTAATTTTAATCCAGTAAATGTTTTTGATATTTTCCAAAATTTAACATGTCCAGAACCACTTGTTGTCAAATGATTTGGTACTGTTGGTGAAAATATTGCATTATAAACATCTTGACTATGTGATTTACATCTGAGCATTATATTTGATAATTTCCAATCCCAAATTGTTATTGAATAATCTGGTTCACCACCTTGTGATACAAGTAAATTACCATCAGGATTGTATGCTAAATGAGTATAAGATTTTGATGTTCCTTGTTGAAGAACAGTCACAATATTCATGCTTGGCCATTCATAAATTATTATTGGTGGCCATGTACCATTTTCACCAACTGCTATATGTGACATTACTGGATTTTTCTATTTCATTAAAAAAAAAAATATCAATGCATTAATAATATACATATTTTTATTTTTATATCAACCCAACTTACAGCAACATGACCTATTCCACGACCAGTTGATCCTCTTAAAAAATTAATTTCTTGTGTTTTTGTATTTAAAAAATGTATATAACTTCCTGATGAAAAAATTATTGTGTCTGGATCAGGAACACACATGTTAAAATATCTTTGACAGTCGTAACCAAATGAATAACTAATTTAATTTTTATTAAAGAATTATTAATATTAAAAATTTATTTATATTTATTTTATTTTTTTTATACATAAAGGATACTTGAATGTTAAAATATTTATTGGCACTGTTCCATTATCTACTCGTTCTGGACCAGATGTAAAATTGTTTTTATCATAGTTAAAAACAATATGTGGTGTTTCTTTTTTGACATCTTGGTTTTCTGGTGATTCATTAATATTTTCATTATTTTCTTCACTCATTATTTATATTTTTTTATTAAGTTAGGTTTAAGTTAATATTTTTTTATCAATATGGTTTCAAGCTCTTGTGTTACCATAGAAACTTATCAACAATTTTTTGTGTTTTAATTAATTTTGAGTAAAATTAAATTTTTTTTTTATCTAACATTTATTATATTTTTTTAAATTATTTATTCAACAAGATAAAAAAAAAAATACATTTATTTATTTAACAATTGTCTATTAATTTTTTTAAATTATCTTTGACTTTATCATATATTTCTGATGTCACATCATCAAGAGTTCCAGCAACAGTATTTTCGTGAAGGTTGTCATAGCTTTCTTCACCTGAAAATAAAAATAAATAAATTATAAAAAATTGAAAAAATAATTTAAAACAAGATTATTAATTGGTAATATAATTAATAATTATTTTTTACTTTTTATTGTCAAGTGTCCAAATAATTCACACACTGCAGGAATAAATCCAGTGGTATCTTTAACTCCATAACTTGATTTTCTTGCCCAAATATACATTCTAACATCATCAAAAATAATTTTATCATCTGTTGATGATTTACAAGCTCTTGTTATATAAATATTATGAGAAATTTCATTATCTTGAAGATAATTTATAATTTTATATCCAAAAATTGCAAATTTTTTAGGATCATTATTAAATGATGAAAGTTTTAAACAAAATCCTTTTGATGGATAGTTTTTTAAGACTTCTAAAGGTCCAGCAAATTTATCAGTTTCCTAAAAATAAATAAATATACCTATATTTAATTATATTTTAAAAATAAATTATTATTTTAAAATACTGACTATTTTTTCAAGAAGCATTCTGTGTTTTAAATAGTAAAAATGCCAATGATGATGATTGACTGATGCATGAGCACACAAACTATTAAATATAAGTCTCAAAAATCTATAAAAATAAATAAATAATTATTACAATAAAATAAACAATAAAATTAAGAATAATTGTTTTGTAGGAATTTTTTTTACGTTGATTGACTGCATAAAAATAATTCGACAGCTTTGATGATACTGTTTTTTGTAACAATTTGAGGAAGTTCTTTAAAACGATCTGGAATAAATAAACAATGTCCATACTCAAGTGGACTGACATTGGCAATAATAACATCATTTCCAGTACCATCACCAACGTCAAAAAAAATTTCTTCATTTTTAATTTTAGTAAAATTAAAACGATTTTTATCAAATGATTTTTTCATTGATGTTATATCTTCTGGAGTACGACGATTTTTTGCTCTGTCTAAATTTAACTAAAAAAAAAATAATAAATAGCAAATTTTAAATAAAAATAATGATGATAAATAAATAAATTTTCTTACAAACCTGAGCTATAAATCCATAATTTCCTTTTAAATATTTAGACTTTATGATATTTAATTTATATTTAAATACTGAATTTTTTTCAGCTTGATTCCATTTGTTTTGTATTAATTCATCAAATTTACTGTTAACTGTGTCATCATTTATTAATTGAAAATTAAAATTATCCCAATTATATTTAAATGTTGACACTTGCATTGTTAATTTATTTATTTTACAAGCTTCAACTGTTAATTTATTTATTTGTTTATTATTCTTTGTTTATTACACAATGACATCTTGATATTTGACAGATAAAAAACAGCTGTAATTATGTAAACAGCTGATTGGTAACCAGAGTAACCATAATAGTTTGATTAAAAAACATTTTTAAATTTCTCAAACAATTCCCGCCAATATTAAGCATTCTACATTGCCAACAGTCACAAAACTCAACTGGTAAAATCAACACAAAATAATAATAACAATTATTATAACAACAATAATATAATAATAAAAATAAACTTGTGACTCCATAAAAAAAAAAAATAATAAAAAAAAAATATTGTTTTTCTTGGTATGTGAAATGCGTCAATCCCCCCGATTGCAATATAATTAAATATGGCGACTAAGTACAGCTCAAGTACACATTCCATTGCATCAATTGGAGTACTAATAAATAGTGGATTATTTAAATTATTTAATTTATTAAATATAATAATATTAAATACTTGTTATTGTGTATGATTGATTGTTATTATTTTGTAAATTGTATTATCAAATAATATATAATAATTGTGTGTGTGACAGTTGTGATACGTGGCTGAATCTTTGAACCCAACAATTAACAAAAACAGCTTCAATAGAAATAAATAATAAAAAAAGAAATCATTCAACATTATACTGTTTTCTTTTTTTAAACATTCACCATTGCTAAGCAAGTTTTACAACATTGATTGCAACTTTGTTATTCATTATTATAATTTTATCTGTTTTTTTTAATAAAATTTTATTTTTTCTTTTTTTGAGGTTGAAAAAAAAGTGATATCAAGACTTGATATATAATTCAGATAAATATTATTTATTTATTTATCTATTTAATAAGTATTTATTATAATTTAAAAATATATCTGTCAATAAAAAATTCAGGTGTTTATCTGTGTGTATGTAATTGATGGCCATCTGGCCCAGAATGACCTACGAAATGTCAATTTTTAATTTAGAAAAACGACTTAAATTATTTAATTCATTTTATCAAATTATTTGGATTAATTATTTTAAAAAATAATAAATAAAGTGTAATAATTATTATTTTATATTTATTTTTAATATATATATTTATTAAGAAATGTCAACAGCAATGAAATTAAGTATGCAAGATAAAAAAGATTTAGATAAATTTATGAAATTTTTGGCTCTTAAAGCTGCACAAATTATTGTACAATCAAGATCTGGTGAAAAAGTTGTAACAAAATGTAAACCAGATTCATCTGGTGCAGATTGGGTAATTAAATAAATTAATAATGTTTTTTTTAATTTAATAAATTTAATTAATAATTTATATATTTTTTTTGAATTAACAGTTTAATTTAGCAGTTCAAGATCTGCCTGAAGTATTGACTGAAGCTAAACGTGTATTATGTGGTGAAATATCAAGTTCAACAATACCATTGTGTATTGAAATATCATTGAGAACAGTTGAGGGTGATACAATGGTTTTAGAAACATGGAGCCTTGGTGTATTGCCAGAACAAACAGATCCAACAATACGTGTTACATATACTGTATACAATAGAATGGGAATATTATTAAAATCATTAATATCAGTATCAAGAGTAACACCAGCATATAAACTTAGTAGAAGACAAGGACCAGATTCATATGTCATTTGTTATAGAATTTACATGGGTGAACCACAATTACATACACTAGGTAATTTTAAAATTATAAATTATTATTACTTTAATGTCAATATGTATTTTATTGATTTGTCATTTTTATTTTTGTTTAGGTGAAAATTATAAACATGTAAGAGTAGGACAACTATGTACACCAGTTGGTACAATACATTTATCAGTATCTTATCGTACTAAAATGACAATATCACCAACTCATACAAGTCGTGATTCAATAATGCTTAAAAGTGATCATTTTCATTCAGATCTTAGTCCTCGACATACTAGATATCAACAAAAGTATGATTATTATTTTTTTTTTTTAAATTAAAATTAAATAAATAAATGAAAAAAAAAAAAAAAAAATTAATTAATTAAAACAAAATTATTATATTTACAGTGATGAAACATCAAAATCTCTTAGTGAAACAATAAAAGTTGGTGCATTTGTTATAAATAAACAAGTAATTGTTAATGAAGAAGATTTAGTTATACCAGATGTACCATTTAGTTCATTATTAACACCAAGACAAACATCATCACCACCTGGTTCATTGAATGATACAACAAATTCACCAGTTTGTGTTACAACAACAACATCAACACCAACATTACCAACAGCATCAATTAATATTACAACAACAAATACAAGTGCTTGTATTACCACTGATTGTAACAATGGAAATGATAAAATTATTTGTAATGATAATACAACTTCTAAATGTAATTCAAGAAATGGATCTAGACGAAGTAGTTGCTCAATCACCAGTGCCAATGATGATTTCATTATGGTAGACTTGGTAATTATTTATAAATGCTCAAATATGCCTAGTAGATTTTTATTTTTATTTATTTATTTTTTCTCATTATCTTTGATTCTTTTTCTTTTTCATTTTTTTTTTTTTTACTGTTATTATTCTTTGCATGCTTCAGATGAACAATTTTTTTTGTTTTTAAATTTTAAAGAAATTAGGAGATAAAGTAGACAGCTTGAAATTTAATTTAAAATTGAAATTAAATTATTTATAATTTTTATATGATTAAATAGGTTAAAAGGTTATTTGTTTTAATTAAAAAAAAAAAAAAAATATTAATAATTTCTTAAATTTTTATCAAATTAATTATTAAAAATTAAGATTATATTTTTAATTTAATTAACAACTGTTATCTACTTTACTCTTTGTTTCTTTAAAGTAAATTATTACTAATATATATTTATTTATTTTTTTTAAATAAAATTGTTCATCTGTCTTTGGGTTATTTTAATTTTTTTATTTAAAAGGCAAACTTTGGGCTATCAAAAATTAACACTTAAAAATTTTTATCATAAATGTTGTTAATATGTTTATTTAATTTATATAATTTATTATTTTATACGGACAAATTAAAAATAGAAAACGCCTTTTGCTGGAACAAATTCCAACAGTGATCTGGGTGCTTTTTATCGAGAATGTCAGAGTGCTCCTCAATTGCAGGCCTTTTCTGAGGAACGTACACTTGCTGATCAAGTTGGTGATCTTACAAAACAACTGGAAACATTTGAAACAAATATGCATAAATATGAGGATATTCTTACTTCACTCTGCCAAACTGATAGTAATAATCAGTGATGTTCATAATATATGTGATGATAAAGAACTGATTATTTACGTTTAAAAATAAAAACAATATATATATATTTATTTATTAAAAACTCGAAAAAAAAGAGAAATATAAAAATGAAAATTTAATAATCATCATGTATAGTCATGTAATAATTAATGACTGATTTTCATCGTTAGTATTGAATTTTATATTTTACGAAAATCTCAGGACATTGATTGATACTTAAAAAAAAATTACGAAAAAATTCAAATTAGTAAAAAATTTAGCAGTAAAAAAGTCGATAATTAATTAATAATTTTTCACAATGTGCACAGAATTTGGTTTAACGTAAAGACTTTTATGTAAAAAAAATTTAAAAAGAAAAAAAAAATTTTTTTATAAAAATAAGAAACGCAAATAATTGACAAGAATCTCAAAGTCATTTTTATCATGGAGAAAAAAAAAAAAAAGAAAAATATAATAATTGAATGAATGAAAGAATAAATTGATGAATGAATTAAAAATTAAAAATAATATTTATAAATCTAAAAAATTGATAGATTAAATTTGTTGGTATGATTGTTGATAATTATTTTTGGTATTAATTTTTCTAATATTTATAATTCGTTATATTTGAATATAGAAATTTTGACAAAAAAATTACTGAATGAGCCAAAGGGGTGTTAAATAATTTTTTTTTTTTTTTTTGAAAAATTTGAATCATTATCATTTATTTTATTTATTATTATTATTAATTTTTTTTTTTGAATGATGTACCTATATTAATTATGTTAATTATTTTGAAATAATTTGAGAAACAAGACAATGAATATTTTTTATTTGTTATTAAATTAAGGATATTATTTATCCTATAAAAATTACAATTGACTTAATCGAATGTCATATAAAATTTTGAGTTGTTTTTATTTAGATAAATTATTTAAATTAACGAAAAAATTGAATATATATTAATATTTATAAGATATTGTTAGAATTATTATAATTATTTATTATAAAATTTTTTAAATTAAACAACAAAAAAACAGTTTAAATTGTTGTTCATGGCTGGCTCAGAAAATTTAAAAAGAAAAAAAAAAATTTACAATAATCATTGATAAGAGCAGTTGAACAAAATTATATAAAAAAAAAATTTATATATATTTCACATAAATTATTCACTTGTATATAATGTAAATTATTCTTTAATATCTTATAGGTATTATTGTAATTGCAAAATATTGTTTTTTGAATAACACTTATACAAACGCTTAATTAATAATTGTTTATAATTTATTTATACCCAAATTAATTTAAAAATTGATAATTAATTTTTTTTTTGAGTAAATAGGTACTTATATTTTAATGATTAGTTTATTTATGTTTAGTTTTATAAGTATAATTTATAATAATGTTATTTTAATTTTATTTTTTTAAACTCCCACTTTTTTTTTTTTTGCCTCTCTTATCTATCATAACTGAACATAACCTCTTAATTATGTGCTTCTCTTTTTTTTTTCGGCATCATTTGTTGATATTGCTTCATTGTTGACAATTTATGAGAATAAATAATCTTTATCATTTGTGTTATTAATAATTTTAATTTCTTTTGATATAAAAATGACTTGGCAAACATTATTAAATGAGGCACATCAAAAATTACAAGTACCATGTTCAAAAAATTTGTACAATAAATCAAAAAATGAAAATGATGTTATGAATGTTGTATTAAAAAGTACTGAAGTTGGGTAAGTAATAGTTTTTAATGTCAAATAAAATTAAGATATAGTAATTTATACCTATTTAAACATTAATTAATAATAATTTTAATTGTTTATTTATTTTTTTTATTTAGAAATTTACTAAATGTATGGTTGCAAAAACAACATAAAATAAGAATTCAAAAATCTAAAGAAAATGCCAAAGCAGCAAGAGATACAGGTAATAAACATTTTAAAACACAACATTATTTAAACACTTTACAACCTTATACTGAATGTGCAAGACAAGCATCTGGTGATACTGAAGAATTTTCAGTTGCACTTGCTAATAGATCAGCAGCATTGCTTCGTTTAAAAAGATACAGTGTGAGTATTTATTATTTTTTTATACTGTTATTCTTATTAATAATTAATTTAAAAATTATTAAACAATGTTATATTTACATAGGAATGTTTGGAAGACATAGCTACTGCTATTGAAGCAAATTATCCAAAAAGATTATTGCATAAAGTACATTACAGAGCAGCTGAATGTCATAGTCATCTTCATAATTTAGAATTAGCTGTTGAACAAGTTGAAAAAGCCAAGGAAACATTACAAATAAATGATAGATCAGTATCACCATCAAGAAAACGTAAGTTATTGAAAATAAATAAATTTATATTTTTATTTATTAAATTAAATTAAATTTTTTTTTTTTATTAAAATTACAGAAATTTTATTGGATAAATATACAAATTTTGAATTAGACATAAAAAATAAACCTGAATTTTCTAAACAAAAAAAAAAGAAACTTGATGAAATTTATATGACACCAGATAAATTATTAGAAAAAAATTTAGATTATCCATCAGCATCAACATCACTTGAAGTTAATAATTCATTAACAAAAGGACGTTTTGTAACAGCAAAACTTCCAATACAAAAAGGTGATTTTCTTTATGTTGAAAAACCATTTGCATTTGTACCATTATTTGTTGATACACCAGATAGTATATGTCCTCATTGTTGTGGACCACAAGCTGAAGTTACATTTCCGTAAGTTAAAAAACAATAAAATATTTGTTGAAAATAATGATTCAATAATTAAAATAATTTATAATAATGTATTTTAATAAATATATTTTTTTTTTTTTTAGATGTCGTACGTGTTTGGAAGTTTCATATTGTAGTTCAAAGTGTTGGTCGTCATCATGGCCCAATTATCACAAATGGGAATGTTCTGGTTACCAAATGGGTATTTGGCGTCAAATTGGAATTGCCCACTTGGCACTTAAAGTACTCTTGATATCCGTGACGACCACTGAAATTTTACAGTTCAATAAAGTTCAAAAGTTAGTTACAAACATTGACAAGCTTTCTGAAGATGATCTCATGGTTTATAGCATTGTAAGATACTTAATTATTAATTATTATCATCATAATTATCAAATTTTTAATTAAAACAAATCTAATTTTTTTTTGATAATAAATTTTTATTAATTTATTTTTTAACAGAGTGCTTATATGCTTGCAAATTATCTTGAATCATATACAGATTTATTGACAAATGTTGATTTAAAAAAAAACCTTGTTGATAAATTTGATGGTCCTGATAATGGAATATCATTTGAAATTAATAATAATAAAGAAAAAAAATTATTTATTAGTTCATTATTATTACGTTATATGCTACAATTAATTGCAAATGGTCATGCAATAACACGATTGGATCTTATTAATCCAGAAAAAGAAAAAGAAAAAGAAAATGTTGTTGAAGAACAACAACAAAGAGTTGCTGTTGGTATTTATCCATCAGTTTCTATGATGAATCATTCTTGTAATCCAATGATACTCAACACGTAAGAAATATATTTTTATTATTATTTTAATCATTAATTATTATTATTTTTTAAATTAGATTTTTCATTATTTTTAAAAATATATATTTAAAGTTTGATATTAATTTCAATTAAATTTGGTTGAAGTAAAAAATAATTAAAAAACGAAAAAAGATTTTGACTTGATTAATTATAGAAAAAGTCGGTTTTTTGATTTAATGATAAAATTCAATGAAAATTTTGATTGAGCTAAAAATATTAACTTTATAATTTAATTTTAATCTATTTTAACTTTAAAATCAATTAACTCAATAATTTTCAATTAAATAATAAAAATAATCCAATAATAGACAATTAAAAATACTAAATGAGTATTTTCTTTTGATGATATAATTCACTCGAGTGTTAAAATTTTAATTGTCCATTTTATTTTATAGCTCAATTTTATTTACAAAAATTATTTGTTTTTTTTTTTTTAGTTTCTGGAATGACACATTAATCGTTAAAGCTACGAAGGACATTCAAGTTGGCGAAGAGGTGTTTAATTGTTACGGTACGTTAAAAATAACAAAAATAGAATGATTTTTTATTTTTTCAAAAAAGTAACAAATAAATTTCAATGAAGCTTTAATGTTTCAAGATAATAAAAAGCTGGGTTAAATAATGTCTTTGATGCAATCAAGTACTGTGACATTTATAGCTTATAAATTTGTATTTTCAGGTCCGCATTTCCGTCGAATGCCAGTTAAAGAACGTCAACGAGCATTGAAAAGTCAATATTGTTTTAAATGCACATGCGACGCATGCATAAATCCTGACATGCAACGTTTTTTGGTAATTGAAAAAAAAAATTCCTAAAAATAAAAATTAATTTATATAAATAAAATTAAAAAAAAATAACAATTATTTTTTATAATTTTCAGGATCGTTTTTTAGCATTAAAATGTCCAGCATGTAATGGAGCATTAGATGGATTAAATAAAACCCAGTTAAAATGTCTTGATTGTAAATCAACACCATCAATTAATATCAAAGAAACAGTAAATAATTTAAAAAAAGCTCAATTATTATTTGAAACATCACAACAATCATTATTTATGGGAAAAAATGATGAGGCACTTAAAAAACTATTAGATTGTTTAGAAATACGTGAAAAAATATTATATAAAAATCATGAAGATATTGCATTGACATTGGATGCACTTGGTAAAGTTAATGTTATGATGGAAAAATGGTTTGATTCAATAACATATTTAGAACGTAGTATTTCACTGGTTGAAACAAAATATGGCATTGATAGTATTGAAGTAGCAAATGAACTAAACAAGATAACAGATGTTTGTCTTCAGTATCTTCAACAAAACAATATTGATCATAATTCAGATAAATACGAGTAAGTTTTATTAATACTATAATTATTTATTAAAACGAGGCCGATTTTAGTAAACTAAAATTGAACAAATAAAAGATATTATATTAATTAAAAATAAATAATAAGTTATTTTTCAAAAACTGTTTAAATTATAACAGAATAATAGAACAGGTGAAAAGGTATACCGACCGTTGGAAGATTTTTGTTAATCATTATTAAATTTCAATACTCTAATTTTTCTAAAACTTTTTCCATAATTTTCTGTGGGTCGAATATCTCTTCGGTCGTTATATTCGCCTGTTAGAAATTCAAAATTTTTTTGAAAAAAAAAAAAAAATCGAATACCTCTTTGGTCATTATATTTGCCTAATACAAAATCGAAATTTTTTCGAAAAAAAAAAAAAATTGATTACCTCTTCGGTCGTTATATTCGCCTGTTAGAAATTCAAAATTTTTTCGAAAAAAAAAAAAACCGAATACCTCTTTGATCATTATATTTGCCTAATAAAAATTCAAATTTTTCTCAAAAAAAAATAATAATTGGAATACCTCTTCGGTCATTATATTTGCCTAATACAAATACAAAATTTAAAAAAAAAAAATAATAATTGGAATACCTCTTCAGTCATTATATTCGCCTAATAAAATGTCAAAATTTTTTCGAAAAAAATTCAAATTGTATTAGGAGCATAGAATTAGCAGAGGTATTCTGAGCTTTTTTTCAAAAAATTTAAAAATGTTTTGCTACCGATATCTCGAAAAATATCGATGATAGAAAAAAAGTATAAACGAATTTGAATAGCTCTTTTCGAGGCCTAAATATTCGATATAACTCGAAATTTTTTCGATATAATTTTCGATAAGTTACTATCGATATATCGAAAAATATCGATCCTAGAAAAAAAGTCTAAATCGATTTTAAATCGTCTTTTCGAAACTTAAAATATCGATATATCTCGAAATTTTTTCGATAAATTTTTCGATAAGTTACTATCGATATATCGAAAAATATCGATCCTAGAAAAAATATATAAATCGATTTAGAATCGTCTTTTCAAGACGTAAAAGTTCGATATAACTCGAACTTCAATCGATAAATTTTTCGATAAGTTACTATCGATATATCGAAAAATATCGATCCTTGAAAAAAAGTATAAATCGATTTAGAATCGTCTTTTCGAGACATAAAACTTCGATATAACTCGAAATTTTTTCGATATATTTTTCGATAAGTTACTATCGATATATCGAAAAATATCGTTCCTAGACAAAAAGTGTAAATCGATTTTAAATCGTCTTTTCAAGCTCTAAAAGATCAATATAACTCGAAATTTTTTCGATATAATTTTCGATAAATTACAATCGATATATCGAAAAATATCGATCCTAGAAAAAAAGTATAAATCGATTTGAAATTGTCTTTTCGAGATCTAAAAGATCGATATAACTTGAAATTTTTTCGTATTATTTTTCGATAAGTTACTATCGATATATCGAAAAATATCGATCCTAGAAAAAAAGTGTAAATCGCATCGAATACCTCTTTTCAAGCCCTACAACCCTGATATGCCCAAAAATTTTTTCAAAAAAAATTTTGATGAATTATTTCAGTTTTAAAAAAAAATCGAATACCTCTTCGTTTATTATATTCGACTAATAAAAATAAAATTTTTTTGAAAAAAAAAAAAAATTCGAATACCTCTTTGGTCATTATATTTGCCTAATAAAAATTCAAAATTTTTTCGAAAAAAAAAAAAATTCGAATACCTCTTTGTCATTATATTTGCCTAATAAAAATTCAAAATTTTTTTGAAAAAAAAAAAATCGAATACCTCTTTGGTCATTATATTTGCCTAATACAAAATCGAAATTTTTTCGAAAAAAAAAAAAAAAATCGAATACCTCTTTGGTCTTTATATTTGCCTAATACAAATACAAAATTTTGTTATATTTGAAATTTTTCTTTTTTACAAGAATTGAAAAATTCTTCGGTCAAATTCTGAATTTTAACAGGACAATAGAACAGGAAAAGAGGTATTTTAAAGAGGTTTTCATATAATCTTTAACTGCACAGAAAAATCTAACTAGCAACCATATAACAACACGAAGAGAAAAATATTAATATTATAAACAAATGCTGAAAAATTTAAACCAAATAAAATTCGGTCAAGTGTACTTTTTATAATAAGAAGATTATTAAATCGTTTAAAAAAGTAACTGACAAATTCAATAAATTTTAATAAATTCTTTCTATCTTTTTTTTTTGATATTATGAATTTTCTTTTTGTTGATTAATATTAAAAAGTTTATAATTGTTTAGTTAAGATTTGTTTTAATTAAATTAAAAAAAAAAGAAATAAATTTAACTTTAATACTTAAATTATAGAATCATTTAAAAATTAAATTAACCATGAATATTAATTTTTATTTTAATTGTTATTTCCTTTTTTTTTTGTATAGAAATGTTGTTGAGAAAACTAGAACTTTTCTTGAACAAGCTGAAGAAATAACGAAGCTAATTAGTGGTCCATGGAGCATCGTTTGTCAAGAATTACATGATAAAAAAGAAGAATTATCAACATTACTGAAATCACTTAATTTACAAAGTAATTAAAATAACAATTATTATTTTTTATTTATAACTATTTTCATAAATAAGAAAAAACAAAAAAAACTAAAAACAATATTTTATAAAATTTTCTATGCTCAATTGTGTGTTTTTGTTTTTTATTTTTTCATTATTGATAATTAAGTGTTGATTTATTCAATTTTCTTTTTTGTCTTTCAAAAAAAAAAAAAATAAATAAATAACTTTTAGAAATAAAAAATAATTAGTAATTAAAAAGGTTTGAGGTAATTTTTTTTTAATTTTCAAGAGAATAATATTTATAAATACTTAAACCTGTATTTTTTTTTTTTATTTATATATATATATTTCGTTTTCTTTTTCAATAACCGCGTTCATCATGTAAAGTATATAATATCAAATCACAAAAAGATAATAATCACTCATTTGTGTCGACGAAAATACAAGTTTACGTATGACAAGTCAGTTGACTCATTTAATCCACTCATCTCTTATTAATTTATATTTATTTTCAAAATTTAATTATAATATTATTTATATCTATAATTTATTTTTTTTATATCTGGCCCTTTCATTTATTTATATTTTTTTTAAATTTTTTATTTATTTTTTTAATTACAAATTTTAATAACAATTATTCGTAAAGATGTTTCATCAAAATGAGACGAGATATACAATTCAATCACGTCTCAAATGTTTATAAAAAAAAAAAGTAAATAATAAAATTGTAAATATATTTGACATATCAATTAAAAGGGGATGGAATAAAAATAGGGACATAATAAAATAAAACATACAATAAAATAACAAATACTTAAAAAACGTAATCAATCATTTTTTTTTTTTTTTTTTTTTTCATTTTTTAAATGATTGAATGCGTACTAAAATTGGTAAAAATAAACGACGATCAAGTTTGACCGATATTTCGATTAACGTCCTTTACAATTTTTTTTTTTTTTTGTTTCGTTCGTATTACATTGTTCGGTCTTCATGATTTTACATTGTTCATTCAACGATTTCACTACATAAACTCTCATTTTATTTTGTTTGTTTCTGTGGAGTTTTGTTGTTTTTTTTTTTATTTTTTTTGTTGTTTTATAATTAAGTTTTTATGTTTTTTTTTGCATTTTTTGTTTTTTTTTTTATACAAATATACAAGAAGATTTTAAATCGAGATAGAGTATTGGATTATAGATCGGAAGTAGATGATAAAAGAAAACTAGGCATGTTTTAATTATATTTTTTTCTTTGGGTAACTCTTTTGTTTTTTTTTTTTTTATTTTTCAATGATAATAAGTGTGTCAATTATTATGTCGTATTGATAAGAATTTTTTATCTCTATTGTGTTTATATATAATGACAATTCAATATAATAAAATAAACAATACGACAAATTGATTTATCATTAAAAGATGACTCGATTTCTCGGAATTTTCATTTTTTTTTTCAATAAAACAATAGGAAAAAAAATGGAATATTAATTGTTTGGGTGATAAAAATACAGAGAAAAAAGAAGAACAATATACAAAAAAAAAGAAAAAAAGATAGGAAAAACGGAAACCGGATGTTTCGGAGGAAAAAAAGAAATAAGATTATTTGGGTGTCACTAATCAGGCACTTTACGATATCTCTTATCCATTAGTAGGAGTCTTTTTTTTTTTTTTTTAATTAGTACCTCCAAGTACCACCCACGTTTTCATCTCTATCTCAAATTGAACTATTGTTGCAATTATTCTTCATCTTATTATTTTTATATATAAATATCAATCATCGACATTATTTATTATTATTTTCTCTGGTTCATTGTTTTCACACTCAAAAACATTACTCTCACACATATTTGTTTCATACACAATAATAATTATTTAAACAAATGAAAAAAAAAAAAAATATATATATAGATATATCACACACGTTTATGCAACACTTTTTTTTTAACGTTTGTATGTTCATTGTCTTTTTTTTTTTGTGTCAGAAAACAATCAACATAAATAATACGAAAAAAAAAAAAAAGCTAACTATGTATATTCGTTTTTTTTTTTCTAGTGTTTAATTTTTAAATTTAAATAAACTAAACTCTTGTGGATAAAAAAAAATATAATATCAACTTGAGAATATTTTCTTTTGTTAACTGGCACTTTTGCTGAACATCTTGATGATGAAGTTTTTGATGAAGTTGTTGGTTCAAGTTCACTGGATTTTTATTTATTATAATTATTAATTTAATTTTTTTTATTTCATTAAAATTTTTATTTGTAAAAACAAAAAATTTGTTCCTAGGTCATTAGCTCAGTTGTATCATTGGCCTCGATTTCATCTCTTGGCTCAACTCTCACTGCAAGTTTTGTATAACCAATCGTTGAAT
Organism: Lysiphlebus fabarum; assembly: GCA_011426435.1. Taxonomy (NCBI): domain Eukaryota; kingdom Metazoa; phylum Arthropoda; class Insecta; order Hymenoptera; family Braconidae; genus Lysiphlebus; species Lysiphlebus fabarum. The sequence continues at coordinate 1,175,973 of WSYQ01001031.1, forward strand.
CTCGTCTTCTTGACACTGCCTGCAAAAAAAAACGATAAAAAAAATGAATAAAATTGAAGAAATTAAAAAAAATGAATCATCGATTTTTAATTACATTTTTTTCTTATTTTTTAATTTAAAAAGATAAAAAATTTGTTTATTTTCTGACTCATCATATTCAGAGTATAACAGTTGATCAATTTAAATGAAAAAAAAAAAAATAAAAAAAAGAGAAATTAACTTGAAATATAAGTAAAAAAATAGTCATGTTTAAAAATAAAATAATAAAATAATAAAATAATTAAAAAAATAAAAACAATTACCTGTAATGCAACAAAAACAGCAGCAAATAATGCAACTGATGCAACACAAATAGCAACAGCCATTACTGTTGCAGCACTAATTGTAAATGTATTAGCATAATTAATATTATCATCACTATTTTTAAGACTTTCAAAATCTGTATCAAATTGTATTGTATCACTTGGTATATCAGTACCAGGTACTCTTCTTTTACCAGCTGGTGAACTATTTCTACAACCACCAGTATCTGGATCACATATACAACATTCAGTACTTTCATTTTTTTTAATACCACCAGGACAACATGGTACACATTGATTATTTAATTTATCAAGATGTAATGGTAATGTACAAGCTGAACAACTAAATTTACCAGGTCCAGTACAACGACGACAATCATTATGACAAGTTTTACATAATTGTGTTAATGAATCATAGTATTGTGCACCTAAACATTCCATACATAAACCACCTTCAAGCATTGAATGTGCTGGGCATGATGTACATTCAAGTGGACCTTCACCTTTACATGTACGACAATAATGATGACATTTTTGACATCCAAAATTTGATTTAAAAAAACCTTCTGGACATTCTGGATGGCATTCACCACCAGCTAATTGCCAACCTTGTGGACATGTTACACATTGATTTCTACGTGGTCCTGAACATGTTTTACATGATAAATAACATTTTGCACATGTACCACGATCAGAATAATAACCTTGTGCACATGTTGATCTAGAAAATGAAAAAAAAAAGAAAAAAATTATTATTATTAGTTGCAGGTATATCCTATATATTTAATAATAAATTAATAATTGATAATTATAATTTATATATTACCTGCATTCACCACTTTGAAGTTGTAAACCATCTTGACATGCTGTACAATTTAATCTTGATACACAAGTTTTACATGTATGCAAACATGGTGAACATATTGTTCTTAATGATTGTGCTTCTGAATAAAAACCATCATCACATTGTGATATACATTTTCTACCTTCTAATAAAAATGGTGATAAACATGATATACAATTATTATCATTTGAACCATCACATGTTTCACAACTATTATGACATAATTTACAATTATTATTATTATTATCATAATATTCATTTTGTTGACATTTCGAACGGCTTATTGGTGAACATAATTTTTTTTTATTTAAACTCCAACCATCAATACAACTAGTACATTCTTCAGTTGCACAATTATTACAACCAGGTGGACATGGTACACATTCACGTCTTTTTTTATCAGCACTATAACCAGATGGACATGAATTATGACATGTACCATTCAATGAAAAATGTGATGGTTTGCAGGATATACACTGTGTTTCAAGTGTACCATTACAAGTTTCACAATTTGAATGACATGATATACAATTATAATCTTGTGTTTCAAATGTATTTAAAGGACATGCTGCATAACAACGATTTTCATACATAACTAAATGATGCTCACAGCTTGTGCAATGATCTGGACGATCTTGACAATTTGCACAATTTGCTTCACATGGTACACATGTACCATTTTCAGTATCTAAATTTAAATAAATATATATATATTTATTTTTATTATTATTATATAAGTATATTATTGTTATTTATGAAACATTAAAAACTTTTACTAACGTCATGTAGATTGTTAAAATACATGTATCATGTTAATGGTAATTTTAAACGTTAAATAATAAAAAATAAAAACTTTTATTTTGTAAAAAAATTTTAGTAGTTAACAAAATAAAAAAAAAAAAAAACTATTAAATTTTTTATTATTTTTAAATAGATTTAAAATATTTAAAGGACACTTTGTTCACTTTATTAGATTTTTATAAAAAGTATTTTATACTTTTTTTTTTAACTATAAAAAGTTTTGAATCAATTTTGTATAATAATTATTAAAATTAAAAATATAAATATATATATTATTCTATTTTTTTTTTTAAAAAGCTATTATCATGTAAAATAATTTGGTCAAAGTTTACTTTTATTCAGGAAATTATTTTAAAAAGTATTAAATTACTTTTTTTTACTTTATATTTTAATGGTTTTAAATGAAACTTACTTTCATAATAGCCTTCTGGACATTGTTGAAGACAAACAGCAAGATCAGTTACACGAAGATGTGCTGGAGCACATGATAAACATGAATCTTGTCCAGCCCCAGCACAAGTTTCACATGATTCATGACAAGGCCAACAAACACCACCTTGATTTGGAAAACTTCTTGGTGGACATCGACTCACACATGTACTAAAATAATATTTAATTTTTATTAAAAAATTCATATTAAAAATAATTAATATATAAATTGTCCATAATTATTAATTATCATATTTATTTTTAGATGATTAATCTGTAAATAATTTGACCTAGAATTATCAATTGTTAAATGATGAATAAAAAAGTTGTTATTATATTTTAAAAATTTAATGATAATAATTGAAATATCAGTATTAAAAAAATTAATTTAAAAAAAAAAAACCCACTTGTCAAGTCTGTATGTTTTGCATGAAACACATTCAGTTGGACCCTTTCCATAGCATCCTTGATGATCACACTGTGGATCACAATCATGAAGTATCCTTCTTGCTGGATCCAATGAGCCTTGTAATGATCTAGTGATGTCATCATCAATATCATCTGGTAAATGATTTGTATCAAATAAAGCTGATGAACCATCCATTGGTGCAATTGATTTTTCAATATTGGAAGCAGCACCAGTGTAGAGTCCTTGGTAAGTCTGAAAGTCAGAGGGACGAAAGAAGTCGTAGTTTTTAAGACGATCCAAAGCCACTGAATGATCAATTGGGAAAGAAGCTACTTGGGGACTGAATGGAGGATAAATCGTCTGATGTTGTACCGGATTTTTTTCTGGTGTCCTTAGCCTGATCGGATTTGTTGCTGTTCCATAAAATATTAGCTGCCATTTCTTCAGTATTCCTATAATATTTATAATAATAAAAAAAAAATATATATTAAATCTAAAATTTTACATTATCTTATATAAAAATTTTATATTATTAAATTGTATTATTTTTTAAAATCTTTTTATCATTTGTAAAATCCGTAAACCATAAAGTAGATAGAAAAATATTATACTTTTTTTTTTATAAAAATTTATTTTTCATGTAATACTTGCCTTGTGAGCTGATTTTTCTGTGACCAGCATTTATGATTTGAAGTGTCCATCTACCATCAGCTTTTTCACCCCAAAAATGAACACTCAAGAAAGGCCAATCATCAAAATTTGAACTTAAAACATCTCTTGGTCGTTCAAACAATAGCGTTGATGTTGTTCCCAATGGTGATGTTAGCAACAGTTGTAAATTACCTCGTGGAAAAAATCTCAATGATATCTATAAAATATAAAAAAAAATTTATATTTCAATCTAATTTTTTTTATTTATTTATTATCAGTTTTATTTTATATTTTTTTTATTATATCATTTTCTTTTTTTTTTATCAATGTAGATATCGATTGGTAGCAATATAAATTTAAATATATATTTTTTTTATTTTTCATACGATATCGTACGTAAAATATTTTACAGCTAAAAGTGAAAATCTTAAAGGACCAATGAAAATACACCAGTGTCTCATTTTTATTGTTAGTGATATTATTGTGATTTTTTTTTTCTTTTTTTTAAATATAAACACAGGTAGATTTGTAGTCTAAAAAATTATGACAAAGAAAAATAATAAAATGATATTATATTATGATAAAATTTTGATATATATGAAAGGAAAATAATACTATTGAAGAAAATAATATGTATTGAAAAAAATAAAATTTTAAATTGTATAAAATATTTAAAACAGAGAGTTAGACAGTGAAAAAGACATCGTAGTTCAACATTTACGAGACAGACAAATCCATCCATCTGTCTTGTGTATATATATACAAAACAAATGTCTTGGACTTCCTGCAGCTTTGCCAACCTAGCTTTCAATATATATGTATTATTTTCCATCAACTTTTTTTTTTTTTTTTTACAACAATTGCAACGATAAAGGGAAACCTCGTATATATGTCTGGTTTTTTCTCAATTTTTTATTCTCTTGGAACTTCAATAAACGAATGCCCTTCAGGCATCACTGTTATCGTCTCATTTTAACAGTAATAACATAAATTTTACATTTTTTAAAAATTTTATTTGTTAAAAAAATTTATATTATTAAAAAAAAAAATAAATGAATTATAGTTTTATTAAATTTTAATAATAAAAAAGAAATAAAAATTAAATATTTTTTTATTTATTTTTAATTAACCTATTTTTTAGAAATTTTTAAACTTTTAGTATCAGAAAACAACCAACTTGATGAGAACTAAAAATGTGAGATAAAAATAAGAATAAAAAAAAAAAAAAAAAAAATATAAAAAATAACAGAGTTGAGAGAAAAACTAGCCATTGCATCGACAAGTAGATCCCATTGAAAAAGCTTACTTGAAACTAATAGTAATAAAAAATAAAAAAAAAATACCTAAACAAGAATTAAAAATAAATAAAATAAAAATAAAATGTACTTACTTTGCACTGTACGTGCTCAAGAAATCGTACTTCATTAAGTGAACCAGCACATCCACTGACATCCATATGAACATTAAGTGTATATCCAGGTGTTTGATCAATTGGTCTCTCTTCATTAATTTCTTGTGATTTACATATATGTTGTGGTGGTACATTTGTCCATTGTTCAGCTAAATTAATCATAGCACCAGCATCCATAAGACCATAACCAAATTTATGTGATACTTTACGTTTAACACCATTTAATATCCATCCAGTTTCTTTTTCAAGTGGTCCAGATCTTGATGTTAATACAACAAGATATTGCATATCACGCCATGTTAAATTTGGATTTGCTTCAAGTGCTAATGCAGCAATACCAGCAGCAAGTGGTGCTGATGCTGATGTACCAGTATGTTCAACAGTACATATATGATCTGGACGTAATTTTGCATCCATATCAACAGTTGCAACACTTTTATCATTACCAGGTGTACCAGATGAATATGTTGATGCTAATGTTGAACTACATTCTTCAAGATACCATGGTTTATAACCACCTTGTGTTGCACTTGATATTGATAATGTAAATATACTATTTGTATAACCATCACAATTACATGAATCTGTATGACGACCACCATTTCCTGATGCCCAAACAAATATTGAACCTTTACCTTTACGTCCCTGTTGAATTATTTTACAATTATTTTCAATTAATATATGTATTTTATTTAAATTTAAATATAAACTTTTAAATTGACATTGAATAATAATAATAATAATAATAATAATAGATATCAAATAAATTTGTATTTCATTATTTTTTTTTTTATTTATTTTATTGAAACTTTTTTATTATATTATTTTTTACTCTTTATATACGTTTTTATTACAAACTATTGGAAAAATAAAATTGATTTAAAGCTGAGTATTGAAAATATAATAATAATAAAAATAAAATGATAAATAATTTTTAAAATTTGATCGGAAATTGAGTAACTTCAAAGTAAAAATTTTTATTTTATTGAAAAAAATAAATAAAATAGAAAATAATATATAGATATATGATAATAATATAAAAATATTTTATTTATATTTAGTATTAAAAAAAAAAAAAAAAAAAATTGATAATAAAGTTTATTAATTATATAAAACTTTTTAAATGTATTAAATCAAAATTTTTTTTATTTTTTTACTTTTGTTTGTAATTAATTTTTGATTTAAGATTTTTTTTTTTTTTTTTTTAAATTTGAATGAATCGTGTATTTTTTTTTTTTTTTATTTAAAACTTTGTTTTAGCTGACAATAGAGAGGACAATGTTTTGATGAAACAAAGGTCCGTTAATCCAATGGATTATAAATGTGATCAGATTCAATTTAATTGACCCAGACTGATTCCAGGATCAGGAGCTTTAGTGAGTTAAAGTTTCAAGGAGGTTGAATTTGTTACTACGTTGAGTAAAAAAAACTAAGGGTAATAAGTATTTTTTTTTTAAATTTTTTTAATTAAACTAACACTCAATCGATTGATAAATATTTGTCATTAATTATTAATTGTTTATTTTTAATTATAAAATATTAAATTAAAGAAAAATATAAATAAAATTAATTAAATTTTAAAACTTACACTTGTTACACCATAAATAAATGCACGTCTAGCAAGTGGTCCAGGTCCATCAACTGTTTTTCCATCATCTTCAGGACCCCATGATGCTGAATAAATATCAATATGATTTGGATTTAATCCCAATGCTCGTGCTTCAACAGCATCATTAACTGGACCATCCAACATTCTTACACCTTGATAAATAAAAAGTAAATTAAATAAATTGATTAATAAATTATTTAATAAATAAATCAACTTATTATATATTTTATTTTTAATATCAAGACTTGCAGAAATAATTTCAACACTCAAGTTTTTCATGTCATTGAAATATTGATTTCAATTTGTTTGACATGATATATTATAAAAAAATATTGATTATTATTTTTTTTAATATAATTAAAAATTTGTACTTGATAAATTATAATTATTTTTCATTTAAAATATTCATTTATTTGACATATTATAATATAAAGTGATTTTCAATGATATATTTTTGACATTATTTGTTTGTGTTTTTTACACACATGCATTATTGCTTTTATATCAAGCTTACAAAATAAAAAAAAAAAAGAAAAACAATATAAAATTTGAAACGATATATCGTATACTCAACGAGGATATTGAGCTAAAAGAATATTGGCCACGTTTTCGATATCACCGCATGTTGATATTAGATGAACAAAACAATAGAAAAAAAAAAGAAAAAACTAAATAACAAAAAAAAAACAAAGAAAAATCGAATATTGACGATGTTAAATAGCCGTTAGACAAACACAAATATATTTATAGATTATCGATAGTTATAAAATTGAAAATTGAATGTCTGATGAATGCACGAGTTATACTACTTAATATTTCATTTTGAAAATAATCCATCTGTGATTATTTAAATAAAAAAAAAAAAAAAATTTCATTGTAAACTAAAACTGAATAATAAATAAATTACAAGAAAAATATTCAATTTAGTGATTTAAATATAAAAAAAAAAAATGAATAATTCAATCGACAATATTAATATCAATTTGTAAAAAAAAAAATAAAAAAAAAATAAAAAATTTAAATTTAATCGACATTTAAAAGATTGATTATTAAAAGTTTACGTTAAGTTTAATATTGACAAATTACTATGAAATATTACAACACAATTAATTGATTAAAAAAAAATTCATTAATCTTTGTATATAATAAATTAAAATTACATATTAAGATACTTGAAAATATAAATTTATTATCAAACAAATAATCAAGATTAATATATTAAATTTATCAATAATTATATAAAAATATAATAATAATAATAATAAAATTTAATTTACAAATTTATGATTATAAGATTGTGATTTATTTACCTCCAATACTTGCATTGTATGCAACACCAACACCACAATATTGATTAAATGCAACAGCAGCAACTTCACCAGCACATCGTGTACCATGTTTATTATCACCATTATCCCTTGGCATTGGATCATCATCATTATCATTAATATCTGTACTAGCATCATGATCATAATTTAATGCCAAATCTGGATGATTTGTTTGTATACCATCATCAAGAATTGATACAACAACACCTTTTCCAGTATAACCCTTTTGCCATGCAGGACCAAGATTCATATCAAATCCATCTTTAGCACCTCCATTCTATTTACAACAAAAAAAAAAAAAAAAAAAAAAATTAATATAAATTATTAAAATAAATAAATTGATAATTTGATAAATTAATATTTATAAAATATATATTAATAACAAAAGTTAAAATTAGAAATTAAAAAAAAAAATATTTATAAAAATTAATTTAAATTATAATAATATATGAAATTTAATTATGACATTAAAATTTTTATGAATATAATATATATTTTTTTTCATCAATTCATTTACATTTTTATTAACACAATTTTTATTTTTTATTTTTAATCAAACTTTATATGAATGAAAAAATAATAATCAAAGAAAAAACAAAAAATATAAAAAAAATGATAAATTTAATTATTTCATTATAATAAATATTCCAACAATGAAAAGTTAAATAGTCCAAATAAATTATACACATAACAATTGAAAAAACTTTTTTAAATATAAAATTAATAAAATAATAATTTTTTTTTTTAGAAAAAAATTATAAAAATTAAATTATATACGAAAAAAAAAAGAAAAATTGAATAAATAATTATCAAGAATTTTTATTAAAACAATTTTAAATAAATGAATAAAAATTATTATTATTATTATTATTAATTATAATAGATGATGAAATACTCACCAGGTACCATTGTTCCTTGAAAAGTGGATCGGTGAATAAGTTTTGAAGTGGTGCACCACGATTACGTTGATGATGAAACTGCTGTCGTTGTCTTGATGGTGAAAGCTCTTCAAAGTAAGGTGGATAGTCACCAAAATTATATGACGATGGTACTTGATAATCACGTTTTTTACGTCGTTTTTCATGCTGTTGTTGGAACCAATGTACCTTAAAATTATTTTTATAAATAAAATAAATAAAATTAATTAAAATTATACATTTTTTTTTTTTAGGCTATTCAAATTTACATGCACAATTAAAATTTATATATATTTTTTAAAATTTTTTTACATCATCAACTACATCATCATTATTTTGATTGGTTATCAAAATAATAATTTAAATATATTTAAATGGCTATTATATATATAGTAAGCCTTTTAAAGTTAATGAATTTTATGTTAATAAATTATTAGTCAATTTTTTATAGAGAAAATATATATAATGCTAAATATATATACAAAATTATCATGAAAATTTTGAAACTTTATATGGAAAACTTTTAACATTAAACATATTTTACTATATCATTTTACATTGATAAAATTTTAACGTGAAATCATATATTGAAAGTTGAGCTAATTAATTCTATTTTTACAATTTAATATTTTTAAAAAGTTTTTTTAATAATTTCTTTTTATAAATTTTATATTTTATGAAGTAGAAGCCAAATAAAAGAAATAAAAAAATTTAATTATTTGTTTTCATTTATATTTAATTTGAAAATTATAATAATAAATATATTGGCTTTTATTTTAATTAAAAACCTGTTAAATTATGATAACATAAAATGGATAAATATATAATTGATTGTGTCAATTATATTTTTTTATTATTTAAATAATATTATTTAATTTTATTTGAATGGTTATTTATAAATTTACATTAATATTATTGAGTGATTTTATAAATATATATTTAATTAAATTTTCATTTGTAATTTTTGTTGATTTTTAAATTCATTATTTTATAAATAGTATAAAATTTAATAGGAAAATTAAATAAAAAATTTATATAAATTATGTATTAATATTATATCATTATTTAAAAAAAAAAAAAAAGGCAAAATAGTTTTGAATCAACAATATAAAAAGTTTGCTGAACGTGTTTTTACACAAAAGGTTATTCCATGGTCCATGTTATTTTTAAAATAGCCAAAATAATAAAAAATAAATAGTCAAGACTAAAGTAGTCCAAGGGTTTTAACCAGGCTGTGCAATTAAGGTGTTTACCAAGTAAACGACTTTTTTTTTTTTCATATTTAAAAAAAAAGTATTTAAAAAAATAAAAAAAAAAGATGAGCCAGTTAGTTGAAAATTTTTCTTGTATTCACAAAGAAAGGAGCTTTTTATTGGCTGAGTTTAGTCGTTATGTCGATATATTATCTGAATTTAGATAAACGCCAAGAATTACCAGAAAATAGTAAAAAAAAATATAATTGGATAGTGATAATAAAAAAAATTTATAAAAAAATAAACATAAAATAAAAATTTAAATAAATAAACATTTTAAATTAAAATTAAAAAATGACAATTACTAATTTAATTGATTTAAATTTTGTATATATTTACTATTTAATCTGTGATATAATATTAAACATTAGTTGTATACAAATTGAATTAGGATATTGAGCTTTCAGCTTTCAAAAATTGAGTAATAGCTTGATGATCGATTTACAAATGGATATACACAAATAACTACCAGACCGTAAAGCAGCCAAACAAATTGATTTGTTCAACAACAATACTATCAAACTAAATGTTACATGAAATATAAAAAATTAAAATATATATCAATTATGTTAAATTGACAATTTAAAAAAACAAATAATTAATTATTATCTACATTTGTAAATAGAAAAGATTTTTTTTTTAAAATCAATTGCCAAATTGTTAGTAGATTACATCATCAAACCAAATAATTACAACTTTTCCATCACTTATTTTTGATGCATCAGATTAAATAAACCATTAAAGTATTTTTTTCTTTTTTTTTTTTTACAACTAAATCAACAATGAATATATATCTACTCAATTTATTTTAATTTATTTTAAATTTATTTGATTTTCTACAGCTGTTATAATTTAATTTTAATACTGATTCGAAATTTCGTTTAACAAAAAATTTTGGCTTTTAACAAATAACAAACAAGACGTGTTTTTTAAAAACTTAATAATTCATCTCACAAATTTAATGCAATTTTAAACTAAAATCAATATTCTGTATACTATATAGTAGATAATTTAAATATAAAATTATCAATAATAATCGACATATTTTGAAGATTCAAATTACAAATTTTACAATATAAAAAGTATAAAATTATTTTATATATATAAATAAATGATTAAAAAGATAATATTTGTAATTTAAGATGATAAATTTAAACAAGATAAACAACCGGTAATAAATTTATGATTATTATTGGCATGAAAATAATTATAGATGAAAATTAATATAATATGTATAAACATGAAAATATATACAGTATAAATTTGTATTAGTTTACTGCAAATTTACTACAAGAATATTTTTGATGAAATTATATATTAAGTTTGTTATAATTTTATTGATTTTTATATAATGGTTAATTTAAATTAATCATGATTGGATAATATTAAAATCAACTTACTTGACTCTCATCTCGTAGAAGTTTATGATGATGGTCACTTGTTTCTAATGAACGTTTATGCACATGTTTGTGACTGAATAGATAATAGTTTTTCAGCGAACCAATCTGTAACAAATTAAATTTTAAAATTTAATTAATTTATAATTAGACAATGAATAAATAATTTAATATTAAATAGAAATCTTTTAGATTTATTTTTTCAACAAAATTATTTATTATTTATAATTAAATAATAATAATTAGTTTATAATTATTTATAATTTTCAAAAGATATTAAAAAACTTTTGTACATATTTTAATAATAAAATGAAAATTTAATAATGTCATTTTGAGTTAGTATAATAACGTAATACTAGAAATGTCACTTTAATTCAAAAGATATATATGTATCTTGTGCGTGATAAAGCATATATTTCTATTTTTATACTAAAAACTAGATAAAATTTTATATACTTGTGATACAGTCAAAGTAATATGAAATATAAAAAAATATAAAAAAAACAAATACAGTGAAAGCTTGGAGTAATATGATCTTCTCATATATTTTTCAATGGTTAAATTTGTGGTGGTAATTTTCCATCTGGCTTAATCCTATTTGTTTCTTCGATATATACTAAAAAATATATCTCAAAAAAAATAATATAAAATAATAATAATAATAAATAAAATATAGAAAAATAATTTTCATGTTATTATGTAAATAATTGAGTTTTATTTATCATTTGTTTTTGTATTTTTATTTGTAATTTATATCGATGCAAAATAATCTCTATTAGAGTTAGTGGATATTCATAAATACAGTCACGTAAATTTACAAATAAATAAATAAAATAATTAATGAATATAGATTTTTTTTAAGCTGGATTTCTTTTCTGTACATTTCTTTTTTTTTTTTTTTTTTTTTTTTTTGTACATGAGTATTCACAATTTATAACCATCGAGCTTATCCACCGAATCGGGAGGAGGTCTCACTGGACGACTCTAGTTATAACTAAAAATTGCGGTATAAATCTGAAAGAAATCCTTGAAAGCGGTCGACAAAACGACGGACGACAATTTATAAATCTTGTAAAGTAGAAAAAAAAAAAATTTATAACAAATATATATTTATATATCGATTTAACTTGTTTTAAACACGTAAAATTGTCCCTGCCAAATCGATTTGTTCAACAATTCATCTTACATTTTTTTTTAATTTTAAATAATATTTTTAAAAATTTTAAATTAAAAATCATTAAAATAATAATAAATAAAATTGATATAATAATAAATTTTTAAATTTTATTTTTTTATATATAAAATTCTTATGAATATTATTTTTTTTTTATTTTTTAGTATCGATAATTAAAAAATTTTTTTCATTTTATAAATAATTGAGAAAATTTTAATTCTCAATGATTTTATTATTATATTTAATATAAAATATTTTAGAGATAATATTATATATAATAAAAATATTTTTGATCTTTTATATATATAAAAGCTCAGTTATTTTTCTTGGTTTTATTTTTTTTAATTTACTCAGTTATTTTGATAAAAGCTTGATAATATTTATTTAAAATTTAATAAAGATGATAGTAGTGACAATATTGCATGTAAAAAAAATATATTTTGGTTTGTAAATTAAGCTCTATTTTTAAATAACATTGTTGATTATTTAAAAATGTTTCAAAAATATTAATAATTTTCAAAATATAAATGTTTATATATTCATATTTTTATAATTCATTTGTCAATTAAAAAAAATATAAAAACAAAAAATTTTCAAAAAAATAAATCAAGTAGTACAACACGTGAATAGTCAGACACAAAATGTAAAATATTTATTTCACTAAAATTTAAAAAAATTATACCTAAAAATAAATAGAATATAACTTTCTTTTAAAAATAAAAACTTATAAATTTTAACAAATAAATATAAATAAGAAAATAACCAATATAAAAATATATAAAAAACTAAATATAAATAAATAAAGACACTGGAGTTTTATTTTTTTCGAATCAAATTATTGTATTCGTTTCACGTGCAGTTACCAATACTATTCACCTATGCTTGTCTTTTTTATTGCTCAATGTTAATATATCTATTCCACCCAGATGTATCACAAAAAACCCTGAATATAGTCAAAAATAGTAGAAAATAAAAAAAAATATATATATAAAAATAAAGGCACAAGTATAAAACCACAAGCTTGCAAGTAGAGTTTTTGAAAAAAGCTTCACTGAATGTCCATTAGCTGTTAAAAAGTATCTATAAATTTTTTTTTTTAAATATATTTTTTTTTCATTATTTTTATATATATACCTATATATTTTTATTTTCAATTCAATCAAGTTTCAATGTAATGGACGTGAAAACCACCGCAAAACCTGATGCATCCATTCACTCAACATTCACTTCCGTCTGCTTCATTCTGTACATTAAATTATCTACTCAATATTTAAAAAAAAAAAAATATTGCTAATAAAAATATTTGTGTATATTAAATTTATAAATAAATATCATTAAATAGAGATTTTTATTTTTATTTAATTTTAATAATAATAATATTTTGCTTTCAAAAATTCTATTCAAATTTTTTTCTGTCTGACTATAATTGACCATTACTACTTGATAGCTGAGAGAAAAAAATTTTTTAAAAAAACACTAATTCTATTTGGCTTGTATTTCATATGAGATCCACTCAATCGCTGTCGAAATAACCTTTCCAACACCTTTTTTATCTTGTTTGGTTTTTTCTTTATTTTTCTTTTTGAAAAAAAAAAAAGTTAAAAAAGTTGAAAAGAAAAATAAACAGATCAAGAGGTCAAAAGTTTCGAATTGGAGTAGCCTTAGTGGGTGATCGGTGAGGTCAATCCAATTGTGGGTTTTTTATTTATTTATTTATTTTTTATTTTATTTTATCAAGTTTGTATGTTTATATAGTTATTAAGTTGGTATATTATTTAATAATATATTTGATATTACAATATATTATCATGTATTAAGTTTATTTTTTCATAATCCTCTTATTAATTTATTTTAATTTATTTTTCAATTTTTATAATCTTTTTGTTGTTTTTTTTTTGTAGATTATAAAATTTTAATGTTTTTTTTTTATTATTACTCGTCAGTTGTTATCTTATCTTTTCACTTTGAATCATTCAACTCATCTTTACCCTTTTTAATCCGATTTTAAACTTTAACGTCACACCTTGTGACAAAGTCAATTTTAATTTTACCAAAAAATATTAAGTTTAAATATTTTTAAATTATTGAAATAAATAAATTTTATATAAATTTAATTTTTAAATAAGATAAAAAATAATTTTATATAAATTTTTTATTTTTTTTGTATTTTTTTTTAACATTGATAAGTATCTTTTTATTTTTTAAAATGAAAAAATTTTTGGACACTGATGAAACTTTAAAATGGAAAAGTTTTAGCATACCAGAACGAAAAAGCTTTATATACATTGACACAAAAAATAAAAAATAAAAAAAATAAAAAAAATAAATAAAAGTATTAAAAAGAGGTCATGACACTCGATCGTTTGACTTATAAATATAATATATTTTTCATTGAGACAGGTCAGAGGTGATATCATCAAATAGAAAACAAGCCAACTTTAGAAAAACATTATTTATATATATATTTTTTTTTTTTTTTATATACAAAGATAATATTTTTGGTATTTTATTTTAATCATTTTTTTATGTATTCACAATCTAGTTTTGTATCAAGTGACTTTTTTATATTGTATTTATACAAACACATTACCCACATATATAAATACAAGAAATAAACTTTTGATGTTATATGGACTACTGAGAAATTTGCAATTTCGTGGTGAGAAAACATCCCAGCCATGTCTTGTTGATTTATAGCAAGTCAACAAGAAAAACGTGGATAAAGCTATAGAAGTATTTTTGAAGACGAAAAAAAATTTATAACTGAAAAAGGAAGCACTAGTAGCTAAGACCATGCTATATGAGATATGAGCTTGTAAAGTAGCTATTTGACGAACCAGACTGAATAAAAAATAATATATATGATGAAAAATAGAAAAAAGTAAGAGAAAAATATCTTGAATTTTTTTTACGTTTATATGGATTTTAAGTTAATTTTTCATATCAATATATTAGTTTAAAAAAAAAAATATATATATATATATATACAAACTGAATGCTAATGATAATTTAAATTTATTAATTAAAATTAAAAGTCATATAATAAATTAAATTTTAAAAAGCTTGTATCAAATAAAGATACTAAAAGCTAACAAATTTACTTTGTAAATTATTTTTAAATTCATGCATAACATTTCAATAACAAAAAAAAAAATATACACACAGATATAAAAATAAATAGAAAATTACATTATTTCATTTCTCTTATCATTTTATCTTTCACTATTATCATCATTATATTTTTTTTTTCATAATAATTCATATAAAAAAAAAAAAAAAAATTAAAAAAAAGCTTTCAATCTGCGTGGCAAATTAACCCTTTTGAATTTAACTCGTATATTTTTTTAAATAATTTTCATATAAAAAAAAAAAAACAAAGTAAAAAATAATAATGATAAAAAATTATTTAAAAACATAAACCCAAATAAAAACAGTGATAATAATTTACAGTTACATTTTAATATCCACATTTTTTTTTCAACTAAAAAATGATAAAAAAAAATATCTATTTATAAATAGATAAAAATAAAATAACATTAATAGCATTTGTTAAATAAACAAATAAATGTATTTACAACAAAAAAAAAACCAAATAAACAAACTCTCAGTTACAGTTGACGTAATTAGTAATTATAATTTAAAAAAAAATTGATGTAATGTTATAATAGCATTATAAAACCAAGGCTGTATAAGCAACACCAACAAAATTAATATATAAACCAACAGATACTACAGACAACAATAAAGCTACACTCCAAGGGACTACTGTATACAACTACCACTATTATTTTATATATATATATATACAAAGTAGTAACAGTAATAACTGACAAGCC
Organism: Lysiphlebus fabarum; assembly: GCA_011426435.1. Lineage (NCBI taxonomy): Eukaryota > Metazoa > Arthropoda > Insecta > Hymenoptera > Braconidae > Lysiphlebus > Lysiphlebus fabarum. The sequence continues at coordinate 1,192,334 of WSYQ01001031.1, forward strand.
TCAAGGGAGTCACGTTGCTGTACCTGTCGTTATACTGAATGTATATACTGACTCTTTCTTTAGCTACCCCTCAATTATTTCAACCCTCTTGAACATATACATTGTTGGTGAATTACATTTATACATATATTATATGTATACCTGTATAATTACACATATATACATTTACTTTAATACATATATAAATATAAATCTACTAGTCATCCTGTAATCCAACTGATCATGCTTTTATATTCTGATAGTTTCGTGTCGTTCAATTAACTAGGATTTCTATGCTACCTCTATATATACTGAGTTAAACATAACTAACATTTGTAACATCCTTCTCATGTTGACATTTATTTTTTTATTTTTTTAATTTTTTTTTTATATGGATTGTCTTTTTGTGTTTATATTCTATCGATGATATATTTTTTTTTTATATACATTAATTTTCTTGTTTTTGATGCTAATACATGTTGATGAACATTAACAACTCGTGTTGTAGTTACTATTGAACCAGATCACGCCCATTTTTGGTGTATCAATGATTCAAGACGTATGTCAATTAATTTTTATCATCAAATCAGTTACATTGGTGACCCATGTCTGTTAACATTCGGATAATAAATTTTATAAATGTTAATTTTTATACACATCATGTAATTTATATATATTTATTTTTATTTTTATTAATTTTTATCTTTTTTATATATTTTTATTATATATTAAATACGTGAGATGAAATAATTAGTGTAGTTAATTAATTTTATTTTTGTTTTTTTGGATTATTTATTTGATTTTGTTTTTATAAAAATATAATTTTTTGTTATGAAAATGTTACAACTTTGAAATAGGGATAAAAGTAATAATCCAACTGTTGAAAAATTTAATGAATATTGGATTTTATTTTATTATAATTGACAAGAGTGTCATTGTTATGTGTTATAGTATCTTAAGTTATATATTTTTTTTTTTTATGAACCTATCAATTGTAGAGCTTTTTAAAAAATTATATTGCCAAGCATTGAGATGTATAATATGTGAAACATTTTTAGTAGATTCAAGTTTTTTTTTTATTATTTTTTAAAAAGCTGTTTAAGTTGATGAATAACACGGACTATTATTTTTTATAAATAATATTATATAAACATTTTAAATACCTTAAAAAATAATATTGTCACGAGTAAAAATAATATTCAATCCTTCAAAAAATGTTAAAAAAAAAACATCATAATTTATTCAAATGATTATTAAAATTTTTAATTCAAAGAAAACATGTTAATCGTCAATTAAATTTTACATTTATTTTCATTGTTTTTTATTTTTTTTTTCTTTTTAAAAATGTAATTAACTATTTTATTTTTTTATATATTTTATATAAAAGATAAATAATATTTCAGATTTTTTTATCATTAACAAATTTTTATTTTATATGTTAATTTAAATTCAGTTTCAAATTTACATTATGGATGAGTGGAATCTCATGTCAACCTGTCACAGACAGTACTAATAAAAATTAATGATAATGAAAGGTAAAAATAAAATATAAAAAAATCAAACAAGTCAAGGAAACTACGATAATAACAGGAGTAAAAAAAAAAAAAAATAACGAATGGAATATGAGAAAAAATAGCATATCGTTATTCCAACTGGGACCAAGTAAATTATCAAGTAAATAAAAAAAAAATATAATATATAATACACAAAAATTATTATGATTTTCTATTTTTAACCATGAGTGTTTGGATACGATTGTCAAGGGAGTTAAATGTTAGTTATATTGTTGAAAAAAAACAATGATTTATCTAATTATTTTACCAATTTTTGATGATAAGTTTTGTCTGACAGATTAATCACAAAATGTCACTCATAAAAAATAAAAAAAATAAAAAAATAATAATAAAATTTAAATAATACAAAAGAAAAAATAAATATAATTTTTATTTTTATTTTTATATTATTATTAACTTGATAAAATATATTTAAATGAATTTTTGTTAAAAGTTAATAAAAGTCTTTTTAAATTTTTTTTTTTTATATAAAATTTATGAAATATAAAAGTTAAATGAAATAAAAAATATACATTTTTAAATTAAACATAATAATATAGTTTAATATATTTATAAAAAAAAATTAAAAATATGATTTATAATTTTTATTTTAAAAAAAAAAAAGAAATTAAAATTAATTTAAATGATTTAAATAGTTTTACAGTCAATTTGCTTCATCGTCTATTTTTTTTTTTTGTTTTATAATTTTAATTTTTTACTATATATACAAGAGAAGTTAAAATTATTTGATTTTTATATTTCAAGAAAACTCAATAAGTTAAAAACTTTTATAGAAGTAAAAGCTTCAATAAAAAAATTAAATTTTTTATAATACCACCAATGTCTGATGTAATACATACTACTACTACTGCTACCAGTTTTTAAAGAAGGTTAAAAAGTAAAAATAAGCAGAATAAGTTATACAAAAAAGAAAAAAATTAGATGGATATATAAAATGAGGTAAAAGAGAGGGTGCCAAGAGTGGTCTAACGCAAGAGGCTTTAATTAGTTTTTCTCAGAACATTTTACATTGAACTTTCGCATCCAAGGCACTTTCAACTTTCAGTGTATTTTGTGGTTTACCAAATTTTCAACTACATTTTATTTTGTACACCATCAAACAAAATTATTTCATTAGCAAAAAAAAAAAAAAAAAAACTTGAAAATAAAAAAATAACAATTTGATTTATTACACAATAATTTATTTTATTTATTTATTTATTAATTTTTTTATTTGTTAAATAAATAAATAATTAAATAAAATATTTTATTAAATTTTTTTACAACTGAATTTAATTATATTAAAATGACATTGAAATTTATATATCAATAAAATAAATGAATGAAAAAGTAGAAAAGGTCAATATATAGTCAGCCACAATGTCTGAAAATAAATTGCGTATTTTAAAAATATCATTATAAAAATATTATTTTGATAAATTGATTGAGCATGTGATTTGTCATTTGAATGAAAAATTTTTTTTATTGTTATAATATACAATGTAATGTCAAGACAATGACATTGATTAATTGATAAATTTATTTTGTCAATAATTTAGAAAAAATAAATATAAAATTAAATTAAAATATTAAATTTTTAATTAATTAATTTTTATATTTTTTTTTATAAAATTTATAACAAATTATTGTTATAAATATATATTTTTTTTTTTAGCATTTTTAAGTTTAAGTGTCTATGCGATGAGAATAATAATTAAGCAATTAATCTCTGTTTAATCTAGGTGATATCTTTTACGTTATCTCAATGATTTTGTATTCCAAACTGGTATAGTTGGGCTTTAACTCGCGTTATCGTTGTGAATGCACATATAACATATAACCTTCTTCTATATATGAGGTACCAAATATATATATATATTTTTTTTCTTTTTTTATCTTGTTAACTTAGTCTATCTATTATCTCTTATATATTGGCTTTCACATGTTGGGTCAAATCTTTAACCTACAACACCACTTTTCAATGCTTTTAAACCACGATAAAATTGTATTTTTAGTACAAACCATTTTTTTTTTTTTTTTTTTTTTTTTACTATGAAAAGAAAAACATAAAGATCAAACCTTTTATTTTCTTTTCATCGTGAACAAGCAAAATATATATTTATATAAAAAAAAATATAATAAAAAATCAAATACATTTTATTGAGATAAAAATTTTAATTTTATTTTAAAATATATAAACAAAAATTATAGTATTTTTTAAATATAAATATTAAATATTTATAAAATTTAATAAAAAAATTTAATATTTAAAAATATTTGAAATATTCATATGTTATATTTATTTATTTTTATTTTTTTTCAAAATGTATAAACATGTTTGTAATACAAAAAAATTTTTTTATAAATACATATATTATAAATTTGAATTTTAGAAAAAAAAAAAAAAAATGATAATATTTTATTGAGTTGATAAAAAATTTATATAAAAAAATAAAATATACAAAATAAATAATAAAATGAAAGACAAAAATATTTATATTAAAAAAAAAGTATATTTATATTGAAGAATCTTTAAAAAATTTAAAATACATAAAATAGATTTTTAAAATATAAAATACCGATTGAAAAATTCACCTTCATACATTGAACAAAAAAAAAACTTTAAAAAACAAATTCAGATATGTCGTTTTTTTTATACGTTGAAATAAATTTCGTCAAGTGAAAATAAAAAAGCATGGATTTGATATACCCAAGAAAGCAGAAGAAAAAAAATAAAAAAATAAAGAAAATGACTCTGAAAAATGTTGTAAAAATTCAGTAACATAAAAAATTTATAAAAAAAAATGCATGCATGCACTTTGCAAAACAAGTGATTTTATAAATAAAAAAAAATTATTTATTTTTTGTTGTATTTAATGAGGGAACGTTGTTTTATATGATGTCTCACTGAATTACGCATCATATTTTTTTTTTTTTTTTTTTTAACATAAAAATAAAAAGAAAGTAAAGTTAAAAAAAAATATATTCAAGTCTAGACATTTACTGGTATTAATTTAAATGCAGTATGAAAAGAAATAAAAAAAAAAACAAAAAACATACTTGAAGATATAAGTAGTAGCCAAGACTTTATTATTCTTCATTTATTTTTTTAAATGTTTGATAGAGTGACCTCTTTGCTTCAGTAGACTCATTAGAGGGTTATTCTTATAGCCACAGAATAATATACACATGATGATGAAAAAATAATAATAATTTATATGAAAAAAAAAAAATGATAATTACAAGAACAATAAACAATAAAGTAGGACATGTTCTTGGGCCAGTACATGTTGGTTTATGAAAAATTGAGTGAACAGGCTAAGTGGCTCGTTATTTTATTTACAAGGTTCACGTTTTACAGGAAAATGTTTTAAATATATATATATATATACCCAGGATATATGTGTCATGTGGTTTATTATACTCATATATATGTATATTATAAAGTACATGCGTGCCAAAATACCAAATTAACTTGTCAACAAAAATAAATAATTATTAGAAAAAAAAAATGATAATAATAGTTTAACAACTTGAAATTTTAATTATATGATAATTAATTTATTTTAATTATTAAAAAATATTTTTAAATTATTATTTATGTTGATATAAAATTGTAAAATTTAAATAAATTAAATAAAAAAATAAAAATATAAATTATATAAATATTTTTGTTAATTTATTTTGATATTTTTTTTTTTTTTTTTATATTGTAATAAATTTTAAATAATTAAAAATAATAATAAAAATGTCATTAATGATGATGGTCAAATATTACAAAGTTGGAAAATTTTATAGAATTTTAGAAAGTTTTAGTTTTATACAAATATAGACAGAAGCTTTTGATATACCAATGAAAACTATCCAACCACATATTGAAATCGTAAAACAAACAACTGAGATTTGTTCGTTTATCAAACTCAAATGTTAAAGTTTACAGGTTGACAGACAAAATATATATATTCAAACAGGAAATTTCAACCAAACTGATGAAAATTAATATATATATATATAAAAATAAAAAAAAAATAAAAAATCATTGATTAAATGTCACATGTCAACAAATTAAAAAATTCATTGGTCACAAAGTAAAAAAAAAAAATCAACTATACCAATTTTTTTTTTTTTTTCAGTATTATTTACCAATCAAAAAAATTTTTTTTATATAAAATTTTAAACTAACAATTTTTGTATATTTTGTCATATAGCTTCAAGCAAATAATATTTTTTTTTAAAACAAAAAAAAAAATGAATTTTAATGAAAATATAAAAAATATTTAACTTTTGAATAATAATTTTTTATTTTTTTTATAAATAATATTAAATAAATTTTAAATTAAAATGTAAATTAATATGTAGATTATATAAACAAGGTATTTTTTAAAATGTTTGTTATGTCATGATGTGACATTAATACATTGGGGATAATGATAACGATTACTAGAGACTTTGCTAATTCAAATGATCGAGAGAAAATCAGTTTTGTTGACTTTAGGCAATTATTAAAATTCGATGAACGGTTTAACTTTGGTACAATGTACATTTATATATATACAAATATTTAAAATAAAAAGAGATTAATTTTTAATGAGAGTTTGAGTTATGCAATAAAACGATTACTAATTTACAGTGTAAAATTATATTAAACGATAGGAGAAATATAACAAATTATAAATTTATTTATTCATGTGATTATAAATTTTTTATCATTATAAATATTTGGCATTTTACCAATTTATTTTAATGTGAAATATATATAAAATAACTCGTGGTGATTTTTATTTTAAATTTTACATTTTTAATTGAAACAATCAATCATCTGTCATTAAAATTCATTTTAAGTTTCTCTATGATTATGACATTTTTGCAATTTAAGTAGAGATTTGTTGGTACTTGTATTGAATTTTATGTCAACACAAAATATTGATGTTGATGATCATGTAATTAAAAACCTCATAAATATAAAAAATATAAATTAATTATATATATAATTTTTTTTAAAACACATAGTATAGTTTAATTGAAATTTCATAACAAAACAAATATCCATATAGAAAAATAATAAAAACTACTATGAATTTTTTAAAAAAAAGCTTGATTACATTTTGATGAAAATTTTTGAATAAAAATAATTTTTTTTTTGTTTCACTAAAATAACAGTTAAAAAAAAATATATATATAAAAATATAAAATTGAATAAAAAATTTAAATTGAAATATCGAAAAAATTGTGAAAGAAATATGAAACAAAAAAGAAATAAAAATAAATCTGGAATATATATTTTTTTACATATTATACTGATACGTGGAATATTTTTTAATGGTTATAATAATTATCGTAAATACCTGTGTAATATACCAAAAATAAATTTGATAACATTGAAAATATATTTACATATTTTTTTTATTAGTCAATATGAAAATATATATAATATATGTTGGATATTTTGTTTAAAAATTTTGTCGATTGATTGATCGTCTAGCTCGTTGGCATTTACATGCGATAGAAAACCATTTCCGGATAATAAATAAAAAATAAAAAACTAAATAAATTTGAAAAAAATTGGAAAAACTAGAGCGTCAACTGGGATAAAAAAAAAAAACTGCATAATAAAAATAGAAAAAAAAAAAATGAGAGGATATATATCCGAATATCCCCTGACGTATAATCGACGTCCTATTTATATGTTTTTTATATATTTTTTATCAAACTCTTTTGTAAATGATTTACTGGTGTTAAATTTGAGGGACAGTATTATATTTATTGACATTAAAAACAAAATAGAAAAAATAATAAACAATTTATTTCATTGATCTATATATCATTAGAAAATAAATTGTATAAAAAAAAAAAAAATATATATATATACAATCCAACAAAACCAGAATTTTATTTAACCTTATTTTTATTTTATAATTTTTGTATTTCATTTTTACTTACAGCTTCTTTTAAAAACAATAGAAATTTTTTAGTTAATTTTTTTTTCATGAAAATACTGCTGATTTTAAAAAATAAAAAATAATTACTTGTAATGAAAAAATAAATAGTTTAAAAAATAAAAGCATGAGATTACTTATTTTTCTAATGAGTTTAATCTGGCTAAATAGCTGAGTTAATTGGGCTTGTGATTTTTCATCCATAAAAAAGTATTAAAAAACGGCCAGTTTCATTAAAAAATAGAGATAGATATTTCCATAAATTAAATATATTTTCTATTTTTATTTTTCCCTTTTTTACTTTCCTCATTATATAATTATTTAAATTTTATTTTGCTTCGATAGTCATGATGAATTTTAGATATCAATGAGTTACTTAATTAAAATATAATTTTATCTACTAATTATGTATTTAGATAATTATCAATCAATTAAAAAAAAAAAATAGAAATAATTTAAATCTTTTTTTAATTTTTATAAATTGAATATTACCAAAAGACTGAGATTTTTTTTTATTCAAAATTTAAATGAGTACAGTTGTAAAATTTTTAAATGCAGAGATTATAAAGAAGAAAGGAAATATATATATTATATTAAAAAAAAAAAAAAAAAAGAGAATTGCATTATTCTTGTGTTTTAAATGTCAACTTGAAAGAACAAAAGGTTTAAAAAGAATCAACTATTTTTTATTCAGTAATCATTTTGTTGTTATCAAATCAACGAAATTTCATTATCAAATTAATACCATATATACATTTAAACCCTCATTTTTTAAAAAATTTTTTTTTTTTACCCTTTTATAAAATTAATCATAAAAAAATATGAATATTTTAGTTTCATATTATACAATTTATTTTTATCAGTGTAAATAAATCGTTATAAAGATATTAAAAATAAATAAAAAAAACTACCTGATATTTTCATCATAAAATTAAATTGCTTTTATTTACTTTTTTTTTTTAGTCAATATACAAATTCTATCAAAAGACAAAAATTAATGAATATATCAAAAAAAAAAATTATATTTTTTAGTTTGTATATTTTATAATAATAATAATAAAATCAAATGAATAATTATTATTAAAAATATAAAAAAAAAAAAAAGAATATTTGTATAAATATTATAAAATAAATAAAGCAATTTTTGATAAATATAAAAATAAATTTAAATAATATTTATATTTGAATGAATAATTTAATATATTTTATATAGAATGAAAATTCGTGAGAAATTATCATTCTATGAAATTTACTGACTAAATCATATTCGTCTCGTTTGGTATGAATGTTACGATTAAATTAACTCGTAATTTGTGAATGAGAAAATCGTAATAAATGCAAGAAAACACATCATAAAAAGTATGCTTAAAATATATAAAAGAAAAGATATAAATTTTATTATTAAAAAAGAAAAAAAAAATAGATAGATTGTCAACTATAAATAATATATGCATTAAAAAATATTGAAATGATATAAAAGTTTATTATAAAAATTAAAATCGATCACGTGCCAATTTTTTTTTAAAATTTTTTTCTTTCATTTTATTATTAAAATATTTAAATTTTTATATATAATGTAAATTAAGTTATTATTAATAATTCATATTATCAACTAGTTGATTTACTTTTTATAATATATAAAATTTAAAATATTATTTGATCATGTGAATTTATTAATTTTTTAATATATTTAAACTTTAATTACATTTATTTCATCAACTATTTTATAACACTATACATAAATTAATAAATTAATAAATAAATATATCAATGATATATTAACTGATGATGATAAAAAAAAATGTAATTAAAATATTCATCGATATGTGTCATCTACATGAATGGATCCTTTAACATGCCATGTCAATTTGTAAATAAGCTCACACAATTTCACCAAAATTTCAATATAACTGTCTATCTTGTTACATAATACTTGATCAATTGAAAATTTCTTGTGATTGAATATGTCAAATTGACAATTCATTGAACATAATATAATTAAATAAACATGTCATTATATAATTTCTAATTTTACAAATTTCAATAATTAATAATTAATATTCTGTTTAATTAATAACAAAATGGAATTTTAAATTAATATTATGTTAATTATTTTAATTTGTAATGAGCTGAAATTTTGGTATTTTTTTATATGTCTTTTTACAATATAAATTTGTGGTTCTAAAGTAAACTTGATCAAAAGAGATATCTCTCTAGTTTTTATTATTATTATTATTTGAATTTATTTGATGGTTAAAAGAAATGATATCAATGCTTAAGATAAAAGCCAATTTAATGAATTGATCAAAAGAGACATAAATCTACTTGTTAATTTAATTTTAAGTATAGAAATTTTGATAATTTTGTAAAAGTAAATTTGATGGATTAATTTTGTATTTCTGTAGTTGACAAAAATTGTATAGATATGATAAAAAAAAAAAAATAAATTTATATATTACAGTTAAAAAATTGTCAAAAATAATATTAAAAAAATTTAATAAAATAAAATATTAATTTTATGTTATCAAAGATAGTAGTTACAATTTTAAAATAAAACTTGATCATCTGAGTATCAATTTTTTATCTCATCTTTTTATTTTCATATTTATTTATTTTTATTTGTAATATATTTTTTTGATAAGTTACTTTGAATATTAAAATTTATTAAAAAATAATTTCAATTTTTAAAAATAATTTATATCAGATTTTTTAAAATTATTGCAATATGATTTTTAAGATTAAATTTTATTTTTTTATTTTTAGAATATTTTATATGCAATTGAGTATAATGTCAATCTTCTTCATTCAACCATGACAGTCAAGTCCAACAGTATCATATGACATAAATCCTCCATGTATATGTATAGGGGTTTATAAATAATTATAGGATATATAGACTGTAAAATATATACTGAGAATAGAGATATGTCTGACATAGATAGGTAGCTGAAGATCACAAGTAAGTTTCTTGTCAACAATCCTTCAACAATTTTGTATCACATTAAATTTTATATTATTAATCACATTTAGTAATTAAATTTCATATAATAATTAATACCATATGCATACATTGTCCTCATTATTTTATCTAATCAATAAAATCATCATTATTTATAATATAATCAATATATATACATACAAAATTAATTTAATAATAATATTAATTATAAAAAAATACTTTTCAATTTAAAAATAACCAATTAATTTATAAAGTCTAATTCAATTGTTTTTTATATAAAAAATGTAAAATAATGTAATATATGACAAGAAAAAAAATGTAACAAAGCAAACAAATCAAAAGCTTTTCCTCAAATAAAACTAGAGTAGAGCAAGCCAGGATTATATTTATTTCAACAGATATAGTTTTCCTATTCACTTTTGGTGATGGCTAGTGTTGATATCCAACATCCCTCTTTTGGTTCATTTCCTATTTTACCTTGGTACCATCTTGCCACTTTCCTGACTATCATATATATATATAACAATGTAAATTTACGAGGTGACAGTAGATACCAGAACAGACAGTATAATTTACTTTGTCGTCGTAGTCGTAGTCGTAGTCATAGTCATAGTCAACGCATGCGTTTACATGTATATACCTATATATTTAACAATGTAATATGTATATTGTATATAGATTATATATACATAACATGTAACATTATGTGTGTACAATTGTAGACTTGTTTTCATCCTCTAAATATGTATATATACACCTATATAATTTATATATATGTAAGTTGGTATTGGCTCTCTCTGTTTACATATACCTGAGGTAAATAGAAAGTTGGTAAATAACTGAAGACAACATTTACCTAGAACATCTACAAACTGTCTACTATATACCTTCAAAATTATAATCTGACAACGTATGCCATTCGTATCTTAAGTTGTACACACATATTGATGATAAACATTGAGTAAAAAAATAATCACAAACTGTGTAATTTTCTAAAATGTCAACTCAATTTATTGGCACTTTAATGATAATTTAATATTCACATTGATGTCTGTTAATCATGATAATTTTTAAATATCATTTTAAAATAATTTTATCAATTCAAATATATAATAAATTTATGATTATTAAATTTTATTTTTTTTAAATATATTTTTGGCATTATGTATAAATAATTATCATCAAATTTAAATCAGATATAAAAAATATTAGTTTATCTTTATAACTGCAATTCATCATTAAATATAGAACAAAATTTTGCTGTCTTAAAATAACTTTTTTATTTTATATTTTGTTGTATTTATTTATCTTTAAATCATCTTTGTCATTTTTTTTGTAAATGTATTTATCATCTTGGATGGTTCTTATCATGAAAAATGGTCTTTACAAGTATCAGCAAAATAAAAATAATAACAGAAAAGATTATATACAAAAAAAAAAAGCTTCTTGTGCTTTGTATAAATACAGTAGTTTTACACTGGCCACTTTATTTTCTGTTATATGAGCCAGAACAAAAATATATAGCACTTTTTAAAAAAATAAAAAAAAATAAAATAAAATAATACAATATGGACAATGCTAGTTCATAAAGCATCAACTTTAATAACACTAAAACTTTTTGATATTTATATTTTCAAATATTTGTATGCATGCAAAATTTTTTAGATTGTGTTGATTTTTTGATATTTTTTTCCATTTTTTTTTCAGAGAAATTTATCGTTTATTTATATTTTTTTTCAGTGTAACATTATAGAGAATGATTGGATGTAATATGTGGTTGAAATTTGTATGTATATATGTGTATCTCACTGAGTGACAATCCATGGATATATCGAACAATTTGGCTTTGACAACATTCCATCAAACGATTTTGAGGGTGCTATGTGTATAATATATCTATATCTATATATATTTGTATTCAAGTTAAAATGATGAGGGAATATTTCGTGATGTGATGCTTTATAGCCGGACATAGTGAATAGCCTATACAACATTTATTGCTATAACATGACCTGGAATACCGATGAAAGGTTACTACACCAGCGATGGTATGAATATTAAATAGACATCGTTTGATTTTAACATTATAGAAAATAAAAAAAATATAAAAAAAGCCATTCCTTTTTTTTTTTTTTTTTAAAAAAAAAAATTGCTGAATAAAGTATTTATTTATTTATTTTTTATTTATTTATTTTTATAAAATAAATAATATTATATTACTTTTTCAACTGTCAATTAAAATATAAATTTATAAATTTTATTTGTTAAAATAATTGATTAAAAAATATACCTTGATTATAGTATTAAATTGATTTACAAATTATATTAGTTTCCAGTAATATCAATACAAATAATTTTGATTGTCATGTAAATGAACAATATATTAACTCAATAATCATCTACCTAATTTCTAGTTATATATTATTCCAAAAAAAATATACTGTATATAATCACCACAATTACATATTAAATTCAATTTATTATTGTTTCCATTTTTAAAAATAATAAACTCAATTAGTTAAACATACAATATCGAGTATTGAATACAATGATATTATATACAAAACATGTTTTATCATTAATGTAAGCTAATTCATATTCAATCGGTATAATATCTATCATCAATGATGATGAATAATGTAAAATTATATATTTGATGAATTTTGAATGTTTTATGATATGTATATGCAAACTTATCATATGAATATTCGATATTATCTAAAAAAAATTATTAAAATATAATTTTTTAGATTTTTTTTTTGTAATAATATATAAAATTTTAAGCAGCTTAGTATAAACACATGCATCTTGATAAATTTTAAAATAGACTAGATGGGGTCATTATCATATAGTCACACAAAAGATATGAATATGTGTGTAGATTTTAATATATGTACGTGACATATCTGGATGTTACAGGAAAGTGGATTATATACGACAGAAACGAGCAGCAGTAGCCGACGATGCTTGCAAGCTTTAGATTTTGTCGCTTGATCACACACGCACTAGCTTTGGACAACATCTCTCATCTACATGTATATATTTAACACATGCTGGTACTGCTTGCTCATGTTTGATGAGAATCAGTGAGTTTCGTTCTATCATATTATTATATAGTTTATAGTTTATATATTATGTGATGAGTGACTACAACAAGAGAGCAATAGATAAAGAGAGTTTGTGAGTCAAACAAGAGAGGATTAAAGTACCATTGTGTAGACACCAATAGATTATGCAAACATGTCTATAATATATATCTATAATCATTATATCTTGAATCTTTGTAAAAAATTTATTATTATTAATAAATTATTTGTTTAATTATTTATACAATTTTATGTCATTTAAAGTCAAAATTAAACTGATTAATTTAATTGTTAATTATTTGAGTTTTTAATATATTTTTTGGTAAATTTTGTTATTCAATTATTTTAGTTTCTATAAATATAAATATCGATGCATTGATTTTTTAAGAAAATTTTATATGAAATAGTTATGCTGATGTAAATGCAACGATATAATCAATATGACAGTTGTTAATAATTTTGAAACTTGTGTAAGTAAAATATATATATATTTACATTATTACCCTACTTTCAATTCCCAAAAGATTTTCGAGCTTTTTTTATTTATATTTATTTTTTTTTTCCCTTGAGCTTTTCAACACATTCTGAGCCTATTAAAATACCATAAAATATAAATAAATAAATAAATAAATAAAAATAACCGTTATAGTTATTTTTCAAAATTCAAGTCTAATGTGTTTGATACACAGAGGATATTGCTTTTTTTATTGACATCAATAGACGATAAGAAAAATAAATATAGAAATTGGACAACAACAAATAGTGTTAAGAGACAAAAAAAAGGCAAAAAATAATAGAGAAAAGGGTTTTTGAAAAAATATAAATAAAAAAGTCAAAAAAAAATGGTTGGGTATAAAGTCGAGGATAGGGGTAAAACAAATGGCCGTTAGGGAAAGATCTGTTATCTATATTTTTTATATATAATATTTTTTTTTGTTTTTATTTATTTATTTAGGAAAAGAATCACCTTTCTACGCTTGAACCTTAATCGTTTCACGTTCAATAAGAATGAGAAGGGTCAACGATGGATTCAACTTACCAATAGCCATGTCTAGCAAAGTTATATTATATACTTTATACCAAGAATTTATTTTTAATGTAAACTGATACTGGCTTGATGAAACATACACCAGATTAAAATTTTCAAATAAATAATAAATTAATATTAAATTTTTAATAAAAAAATTCTTTTAAATCAATCAATTAGAATTAAATTTAGATCAATTTTTTAAAGTTGAAATTTTGAAAAAAAAAAAACTCAGCTCAATATAATGAATTATTTAAAATATTTCATATTAAATATAAATATTAATAATAAATTATAAAAAAAAAAAATGATAAAATATCTTTTTAATAATTACTCGAATAAAAAATTATTTTTTTAAAATATTACAGTGAAAAAAGCAGAGTCAAGATTGAAGGTTCATTAATGCATATGCAATTCTATTAAAAATTGAATTAAAATAAAAAAAAAAAAATATAAAAAATTATTGAAATGGATGAATAATAAATTGAAAATTTTGCATACAAAGAATAATCTTTGTGTAAAATAAAAAATAAAAAATAAAATATGAATCAATTTAATTTAATAGTAAAATGAGTGGCATCTAGGTCAACTAGTATGACAATAATATATATATATATATAAAAAAATAGACTTAAATTCTTGTTCAGTATGTGTATCCTATATAACAATACTGAGTGTAAAAACGAGAGACGACTATTTAATCGTAAATTGGCATCAGCCAGACGTGTCCATGGCTACAACAACGGAAGTTTGCCTCATGGGACATTGAAAATAGAGGTTTGAGTTGGTGGAAATGATTGTAAAAACTAGTCACGTTTTTTTATTTTTTTTATTTTTATATAAATCGATATTCAATGGTGGTGATGGTGATGGTGATGGTGATGCTGGTGGTGGTGGTGGTGATGGTGAGTAGAAAAAATATAAAACGAAATGTGAGAATTGGAAAATTTAAAAAAAAAAAAAAAATAAATAAAATAAGAAAATGGAGATTGAAGAAAGAAAAAAAAAATTCAGTGGAACAAAATGCAAGCTCACAATAAAAAGACAAACTCTGTATAAAGAAAATGAAAATAAACAAATAAAAAAAAAACAAGGGCAATCTATTTTTTTTTATTCTATTATATAAAATTTCTTATTTTAACCTCAAAGCACGTCACATATAGCCCAATTTATGTCAAATAACATAATCATAATACCATTTAATATGTCTTATCACGAACCATATCATTTTCCATATCACGAAATTCATCAGTTACGCCATAAAGCACACATACATACATTATGTGTGAATAATATTGATGCACTTTAGTTTAATAACATATTGGAAATTTGACTAGTGTTGAGGTTACCTTTGAAAATGTAATTTGATTATTACTGATGAGCTTGCATCACCTTTTCATGACACACCAAGACAACTTGTCTATTCACAATTTAATTTTCATTTTTATATCTTTATTTTTCATCATCACAAACACCATATTAATATTTTCTTTGTCATTCAACTCTTTTTACTGTATCACTATTATTTTTTATTATTATTATCAACTTTAATCGTTAAATATCGTTGAATTAATCATATTTACTTGTCTGACCTAATCATTACTTATATCACTGAATTTTTTTTTTTTTTATTTTTTGTTATTAAAAATTCAGTAGAATAATGCTAATAGAACATAATTAAAATTGTTTAATCATTTTATCAATTAAATTATAATTTATTGTCAGACAAAAAAATATTAATTATTTATCAAAATTTATTTTTAAAATTCATTAATTATTGGTAATTTTAATCAGTTTTTATTTTGATTTATAATGATTAATAAAACTTAAATAAAATACAAAAAAAAAAATTGATCAAATAATTTATTTTTTGTTTATTATTATTTTGATGTAAAAGAATACTTGAACAATGATCAATTGTTATTGGGGCGTGTTCAAGCATGTTATATTTACTTTGAAAAAAATAATAAAAATAAATAAATAATACGTGATTTTTGGTTGTTTAGATGATAAAACAAATATGAGATTCAAAAGAACACATAAAGCTTTTATTTGAATATATATATGTTTGAAAATTTATTTATATTTTTATTATTTTTTTCTTTATTTATAAAAATTATAAAAATAAAATAAATTTAGATTATTGATTTTAATGATAACAAATAAGCTTATTTATATTTTTTTCAGTGTAGATATATTTAAAAGTATTTTTATTTTTAAAATAAATAAATAAATATATATTGTTTTTTTTTTTTTGGTGTTTAATGTGACTTGACAAAAGAATCATACAACAATAAAATAAAATACATTTTTTTTTTTGAACAAGATATTTCATATCAAGATAAAAATGTATATTATCATATTTTTATATTATTTTCATTTTCAGTACCTGACATTTTTCAAGTGGACTTGGACATCTTAGAATTTCATCGTTCAGAAAAAAGAAATATTTATTTCTGGTATTTTACTACTAAAAGAATTATTTAACTTAAAAAATACTATAAAATAAAAAAAAAAATTCTTTATCAAAAGTGCATACTTTAAAATAAAAAATAATTTATTTTTATAAAATTTTGATTATTTTTTCTTTCATCAATTCAATTTTATATATATTATTATTATTCATCTCTGTTTACAATTTTCAGCACTTTTATACATCTCATTTTTTCATTTTTTTTATATTTATTTCAATAACCATGACAGTGTGTGTATGTACCCAAGTATATTTAAGAAATTTTTTTTTTTTCATGCTTCAACAAGCATATATGAACCATCAACATCCATCCACATTTTTATTTTATTTTTTTATTTTTCCAGTATAATATAAAACTCTGCCACTCAAAAATAAATAAATATACATTCAAATCTTGACTGAAAATGTATATAACAACTAAAAAGAACATACACAAAGGTAAAAAAATTTTACTACAAAAAATCATGTTGTTATAGATCCAGAGTGTTGTATACCAAAAATAAAATAAAATAAAAAATAAAAATAATAAAATTGAATAAATAATTTGTCAAAATAATTAAATTAAAACAAAAAGGATCATTAAATAATAAAAAAATAAAATAAACAAAAGATAAGATGAAATGATAAATAATTTTATAAATTATATTTGTACAAGTACAATCTATGTATGTAATATAAAACAAATATAAATGTATTTATACATTTATATTTGTATGTTATAACAAGGGGGGTAAATGGGTAGGCGTTATATACTTGATGACACCAGAGGGCAAGTTTATATATCCACTTGCAGTATATATACAAGTAGAGTCCATTATAACAGCCCTTTCTTTAGCTACCTCTCTTATTTTCAACAGTAGTAGTCACCAATTCCCATTCTAGCCAAACATCATAAATTGAAGTTTGCTTGTGAAGTAAAATTAGGCCGTTGGGATGAGGTTTGTATTCATATACAAGAAGATATTCAAAAGTATATTACAAAGACCAAACACACAAGGTACACCATTATATTTATATATATATAACCACTACTTCAATGCATTCTATATCTTGTTGATTATAATGGTACAGTCCCTCTTTAACGCAACAAGATGTACATAAAATTTTCAAAGTGTATTATTTATTTTATATAATATATATTAGGAGTATTATACAAGTTGATAATATGCTCCCATGTGAATTACATTGAGCCAAGATGCTACAATATTTATACAAACTAAATATAACCTTGTTATCAATATTTTACCAAAGTATATTCTCTTGTGTATTTACTTTTAAAACAATCAAAATTATAATACCTGTATTTAAAATAATAAAGAAAAAAAATTTTTTTTTTTGACATGCTTTGTTAAATATAAAAACTTTTATCATAAATTTGAAATTATCAATCAAAAAATTTTTTTTAATTATATACTTAAAGTCATTTTTGAAATGTATTTTTTGTGACAAAATTTGAGTTATTAAAATTTCTTTTTTCAATTATTATTATTTTTTGTATTTAATAAAACTTGTATTTTATGTTTATGGAATTATTATAAAATGTATTTTTAATGTTGAATAATAAAATGGTGTTATAAATATATAAATTTATATATTATTGTTTGTATTAATTGAATTGTGTATAATAAAATAAAAGCTTCAGGCTCTTTTGGTTAATTAAATCAATAACAACCTGTCATATTCACTCTATTTATTGTTATTATTATATTCAATATGTTATATACATTATATGTATATTGAATACATGTTTGTGGATTATTGTGTATTAGATTTGTATATAAACTAGAGTATTCAGAGATTAGACTGTCAGTGTAACTGCCCTAGGATAACATACTATTTAGTCATGCACATTATTACAATTGTTGTTTAGATTAATACTGGATCTTGTTAGTATATATAAAATTGCATAAGTATATATCTTTGTAAATTCCAATACTGCATTTGATTGTTTAATTAAATATAAACTTGAATAAATATTTTTATTTTATTTTTTAAGAAATATTTGTTTGACAAGTTTGACGTATTGACATTGAAGCTATAATAATTATATAATTTAATATTTTTTTACTCGTTCAATTCAAGTAGAACAAGTCAATATTTATCAGACATATAAACCTAGCAATCAGATTCAGAATTAAAAAAAATATAGAACAAATAAAATATATTTTCTGAGTTAAAATTCAAGTATATATTTAATAAATTAAAAAAAAAATTAAATTACTTTTTAATAATTTAAAAGAATAAATTATTTTTTATGTAATTTAATTATTGAATATTAATTTTATGTTTAATTGTCATTTATATTTATCATTTACTGTCAAAATTGTGATAAAATTTAATAATTTTATTTGCTGAATGATTATTCAAGTAGTACAAGTCAATATTTGTCAGACATAAATTTCAAATGAAATTAATTCGTAAATTTTATTTAAAAAAAAAAAAATAATGATTGAAATATTTTATGTTATTTAATATTTACTATTAATTTATTTATCCAAATTTTTAATTGACAAATCAATTGTTAATATTTGTGGTATTGATATTGACACAAAGTCATAGAAATGTAATAATTTTATTTACACAATAATTACAAGTTAAATGTATATATATTAGACATAAATTTTAGTGATATATATTAGTTTGTCAATTGTATCTTATATATATGAAGATCATAGTAAATTAAATAGAGGTAGAAATTGAAAGGATAAATAAATGTCCAAAGAGAAAAACATCTTCAAAGAAGATACAAGGCATTGATAGTAATATGATCAAAGTCCATGAAATTAGTAAATATATATATTGCCAACTGTCAAAGACCAACTATCTACAATTTCATTTACCTAACTCTGAAAACTTAATTAGCACCAACTTTTATTTATTATTAAATACCATTAATATAGGTATATAACTCTGTTTGACATTAATTTAATAATTTTTTTTTCTCTAAAATATTATACATAAATTCTTTGTCATTTTTTATTTAATTTTAATATTAAATATAAAAAAAATATAAAATAAAAAAAAATTGAATAAAATAAAAATTTTATAAATCAAAAATATTAAAAATACAAAAGTAAAAAAAAAAAAATATTATTATTATTATTTATTCTTTGACTAAAATATTAAGGTATCCAAGAGTGAATGTAAA
This sequence comes from Lysiphlebus fabarum, assembly GCA_011426435.1. Classification (NCBI taxonomy): domain Eukaryota; kingdom Metazoa; phylum Arthropoda; class Insecta; order Hymenoptera; family Braconidae; genus Lysiphlebus; species Lysiphlebus fabarum. The sequence goes on from WSYQ01001031.1 coordinate 1,212,495, forward strand.
AGTTTAAAACAAAAAAAATATGGCGTGAATTATCTTGACTTGTTGGTGAGTTATGAGGGTCGATATATCTTCATGCCAAATTATAAGAAATCCTTGGCGACTTGGATATTCTAGAGGGTAAAGCTTTTTATACTTTTGACTATTTTTATTTTCATTTATTCAACTTTATATGTATTGTTATTTATTTATTTATTTATAATTTATTAAACAATTTAAATTATTTTTTGTTTTAAAATGTAACAAAGATTTAGCCTCAAGCAATCTGATAAAGTCAGAAAGTTGATCCCCCAACAATAGGGCCTACTAACCTGTTGCATGCTAAAATATCTTGTCCAAGAATGAAATAATTTTAGAGAAAATACAAGAGAGATAGCAATTGTAAAACCACATAGAAACTCCAAGCTAAATTCAACTTCGTATCAGGTATCTACTCTTGAGTGGACTCACTATCTATAGGTTACAGCTAATGCTTTTACTCTTTCTTCTCTCTATCACCCTCATCATTTATATATATACATTTTATTTCTCACATATATATATATATATATATGTATATAGATAATTTATGACAAGGGTACTCTTATTCTTTCCTTAGCTACATCCCTCTAAACCTTCCATCATCATTATCATCCATTTTTTACTTGACTCAAAAGTCTACTTGAATTATAAAAAATATACAAAAACTACTTGACTGTATTGTCTGACTATTTTAAAACTTGTACTACTTAAATTTTTATTTTATTATTTAAAAAATGTTTATATGTATTTTTATTTTTTTTTCAAATAAATATATATATAGCTAAATTTTTTAATAGTTTTATGATTTTTATTTGAAAAATTAAATTTAAAAAAATAATAACTATATAAATATTGAAAGTTTTATTTTTAACTTTTTTTTTTTTTTTATACTTTTTAAAAAATTATTTTTTAAAGTTATTGACAAGTTGATATTGTTGGTATGTTTGATATGTTTTAAAAAACTTGTTAAACTATTTTTTTTTTATAGATAATAAAAAAAGTGGTGAATTTATATTTTATTGATAAATTGACAGATAAATTTGTTATAAAAATTGGCAAATAATTTATTTAATTTGATAAGTTTTAATATTATTTATTATTTTTTTTTTGATTTGAAGTATTAAGATATTTTTTTGAATATCAGATTTGATATTTGGGATATATAAATTTGAAGTAGCTGTTTGTTATAAGAGAAAGTTATGAGACAAAATACCCTTGAGCATTATTTCTCAGTGTGGATGATGACCACATCTGATGGCTAGTCTGGCTATTATTAAGTACAAAGCTTGCATTATATATTCTACAAAATATCCAATGAAATTTTCATGTATAAAATTTCACAACTGTTTACAAATACCAAAAGCTCAAATGATTTGTGTACTTGAAGTTTCATATAACTTGCTTGGAATATAATAGATCAAATTTTGTTATTTAACAAAGTTTAAGATAAGCTTTTTTTTTTTACATTAACAAAGTAAATATAAAATATATTTATTTTAAAAACGTATTTTCTTTGTTTTATCAGACAAAAAGACAGTTGATTTTTGTAATAATATGTTCACATGAATTTACAAAATGTTCTCGTAAATTGTCATGTCTTGAATTTTTTCAAGCGTAAATTGGGTAAATTCTTGCAATTGGTTGATCGGTTCAATGCACACAATAATGTTCGATGTTCGTGTTACAGATATACCAAAAAAAAATAAAAATAAAAAAAACAAAACAGTACGATCAAAAAAAAAAACTAGATAAAAAAAGATACTAAGTAAAAAAAATACCTGAATTATAAATAAGAAAAAAAAAACGTGACAGTTTTATATAATCTAATTTAATTCATTTTTTTTTCTATTGTTATCAAATAATATAATACTTTTTTATTCTTATGTATTTTTAAAAACAACTTAGTGCAATAAAAATATTATGTACAAAAAAATAAAGTTTTAAAAAAAATTAAAACTTCTATGCATGTTTTTCTGGCTTATAGTTTTTTAAAAACTTTGAAATTAAAAAAAAAAAAAAAATACTTTTATAATGAAAAATAAAATATATGAATATTGCTTTTAATAAAATTATTAATTTTTTTAAATGAAATTCAATGTCATTTATAAGCTTTTTAATAAATTTTATATAAAAAAAAAAAAATTAAAAATTTTAAAACTTCAAATAATTTAAATTCAAAGAAATATTTAAATTATTTATAAAATTACATTTTAATTATTTGAATAATATTGATAAGAAGGTCTTAGAATTGTCGAGAAGAACAAAGTTAGACATTACATTAAGATATTGTATAAAAGTTCAATGAAAGCTTTTACAATCCTATAATGTTAAGAGTATTTTCCAAGACCTTTTTGAAGAATCTTCGTTAATTATTTAAAATTTTACAAGCTTAGTTTAGAGAAAACTCATTTCTCTGTGACAATAATAATTAATAAACTAATAAAGAAGAAAAAAAATATATATACATAATTAAATTGTCTTGTATAAATATTTTAAAATGAACATCTTTTTTCTTAATTAATTTATAAAAAAAAATAATAATAATAATTTATATTTATTACTCAATTCATTTTCTGGTTTGATGGTTCGTTATCATTAATGATAACTTTGTTACATTAAAAAAAATATATATATATTTTTCTTTTATAAATTATTTATTTTATCAAACATTTTTTTATGTATTTTTAGTTTTTTTTTTTTCAACAAAACGTGACGTAAAATGCAGTTGTATAAAAAAAAATAAAAAATAAAATTCAGCAAACTATGTATTTTATACTGATAGTAGAAAAAAATTTACTACGAAAAAGTTTGAACAACTGAATAATTATATTGAAAAAAAAAGAAAAGAAAATTATATTTGTATTTAAATATTTCATGTTATTTTAGATAATAAAATGATTCAGTTTTTATATGGATACGTTTAAATAATAAAATTAGACAATACAAGTTATTTAAACTTCATATATATATAATTTTTTTTGATAAAAAAATACAAAAAAAAAAAAAAAAGAATAAAGTTTATATAAAGTTATTCAAATCTGCATCTGTACTTTCTTTATTATATATTGAAAATGTTGAATAAGAAAATCGAAAACTGCAAAAGATGAACTTTCACGAATTTATTATACAACTGAAAGTTACCAGTTGTTTGAGTAGATATGCCAACTCAACTTGATGTACATTGGAAGTATGAAATTTATGTAAATTGTGAATATGTGATATTCTTACTGAAACAACTGATGTTTTTTTATTATTATTTTTTTAATTTTAAATATTCAAAATATGTATGTAATCATGTTTAATAATAGTTTCAAATATTATATAAATATAATTTATATTTATAAATTTTAATTTTATAAAAATGTTGATATTTTCTTTTTTTAATTTAAATTTCAGTTTTAATAATAAAATTGATTAAAAATTTTTCAATTGTAAAAAAATAATAATGAAAAAGATAATTTAATTTTACCTTAATTTTCATTAAAAAAAAAAAAAAAAAATGATGATGAGGATTTAAAAATTATTTTTATTTTCAAAATTGGGAACATATCAAAAGTGTACTCAAATATATGAGAGATCATTTTTCGTATTTTCTCGATAGATGTACCTTGTCTTTACTCTCTACGTGAAAGAAGCTTATGTGTATATATTATATATGATATCAAGAGATTGAAAATTCAAAAAAATAAATAAATATAGAGCAGAAAATTTCGAAGAGCATGTAGTTTACAAAGTGCGTTTGCTCGTTATCATCATGAGTATTTCATAAATGTATAAATATAAAAACATATACTTTTTTCATTACATTTATCTTATATTTATTTAGTATATATATGATAAAAGTCACAATATTGCATAATATATACTCAACAAATATAAAAAAAAATTAATATATAATATCAAAACTAACTGATGTTGTTTGATTAAATAAAAATTTAATTAAAAAATTAATCTTTTTGTGATTTTCATTTTTAAAATTTCTATTTAATTAAAAATATTTTTAATATAATTAATTTTTTTTGATGAAATAAAAATTGAAAAATTTCATTTGAAAAATAATATGTATATATTTTTTTTTATACACATATATTTAATTAAATAAAATTAAAAAAAAAAAAAAAGTATTTTTTTAATAGAAAAACATTGTTTTTGGTTTTTAAAAATAATTATTTAAATTCTTCTGATAAATTTTTACTATTTTTTAATAATATCCAAGTAAATTGTATCACATTCTTATCAACTACATCCAACAAACAATAAATATAGGTCAAATTTTTAGCCACTTGAAATTCTACCATTAACCACAATAACTCGTGCGTGAAAAGTCATTTTATCTTTGAGGGTAGCTAAAATTGCGACAATTAATTTAAACAAGAAAAAACTTATATTAAAAATAATAATAATAATAAAAACATCAACAATAGTATTAAGGATTTTAATCTTGTTTATTCGCACCTTTTTTTTTTCAAGTGAGTTTACAATCCTCAACAGCAACATTGCGTTAACAAATGTTTCATCAGATGTAGACAAAGAATTTCTCATTGCTCTTGTAACATTCCACTACTTATAACATCTAATGTTATTTTTTTTTATATAATTTTTTTTGACTTGTATTTTTATTCTCAACTAGAATTTATTTTTTACTCATAATTTGTACAATTTTTTTTCTACTTGGTATGTTATTTTTCAAGTTTCTTTGAATACTTTTTGTTGAAATTTTTGTTGTTTTTTTTTTTTGTAAAAAAACCACGGATATCCGGATTTTAAAACTCAATATTTTTACTTGACCATGTGCCATATGCACTCGGTCATGACGAAAATTTTTTGTATATATGTATTTTTCAATTTTATTTGTCTATTTATATATTTATATTTTTATATTTGTATATATATGAACTCATCGACCAAACAACAACAGAATATCGTTTATTTACGTTTATCGTTGCGTCAAGTATCCCCTAGAAATATATATATGAAATAAATTGTGAACCAGAAAAATTTGCTGTGAATTATGCATCGGGTTATTGAGATTTTTTATTTTATTTTTCATTTTTTTATTTCAATACATGCTTCTTTTACCATACCACCTAGTGTCACCAACAAACAACAGCATATGACAGTTTTGTGAATTGAAAAAACACAGCTTTTTTAAATAAAAAAAAAAAAATAACAATAATTTGCAGTGAAAGTTCAGGATATAAATAAAATTATTCAAAGCTATTTTTAAATATATACATGAATATTATTTATATAAAAATAATTTGTTGGTAATTATTAATGATTAATTAGGACAGGATGATTATAGTCGACGAAACTAGTCTGTTGAGGGCACCATGATTACCAGTAATTTTATTTGTTTATTATTTTTTAATAATACAAGAAACAAAACAAAAGGCAATTATGAGTTTTAGTATGATAATTAACTATATGAGCTATAATTAATTTTTAAAATCAATTGAGACCTTGTTTTTCTTGGATAGAATTTCGATTCGAGACACCCTGTGAGCCATTTTTTTTTTTTAAATGTAATAGAAAAGAAAAATAACAACAAATTATTGTTTAAATAGTTGATATAATGTTGAAAATGATATTCAAACAATAATTTGTTATTAATATTCAATTTTATTACGTTTTTTAAAAAAATGGTTTAGAGAGTGTCTCGAATCGAAATTCTATCCGAGAAAAACAAGATCTCAATTTATTTTTATATTTTTTTTGATTAAAATTTAAAAATTAATTATAGCTGATACAGTTAATTATCATACATAAACTCATAATTGTTTTTATTTTATTTTTTTTCTTGTATTATTAAAAAATAATAAACAAATTGAAAAAAATAAAAGAATTTTTTTGTTGTACGTGTTTCTTAAAAATTCTTAAAAATTTCTTAAAAATTTTGACATTAAAAATTGAGTTTACTTTTTTACTGAAACAATTTAAACAGTTCACAACTAGACAGTATGTAACGTCTGCATGTACAACGCACTATGAATACATATATATTTTAGTATATGACTTTGTTTTAATATATTCTCGTATTGTTTTTGTTGTCTCTTTATGTGTATTGCATATTTAGCCATGTATATTTATGTAGAGTGTTTTTTTGGTTGCTAAATTAGCGGTAAAAACAAAAAAAAAAAAAACGACAAAAAGTATATAGTGACTTTCGAGAGGGTAAATTTTACTAGTGAATATATTTATATACATTTTTTTTTACAAGGTAATAACCATTAACTGAGTCTCTTTTTAGTCATCCACTCTATTCAAAAAAAAATAAAAAAATAAAAAAAAAGGCTATATCAGTAAAGAGGATAATCCCATAATTATATTGTTCACATCAAAAAAATAAAAGAAAAAAATTGTAAAAATTTTATTAAAAATAATCACGAATGTATGTAATATATTGTCAAAAGAAAAAAAAAATAATAATTACTTCTATTACCATTATTTAATATAAAAAAAAAAAAAAGCACGAAAAACCATTTACTTTTCTATTATTTTCTTAATTAATTTACCTCAACATTTAATTTCAATAAAAAAAAAAAAAAATACATATAAATATTGTAAAATTTTCATTTAAAAAAATAAAATAAACTTTTTAATTTTTTTTTCTCATATTATTATGAATTTATTAATCAATATTATATCAAAGTTATTAAATAAATTGAAATAATTAAAAAAAACTACTTGTTCTACATAAAAAAAAAAAATAATACAAAAGTTTTATCAATCAAATATTAAATGGCATTTTAACATGAGTATATATAAAACTGTCAGTGTAAATGACAACCTGTCAAAAAATTTAATAGGATATTTTTAAGAAAAAAAAAAAAAATAAAAACAATCAAGAGAATAAAATTTGTAAAATAATAAAATAAACAAAATACATAATAACACAAGTATCCTAGAATTTAAATATTAATATTTTTATATACATATAAAAAAAAAAAAAAAAAAAAAAAAAAAAATCTAAAAATATATTAATGCAATGGTTGAGGTCTGAATATTCTCTTTTACATTAAAGAAACCGCGTGGAACCGCGAAAACGCCAAGTAGTTGGATACTCAACCGACATTCTGAATAGTACCTCGTTGCTCATGGTAACTTTTGAAATATACTACATATGCATAATGCATTCATAAAATAAAAAAATAAAATAAATAATAATAATATATAGACCAAGTAAAGCTGTAAGTGGTAGATGGTAAAAGGTTTTCACAGTATGAGTGAGTGTACTATGATATATAAAGCAAAAAAAAACTATAATAAAATAAAAAATAAAAAAATAAAAAAATATGATAGAAAGAGATGATACTTGTGCCAAGTATGTCGACATGACTGTGGTGACTGCAAGTAATTTAATTTAAGAGTCTCGTAAGGAATAAGAATCACCACCCCTCACTAAATTTTGTAACATCGTTTGCTTTTACCATTGACTTACATGCAACCCTTTTAAATCTTTTTTTTTTTTTTTTTTTTTTTATTTATTTTTTTGTAAATATAAAGACACTTTTTCTATAACTAAACGATCATTCCTTGTCACTTTTTATCTATATATTTTATTTATTTATTTATAAATTTTTTTATTTTTTTTTTTATTATTATTTGCATGATGCACCTTTAAATTCCCTTTTCACTGCAGTGTCTAATATTTGCCATTTTTATATTCAGCTGATATAAGATTCGAGTACTTGTCTTTCATCATCATCATATTTTTTTTTAACAATTTATTTTATCTTATTTTACTTCATCTATTCTCGACAGTAACTTATCAAAATAACTTGCCTGTCTTTTTTCACCACATCAGTTGGGGGTGGTTTTTTTTTTTTTTTTATATACAATTTTTATGAATGTTTGTGTTTCTTTTTTTTTTTTTATTTATAAAAATATATCCAGAAGTCTTGAGAAAACACAAAAGGTATATTTGTTCGTTTTTTATTTCTCACGTCAGTATTGAGTAATTACCGACAATTTTTTATTTTTTATACTCACAATTTTTATGGTCTCATTGGATTTTTTTATATACATATTTTTTATCGATAGAGATTTATATCCAATATATTGCTTTTGATCAATGGAATAAAATATATTTATGATAATAGTAAGAAAAAAGAAAGAAAATGATGAGAAAAATCATGATGGCTGAATGATCAAAGATAGACTGAATAATAAGTATAAAAAATATATATTGAGAATAAAAATATATATATATTTTTAATATTTTATATGAAATTTATTTTTTTGTGACGTGCCATATGTATATTATTTTTTTTCTTTTTTATAGTTTATATAAAGTGTGTATGAATATGTTTTTTTTTTTCTCTTTTTCTTTATTAATAATTTTTTTACTTTTTATAAATTCTAGATGTGCAAGTTTTTTCTATTTTATTTTATTTTTTTTTTTCTATATGCTTGAATACTTTTCTGAGAAAATTTCACAGTGGTTGAAATTAATTTAGTAGAATGTGATTTTTCATGCATGTTAATATGTTTTAAACTTGAAAAAAAAATAAAAAAAATAAAAAATCTACTTCTTCGTATGTGTATAAAAGCTTTGTGGTGATTTTTCATGTTGAGAAAAAAGACCTGAGGCTATCATTGAAATAAGAAAAGTTTGAGCAAGTTGAAGAGATGCAACGACAATAGTAGTAGTTGATGTTGACGTTATATTGACATTACCAGAAGAAGAAGAAGAAGATGAAGAGCTAAATTTAATACAACTCATGACAGTTTATATTTGACATGAAGAAAGTCTCATGAGAATTCACATTAAATGTTCACATAGGACTATATAGTTTGACAATGACAACAACAACGACCACTAGCCTATATGTACATTGGTTTTGAAATATACATTTACAAAATTTTCGTTTACAAACCAACGTCAAATCTGTTTCTAGTTTCACTAGGGACAAAAGTTTACAAAACAACTCTGTACTTAAAATTCAGTCAAGCAAAACGTTTTTCAACTATTACTTATATATACAATTGCTTAGCTACATATATATTATTATTATTTATATATTCATACTAACAAAACCACCCTTTTAATAATTTTAGATATCGCAAGTTGTATTATTTAAAAAAATAATATTTTTATTTATGTTGAGAAAATAAACATTATCTTTTATATCATTTCAAGTAATTTGAAATTTATTATTTGAATTTTTGTTAAACAATATTTTGATAGATGTATAATTTTTTTTAAAAAAACATGAGTTTACTGTTTACTATCAATGTACATTTGTATTTACCTGATTCAAGTTGTAAAAATAAACCAGAATATTATATAAATACAGTGATTATTGTTATGACAAATAAAGTATAATTTATACAGATAAAATATGAAATGGCAAAGCTGTTTGTTTTGTATATTTTAGTGCGGTAAATTTTACCGTCTTTCACATATAAAATAAATAAATATATGTATAATAAAGCTGGACAATATATATACAGTAGAAAATAAAAATTTTCAGTCAAAAATTAAATATAAATCCTAAAAGTAATGGTATGACAGTTACCAGCCTTGAATAAAATCAGAGGGTTGAAGTGACAAATTTACAAAATTCATCACTATGAAACTTTCTACATTAATTTATTTATTCTATATTTTAATTTTAAAAAATTTGTATTATTTAAAATATAGTGTGTGTGTATATAAAGAGTATTAAAAATTTAAAAAAAATATATATAAATTTAAATTTTTATGAATAAAAAAGAGTTAACGAAAATTTAAAAAAAAAAATATAGAAAATTCAAACACTTTTTCTGTACATGTTGCATTATTAATTTATAAATTTTAATATTAAAAAAAAATATATATATATTATTTTGTATGTATATTTTTATTATTGTATATAATATATACTAATTTTTATATTTTTTTGTTTTTTATTATTTTATAGAGAAAAGCGATTTTAAAATCAACTTTTTTACCCCGAAGCAAGAAATAAAATGAAATGGTACAATACAAAGGCATTTCCTTGTTTGACAAGGAAAATAAATAAATGAAAAAAAAAAAAATGAATGAATAGATGAATGTACAAATCATTGGACAAAGTGAAACACCCTAGTATATATTTCAATTGTTGAAATAGGGTACATACAAGAGAAAAATCGAAACTATTATACGCTTGAATGAATTTTTTTTTTCACTGGTTTTCTTGTCGAATACAGTGGTCAATTCGATTATTGAGGTACTTTTATAAATTGTCTATGCATATATATATATATACAAAAACAATAATAATATATAAAAATAATTAAATATATTTAAAAAAAAAAAAAAAAAAGTTGATTATATTTTTAATAATACAATTACAAAAAAAATTTTAGAAATTAAAATGGAAATTAAGAAAATATATATGACAAAAATAAAATAAAATAGTAATAAACGTGAAGGATATAAAAAAGTGGTTGAAAAAAAAAAAAATAAAAAAAAAATAGTAATGTGAAATGTACCATCTGTTGTCTAGTCTCATTTCACCGCACAATTATTGTGCAGCTTGTTGCCACTTTGTGACGTTTTTTTTTTTTGATCGTCATTTGCACTTGGTCAAGCTAGCTTCTTTGCAAAGATAAAAAAAAAAATGTATATATAGGTATGTATTAAATAAAGTAAACAATAGAAAAGTAAAAAAATTTGAAATGAAAAAAAAAAAAACTCGGTTAAAAGCCGTTTAAAAATCTGAGAAATTTTCTAAATGTTGGTGTGGAAAATTAAGCTTGCACAAGCTCTATGTATATAGAGCTTTCACCAAGAAAATTGTGGTGGTGAAAATAGTTAGTGTTCAGAACGACACCAAGTAGTGATATCATAAATCAGGATTGTTTTTTTTTTTTTTTTCATATCATTCCATTCAATGTATTTTTTTTAAAAAAAAAAAAAAAAGACAAACTTTTAACTCAACAACTCAATTGCTTCAGCAATTTTAATGTAAAAATTTTATTATATTTTAAAAATGTATAGTTTTAAGGGTTAAATAAAGCACGTGTATAAAATGTAAAATAAAAATTAAATTTGAAATAATAATAATTAATACAAACAATACTTGTAATTAAAAAAAAATGTTTTTTTTTTTTACAATGATAAGTTGGTTTTAATTAAAAACAAAAGAAAAAAAAAATAGTACAATTTTTTTTACTCAACAGTATTTTATATATTTTTTAATAAATGAGAAATCAATCCTTCAAATTTTTATTATATTTTAATTACAAATATAAAAATAAATAAAATAATTGCAAAAATATCTTCAATCAATAAATTAACAATACATCAAATACAAAATTGAAAAAAAATGATTCAATTAAAATTGCATTGTTTTAATTAAATAATAATAATAATATTAAAATATTTAAAAAATCATATTTTCATTTTTTACTTGAATAAATAAATGAATACATCAAATTAAAAAAAAAATAAATAAATAAATATAAAAGTAAAACAACAACATGCATCTCAAAAATTCAAGTGGCATTTGTAAATCTAAAGAATGAAATCTATTTTGCATGTATTAAAAAAAAAAATCAGTAAATATAATTGAATAAATAAATCAAGCAAAAAAATAAATAAAATTCCTTTATTATTTTTATTTTTTTTTATGATATATTGAATCAACTTTTGATGTATATAAAATGCATAACCAATAGATTCAGTAAATTCGTATTTTTAATATTTGTCTGTAAAATTTTACGTACAAATATAGATGAAAATTCAAAGCTTGCACAAAAGCACTGAGAGGTGTTAATTGGCTTCAAACTATATAATGTTAAAGCACGAGTTTTCAACAAATATAAATTTACAAAGTGCCAAAATGTGGTGCAAAATAATAAAACAAATTGTTAATTTATTTGTTGAATTGATTGGTCTTTCTGTTAAAATTTAGACAAACTAATTTTTAAAACTTAAAGGTATGATAATATGTTATATGTCATCAGTTAATTTTTTTTTTTTGTTATTTTAATATGTAATGTAAGTATGTTTATACTTTATTTTTTTTTAAACAAAAAAATTATTTTTTATTTATTTATTTACTCTGCCATTTTTGCGTTTCAATGCTATTCGTAATAGCTTTTATTCCTGTGGGAAATCCTACAACAGGGCGGTGGCTTGCTTTATTTCTTTATCTCATTTTTTTTTTTTTTTTTTTATATATTTTTCTTATTTTTATCTCTGTGTATACTGTGGTAAAGACGCATTTGAAATTCCCCTATGCACGTCAAAGAATGAGTGAGAGTAAAAGAAATACTTGAAAAAAAAAAAAATTAAATAAATAATAATAAAAAAAATTCAAGAGGATCAAAATCCCCAGGTTTTATTGAATTTAAAGTCAAGAGGTGGTAAAAGGCAAACTAAAAATGAAATCAGAATAAATAAATAATAAAAATATTAAAATTACATTATTATAATTTATTTATATTTATTTAATTATAAATTATAAAAGTTTAATAAGAAAATATTTAAATTTAATAAATTAATATTAAATTTAAAAACTAATATGTGATTTTATAATTAATTAAATTTTATTCATTTAATAATGATTATAAAAAAAATGGTAAATAAATTTGTATATAAATGATTGAATAAATTATATAAATTTATTATTTGAATGTAATATTAATTTGTAAAATAGAAATTGATTAAATTCAATGGATTTAATTATATACAAGTTTGATATGATTATCGATAAATTGAGACTTGATATTAAAATTAGATGATGTTCATTGGGAAAAGCAAATGAATTATCTAAAATTTGTCTATTCAAAGATTTAATGCTAACAAGTATATAAAACCCCAGAAGCTCAAGATAATCAATAATTAATTTAATTATCTCAAATATACAAAAAACGAATTTATGATTAAATATTTTTTGATAATATTAATCTCATATTAATCAAAGATAAATCAGCTTAATTTGTAAATGGATAAAATATATTAAATATCTTTCAGATTAACTCTTATATTTATTTTGAAAAATTTTAATATATTTTTTTTTTTTTTTCATACTATTTTTTCTTTAGATAATATTATCACCAACAGTCAGCAAATTTTTTTTTATATTTTTTTTTTTTACCCTAGAGAGGTGAAAAAAAAATATTAAAAATAAAAAATTAAACTGACTTCCCTTGTGGCATCATCGTATAAGTAAAATTTTATTTTTTTATTTTTTATTCTACAACTTTAATTGCACCAACACTTAATATTTTCAACTCATAAACTTTTAAAAATATTCAAAAAAAAAAAATTACAATTAAAATTTTAATTTAAATATTATAATATTATTATAAATTTTTTTTCTTTTTTTTTTTGGGTGAGTTATTATTAAAACTCATTTTTAGTAGGCATGTTATTTATTTTTTTTTGTTTTTATTATTTTATCCATTATTATAATAATTATATCATTTTGTTAAAAGAAAAATAAAATGAAATTATTTAATTGAAATATTGAAAAATTATAATTTGAAATTTTTCACTAACAATATTCTTTTACTATAATTATTGTACTTAGAAGATCAGTGAATTAAATTTTTATCATAATAAAAACACAATAAAAATAAAATTTTTATACAAGTTTTTACATAATTTATTTTAATAATATCATTGGAAGCATAATATCATGTCTAGATTGCTTAGAAATATTTTTTCTATGATCGAAATGACCATTCTCAAACTCATTTGGAAAAAATAAAAAAAAATTAGAAATATTTAAAATAAATGCTTGAAACTCACAGGATATTTGTTTTGGGGTGTTTTTTGAATAATAAAAGCATAATATCATTAATAGATTGATTAGAAATATTTTTTTCAAGAAATTATTTGTTTACATTAAAATGTGTGCTCATGATATTTCTAGTAAATAATAAAAACGTGACAATAATGAACAAAGATTATTTCCAATAAATAATTTCTCAAAAAAGAATAAAAATACATAAATTTTGTGATTTTATGATTTTTTTTTTTCGTGGCTATTTAAATTGTCAAGTGTAACGTAAAAGATAGTTTTTTTTTTCTTTTATTATTGTTTCAATACAAAAAAATAACGTTATTGTGTGTTACATTTTTATTTTTCAATATTTTTATTTTTTGTCAAATAAATACTCGATGTATTCAATATAATATGTATTTATTATTTCAATGAAAATATATATATATATTATATATATCATAAACTTTATCTTATATTTTTTCTTTGCATTCATACATTTTTCTCACTTAAACACATCGAATCATAAACTTTTACGACAATTTTTACTTTTTCATTTTTCTGTTGAATTTATATTATATATATATATATATATATATATATATATACACACATTCAATGTCTATTCTTATGAATGCCAACAAGATTCAAAGTATACTCAAAAAGCGTTCAATGTGAAAACTTTAAATATAAGCATTACATTTTACGATCTTGAAAAAAAAATAAACGAAAAGTTAAAAAAATGTTAAAAACAACTTTGGTCATCACGTTATTCTTTGATTAAACAATCGATAAAAAAAAAAGATTGTTTTATATTTTTTTATCATCTTTCAAGATGTCAAGATGTCAATTATATAAAAAAAAAAAATTTATCAATAAAATATAAATCCATAACGATATAATTTTATAAAATAAATAAAATAACAGACAAAGTGACTTTAAAAATAATTAAAAATTAATTTTATTATAGATATAAGATTATCAAACTAAAAATAATTATAACATTCATTCAAGTTAATTGTTAGTTTATTATTTAATCTCTTTCTCAAAATCTATCTAAAAACTTTATATATGGAAAATTAAATTTAAGGAATAACTTGAACAAGATCGAATTGTCTGGATAAATTTAAACCTCAAAAAGTGATTATTGAGCGGATATTGGAAAGCACGTGGTGATTATTCAGCATTTTTGAAATAAAAAAAAAAAAAAATGTGTATACATATATGATATTGAATAAGTGATAAAGTAAGATAGACAGTGAAAGATAGAAATACAAATTTTGTTAGGAATTTTCAAAGATATGCAAGACTCTTAGACGCCAAGTTTTGGTTCGACGCTTCTCACCTACATTACAATTTAAATCTCATGCCAGAAACTTAAACTCAAGGAATTTTATTCAATGTATTTTCTATCCTTGTCATTGATTTTTATAAAATTTAAAAGTAAATTGTTTAAATTATTTAAAAAAAATAATATAATTAAAAAAAAAAAACTTAAATTTTAAAATAAATTAATTTTATTATCATTTTTTTTTTTTTTTTTGTATTAAAAAAATAATTTTATATTGATATTATTTAACGTATCAGTGAATAATAAAATGTGGTGTTAAAATTATCTATTCATCCCCCTTGGGCAAAACAAAATGCTTGAATGACTGGACAAGGAAAATCGGGGGTATTCAACTGGACAAATTAGTTTCACTGGAATTAAACGCACCACCGATGCGGTTAACCACATTGAGTGTTGCTACTTCACTCTGACCTTCAGTAAAATATAAATATATATATATATACATGTACATAATTATACATACACATTCACATATGAACAAGAGTAATTGACCCTCTATGTTTTTCAACCCTTAACGTATATAAATGCTGTACAGTTTAAAAAATAAAATAAAAAAAACAACAATGCAATCTGCTAGATTTTTCAACGTTTTTTTTAATTTTTTTTCAACTATTTTTTTCCTCTAATTAGATTTTTATTTTTTATATTAATTTATTTTACAATTTTCAACACATCAAATGTAATTTATGAGATAAAAATTAAATAATAAATAAATTAAAATTTTTTAATCTATTTATTATTTAATTTTAATTTCATATATGTGTTTGAGTGTGGAAAATTTATATTTTAATATTTTTTTTTAAATAATATTTATAATAAAATTATTATATAAAATTGTAAATTAATTTTTTAATATATTATTTCTTTTTTTTTTTTAATTATATCAAGTTAATGCTGTGAATAACTATTGTAGTTTATAAAATTATTACTCATTTTTTTTTTTTCATACTGTAATTTGCTTTAAAATATTTGATGTAATTATAAATATTAATTTAAAATGTGTATTTCAAGATAAAATTTAGTGTAATATTTATTATCAAAGTTTGCTGTTGAATAAGTAATATATACGATAAAAAATTTATATTGTAAAAAATAATAAATAGATAAAATAAACAACAAGAACAATTTTTTTTTACCCACAAAAAATGTATATCAGTAAAACATTTTGTTATTTATACAAGTTACATGAAAAAATAGAAAAAAAAAATAATAAATAAACTCTGAACATTTACAAAATACAGTAATATATAACTTGTAAGTGTGAATTTGTCAGTTTTTAAAAACTTTAACTCATTTAGTAAAACAAGATTTAAACTTTAACACAACTTTTTTCTTCATATATAAATATAGATAACAAGCATTTATATAAATTATTATAAATTTTGTTTTTTAAATTATTACAAAATAAATATAAATAATACACAGTGAAAAATAGAAAAAAAAAAAAAAAATTTTAAATTTATAAAATATTTATAATCTATCAAAATTATTTTAAAAAACTTTAATTTTAATTTTTTATTTAATTAAATTATTTTAATATTTATTTAGTAACAAAATTTTATATTAAACAAAAGGTAATGTTAAAAATTGATCATAAAATTTTTAATATAATTTTTTTTTTACTTTCAACTGTGTATAAAGTCAACTAAATGATGAAATATATATCGTTTAATTATCTGATGGTCAAACGTGCCGAATTAGTTTTCAAAGTGACTCAATTAAATGACTCACTTTGGCTATTTACCTTCGATGAATATTGCAAAAAACCTTTGTTAAATATATATATATAAATTAAATAAATAATAATAATGATATCATCTATTCATAGTTTAAAATAGAGAGAATATAAATGTATATAGTAAATGTTCTTTACCAAGTTAAGTTTGTGCATAGAAATGAGATTTTATACTCAATATTTGCAACATCTTAATATTCCTTCATCATAGTTAAGGTAATTACAATTTCTTAGCTGATGATATCCAATATTATTATATTATTTTAATTCATATATATTTCTTTTTTTTTTATATATATATATTTTTCATCAAAAGATGTACTTTGACCCCATCAAACAAGTAACAAAAAACTTTCAACAGAAAAAACAAGAAAAAAATATATAATTATATTAAAAAATTTTAATTAAAGAAACTTACTGGATTATAATAAAAATTTGAACTTTTTTTGTGTTTTTTTTTTAAATTAAAATCATTAAAATTATTAAATAAATATCATTAACTTTTTTTTCTATTTTATAGGGCTTCGCCCAAGACTGAATATGCCAAGACTAAGCCCAGACTTGTTTCGGTCTTGTCTTGGTTAAAAAAACATTAGTCTTGTCTTGGTCTTGGCTTGCTTTTCATAGTTGTTTACACGATTGTAACATAAAACCATGATATTTAAACTTAAAAAAATTATTATCGACCAAAATGCCTTTTTTCCACAAAACTGACTCTGGGTTGGATGTCGACGTTATCTTCAAAGTTAAATAAAATTTTAAAATGAATAGAAATAAATTATCTATTGCTTAGGAACAACGTCTTTCATTGTTGCTGACTAAATTAAATCATAATAGTTCAATATTCTACGAAAGAAAAATTTATTTTGACGAAAATGCCTCATTTTCAAAAAGATTACTCTAAGTCGGAGGTAGATGTTATCTTCAAAGACCAATAAAATTTGGAAATAAATAGAAATGATTTATTTAATGCATGGAAACAACGTCTTACATTGTTGTTGACTAAATTCAATCATAATCTGATGAAGTTTCAACAGAGGAAAATTTATTTTGACGAAAATGCCTCATTTTCAAAAAGACGACACTAAGTCGGAGGTAGATGTTATCTTTAAAGTCCAATAAAATTTGGAAATGAATAGAAATGATTTATTTTATGCATGGAAACAACGTCTTCCATTGTTGTTGACTAAATTCAATCATAATCTTCTAATATTTTAACCAAAAAAAATTTATTTTGACGAAAATGCGTTGTTTTTACAAAGACGACTCTAAGTCGGAGGTAGAAATGATATTCAAAGTCCAATAAAAATTGTAAATAAATAGAAATAATATATTTAATGCTCGGAAACAACGTCTTTAATTGTTGTTAACACAATTCAATCATAATCAGATGAAATTTTAACATAGGAAAATTTATTTTAATCAAAATGCCTTATTTTCACGAGGATGACTCTAAGTCGGAGGTAGAAGTTATATTCAAAGTCCAATAAAATTTGTAAATAAATAGAAATAATTTATTTAATGCTTAGAAACAACGTCTTTCATTGTTGTTAACACAATTCAATCATAATCCGATGAAATTTCAACATAGGAAAATTTATTTTAATCAAAATGCCTTATTTTCACGAGGATGACTCTAAGTCGGAGGTAGAAGTTATATTCAAAGTCCAATAAAATTTCCAGATACATGAAAATAATTTATCTAATGATTGGAAACAACGTCTTTCATTGTTGTTAACACAATTCAATCATAATCCGATGAAATTTCAACATAGGAAAATTTATTTTAATCAAAATGCCTTATTTTCACGAGGATGACTCTAAGTCGGAGGTAGAAGTTATATTCAAAGTCCAATAAAATTTCCAGATACATGAAAATAATTTATCTAATGATTGGAAACAACGTCTTTCATTGTTGTTAACACAATTCAATCATAATCCGATGAAATTTCAACATAGGAAAATTTATTTTGACGAAAATGCCTCATTTTCAAAAAGATGACTCTAAGTCGGAGGTAGATGTTATCTTTAAAGTCCAATAAAATTTGGAAATGAATAGAAATGATTTATTTTATGCACGGAAACAACGTCTTCCATTGTTGTTGACTAAATTCAATCATAATATTTCAATATTCTAACAGAGAAAAATTTATTTTGACGAAAATGCGTTATTTTCAAAAAGACGACACTAAGTCGGAGGTAGATGTTATCTTCAAAGTCCAATAAAATTTGGAAATGAATAGAAATGATTTATTTTATGCATGGAAACAACGTCTTCCATTGTTGTTGACTAAATTCAATCATAATATTTTGAAATTTTAAAATAGAAAAATTTATTTTGACGAAAATGCCCCATTTTCCCAAAGACGACTCTAAGTCGGAGGTAGATGTTATCTTTAAAGTCCAATAAAATTTGGAAA
The DNA here is from genome assembly GCA_011426435.1 of Lysiphlebus fabarum. Taxonomy (NCBI): domain Eukaryota; kingdom Metazoa; phylum Arthropoda; class Insecta; order Hymenoptera; family Braconidae; genus Lysiphlebus; species Lysiphlebus fabarum. Next base: position 1,231,722 of record WSYQ01001031.1, read on the forward strand.
TGAATAGAAATGATTTATTTTATGCATGGAAACAACGTCTTCCATTGTTGTTGACTAAATTCAATCATAATATTTCAATATTCTAACAGAGAAAAATTTATTTTGACGAAAATGCGTTATTTTCAAAAAGACGACACTAAGTCGGAGGTAGATGTTATCTTTAAAGTCCAATAAAATTTGGAAATGAATAGAAATGATTCATTTTATGCATGGAAACAACGTCTTCCATTGTTGTTGACTAAATTCAATCATAATATTTTGAAATTTTAAAATAGAAAAATTTATTTTGACGAAAATGCCCCATTTTCCCAAAGACGACTCTAAGTCGGAGGTAAAAGTTGGCGTCAAAGTCCAATAAAATTTGGAAATGAATAGAAATGATTCTTTTTATGTATGGAAACAACGTCTTACATTGTTGTTGACTAAATTCAATCATAATCTTATAAAATTTTACCCGAAAAAAATTTATTTGAACTAAAATGCCTTATTTTTACAAAAATGACTCTAAGTTCAAGGTAAAAGTTAGCGTCAAAGTCCAATAAAATTTTAAAATGAGTAGAAATAATTTATTTGATGCTTGAAAACAACGTCTTTCATTGTTTTCAACAAGATTAAATCATAAAACCATTATATTTGAACTTAGAAAAATTATTATCGACCAAAATGTCCTATTTCCACAAAACTGACTCTGGCATAACTTTTTAATATATATATTTTTTTCTTTTGTTTTTCTTAATAATCAATTGATATTTATCAATTTAATCATTTTTCTTATATTTTAAAATTAAATTATACATTTTAATTTGTATTATCAAATGTATAATTTCATATGATTTATTGTTTCATTGTTAAAACTTTCAAGTAATATTATTTTGTGACAATTTAACAAAACAAATCAAATACAAAAATTATATAAAATAAAGAGATTAACTCTCTTGGGATATTAACAATGATGATGTTGTCTATTTATAAATGTATATATATATTTTGAATTTGTATATTATATATTTTACCTTTATCTCATTCAACATATAATACTAAAATTTCACTAGGGAATTTATCTCGTGATTGTGCTTGCGTCGTTTCACCACAAACAGATTTTACTAATTAAACAAAGCTATGTTTAACTCATCTGTCGGTAGCAATAAATGCTGAGAAATATATAATTTTTAATTTATCAAATGAAAAAAATGAATAAATAAATAAATACTTTTATTTAAATAAATAATAAAATAATAAAAAAAATAAACAGTAAATCAAAAAATCAAAAAATTATGTTTAAATTTATTTTTAAACTTTTGGTGTGAATAGCAGTAAATCATCGTTTATATATATATACTTTAAAAAAAAAGTTTATTTTTTTTATTACTTAATAACGGTCGTGAATCAAAATTATTATTCGTCAAAGATCCCAAAAGACATCATGGATTATCTGTGTATATAAAGATCTCATTTTGATAGTAAAGTAGCCTTGACTTGGGATTTTCCACTTGCTTGAGTATATTTTCATCTCTTGCTTTTTTTTTTTTATTTTTCAAAGATTTATTTATTTATTTTTTTTTCTTTAGATTATGCTTATTTTTGCTTGTTAGTTGTAAGCATGTATGTTAGGGTATATATATAAATTCGTGTATCATGATGTATATACTTTAAGACTGTGTTACGTTTAAATTCAGAAAAAAAATCTTTTGAGAGAAATTTCATTCATTCATTCGTTCGTTATTTTATTTTTCTATCTATTTATTTTTTTTTTTTTAGGCCATCATTACTTAATTCAAGGATCAATGTAAATGAAAGCTTGAATAAAACATCAAGCTTTTTACGAGATTGATAACTAATACTTTATGCATCATTGATTTATTATAGTATTGCTCAATTTTTCTAATTTTATTTTTATTTTTTTATCCCTTAAATTTATTTTGAATATATATTAAATGTCTTGTTTTTTTTTTTTGTTTACAATAAAGTTAACTGGATAATATGAGGGAAAAAAAAAATATATAAATTTGTATAAAAAAATGCAAATTGAGAACCCAAGTGTGTTATCTAAATTCTGAATTATACAAGTTTTTTTTTTTTCGTTTTTATTTGAACTTTTCTTAGATACAAAGTTTGAAACTGTCTGTTGGTTAAATCGTCGACAGTTTAGTAAAATCAGCTACATTTAAGTTGAGTTTATACAAAAATATATAAATAAAAAAAAAGTAAAATTTATAACGGTAGAAATACACATTGGAAAATTGGAAATAATAAAAATCAAATAAACTTAATTTATAAATAAAAAAAAAAATAAAAAAATTATTTGATGATTAAAGAGACTGGTCACATTTTTTTTTACAGTAATATTAACAGTATTTTTTATATTTTAAATTTTCTATGTATTTTAGTAACAATAAATATCCATTGAAATAAATTGAAAAAATAAAAAAATATTGTGAGAAAAGTACACACAAAATGAATGACAGAAAGAATAACATATTGTAAAAAATAAAATAACAAAAATAAAAAAAAGAGGTGAAAACGTGATGGTAACAATTTTAGTTTCGTATTTCTACTGTTTTTTTTTTTTTTTTTTTATTTATTATTTCTTATTTCTTATTTTTTTTTTGAAAATCCTATTTTATCAAGTCTCAGAGGTATATAGAATTTTTTGTGATCACATTTACACCTTGAAATGAAAATACATAGTGAATTACGAATTGAGTAATCCGATCGCACTGAGACACCATCGATAATTCAAAGAGTTATATATTTTTATATTTTCATCTTCTACTATTTCAATAAAATCAAAAATAATATAAAATTCATTTGATATATATAAATAACAAATATTTAACAAAAAATCACATAATTCAAGTTAAATTGAAAATGTTAATATGCAAAAGCACAAGAAATTTACATGACAAAGTAATTATAAAAAAAATAAGTAAACTATTTTAATTATTAAATATTCTATTTTCATTTATTGCTATTAACAAAAAATATTAATTTTTTTATATAAAAAAGAGTCAAAAGTACTCTTGAAAAACTTCAATAAGACGTGATAAATTTTATAAGATGGCACTGCTTGGTTACCATACATATACCACGATCATTTTTCAAGAAGAAAAAAAATAATAATAAAATAAAGTTGAATAGTTGAATTTAAAGTCGTGTGAAAAAAGTCGAGTCATATATGATGAAACCCACTAAGTGTAAAGATTGAGCCTTCTTATACTAAGGTTTCACATTCTACTTGCACCGATGCCATAACAATTTAGCATTAGGATCCAACCAAGCCAAGAATATAATAAAAATTTCATGGCTTTTTTATAAACACACATACACATAACATTACAAATAAAAATCCATTTTTAACTTTGATATTTTTTATATCTGATATTCAATATTTATTTTTATTATGAATTTATATCAAAAGTTTTTATAAAAACTTTATTTTCCAATAATAATCACGACAAATATCATAATAATATATTTAAATTGTTAAAATACAGCAAAAGAATATTTAAACTATTGTTAAATATATAATCTATTGAATTAAAGTTTTTATAAAATTTTTAACAAATAATTTATTGAAAATTTAATGAGTTTAATATTTATTTGTAATATATTTTGTTAAAATTTATAATGATCATTTAATTTATGTAATTATTTTCATTTGTAATAATAATTATCTGATTTTTACAAAAATATTTATGTAAATTTATAAACAATATTTATGAGAATATAATTGAATATATTTTCAGTGTAAATTAAATTAATTATGAGAATATATTGTTCAATTTGAATTGAAATTTTTGAATTAATTATTTTTGTTATTAATCGTGTTATTATTAAAAGTATATTGTTTTGAAAATAATTGTTAATTTTCCTTGGCAAAATTTTGTGGTAAAGATGGAGCAGAGCCAAAGTTGTGTATAATATCTTGAATCTTTTGGGAATCAAATGAAATACTACCAAGTGAGCCAATATATTTTTATACTATTTTTTTTTTGGTTATCATTTTCTTAATTATGTCAATTTATCAGTTAAATTTTCATTTTTTATAACGATATATATTATATATTTAATAAGTAAAGAGAAAAAAAAAAAAAACAGTGATGATATAAACTTTTTCTGACATTGCCGCACTATCATCATCTTTTATAGATACTTTTATCCGACACGTAAAAAAATATAAAAAAAAAACTGTCTAGTGGACAAGAAAATGCACTATCTTGTATTTTCTAACTTTTGTTTTTTCAATTTTATGACAACGAACGAGAAAAAGATGTCAAGATTCACATTGAAACGACAACAAAAGTAAAAATGAAACTAAACTTTCAAATTTTTTTTATAAATTTTTATCTCATCAAAATTATTGTTATTATTATTTATATTATTTTTGATATATAAAATAACAAATTTATAATTATAAATTTTTTTATTTTATGTTATTTAAATATATAAATAATTTTTTACTGACAAGTTGATAATAACTTTTTGAAATTTTATGTCACTATTTATGTAAACTAAAAGGATATTATTTCAACTAAAATAAAATAAAAAAAATATAGGTATATAATATACATAATAATTATTAATTTGAATAAAATCATTTACAAAAATTTAAATATAAAATAAACTTTTATAAAATGAATATATTTAAAATTAAAATAATAAAATTTTATTATAATAAATTTTTTGTAAGTTTAAAAGTACAAAGAAATATGTCATAATGATAATAAATATTTTTAAGGATTACGTGGGTTGTAAAGAAATAAAAAATAAATATATATATAAAGTTTTCCGTTTTTTTTTTAAAATGAAAAAAAATAAAAAAAAAAATAGTCGCAATAGTGACAATTGTAGCAACACACAACGATTCTTATGGCTCTCAGTGGACTGTACATCTCAACTACCGATGTTTGAATGGATGGATGATATTTTCATCTGAATTGTGACCACAAAAAGCCAAAAAAAAAAAAAAAAAAAAAATGACAATATCACTCGGGAGCAATTTTTCTACCTTTCATTTTATCTATGAAATAAAAAAAATAAAAAAATAAAAAACAACACAAAGGTTGTTAAACCACGATTCAATATTATTCTTTTTGTTCAACAAAAAATTGAAATTATATTAATAAAAATAAATAAATGTTTTAAATTTATATAATAAAATATAAAAAATATATTTTTTTAATTTTATGATAAAAAATATATATAATTTTTTTTATATAAAAATAAGAAAATTTTAAATTAATAGTTACATGACGTTATTAAATTACAGGATTATACTGACGACATTAAGTCACGAGTAAAAAAATTCTAGCTTTTATTAATATTAATCATAAAATCTTGTATAATATACGAAATGATTACAGTATATTCTCATCATTATCATCATCATCATCATCACGTGTTCAAAGACAATATATATTCACGATTTTACATTGTATCAAATGACACAGCTATCTTAAATTATTAATTTACGTAAAATCCATTATCTTGATAATAATAATTTAACCTTGCTTTACGGATGTACTGTATCCGTTTATTATTATTTTTTTTAAATTTTTAAATGACACATGGTCAATTGCACTTGTAACCAACATCATTATAACCAACTCATTATATGTAATTTTTATTTTATAATTATATATTTCCAGTAAAAAAATTAAATATATATTATTAATTATAAAAAAATTATTTCAAGATAAAAAATAAAAATAATAAAATTAAATAAATAATTGTTTAATTTTTATTATTAAAATTTTAAAATTTTAATAAATATATATTATATTATCATTTTTATAAATATTGTTTGTATATTTGTCAATGCTAATGATGATATTCTAATTTGTATAATTTACATTTGATGAAATTGAATGCATATGTGACCACTTTCTGTATTGGTTCCATTACGAACGATTGTGTAAACCACAGGGTGATAATTACGTGGTTCATCTATGTGTGTGTATGTTTATGTGTGTAATAAAAAATTTGTTAATTTAAAGCTAAAATGTTAAAAAAGCTAAATGTTAAATATTGATAGACATCAATAAACAGTAGCAGTTTGACTGTTGAAAATAAATATTTAGAAATGAAAATTTGTTAATAAAAAAAAAAAATTTATTGGCATTGGTGAAATTAAGGGTGTAATTGTGGTTGATTTATAAAAGCTTGGCTCATCATCAGTGTGGAAAATTATTTGCAAACGAGGCGTATTTAAAGTTATAAATTTACTATGAAAAATAATATATTTTTTTATTTAAATTTTAAAAAATAACAAGTAATTTAAGCTTGAAATATTTAACACTCGATAATCATATTTTCTACACTTATGTTATTTTTTTTTTTGTATTATATTTTTTCGTAATTAATCCGAAAGTATGGAGTATGTATACTAAATTTAATCTCGTTGGTATATCAAACTATTTAATGATTTTTTTGTTTTTTAATAAACGACAATAATACGTACAACATTGCTGGCTCTATTTACTACCTCTCGTTTTTATGATTAATGTGCAGTTAATTTACCTGAAACAGATTGAAAACAAAATTTTTCATTACAATGGTATAAAGTTTTTATTTTTTTTATGTATGATTTAATGAAATATTTATAATAAATAATAAATTTTATATTTAAAAAAATTAAAATTAAACTAACAAGCTTTATTGATGTAAAAAAAAAAAATTTGCATCAACTTTTTCAAGATTGTATTAAGTTTATTATTAAAAATTTAAAAAAATATTTTATAATTAAATAATTAAATATTTTTACTTGTTTATTATAATAACTAATTATTGGATTAATTTAATTTTTTTTAATTAAATTTTAAAAATGAATATTTGTAATATATGTATATAAAAAAATAAAAAAAGTGTTTATCGATTTTACATAGCGTGGTCAATAAGCGAGTGAAAAAGTAATTACAAAAGCCGCACAACAGTACTCGTTAATTTAACTTGGGGTGTTAACAAAATGCGCTTGATTTCAAGAAAATTAGAAGGTAAAATTATTCTTTTTTATTTTAACAACACAATGAACACCTATACCAAGGTAACTTTGATGATAACAGTACAAATTTATTCAACAAAAGTTATACTTTTTGTTATTTTCTGTTCTCTAAGAATTTTTTTTATGCTTTTTGCTTTTACCAGTATATTTTATGTTATTATTATTGCTTTATATATATTTTTTTTCTATTTTTCTATGAGATATCATCAGTAACACGTAAACTCAATTCCTATCGCCTGAAGTTAATTCAAATTTATAACCAACTTTTATATTAATTATTAAAGGTATTAAAAAAAATTGATAAAATTGAAAAAAAAAAATAATAATAATAATTCTAGAGCTTTATTATTTAAATTATTTTTAATAATAGATGTATTGTTTTTTAATATTTTGTATTTTAATTAAATAAATAAATTATTAATGAAAAGAATTTCTTTTTTTTTTTTTTTTTGAATGAAATTTAAAAAATATTATAATAATTATACATCTAATTATAAATGAGATAAGATCAACGTAAATATGGTATCGTAACATTTTAAATTGTATACATAAAATAGTAAAACTTTGGGTTGTTTAATATTATCATTTTATGACATAAATATAATATATAAATGTGAGGTTTACGAGTATATCCGTTGGGGTAAGTCAACCACAAAAGTCATTGCATCCCTTGTCAACAACTCTAAATATTGTGACTGTCATTATGTAAATTTTATAACATTCAACACTTGAAATTATTGTTAAAGTTTTATTATTTAAAATTTAATAAATGAAATTTTATAAATAAATTTTTAATCTCAAAATAATATGAGTAAATAAATTTTAGTATTTAGTTTTATTTTTAATCAAAAATTTAATCAATAAAATTAATATATACTTGTATGTTTGAAATAAAAAATATAAATAAATATAAATTATTTATATTGCAACTTTTTAATGGAAAAAAATAAATAAAATAAATAAAAAAAACATAAATAAAATAAAACTCATAGAATTGTGTAAATGGCTACAAAAAAGACATTCGACGCGACAATTTTTTGCACAATTTTAGATATTTTTTTGAAAAATTTATTATATATACAGATACATTAATAAAAATAATATAAAAAAAACATTAAAGTTGCTGTTATAAACATCACAAGCATCTTCTTTTGTAATTTTTTTTTTTTTTTTTCATTATTTTTAAAAATAAAACATCTTCACTTTGTAACGAACGGAAGTACACCAACGGTGTATGAACATTTTCTTTTTTATAACACTCCCTTATCTACTGACTCTTCTATTCATCACTACTTTTTTTTTTTTTTTATTTTTGATAATAAAAATACAAATATAGTTGTATCATTTGACAAGCAAAAGATGTCTTTAAATATAAATAAAAGTTGAATTGCATTTTGTGTAATGGCTCGAGGGTTGAATGCATTTGATGCAGAAAATTTTAAGTTTATTTTGTCTTGTTCAAATATTTATAATGGTATGTTGATAATTTACTGATCTTTGTTTCTTGATTCATATTATTCTTAAAATTTTACAACTAATATTTAAGTTGATGAATTGAATCAAATAAAATTGTAAAATAACAAAAATAAAATATACCAGATTAATTGGATAATTGAAGAATAATTAATCAACTAATTAATTATTAAGTTACTAATGATTTTTAAAATAATATTTCAAGTGAAATTAATTTTATTGTCACACATGAGTTCATCCACATTTTATGCAAATTAACTCATTATTTTACTATTGATATATTAATATTAAAAAATTCAAATTGAAATGATAAATTTAATTAATTAATTTACCATTGTTATTTTGGTAATTATAAATTATAAATTATACAAATATTTATTTATCATATAAATTGTAGAATTAATATTAAATTATTTGTTTTTATTGAAAAATAAATATTTTGGTGATAAATAAAATTTAATTTTTAGGTCAATTGTTGCATAAAAAACAAAGCCATTGAACTTGTCAAAAAAAAAAAAAAATTATTTTACGTGAAAATATTTGTACATTAGAAAATGAAAAAAAAAATTAAATTCAAATAAAATATTATTTTATAAATGAGAGAATAAAAAAAAAATAATAAAATACAAAATTTTTTGAAGAATAAAAAATAAAAAAAACTATAAGTTTGCATTTCCGCAATAATTTTAATGAGAAAAAAAAAAAAATATTATTAAAACGAGAAACAGAAGAAAAATTATAACTTTCCATCTCGATGTTCTGTTCTGTAATTTTTTTTTTTTTTACGTTCATTTTACTCTTAGCTAGACATTTTCATTACTTCCTTAATTTTTTTTTTTTTTTTTGAATGTTTCTTGTTTCCCTTGCTTGAACTTATTGTTTTTTTTTTTATTATTATTTAGTTTTTGTAACTACTACAGTTGTATTTTGGTCTCTCCTCATTTGGCAACTCATTGTCCCTTATACAAGTTTGTCACCATTTATTACATTATATGCACGAACAAAAGTATAATAATACAAAATGAAATGTAATTTTGTTGAAAAGTTATATATATAATAAAAGAATATATCGCTGATCTTTTACATTTATTCTTCAAGAATATAATAACAATAAAAAGTCATAGTTATAATAAGATTAAATTTGTGTACATTCAGTAAGTAATACAAATAAAATTTGAAGAATGAATTTTATATTTTATTGAAAAAGAAATAATAAAGTTTCATTTGATTTTTTATAATATTATATGTCAATGTATTTACACAATTTTAAATTAATACTGTAAAATTTAATTTTATAAATTTTCATTACAATCAAAATATCAAAAACATAAAAAAAAATTATTTTTTTTATTCAAGAGTTTTTATGAAAATTAATATTCACATTATTTATTTATTATTTTTTTTCTTTATAAATATTACTTTTGTAAAAAAATATACAAGTTTATGAATTATATTTTTTATTTAATTTTTAATATTTTTAAATAATATATTATTACACCTCATGAATGTACTTAAAAAAATTCACAAATATAAAAAAATAAATCAACATTATTAAAGTTTTTTTTTTTTTTTTTTTTTTCCAGAAAAGCTCAAAGGGTATTTTCAAAGTTTCTACATATATATATATAATATATGAAACAAAAAAGTAGCATATGTAAAAAAAAATAGTAAAAAATCTAATGGAAAAAAATAATTGAAAAAAAAACTTTGTCACGTATGTAAAAAAGGGGGTTATTATCTTCGGCAGAGAAATGCACAAAAAATATATAAAAAAAAAATTTAAAAAAATAAAAAAATAAAAACAAAGAGAAATTTAGAAATTGGCACACGTATAAAAAATTAAAATTTATTTGTATTTGTTAGAGAATCTCAGTATGTGAACAATACATTTACTCGTCTCATTACCAAATGAAACATGCCAATTAGACAGAGTGCTGAGTAACACACGGAAATATCCTTCTTTCCGTTCTCTTTATTCTCTATTTACCTCTCCTATTATTTACTATGTCTCTATGACACTACATATCACCTTTTTCTATTATTTACTTTCATGTTTTGAACCATATATATAGGTATAAATCTCAAATGAAAATACATATAAATTTTCATTTTTATTTTTCTAATTATCTTACATCCAATTAACAATTTAAAATTTTGACAAATTAAAATCAATAAATGACAGTTTTATAAATCTTTTTGTTTTTTAAATTTTAATAATTTTTTGTTTATTCTTTTTTTTTTTTTTTTTGTTTGCAAAACACAGTTGGTGTATTTTTGTGAATGTTTGAATTATCGAGGAAAAATTTTTGATTTATTATTTTTTATTTTTTTATTGAACAAAACTCTCAACAAAAGTTTTGAAATATATCGTAAATCATTGTTGATTTATGATGATCAAGAATTATTGATGTTAGTAAATATATTTACTGTCAAAATAAATTAATAAAAAAAAATTATTTTATTTGTTTTTTAATTATAAATTTATGTTGAAATATTTTGTTTATAATTTTTTTTTGTTAATGTTTATTTGAAATAAATGTAAAATTTAAAATTATATTTTTATTTATTATTTAAAATTTAAAAGTCATGATAATATATAGTGATTGTCTATTTAATGTGTGAATTACAGACCACTGAGTTTAAGTAATTAATTACTTTATATGACTTGAGGCGTTATTAATTAACATCGTGTTGTAATATGCTCGGTTTAATCGACAAGATAATAATAAAAACAAAGCTTCTCAACATGAAGATAAACTTTTTATTTTTTATAATAGTATTATTATTATTATTTTTTAAATATTTATTATTATTATTATTATTATTTTCTTTTAAAAAAATTTGTAGCTTTTCAAGTTGCCATGACTTTTTTAAAAACCCCTTTTCATTTATTATTATTATTTTTTTTTTTTTTTTTTTGATGATCAAATAGTGGTTTTCAGGTCCAAAAGTTTAGAAAGAAATGTCGAGTTGAAAGTTAATTGAAAACTCTTTAGAATTTTATTTTATATATTTTTTTTTATTTTTTACTTTTTATGTAACATCGTTTTTGTTAAATTTTTTTTTACTATGTATATATATATTTGTTAAACATACAATTTATTATTATATTTTAAATACTCTTTTTAAATTACAAAAAAAAAAAAAATATATATAAAAAAAACTCAATAAAATATCAATAAAAATAATAAACAAATTATATAAAAATTAAAAAATATAAAATCACTCAAAAAATGATTGAAAATAAAAAAAAAATAATGTTTTTTAAAAAATATAGATCAAAGGCATTAAATTTTTAAACTTTGAAATTTAAGCTGCTAAAAGCATGAGGTTGATAGCATGGAACATCACAAACAAAAAAAAAAGCTGCTTTTTTATTTATTCATTTTTTTTTTTCTTTACCACTGTATATTTTTCAAGTATATATATAAAAAAAATAATAAAAATATATAAAGCAACTTTTTTCAAGATACCAACTACATGCATACTTTGTTTTACAAGTATCATATGGCTAAAAGTAAATTAAAAAATAATGGCTTATATATATAGTTACAAATTCTGTGTGATAAATATTGCCAAGAATTTAACCAACATAAAAAAAAATACTTATAATATATAAATATTATTTTTATTTGTTTAAAGATTTTTATTTATAGGTATATATGAATAGGGGATTTATTATCAAGACATCAAAGGCTTTTTTTTTTGTTATTTTTTTAGGTTTATTAAATTTATTAAATGTTAAAGTTTTCATGTAAATGAACCATAACATAACTGAATCATCAACTTGTAAATATATAGATATTTCATGTGACACAAAAGTTCAGTGAACGGGTATTATTTGTATATATAAAAACTTTAGTACACCTTTTGTGTATATGCGGTGCTAAAGAAAAGAATAAAAGGTTTTTATATTGATATAGATAAAATGAACACAAAAATAAAAAGAAAAAAAATAGAAAAAAAAAAAAATGATAGTAAAATACTCAATGTGTTATGATAGTATTTTTTTTTAATATTTTTTTATTCGACCTCACAATGAATAGAGAAAATAGATGTTACTATATATATATACCCTTCGAGACTCATAACTCGATCTGAGTTTTACTTGTCTATTTGAAAGCTCAAAACTTTTTACCTCATGTTAGAAGTTGTGTCCACGTGAAAGCTTCAACATAGTATATAGTATAAAAATAAAAAAAAAATAAAATAAAATAACGACAGGTAAAGTCTCAATCGACTGAAGCATCATTTTTTTTTTTTTTTTTTTTTTTTTTTTTATACTTTATCATTTTTTACACTTGATTTGATCAGTTGAGAGTTTCAAGCACAAAAGCCCTTTAAAAAATCATCAATTTGTGATGAAAATTGATGGAAAAAATAAAAGAGTTTTAATAGAAAAAAAAAGATATCAAAAGAAACTGGTGAATAAAAAAAAAAAATTGAAAAAAAAAGTAAATGATATTTGAAATAAAGAAATAGGAAAAAAAAAATATATATATATATATAAAATATTAAATGAACAGAATAAAAAAGTAAGTCATCTGCAATTGATATTGATATTAACTTTGTAAAAATAAATTTATAAAATAAATATAAAACAAAAAAAAAATATGTCTCAAATCAATTAAACCTGAATGCTGTTATAAAAACTGGTTAAAAAAAAAATCTCAATGTGATAGTTGTTAAGTATTCCATGTAAGTAATATTAATACTTGAATAAAACATTGATAAAATCTTGATAATCTACTTAATTGTCTAAAAATGGAATACTAATATGTATCGAGATTATTTATATACTCTCTAAGTGACAAGTTTTTTAAATAAATTATAAATAAAATCATGAATATCAAATTGATATAAGTATTGGTTATAAAAAGTTGCATGTATCACACTTATCATATTTCATTGACTTTCGCAAAAATAAATATAAAATAGTTGTACTTTCTCCAATATATTTATATATATTGTAGCAAAAATAAAAATAGTAAAAGTCTTGCAATGTCGTAGAAAGTAAAAACAACTTGATCAACAACTGATTAATTATAAATTAATTTAAAAAAAAATTATATATATATATTCAAGTATTATTATAATTAACATATTAACATTAAATTTAATTAAAATTATCTTTTAAAAAAAATTAATAATTAAATTAAAAATATTTTTTTAAAAAATGAATTTATATTTTATTTTCTTCTGATAATAATCATTTGTTGTGGTTTGTTATTAAAAAAATATATATCAATAAATTTAGACAATATATATTGAGAATTAAAAAATGATATAAAATAGATTAATGATGTTTTAAAAAAAAAATAAAAAAAAAAATAAAAATGCATATGAAGTTGACAAGTGCACCAATGAAACACGCACAAAAACGGTTACCACCTATCGAGCAGCTCGTTAACCACCATTAGTGCAAAACGTATCTGACACATCAATGCACATTCAACAAAGGTAGACCATTAGACATGCACCGAATGCTCACATATATACATCCATAAAAATATAAAATAATACATTCAATTGTCACTAAATTTAACTTTTTGTTGTACAAATTTTCTTGTGATAATAGCAATTTTTTGATTTGAAAAATTAAAAATTTTAATTTATCAAAATAAAAAAATCAATTAAATTTATTATGACATTGTTTTCATTATTAAAAAAATAATTGTAATTGTATATTTGACAGTTATTTTTTTAAATTTTAATCTAATTTTGATGAGTTTTTAATTATAAAAAATATAAAATGCTGAGATCAACAAAAAATAATAATACTATTGAGTTAATGTAAGGCTATTGGGCACGGTCTCAAGGTTTTCGATTGACGTCTGACTCATCGTATTTATCTACGTGAATGTCATGATAGAAAAAAAATAATAATAATAATAACAAAAAGATAAAATAAAAATAGATAATTTATATATTTTTAAATTGAAAATCAAAATGATTTGAATGGCAATTAATTTGATATTATTAAAAGTAAATTTTTAAATATAAATATTTGAATTTTTTAAGTTGAATTTAAATTAATAATATAAAAATATATTATATTATTTTTAAAATTTACTTTTTATAATTAAGTATAAATTAATGTGAAAAAAAAATATATATATATTAATAAAGAAGAATAGCCATAAATTAATGTGGTCTTTCTGTTGAGGTTTTTTAGTTGACTATAAATTGGCAAAAAAAAAAATGAAAAAAGTAGAAAAAAAAGTGATATCTACTAGATTCTTGATAGTTTGGAAACCATCCACAAAAACAATGAGAAAGGTGGCTAAACTCACAAACCAGGCGATATAATTTCATTGTACATTAAGTTTTAATTAATTGTCGGGTAACGAGTGTTTGACCACACAATCAAACACATTTGCACCAACAAATATATATATGTATATTCTATATCTTCTCAACAGAATTTCACCCAACTACAAAATAATAATATTATGTTTTTAATAGTAACTTGAGTAAATTATAAAATATAATATAAAATTATACAATTAACAACTAATTTAACCACAATTTTCAAGTAGCTATATAATTAATTTATCAAAATCAAATTAAATTTATTTCAAATAATTTTAGCAATTTTTCTATTTTTTTTTTCTTATGAAGTGTTCAATTTTGATTATATTAACTTGTTCATATCGTGTTAAACATATGTAGGGTTGTACTATTGTGCAATTTTTTTTTGTTTTTTTACTAGAAAACCACTTTCAATTTATGTAGCGAAACAAAAAATAGTAAAAGATATTTTTTTGAACTCATATATATATTTGCTCGAGGTATATGCATATTAAATGTCTGCAAGATATCATATCGACTTTTACTTTATTTTCAAAAAATATATAAGTTTAAATTCTCACTTTTCACTAAAATTTTAAAAATATAAGTAAAATATTTTTATAGATAGTAGGAATGTACAAAAAAAAAAAAAAACAGAAATAAATATATGAATTTTGAAATTGTATATACAATATTAAGATTAACTTTTTGTGAATATATTATAGTTTTATTATTTTTTTTTTTTTGGAAAAATAATAGATATATATATTGGAATAGTTGAATTAGTGATAAAAAGATGCGTAATTCACTTGGTCTCGTCTGGTCGATTGTGATACGTACAATACGTGACTTGGATTCCCATATCTATCACCACCAAGTAACATTCAACACACATATGGAATATTACCATTTTAAAACCATTACTTCAAATGGGTTTTTGCAATTGTATTACCAACAAAAAAGAAGAAAAAGAATAGAAAAAAAAAGCTAAATTAAAATAATTATTGTTTCAATAATAATAAATTGATGGATAACAAACGAAAAAAAAAATAATAAAAAAAAAAGGGTATAAGTTCAAATAGGGGAAGCAAGTTCAATCACGAAGGATCCATTAGCGTCACGAGATTTTTTAAAAAAACAGTGAGGCTGTATTAAAAAAAAAAATAATAAAAAAAAAAAAAAACATAATGCACAAAGATGGAGAGATAAGTAAATGAAAGAAAATAAATTTACCACAAAAGCAAAGAAGAAAAAAGTTTTAAAAAAAATGTAAATTATATCATTTATTAAAATGAACAGATGTAAAAGACAGAAGTAGTAACGGTTGCCACACATTTGATGAAGTAAAAATAAAAAGAAAAAAAAAATTATTATACTTATGAAAACAAAAGATAACTGAAGTATAAAAAAGAAAAAAAAAAAATTTTAAAAGTAAAAGTACAAATAATATATATAAAAAAAAGCAACAAGCAATAAGATTTGCAAAATTTAAAAATCGCTTTGTGACTTTACTGGGTCAGTATTTCATTGCACACGCAAACAAATTAATTTTTTATAAAAAAAATTGCAAAATAAAAATTATAAAAGTAAGATATTTGAATTACTACATAAAACATCAAACAAAAAAACCAAACAAAATGTGCAAGCAAATACAAGTAAAAAAGAAAAAAAAAAAAAAGCAAAATCAACACGAAGGGGTAAATGTGACGTGCATGCAATCCCTTGAGGTATAACACGCAAGAAAAAATATACAAAAAAAATATTTTAAAAGTATAAGAGAAGACTTGGTCACAAAAAAAAAACAAAGCAAGATAAGAAAAAAATAATATAAAAAAAAAAAAAAAGTAAAGAAAGCATACACTTGTAGTGTGTGGTAATGCTCCGGGGGCCGTCACAAGTGTAAAAGGAAACGAGGGACACAATCTGGTACTATAGATGTGTAAATGTAAAAGCACCATACACGCGTTTAGTCTTATCGTATAATATCGACTAAACTCAACCAATCACAAAATAGCACATATAATTTTCAACCAAACAAAACTACCCTTTTATTACAACCCTTATGCAGCACCTTTTAGCCACCTGGGAAAGTCACACGCGTTACCAACGATCGTTATGGGATTCACCAGAAGTGAAAAAGCAAGCAAAAGATCGTTGAGGATAGCAAAGTCTAATGTTTAAACGAAACGTTTTTAATACTAGAAGACTCAGCTACCTTCTTGAATAATAAAAAGAAACAATTGAAATATAAAAGCATACTTTCATAATTTAAAAAATTTTTATTTAAAGATTTTATATATTTTTTTTTATAATTTAATATTAAATATTATATATTTTTGATTTGATAGATAAAATGTTTTTTTTTTTTTATTTATATGTAAAAAATATAAAAAATAAAATAAGAAAAACCAAGGGACAACAATATATATTGGATATTAAATTTATATTTATTTTCTTAGATGGTGAGAAAATGAAACCAGACATGTCAAGCTTGGTAATCCAAAGAATTTTTAAATTGAAGATCCAATAGAATTCCAGAGAGATACTGTGATGGAAAATTGATTGGCAGTTAAAACTATCTAAAATTGAATGTTGAAATAGTATTTTCAAATATATATATAAAACTATATATTCAACACACAAAATGTCTAACAAACATTGAATTAAAAGTCCAAACCAATGCAAGTATTGAATAAATCAAGCAAATGCCAATGAATATATATATATCTATTATAATATTGATTAAAAATAAACAAATGTTTGTCACAAATATAATTAGAATGTTAAACATCTGAAACTTTTAATTATAAATTCTAAAATTATATAAACACACATATGTGGTTGAATGATTGTAATAATTATTATTGTGTTTATAGCTATATTTTGAAATTGATAATAATAAAGAACAAGCAAAGCATAAATCAATTTGTATATGTCAATTGATACAGCCTTCTGTGATTGTTTGATAGAAACTAGTGTTTAATCATAGTTTTGCTATACATATTTACAATTAACTATTGTGTATGATTGATGATCAAATTATGCTACTGATAAATGATACAACACACAATAACTTGCCATTTAAATATGCATGATTTTACTATTAAATTATAATTTATTTTAATCTATGTTTAATTAAATAATTGGCTTTTCTTTTGTTTTTTATTTAAAAAATTGGTTTAAAAAATTCAATATACATTTGTCATTGTTGTTAATCTACAATGATTTGTCTTGAATAAAGTCATTAGTATTTTGTATAAACAAACTATAGATATATATATTTTGAGGAATTTTGTATATCACAACTAATTGCACTATTAGATTATATTGAGAATTGAAACAATACTAATTCACATTGTATAGATAAATTTGTAAATTAAACAAAAGCTATAATTACTGTATACAATTGAAAAAAAATAAAAATATATAAATTTAATTATTTTTTTTTTTCAATAATTATCTTCTTTCTTTATATATGAAATTTTAACTAAAAATATAAGAAAATTTTTTTTCAACTGAAATTACTTCAAAGTCTAACAAAATCTTATAATAGATGAATATAATTTATACAACAGTTGGAAACATTGTCGTTCAGTGTTGTTTACTCAATTTGATCATAATCCTATGAAATCGTAACTTGGAAAAATTCGTTTCGACTGAAATGCCCTATTTTGACAAAACTGACCCTGGTGTGCATTTAAGAGTTAGCGTCAAAGTCCAAGAAAATCTTAAAATGAATAGAAATAATTTATTTATTGTTTGGAAACAACGTCTTACAGTATTGTTTAATCAATCCAATCATAATCCTATGATATTTCAACTCAGAAAAATTTATTTTGGCTGAAATGCCCTACTTTCACAAAACTGACCCTGTCTTGGACGTCAAAGTTTGCGTCAAAGTCCAATAAAATTTTAATATGAATAGAAATAATTCATTTAATGCTTGGAAACAACGTCTTACAGTGTTGTTTATTAAATTCAATCATAATCTGATAAAATTTTAACATAGAAAAATTTTTATTAACTAAAATGCCCTATTTTCACAAAGTAACTTTAAGTCGGAGGTAAAAGCTGGCGTTATAGTCCAATAAAATTTAAATACAAATAAATATAATCAATTTAATAATTGTAAACAACGTCTTTCATTGTTGTTAATTGAATTCAATCATAATCCGATAAAATTTTGACTTAGAAAAATTTATTTTAACAAAAACGTCTTATTTTCACAATGATGGCTCTAAGTCGGAGGTAAAAGCTGGCGTCAAAGTCAAATAAAACTTTAATACAAATGAAAACAATTGATTTAATGATTGGAAACAACGTCTTACAGTGTTGTTTATTGAATTCAATCATAATTTAATAAAATATTAACATAGAAAAATTTATTTTAACGGAAATGTCGTATTTTCACAATAATGGCTCTAAGTCAGAGGTAAAAGTTACCGTCAAAGTCCAATAAAGTTTCAATATAAATGAAAACAATTGATTTAATGATTGGAAACAACGTCTTACAGTGTTGTGTATTGAATTCAATCATAATCCGATAAAATTTTGACTTAGAAAAATTTATTTTGACAAAAACGTCTTATTTTCACAATGATGGCTCTAAGTCGGAGGTAAAAGTTACCGTCAAAGTCCAATAACATTTCCAGATACATGAAAATAATTTATCTAATGATTGAACACAACGTCTTCCATTGTTGTTAATTGAATGCAATCATAATCTGATAAAATTTTTACATAGAAAAATTTTTATTAACCAAGATGCCCTATTTTCACAAAGATGACTTTAAGTCGGAGGTAAAAGCTGGCGTTATAGTCCAATAAAATTTTAATATTAATAAAAATAATTGATTTAATAATTGGAAACAACGTCTTTCATTGTTGTTAATTGAATTCAATCATAATCTTATAAAATTTTGACATAGAAAAATTTTTATTAACCCAAATGGCTTATTTTTACAAAGATGACTCTAAGTCGGAGGTAAAAATTGGCGTCAAAGTCCAATAAAATTTCGAAATGGATAGAAAAAATTTATTCAATGATTGGAAACAACGTCTTACAGTGTTGTTTATGAAATTCAATCATAATCTGATAAAATTTTAACATAGAAAAGTTTTTATTAACCAAAATGCCCTATTTTCACAAAGATGACTCTAAGTTGGAGGTAAAAGTTTGCGTCAAAGACCAATAAAGTTTCAATATAAATAAAAAAAATTGATTTAATGATTGAAAACAACGTCTTCCAGTGTAGTTAACTCAATTCAATCATAATCTTATGAAATTTTGACTTGGAAAAATTTATATTAACTAAAATGCCCAATTTTTACAAAACTGACCCTGGTGTGGATGTAAGAGTTAGCTTTAAAGTCCAATAAAATCTCAAAATTTGTAGAAATAATTCATACAATGATTTAAAACATCGTCTTTTAGGGTTGTTTATTTAATTCAATCATAATCCTATGAAATTGTAACTTCAAAAAATTTATTTCAACCAAAATGCCCTATTTTCACAAAACTGACCCTGGGTTAAAAGCAAGAATTGCGTCAAAGTCCTACAAAATCTTAAAATAGTTGAAAATAATTCAAACAACGCTTGGATACGTTGTCTTTTAGGGTTGTTTGTTCAATTAAATCATAATCTTATGAAGTTTCAACTTGGAAAAATTTATTTTGACTGTAATGTCCCTATTTTCACAAAACTGACCCTGGGTTGGAGGTAAAAATTGCGTCATAGTTTAAGAAAATTTCAAAATCATTAGAAATAATTCATCCGACATTTGGAAACATTGTCTTTTAGTGTTGTTAATTCGATTTAATAATAATCACTATTTTCAAAAGACTGACCTAAGTTTGGTGATCAAAGTTTGCATCAAAGTCCAACAAAGTCTTTAAATAGGTGTTATTTTTCAAACTAGTATTCAAAAAATTATTGTTAATTTTATCGTAACAGATATTTTTAAATTTAAATATAAAATTAAGACTGCTTATTGTCTTGCACAATGACAACCAATTCTAAATTTCATCTAGAATTTATTTTGTCTTGTTTTATCGATTTTAGGAGAAAACATTATCACACCTTTGGTGTATATATATATATATATATATATATATATATTGACTATCGATTATTAGCTTTGTGAATATATAAGGAAGACGACAAACCAAGTCAAGCAACGAAAATTACAAACCATAGCAATATAATTGTATTTAACTATCATCGATGACACCATTGTACTATTTACGCTTCTATTAACAAATGATTGATCAATAGTTTGGTTGTATTCAATGCAATACTGTATCTAAGATCACATTAATTTACAATGAATTTGTGTGAAATGTTAATTTCATCTTTGATGTTTGATTGCTATTTGTATGACATTAAAGTTACAAATTTATATTACAGTATAAAATATTATAAACCGATCAAAGTTTTATGTAATTTATCAACTAAAATTAAATGATAAATTTTATTTAAAAATGTATAAATTCATTTGTAATTATAAAAAATTTGTTTAATGAATGTTAAATTTTACTTTTGTACTATTAATATTCAGGTAAGTTAAATATTAAATAGAATCAATAACATAATCTAGAAAACTAACCACATTTGGAAAGTATCCAATACAGTCAGTCAGCCACAAGTCTGAATTTGTAGGTTTTAAAAGTTTGAAGCTATCATTGCGGTATATTAACGTCAATATAATAACTACCTTAATTTCAGTGGACTTTTAAAAGCTTGTACATTAACGAAAAAAAAAAAAAAATTTATCATTTTATATAAAGTAGATGATTATACTTGTCAACAAAGTTTTGTCTTATTTATTAAAATCATAAATGTTTATTATGTTGTTAGCAGTTCATGAACACTTTGATATTTACTTGTTCATTAAATATTACAAGTTTTATAAAATTTTTACAATAAAATTTGTCAAAACTTTGTTTCACAGTATGAAAAATATATAAAGATAAATAAAGATTAAAAACTATAATTTTATATATTTTTTATTTGATATTTAATTACTTTTTTTTTTAATCAATTGAAAATATATAAAATTAATTAATATTTTCATGTCAATTAATTTTGGGTAACCACAAACTGGTAACAAATAAATACGTGAGGGAGTTTAAAATGTTGTGGAGAACCAGTATGCTTGATGATAGGCGCAAAGGGACCTTTATAGACTGACAAAAAAAAAAAATAAAAAAAAAATATGTATATATATAACAAAACAAAATGGTCAAACTGGTCAATGTACATCACTGCATCGATGCGGTAACGGCATGTAAAGATATACAAATGCATTTATGCCAGAGTTAACCTGTCCAGGCAAAAGAACAATTGGTCCAACCACTCTTCGTTAACTTTTCGTTTTTTTTTTTTTTTTAAACTTTTTATATATATATTTTTTTAAAAACGACTGACGGTCAATCAAGTCAAACTAGGGTGAGTTATTTTGATCAATCAATGTGTTTTTTTATTTATTTATTTGTTTTACTTTGAATTTTTTTTTGTTTAAATTTAGTTTTTCTTTTATTATAAATAAACTCTAATTTTAATAATGCAATGTAATATAGTTTAAAGCTGACCTCTTATCAAAAAAAAAAAAAAAAAAAAAGAGTCTATATGTCAGTTTAAATTTTATATTAAATATATATATTACATCTGTACATTTGATTTTAAAGTTGGACCGCTTAAAAATACAAAAAAATATTATGAAAAATAAAAATCAATAATATAAAAGAATTCAAGAGATCATTGACCTGAAGGATTTTTTTTTTTTTTTTTATACATCAAATACCAACAAAATCAGTATCAAAGTGAACCATAAAGTTATTGAAAAAAAAGTTGTCACATATTTGCACTAACCAATTTTTTTGAGGAGATTTATAAGATCGCCATTCATCTGATACATAATGCATACGCCAAAGAATATGGGTATCAATATTAAATAAAGAACTTCACTGTTATATGTCATGTTTTCTTCAAATAAAAATTAATAAAAATTTACTGTATGTAATATTAAATATCAATTTCTCAAATAATTCGATAATAAACTCATTGGATAATTATTTTAGAGTGTTGTTTAATTATTGGAAGCAAAATATCATGTTTAGGTTGCTTAGAAATATTTTTTCCATGATCGAAATGATCATGCAAAAGTCAGACTTGAAAAAAAATCATTTTTCAATAATATAAATTTATAAAAATAATTAATTAAATGTTATATATAACTATAAAATTTTAAATACTAAATTATCTACCTAATAGACTTGAACAAGCTTACAATTTCATTGTTCTTATCTTGTGTATTACAATGACCAAGTGCAGTGTGACACAAAGACACTGTATAATTCTAAATTATAGCATGTTAAATTGTGCAATCAAAAACCTCAAAATAATAGCATTTAACAAAATATTCTATCAAGAATTTTATGTAAAATACACAATCATAACCTTTTAAAAGTATCATCATCATCATCATCATCATCATCATCATCATCATCAACATCAACATATAGCAAATATAGAATCCAAAATCATTATCATTTATATGTACATATTAACTTTATGATAAATGTACATTTCACATTTATTCATATCTCTCATTCTCTCTTCTGTGGCTATAATTATGGTCAAAGTAATATATAAACGTTTATACTATCTCTTTTTGCACATATATATATATATATATATTAATTTTAAATTTCTACATGTAAAAGGGCTGGGATTAGAAACTCTGTTGGGTAATATGAACATTGAAATCGAAACAGCTATACAGAATGTAACTTTGCTGTCCTTTAGCTGCTTTATTTTATTTTATTTTTTATAATTTTAATAAAGACTTGAACACAATATTACAAATGGATTGCACAAAAGCAAATTCTTGTTCAACATATATATTTATACAGTAAATCCCATCGTGGCTTTAAATAGTTATATGAATATGCACCGATATATATACACCAAGAAAGGTGATTCAATGGAGTTGTCCTCATTTTATAGTAATTTTACACTAAAATCATCCTCTTTCTAGATTATAAATATTTAAGGACTCTAGTTCATTATATCCAGAAAATTACATACTCTCATATTAAAACTGATACTTATCGTTTTTTGAAATTAATAAAATAAAATTTTCAGTTGATAATAAAATTTGATTCATTTCTAAATTGACTTTGAATTTTTTGGTAATTTATATTGTCCTTTTTGTTATGTATATAAAAATAAATATTTATTTCAAATTTAAACATGGAAAATATTAAAAGTTTAGTTACACGTATTGCTACTCTCAACAATTTTGCCTTTTGGCTATATTAAATTTTGTTTCAACTGTATATATATAAATCGTATTATTCGCAGTTCATATATCCTCTGGCAATTAATAAAAATTCAATCATAAATGGCTAACATGTTCTTTTATTTTTATAAATTATTTGAATAAATTTAGATAAATTTTTAATATTATTTTAATCATACAAAATTAACCAAATAATTTTTGATATATGTGTATCAATTCAAATATTTCATTTAACAGTCGTACATATTGAATACAACTGGGAATACATCAAATTCATGTTCAATAAATAGATAAATGCAAATTTCAATGGCTTTATTTTACAAATGTTTGCAATGACAAATATTAATATACAAAGTAAAATATATTATTAATTATTAATATATTCAACTTGTATATTATACATGAAAATATATCAACAATATCAATTTAATTATCAGCCAATATAAGCCAATACCAAACGCACAACTACTTTGTTAATAAATAAAAGAATAAACAAAAAAAAAAATATTAAAATAA
The DNA here is from genome assembly GCA_011426435.1 of Lysiphlebus fabarum. Taxonomy (NCBI): domain Eukaryota; kingdom Metazoa; phylum Arthropoda; class Insecta; order Hymenoptera; family Braconidae; genus Lysiphlebus; species Lysiphlebus fabarum. Next base: position 1,256,305 of record WSYQ01001031.1, read on the forward strand.
TAAATATATTTACAGAGAATATATATCAAAAGTCTTGTATTAAGTACAAGTTTATTGAGTTGTTTGAGTATTTCTGGTTGGCATTAAATGAACCCCCAAGTCTACCACGAATTGCTAAAGTATATACATAGTATACATACAAACTACCGAGGATAACCCTAAGAACATATCGTTTACATTGGTTCAGTTGTTGCCAGAATTCATCGTCTAAATAACTGACAAAAATAAAAAAATAAAAGAAAATCTTTAACCCTTATTGAGAAAACTATTCAAGTTATATAAACAACTTTACAAAATGTAAAATATAATATATATAATTATAATAATCACAAGAAATTGTTGAAAATTTTTGTTACAAACAGGTCATTTGCAACACACAAATATATATTTAACAAAATGATTTATATTTTTACTATTTTTGTATATACATTATATAGCAAATGGGTTTATAAATTCAAATGAAATGGAGGCTTTATTCAAATGGGTCCAGCTGCGAAAAGGGATAATGGTACAACTATTTTAGATATATATGTATATTGTGGTACTTGGATGGTACATAATGCGGTCAAACACAATGACCAACATATATAGTTATTTATTTTAGTATTTAATGAAATGCTATATATTCTTTATTCTTCATAAAATTATATAAAACCTGGTTCTATATAGCAACAGTACATATCACGGTTTAAACACGAAAGACAAAATCGTGGACGCACGTATTTGTGAATTGAGCATTCATTATTTTATGTGGTTCAAAACCCGCATATTTCTATGTTATCAACATGTGTGGATGTAGACATACAACTATTGCTCAAAATTAGAGAAAATTTAAAATTAAAAATAAAAAGAGTTTAATTTAAATTATGTTAAATTTTATAATTCCATACACACTTTCTCTCTTGATAAATTTTAAATATTATAAAGTTTTAAATTTAAACTGTGTACTTATATATATATTTTAATAATTTTTTTTTCTTTTGAATTATTAAGTCTTAAAAACTAAACTGCATTTCAGTATATTAATTGTTGAAATGGTAAAAACATGTATACATTAAAATTCTGGTAATATAAATGAGTTTAATTTATAAATTTTAAAAATATTTTTTAAATAAAATCAATGCCAATTTATTATTTGTAAAATTTAATTTAATATTATTTTTTTTCTTTTTTATTTTATATATCAATGAATTATAAATTCAAGTGAAATATTTTTTCATATATAAATTAATTAATTTATAAGAAGAAAATATTTGATTTGAGCTTTTTTTTTTTTGTGTTTTCATGAGTGTAAAAAAAAATATTAAAAACTATTGAGTATTACATTGATGAGAAATCAATTTGTTTTTAATTAGAATTGAAATTATATGTTCACGTTTGTATTTTTTTTTTTTTATTTTTATTGTTATTTTCTGATTCGATAAACTTGTTTTTTATTTTAACAAGTGGAAATATAATTTTATGAAAAATTTTCAATATTAATTCGACTGTAAATTATTATATTATTTTAGTTTAACGTTAAATTTTCAAGAGGAAAATTAAATATTACAATGCCACCAGGCACACAAAGAAAATTGTTTAAAAAATTCTAGATTAATTTAATAAATTTTTATATTTTTATACAAAATTACAAGAAATATAATTTAAATGAAAAAAAAAACACGAAAATTTACTTTAAATATAAAATAAATAAAAAATAATTAACACAGTTGATTAAAATCAATAAATTAATTAAAATAAAAATTTATTAATTATAAAAGTAATATAGTAAAGTTAATTTTTATTTTTTTTAAATTTTTTTTCATTACTTTTTAGTTTAAAAAAATGAAAATTTAAATTTGTTTCCATCAAAATAAAAATTATTTGATTAATTATATTAATGAAAAATAAACAACAACATAGTGCTTGTGTAAATGAAATAATAATTTAAATAAAAAATGAATTTTTAAAAATATATAAAAATTTGTTTCAAAAATTTGCAAAGTGCATTAAATATCTGAAGCAAAAGCAATGAATGAACAATGTATAATGTTCTGTTGTTGCGTTGGTGGTTTCATTTACGTGCATCATTTTACAGTCTGTCTAAAATATATATATATATATAAATTTAAATATTTTCTTCTCTCTTTCTTTATATTTTGTGCTTTTACTTGTCATTCTAAACCATAGTCTACAAAATTTTCCCACAATCTAACTCTGCGTATAATTGCACTCAGGCTACACGTCAAATGCCAACGATGCAATAATTTCAAGACTGTGGCTAATTATCAAAGTGCTCTCATTAATTTAAAGATAAAATTTCATTATTTTCTTCACTATGGCATTGTTTTATTAAAAACACTCAACAACTAAAATATATATATTTTATTTCACATTTAATTTAAAAATAAATTCATCATTTTATTATATAATATACATGCATATATTTAGATTTTTTTTTTTTTTAAATTAAAAAAACGTTTAGTCATTTTTTTTATTTTTTCCATTCAAATTTCAATTATATATATATTTATTTTTTTTTTTCTTTCAAAATAAATGGCACAAAAGTTAACGCGCATGAACTTGAAATTTAAATGTGAATTTGATGATCATTATTTATTCATTTATAAAAGAAAAATTTTATACCATAAGTACCAAAAATTATCATAAATTTATCAACTATTTTTTATAAAAAAAAAAAAAAAAAGAAAACAAATGATTTAAATATTTCTTAATATATTTTTTGATATATAATCAAAAAAAAAAAAAAAAAATGATGAAATAAAGTTAATTAAAATTTTAACTGTATTTTAACTGGCTTACAAGTAAATTGTTATAAACCTCATTGAATTGAAGGATTAATATATTGTTTTAAAATAATATTTTCATAATTTAAGTTTAACAACATTCGGACAATACTAATTGTTTCACAACAAACAAATATATATATAGTACTTGAAGTTCAGGGTGGATGTAACTTCCTACTGTGTATATACAAGTACATTTTTATCTAGGTCACTAGCCTTAAAAAAGTTTGTTGTTTTATCCTTATACCAGTTGTACAAATAAAAGAAAAAATAAAAAAGTTAAAAATACTGAGAGTTATATGTTAAAGAAGGATGGTGATGGTGATGCACAACAACCCCAATAGTTTCACACTTGATAACTCAACAACTATATATGCACATCACGTATGTAAGCTTCTGAAATGCCTTTGAACTGGTATATTTATATATATGTGTTACAAAAAGTGAAAAAAAAAAACATTGCTTATATATATTTTTAAATTTTTTATCAGACACTACTAATGTCAAAAACTACTCTGCAAAATTGGCAACTTTTATTTTATTTTTTATGTAATGATAAATTTGTTTTTGATGGTTCATTTATTTGTTTATACTGATACATTCAATATGAAAAAAAAAAAAAGAAAAATAAACAAATTATTTATTATTTTGTTTGTTTGATTTAATGAAAATATGATTTTAGTATTTAAATTTCATTTTCAAATATATATTGATGAAAAATTTAACAATGAAACCTTCATGATTTAAAAAAAAAAAACCAAAATGCAATAACCAAGATCATAAAGTATTGCACAATGCAATTGGCAGTATTGGGCATATATAAAGCTATTATTCATTTTACACTGACTTTTGTATTACTCATTAATACAAAAAAAAATATGTATATATATTCTATCTGTATCAAAATTGACTATTTTTAATAAAACAAAAAACAAAATATAAAAAAAAAAAATTATAATCCAGCTGCAAATCTGAAGCAGCTGCATTGAATTGGCAATAATGAAAGTGACTGTGAATATATCCAGATATTTTACAGAAATTCTAAATCCACTATTATTATTATTATTATTTTAAAATTTATACTTTTTAACTAATTTGATATTTTTCATTTTTACAATGATGATTTTAAAAAGATTGAATTTTTTTTTTTTTAGATTTTTAAAAAAGTCAATTAACAAAATGAAAATTTAATATACTTTATTTTTTCTTTTTCTATATATCACTTTTTTTTTGTATATATTTTTTTATACTGATGAAAGATTGGTTTGTCACTTTTTTTAAAAAAAAATCATAGATAAAAGTTACAAACAAAATTTTATCAAATTCTGATTCAATTTGACAGATTGGATATTTCATCACATTGGAATTTAAAAAAATAAAAAAAATAAAAAAAAAATGATCTTTTACATCAAAGTACAAATAAAAAATATAAAAAAAAAAACATATAAAAGCAAAATACTGAAAAATTTTCTGTTCTTTTGTAAAAGAATTGTGTTGGACATTGGCGCCAGTATATTTTGTGTTAAAGTGTCTGAATGTATTGCAATTCGTAAAAGGTTCCTTCACGAAGTAAATGCAATATACGAGTATCAAATTGGCTCACAGAGGCGATAAAACGTGGCTTATTTTATTTTATTTTTTTATCGAATAACCCTACTGATCAATTCTACGCGTATGCCAGATGCTCTCAACATCAAACCAGCAATTTATTCCTCAACCTCAAAAAGCTCACTGTAAATTTCTATAGATATTTGTAATCTTGAAATAAAAATACTTTTAAAATATATTTAAATTTTAAAAAAATTTATAATTCATAATCAAACTTAATATATGAAAAACTTGATTCATCCAATTAAATTGTTTAAAAAGAAATATAATAATAAACATTGAAAACAATCTTATCAATCAAATTTCAATTATCAAACAAACCAATTTCAAACATTCATTGTCTTTCTTAGTACAAAATCAATTGTCTTATATATATATATATACAAAACCAGTCAAAAAGTTTTGAAAACCACAAGTCTCATAAACACAAAAGACAACAGAATGATGCTTCAAACAGTTAACAAGTATTTTAACCAAAATGAAAATTAAATACTATATATATATTTAAAATAAACTACTTCAAGTTAAAAACATCTGTTAAAGACAGAAGCTTATGAAATTTATTATAAACTTTAAATTATTCATTTATAAAATTTTACATAATTTTTCATAAAATATAAAACTATATCAACTGTATAGTAAAATTTTAAATAAAAACATTATTTAAGTAACAAGTTAAGTCAAACAAATATTCAAAATGTCACAAGGTTAAATTGTTATTTTAAGTACCTACATAGTATAAAATTGTATATGTAAAATAAAAGCAAAAAAAAAAAAAACGTGTCAATATGCTCAAAAAAGGGATTTCATGTGCATGAATATTCTGTATATACTTTGAGAAAATAACTATAAAGAAAATATAAAGGAAATCCCTTACTGACAAAATGTCGTGACTAAAATCTTGTAAACGACCCTTTTTTTTTTTAATATAAAAAATTTTAATACTGTGACTGTTTAAATGAATCCAACTACATCATAATAAATATATTTATATTATCTATGAGCTTTTTTTATTCAAGCATGTGTATTTAAAATTGTAAAATATGTTTAAATAAATTATTTGATAATACAAAGATTAAGTTTATATAACTGTTGTTTGATTTTGATAAATATTAGAGTCTAAAAATTGAATTATGAAAGAAATTCAATATAATATTTTAGTAAATGTAAATGAAAAATATGTATATTATCTTGGTTTATATAATTGATATATTATATGAGATGACATGTTGAATATATATTCAAGTACACTCAAATAAAAGACAATATTAATGACTGAGCTTGAATAAATTTAACTTGAAATTTTTGATATTTAAAATAGACAATTAAAATTATTAAATATTCATTTTATTTTTGTTAAATGATTTTATATTGTTCTTAATTGTTTATGTAAATTAAATAATAAATATAAAAAAACAAAGACAAATAATTGAAAAATACTTTGATATAAAAACTAAAAATAATTTTCATTTAAAATTTTTTTTATAATAATTTAAAAAAAATATCATTAAAATATCAAAAATAATAAAATTTATTTTCAATAAAATTTATAAAAAAACAATCTCAAATTACCAAATAAAATAATAACTAAAAAAAAAATAAATAAATAAAAAAAGCTCAAGGATCTTTTTTTCAAGAGAGTAAAAAAAATAATAAAAAAAAATAAAGAAAGTAAAAAGTTATATAAAAAAATAAAAAAAAAAAACTGTATGGTACTTTGAAAGTTTTTATAATAATAATAACAATAAGGACCACTCAAAAAAAAAAGTTTGGTCACTTCCGGTATTACAAAACGGAAATGACAATTCATTGCAAGTAGTTTTAACTAAAATAAATTATAATAAAAATATTATGTGCATATAGTAATGACAATTATGATGATGATATTGTATATAAAAAATATTTAAAAAATATAAGAAAAATAAATAGTTTAATATAAAAGCTAGGTGTATGACAACGATGTCTAGTCTTATGGCGTCTTTTCTCATTTGTAATAGCGACGACGACGTGGGCGTTCTATCGTAGCTAATGGGGCGCCACCCTGTCTATTAATATATGGCCAACTTATAGGATGATTGAGCATCAAGTATTAATTTTTTAATATTTGCTAAATTTCAATCTAACATAATTATATTTTTTATACACAAATATATGCCTTTAAATTTCAAAGAAAAAAAAATTTCAAATTAATAATTTCACAACTTGATCGAAACGATGTGATAAAAAAAAAACAAAAATTTCTTTGAGTCGTATAATTTTTTTATTTATCGTATAAATTTATTGCATAATGCATATTTTATTATTTATTTTTATATTATTAAAATTCATTGTTACATTTGAATAATATATATTTGACCAGTAAAATAAATATATATTCATAATGGAACATTGAATTTTAAAAAATTTATTGAAAACTAAGAAAAAAAAAAAAATAACATTTTACTGTTTATGACCACAAAGATATTGCTTAGCTTTTATGATTATTGTAAAGTAAATTCAAAAGATACTGTCAATGTTGTATTATTGCTATAAGTATATAAACTTGAGAAACAAAAGTTAATTTATGAACATGTCTTGTTAATGTCATTGTGAAACAAATAAATGTCAAAGTATATAAACTTTGTACAAATTGAGTAAACTTATAAATTAACTTGTTGATAAAGTAAAATAGTTTAAAATTAAAATGTCATATGTTTAATAATTAATTTAAATTGTAATATATATTATTTAAATTTAATTTTATATATATTTTTTTTAAAGAATATAAATTTATTTAATTATAAAAAATTATCATATTATATTTTAAATTTAAATTTCAATAAAATTAGCAATTTGAATAATTATTATTTTTAATTTTAAGTTTTCAATAATTATATTAAAACATCTTATAACATATTTAATCTAAAAAGTTTTTTTATTTATTATACTTTAATTAAAAAAAAAAAAAAAAAAAACTTTGACTATCAATTCGATGACAAATTCAATTATTAATTTTTTTTTCTTTTATTATTTCTTTTGTTGTATAAAGCATAAACTTTGAGTAGTCTTTCTAATTATAACTTGAACAGTTAAATACCGGAAATATAATAAAATAAATTAAAAAAAAAAAAAAAAATAGCATAAGACTTGATGATTTTCCTAGGATTGGAACGTAACTAGTCGACCTCGATTGGAGAACGGTGAGACGTACCAAAATAGCGACGTCAGTATTATAACTATATATAACTATTGAAATGGAGAATTGTCGTTTTATGTCTATATAAAAATAAAATAAAATAAAAAATACTCAAGTCAGTGAAAAATATAAATATAATAAATATATTTACGTGATAACATTGGCGAGACTAGCTTGTACCAAGTGAAAGCGATTTTACTACTTGTGTAATGCATGTGACCACGTATACATGATTTTTTTAATTTTTAATTTTTTTTTTTTATTAATAGACGAGTTGAGAACGACAGTAATAAGCAGGTGGGATAATATACAGTTCAAATGGTAAGCGTAAATATAAATGAAATAGTAAAAAAAAATTTAATAAAAAAAAAAAAAAAAAAAGTTATGTACAGGTAAAGTTTAATATATGTACTTTCAACTATCAATGTTCAAGAAGGATTCACTGATAGAGAAAAAATTCTTAAAAAACTTTATTTTTATTTATTTATTTATTTATTATTATTATTTAAAGTTTCAAGCCAACAATCTTTCAACGATCAATGCCAAACCTTTTTGACTTTGTTTGTTCAACTGTAACTTTTAACTTTGTGTTCATCCAATAGTAAAAGTTTTTTAAAAAATAAAAAAAATTTAAAACCACATACCAATGAAAACTCATTATTATACAATTCAAAAGTATTTAATGGGTTTAATTTTTTTTATTTTTTTTTTTAAAAAACCACATGATGTCAAAATTTTATCAATTCCAAAAATTATATGTAAACTAATGTTAAAATGAAAAAAAAAAAATTGAATTTTATTTTTTAATTATTTTTAAATTAAATTTTATTATTTAAAAAATTAAATAATTTATCATTTTAAAATGGTAAATTATAAAAGAATTTAATATTATTAGATTTGAATATTTTAATATTAAAAATAATAATTTAAATTTTTTTATTAAATAATTTTTTAAATAATAGCCAAATTTTTTAAATTAATTTAATTTGTAATCAATATTGAAATAAGCAAAATTAATAAATTTAAATTCCAAAAATTAGTTTTTGTAAATATCAAACAAAATATAATCGATTATTTTTAATTATAAAATATAAATTTATTTTGATTATTTAAAGTTGAATAATCAAAGTAATGTTTGGTTTTTGGTTTTAAAATAAAACTACTAAAATCACTCAATTGTAGATAACAATTGTATATAGCAACGTAATACTTAACAATGAAATTTTCAATAAATATACATAAAAGTTTGAAAGAAAAAAAAAAAAACAAAATAATAGTTCAAGTATAAACGAAAAAATAAAATGATAAATAGAACAATAAAGAAATTTTTATAAACTTAAATAACCAACGATAACTTATCGTAATAGTATCATAAAAAAATTGTAAAGATTGTGCAAGAGTTATTCATCTGGCAATTTACGTGTACATATTCATTGATTTTCCATAAAATCACCGACAACTTTGCCAATAATAATTTGATAAGAGCCTGCATATGATGATGACGCCCGCATTTTCATTGGAAATTCTATTAAATTACACATCATCCCCCTCACAAATTGACTAAAAAAATTTTTAATTTTTATATAATATTATAACTTTTTTATATATTTGTATTAAAAAATTATTCATTCAAACTTTAATTTGATCAACACATTGATGCGTTCAAAAAATAATTTAAAAGAAAAAAAATATGACATGGAAAAAACAAAAACAAAATTCATTATCAATTTGAACGATTTTCATTTTAAATGCCTTGGTAAATTGATTAAACCGAGATTGTCAGATGAGCAATGAAAAAAAATATTGAAAGATTGAAATATATTTCCCAACAGATTGCATTTAATTTTTCTGTATTCTCTTCTCACATTCTGGTATTCATTTTTATGCACAAAAATGTTACAATGAAAAAAAAAAAAAAATAATAATGAATGAATATATACCAATGGAAATAAAAAAAAAAAAATTTAAAAAGATTCAAGAAGCTAAATTAAGTGATCATATTATAATTAAAAAAAAGAAGAGATTTAAAAATTTTAAAAATTCAACAATTATGTAATTATATTGAAAAACAGTGAGCCAAAAAAAAAAATACGTTCATTAAAAATTGACTGATAATTTAAAAAAGAAAAAAATTAGGTTGAAAAATAAAAAAAAAATTGAATTTGTAGTTAAAATTATTTATAGATTTTTTAAATAAAAATAAATTAATTAAAAATATAATATAACTAAAGTAAAAGTTTTGTAGATGAAAAGATGGATGCAAAAATGAATATCAAAAAACGAGTAAAATGGTTGATTTTATTATAACTTTTACTTCAAGTCCAATGCAATCACGAAAAATTGCGAGTAAATTGGTATATATAAAACCACGTAAAATAAAATATGCTTGAACAATAAAGTAACTCTACTTTACAGAAAATTCTGAGGGGGTTTACACACTGGGGGGTTTGAAAATTGAAACAAAAAAAAATAAAAAATAAAAAAAAAACAATATAAAATTATAAAAATAAAAAATAAAATTACCTAGTTTAATATAAAAAACTGAGAAAAAGTTGAACACAAAATCAGAAATAAAATAAAATAAAATAAAAATAAAAAAACCAAGAAAAGGTATACCAGTTGTGGAATTTTCGCGCCGGTGATTCTGAGGTTTGGGTTAGTACTATGTTAAAATAAAAATAGTAAAAAAATAAAGTCGACACGGTAGCTGAATTTAACGTTATAATATGGAGAACAAGAGAGTTTACTTTTCATTATTTTATCCCAGGTTTCGTCTTCTTAAATATTTATAAAACCACTGTCAACGCATTTTGAATAGTAAAGTTAACTTTTAAAGTTAACATAAAAATAAAATAAAATACAAGTACAAGTATATATATATTTTCTGTTTTTATATATCAATTTACGTATATATACATACCCTAAATACAAATTGTTGTAAAATTTAATTTAATTATGAAATAATTAAAATTTATAAAAACTATTTTTTTTTTTTTTTCATAATTTTAAAAAATATATATATAAACAAAAAAAAATTCAAATAAAAATTATAGCCACATGTAAATTAGCAATGTCATATAGATTATAAAAAAATCTAGACAAAATAAAAATAATATAATGCAATTCATAAATATGAATTGACATGTACTGCAAGTTAAAAAAAAAACTTTTTGGTATATATCTCTCACCTTTTGGAATGGATCATGATAAAGTGAATAAAATCTAGTTTCTGTGAACCTTTGATCGGTGGCAGATTGAACGGAATATAACATAAAGAATATAAATATAAAAAAAAAAAAAAATGATAAAAAATGATAAAAAAAAATGATACTGTGAAGTGAAGCAGCAGTAGCAATAGTTGTATGCTCCAGAAGGTTACTCAAGTAACTGCATATCTACACTTGAATAAGCATCAATCGAATCGTCTCTTTTCTTTATAAAAAATTTTTAAGTAAAAAAAAATTTTAAAAGTAAAATAATAGATGTATATATATATATATTCAATATTTAAATGATAAAAAAGAATTTATTATTTTTAATTAAAAAAAATAAAAATTTACTAGTAGAAATTATCTTTTTTTTTTTTTTTTCATCACTCATAATGAGGGAATGAAATTCATTCGACACTTGGGATTTTTCATTATCACTTGATGATTATATATATATATGAAAAAAAAATATCAAATAAAATATAATCAAACGTTGTTCATTTTTTAATTTTATTTTTTTACAAGTACTTTTTTCTTAATAAAAAAAATAGTAGGTTTTATTTCTTCAGTAGTTTTTTTCATAGTAGATGTAAATTTTTTTATATATAATCTATATTTTTTTATACATAAAATAAAATGCACTTGGACTATTACTAACATCCAAGATTTTTACTTTTATATATACTAGTTTTAAAAATTTAGTTAGTTGACTATCCAACTCACGACCGACAAAGAACCGGAAGATAGTTAGCCAAAGCCGATTCTTATATATATACTTTAGGCCATAGGGCAAATTTACAACTCAAGTAAATTTTAATTCTGGCAACTTTTCAACAATCTCATGTCTCTATACTACTGCCAACACTTTATTGTATATACTATCCATTCAATGTTTTATAAATGAAAAAAAATTTTTTTTTTTTTTTTTTTTTTTTTTCTAATTTAAATTATTTTTTTATAGAGTAATACAAGCATTTACATGAATTGAAAGATAACTTATTTTCATATAAAATTCAATCAAGTAAATTTTATTTAAAATAATTTGATTGAAATATATAAATTAAATTAAAAAAATAAAAAAAAAATTTATTGAATGATAAATTATTTAATTATTCTCATCATCAATAAATTATTTGAATGAAAATAATTTAATAAAGAAGATTATAAAATGACAAAAGTTATAATGGTATTTATATAATAATAAAAAATAAAATCTGTCATTGACACTTGGCCAACAATTAACAAAAGTATTATTAAATAGTTTAAATTTGGTACTTAAAAATGTTGAATATTAGTTGAAAATATAATAAAATAATAAAAAAAAATTATTTTTAAAAAACTTTAGATCGTTTACGACATTCAAAAGTTAACTGCAATTTACTATGAGGCTTAATCGCCAAGGAAAATTCCAATGGATAAGTAAGAACAAGTAAGACGAAGAAGCTATCTTGAAAATGCTGATAAGTCTGCTGGGAATAATTTTCAACTTGTTTGGAATGAGACTAGCCGTAAGGGATAAATATGAAAGAAAAAAAAAATATATATATATATATATAAAACCAAAGAAAAAGCTATACGAAGTTCTGAGTTTTGCACTTTATGAGATTTAATTTTACTCGGTATAAAGTATGCTGGAAAATATAAAATTTTTCACGATTAGCAGTATATGATATTTTTAAATGAACATACTGCTGTTGAATAATATTCATGGATTTTTTATTTCCAAGAAAAAAGAAGAAAAAAATTTATAATAATATTATATATTTAGTAATTTAAAAATATATATATATATAAATTATCCAACAGATGAAGATGATGATGATAAATCAAAGTAGATGATTTTTTTTTTAAAAGAAAATAAAAAGCCACAAAACTTTTGATGTATGCAAATATAATTTCAAAAAAAAATAAAAAAATATGTTAATGAAATTTTATTATGACATGAATAAAGTCAACATTTGTTCGTAATTCTATAAAATTTAAAATTGAGTATATAAGAATTGTTGAACTTGTAACAAGTCATTTTTTTATTATTATTATTTTCTCAATCTCCCTTTCAATGTCGTAAATCCAATGAGTTTCCGCAAGAATTTTCAAGCAAACACTCTACTACTACTTTGTCTTGCAAACTGCAGTATATATATATGTACAAACGAAAATATAAAAAGAAATATATATATACATTGTTAAAATTCAGTGGCACATCCACCCAATTCATTTTCCAGTATCAAACTTTGAATTTACTATGAAAATTTATTTGTAAATTTACTGAATATATATATTGAAGAATTGTATACAAGTATTATTTTTGAATTACGAGGATTTTTTATTGACCAAATGTGAGGTTTTATTTAATTGGAAATAATTATTATTTATGTAATTACATAGGTGTTATTTCGATAGGATTATCAATTTGTAATGCAATTATTGGGTTTTAATGTCAAACAGTTAAATATTTATATGTGATTTGCAGATATTTACATTAAATATAAATTGGCAATTATTTTTATCATTATTTTTCATTTTTTTATCATAAAACAAAAATAACAATGGATATAATTTTGATTTAATTGAACAATTTAATTACTCCAAAGCTTTTGAAATATATCATATATAAATCTAACAACGATTAGTTTATATATAATTGTTTCGAAAAGTTCAAAAAACATTGATCAAATAATATTCATATAATGATTTAAAATTTGAAACAATAAAAGTACTATTTCATACAGTCATTAATTTAACAAACACGCTTGAATGCAACTTGTATCAATGTCGATTGAGGAATTTCAAAACTGGTGAGTTTGTGTAAATTGGACTAGTTGTCAGTGTACTCATTGGTCACTGAAAATCTACTTGAAATTGTAATCGTTATATACATATACATATCAAAATGTATTTGTACAATTCTACTGGCTTTATATGTATACTCTCTTTCCTGTCACATTTCTCGCTTTTCGGTAAACTTTGGTCGAATTGCCTGACCCTATCGTTTTTGTGTTTTTTATTTTTATTTTTCCATCTATTTCTCTACAATCACATTCACTCTAAATACACACCAACAAACCATACATGATAAATTTTGTTCTATATATATATATGTGACACATATAGTGTACCAAGCCACAGACTCTATCTACATTTTAACATCGTAAATCTGCAAACGGCGGTAGAAGCATACTAACAAAATAGTATTTGCACGTAAAACGCGACTAGCCAACCGGTAGGCGAAAATTTTATCCTCGGTAACAAGCACATACACAAAAGAAAATTATATCTTTGCTATATTTTCATAGAAATCTACCCAACACCCTTTTTCTCTTATTTATTTTCATATAAAACTTTTTTTTGTTAATTTTTTTATTATTGTTTTACTCACAATGTATACATTAATATTTAGATTTATATTCTGCAAAGATTTTGTTGGCATTTTTTTTTTTGTTATGAAAAAATAAAAGCAGTAAAAATATTTTCATATTTATCTAAAGAAAAGTCATCAATACAACTTGGATATACTGAAAAAAATTCTATAAACTTCAGGGATATATTGAGACATGTCAGACAAACTATCATCATCTATATCAACAATAATTATCAATGTTTAGTAAAGATATTGCATAACAAGCTCATTAGTTGTTTGAAAAATCCCGCGAGAATAGAATTCTGACGAAACTGATAGAATCCATTGAGTGACTATGTTATATACATATAACCTCAAGCAAAACTACAATTAAATAGTCTCTTTATATATGTAATATATGTGCGTGTATTTTGGGTAAATGCTGGAAGGCAAAATGATGATGAGTTGATGGTATATATATATATATAGGTATATACTTCATTACATATAGAGAATAAGTTGTTATGCCAGTTACTTGCACCCCTTAGATGAGTATTCACCTCTATTTTCTCTCATTATTTGTTGAATATATGAAAACTTGTTCATTTATATATATATTTATAACTTTGCCAACAAAATGAATATATTTGACATATGCGTGTAAATGTGGTGACTAAATGTCTTGGGATATATATCGCTACTAGCGACACAATTGTACATGAATTTTGTATAAAATTTAACAATAGATTTTGTGTATATATATATATATATATGTAATTTTATAATTGTAACTGCAATGGTATTTCAATAGATACTTGTATATAACAACACAATACAGAGAAAATTTATAAATGCATATATTTATAAAGAGACGCAAGAAATAGTAGGTTATGTCACAAATAATGTACATCTATATACATTTTGTGTCAGTGTCAAAAATAAAAAAAGACAATAATAAATTTATATTATATTTATATATATGTAGGTACATGTTAAGGGTTGGCTTGTTGGTTTCTTTGGCATGGTTGAGAGAAATTTTGAAAGACAGGAAATGTTTTATAGTAAAGAGCCAACCGTTGCTTTAAATGGTTCAATTTAACTTTGCCATGCGAATTCACAATATGTATATATGGCTAAAACTTCGATATACAATATATAGTTTTGACTTTGATACAGTTATAAACATTTCTCTTGAGAAATTAAATTTTACTTTTAAATAATTTATAAATTGTTATATATATATATATATATTTGTATTGAGAGACAAATTATTGTATTTTAAATATTTTCTTATAAAATAAATGACGTGTAGTTTTTATATTTAAATTGATGGATATATATTTTATCAATAATGTGATATTAAGGTGAAGAGATAAAAAAAAAAATAATAAATATTGTATAAATATATATAAATAGAAAAAAAAATGTGAATTGTATATTCAGCGATACCGAATGAACATTACGCTAGAATGGATAGTAAAAAGATTTTCATTTCAATGGAAATTGTTGTAAAACAAGTGTATATATATGTAAAAAATATGTTTTCAAGAAATCGTTAGAGAAAATCGTTCAGCGAAAGACACACTGGATAAAATGAGATTCTCAACATTTATACTTGATTGTTTTTTATTTTATTTATTATTTTTGTCAAGCTTCATTTTATTTTTCATATTATTTTATATTTATTTTTGTACTGTAAACTATTTGGTTACATTAAAAAATAGTATTCTATTTTGATGATATATCCTATACAGTTGAATAAATATTTTTCAAATAAAACCAAATCGATTTATCAGTAAATCATTCTAATCATTTTTTAAATAAAATAAAAAATACATTAATCATTTGTATTTTATATTTTTTATTTAATTTAAAATAACCTGATTTTTTTTTGTCAAATAACTAGGACAAATAATTATACGCATCAATAATGATCTAATTTAAATATTTATGTAAAAAAAAAAAATATATAATCATTTAATAAAATTAACGAGTACACGGTCGACTAGAATGAAGGGTCTTACGAAATTTACGAAGGTCTTGTAATAAAAATTTATACATTACATAATTATAAATAAAAAAATTTCTATTTTTCTTATTGTAATTTTTTTCTAAAACATTTTATTATATATCTTTTAATTATGTCATTAAAAAAAGATTTTTTTTTTTCATTGTTAAATTTTTAATCTAACAGATCAAATTTAAAAAAAAAAAATTAATCATGATCAAATGATGTATTAAATAAAAAAATGTAAAAAAAAAGATGGGTAATTATTTGAAACACGACAGTGTATTTTAATGAACGTATAATGTTTATATTCAAGTGATTTCTTGGTGTCACTAAAATATATGCGAACCTTGGCATAAATACATTGTGCAAAAAAAATAAATATAAATAAATAAATAAAAAATATATTAATGATATCAAGTCAAGCAGGTAGATCAGTTTTGTAATATGAAAGTTCAACTTTTATATTAAACAATTATTATTATACCAAATAAAATTAATCTGATAAAAAATATGACTATGAATATAAGATAATTATAAAAAAAAATAAAATGAATAAACATATATATTACTAAACATGAAACCTCTTTATGTTGTAAACCATAAAAAAAATAGATGAGCCCTCATATATTATTACAAAATCATATTGACCTAGTTGTTGTATGAATTTAATTTCCATGTTTAAATAGAAATAAATTTAAACTTATTTAAACAAATTAATAATTTAATTAATTAATGTTTTACATTTACATTAAAATGTAAAATTAATTATTTGTTAGTGTAAATTTATAAAGATAAAGATAAAAATAAATAAAAAAAATGATTTATAAATTTCGTATCAATATTTGTTTGTTTGTAAAACTGAGAAATTATTGAGAATGATGAATAAATATATTTTATTGCAAATTAATGTTTACACAATTTTACGTAGTTGAAACTAACAAACAGTATATAAACATTGTAAGAGTAAATATTATAACAGTATATTTAATTGAGATGCCTTTTACTCGGTTCTTGTGTTTAATTAATTTTGTTAAAATTAACATCCTTGTATAAGCAAATTTATCATGTGAACTTTCAATAGATCAAAGAGAAAAATATGTTAAACTAATAGTTGGAAAAATCATATATAAAGCTTTATTTATTTTATTTAAAATGAAAAAAAAATTATAAAAATAAATTATTTTGTATTTTCATTAGTAATTCAACTGTCATGTTTAAAAATATAATAAATTGTTATAAAAATTTATTTTTATTTTTACTATGAAAATTTAAAATTAAAAAAAAAAAAAAAAAAAAATTTCAATGAAGATTGATGAATAATAATTAAATTTATTTGTATATTTATTTGTTAAATTGCTCACGTGGCTATTTGAATGTCACGATAATTTAATTAATAAAATGGACATTTGATTGACGTTTAAATGAATAAAAATTTTGTAAAATTTTTTCATTTATAACAAAAATTTTTAATTGTATTTTTTTGAATTAAATAGAATTTATGAAGAAAATAAAAAAAGGTAAATATTAGCCTTTTTTTTTTATTGTTAATTGAAATGTTAAAAATAATTTTAAAAAATTTTTACAGGTAATTTATCAAATGTCAAGTTTAAAATTGAGTTAATTCATCATCTAGTTAATCAGTGGATCCAACAAACACACCAATTATTTCATCAAAATGTCTGTTATTGTTTTAAATTATTAAATTCATTATAAAATATTTATTTTTCATTTATATATATATGTATATTGTTTTATCATCACTTTTAACTTGTCAATATTGAATGATTAATTTAATAATTTAATTGAAAACATTTATAAAATACTCAATTTAAATATTTCAATTTAAAAATATTGGTAAAATTTTATTTTTAATTTTAATCTCTTTTTTTTTTATTTTTCAGTTCGTTTATTTGTTAAATTGATGACATATGTTACGTGAATTTAAAACTATCCATATTGTTTTTTTTTATATTTTTATGTAAAACCATGACGAATTCTAGATAATCGCATGAATAACGACTGGACAAATATTACAAAATTTTAACTTTTATTTAGTGTTTTTTTTTTCACAACTGATATTTTATTCAATTTTTTTATTATTTTTTATTATTATTCACAGAGATTTTCTGGGTATTACAAAAGTAAACAGCCAAAACGAACGTGAAAAAAATTTTAGAATATTAAATTCATGAATTGAATATATAGATTTTATGATTCTTTGTTTAAATATAAAATTTAGCATTATTTGACAAAACTAAATTTAATAAAAAAAATATATAAATAAATCAATATTTATTAATAAATAAATTTTTATCATCAAAGCTGATTAAAAAATAATAAAATAAAAAGAATTTTATTAATAAAAATTAAATATGCGAATTTAAATTTAAATTAAAAAAAAAAAAAACGAGAATTTTATATAAAAAAAAAAAGCTAATTTCAAAGAATTTAATTGTATTTTTAAATTAAAAAATCAAATAATACCTTCAACTGTCCAGTAAATAAAAAATAATTTAAATAATTTTATTTTATAAATTTTGAATAATTTTCATCAATGATTCGTTAAAGCGATATTAAAATGATAATTAATTAATTATTTAGAGTAAATTAACTACAAGATATACAACACATTTGAGAATTTCTAAACTAACACTCAGCAATTTGGTATCTTCTTGCAGGTGTGCCGAGGTATGCAAGATTTTGTTAGAGAAATGCCTATATGGTCACCACATTCAACACACCAATGCAATTTATCATTTAGCATTTACCAAACTATTCAATATATCAAGCAAAAATACTTTAAACCTCTAAATATCCCACAGTAATTATTAAACCAATTTTTCATTAAAAATCTTTGTACAATTTATAAAAAAATATTTATTTTCTGTATTATTTACGTCTATTTTTTTTTTTCTAAAGATAAATATTATATATTCACGTAATTTTGTATTTGCTTTATATGCATATTTTTTATTTTTATAAATTTTATTTCAGTCAAATACACACAATGGTAAAATTTTCAGTGGCTAAAAATATATATGTGATGAATTTTTATCTCCGTGAGTCCGGTCACCGGACATTTAGTTATAAAACGTTTGGAAAAGTGAAAAATTTTATAAAATTATATTTATGAACAAAATTTATAATACACTTGGTTGAATAAAATATAAATTTTAATCGTGTTGTTATTGAATGAAAAATAATATATTTATTTAAAATAATATATTGACTTGTGGTATGATTAAATTATTTTTTTTTTTTTTTTATAATTTTCAATATGTAGTTGTTATTTTTAAACTTGAAATTAAATTTATAAATTATTGTGATTAAAATTATCAATATATTTAATTTAAATAAATCAAATATATATTGGATTTGTAAAATTATTTTTTTTAATTAATAATAATAAATTTTAAACTACAAAAATCACGATGTAATTACAGAAAATTTCTGTAATTTTTTTTTGTATTTTATTATATTTTCTATTCAATTTGTTTTTTAGTTGTTTCATAAAACTATTTTTTTTATTTTTTTTTATTTTTAAATGGTAATAAATAACAGCAAGGTGAAAGTTGACTATGAAACAATCATTTTTTTTATTTTTTCAATTTAACAGATTGGCCTTGGATTTTATCACAAAAAAAAAAAAAATTTTGATTTTATTACAGCATGTTGAATACCGGAGATCATATTAATAAAAAAATAAAAAAATTGACATATTTTTAAAATGAAAGTATTATGCAATGAAATAAAAAAAATAATTCAACCAAAAAAAAAAAAAAAAAAATTACTTTCCTGAATTCATTGGAAACTCGTAATGTCTCTTATGAAATTTACTATTTTTTTTTTTTATATTTTTATAATCAGATTTTTATTCAACCGAAACGTATTGCTAAAATTATAGTTTGTCAATAAAATTATTTGAATTTTATTGATGATGATATAATTTGTAAAATAAAAAAAATAATCATTTAAATTTTATAAATGATTTAAATGTCATCAGATATGATTGATAAAGTGTGAAATGAATTTTATATATTTTAATATATTTTATAAATTATTTCTAACCTGTCCAATGTTGTCAAAGCCATGTTTATCAGCAATAGCAGCAGCAGCATCAGCACCATCAGGTACATGTACAGCAAATTGATTTGACCAAATTGTTGAACGTCGTGTTTTAGTCTTGAATGATGTTGCAGTATCATGACAACTTGTCATCACAATAAAACCAACCAGTCCCAATACAACTATTGCTTTGAAAATCATTGTTCCGTTTAATTTTACTTTTATCAACAAAACACTATGCTTGACCTATTATTCACCTTTATTTTTTATTTCAGATATGTATCAATGAACAAGCTCAAAGATTTTTTTTTTGACAATATCTATTTTGTATCAAGAAGAGGAAGAAGATGTTAATCTATTTTTTTTCGACTCTCTCTGTATTTTCTATTATCCAAAAAATTGTACTTTTCAATTGTTTGAACTTTTATTTAGTGTTCTTATTTTGACCTATTTTATATTTTTTTTAAAATCCATCTCGAGTTGAATTTTATGAGCGTGACTAGACTCAACAGAAATATCCTTGACAAAATTGTGTGCAGTAGGAAGTCAACTTATCGAACCCTTCGAATCTTTTATTTGTTTAGTTATTTAATCTTTTCTTGTTCATTAATTATTATTATTTTTTTGTGTTCTTTCTTTTCATCTATTTTTAATTTTATATTTTATCCAATCACTTAATTAATTTGTTTATCTTTGGGTAGACAATGTGGCAGCCAATTTATTATCGATGATTTATTATATATTTTTTTTCTGAAACATAAAAACAATGATTAAACATTATTGACACAATCATCATTTGTATTTTTTAATAATTGTTTTAAATTGTTAATTGATTGTAATTTATAACAATGACAAGTAAATTTATATGGATTTAATCTTGAAGAATATTTTTGTTTTTAAAAAAACGTTTAATGAATTATAATTAGTACAAAATAATTTTTTTTTTTTTTTTTTAGATTTAATTAATCTATATATGTAATTAATTTTGAATACAAAAAAAAAAAATTACCAAGAAATAAAATCAGTGAATATTATCTTGGTAAATTTACTTAAAACTATTTAAATTATCCAAAAATGAAAAAAAAAAAAATTTCTTAAATCACATTAAAAAGAAAAGCAAACCAATTAAAAAAATATATATTTGAAAACAATTAAAATCTTGAAATCTCTAAACCACTTTAAAAACTCGTGAAATTTTATTTTATTTTTTTTTTTTGAAAAAAATATATAAAGATAAAAATGGTGTACCAAAACCAAAACATTTGTAGATTTGAAAAAACTTTTTTAAATATGTACATTCCCATAAAGTTTAAAAATTGACTTGAGAAAAAAATGAAATAAAAAAACTCAAAGTTGTTGGAGAAAAATAAATGAAAAGTTGATAAAAAGAAAAAAAAAAAATGACAGGGTTGAATAGAAGGGATATCCTATCCCATGTCCAACAGCAATTCCAATCAAACTTTAAATCGAGCATTATTCATGCCTCTTCCCACCCATAACCCTCTTTTACACACACACACACATAAATTTTTATTTTTTTTCAACTCTTTTTCAGCTTTTTCTCTGACTGCATTTTACCAATCTCTTTTTTTATTATTATTTTATTTTCAAGTTGGCTAACCCAATATAAAATTCAACCGAGTCAAGTCCGCGTATCTGTGGTGAACCACAAGTTCGGTCACATGCGAACATAAAAAATATGAAAAAAAAAAATAAAAATAATCTATATATCTTAGAATTCAGATGTATTTGTGAAAAAAATCGATTTTATATAAATAAAATAAATAAATAATAATACAGCATTGAAAAAATTTAACCAAGAGTTTGAATATATAAAAAAGTCGAGAGCCAAGTTTTGACCTTTGAATGCATAAAATGCAGTGAAGCAACCACACGGATTGAGAGCAGTAAAAATGCAGCTGTGCATAAGCGAAAAAATGTAAGGATATAGGTGGTGAATGATGAGGATAAAAAGGGTTTAAAAAATAGAAAAAAAAAAATTTATATATATATATATATGTATAGTTTATAATACGAATGGAAAAACTTGAAATCGGCCGCGAAAAATTGATTGACTGAATGCAAATTTACCACAAATTCAGCAAAATTTTGTATCATTTTTTAGAAATTTTTACGTTTTATTTTTTTAAAAATTTACATTTATATATTTAAACTTTTAGAGACATTTATTTTAATTTATTAAAGATAATTTTTAATTTTAATTGAAAAATTTTTGGAATAAAAATTACACATTATTATTGTGTTTTATGAAAAATATTTGAGATGAAGAGTAATTAGAGTAAAATGATAATGTGAGTTAGCGAAAGGTTGAAGAGGCAATATAATTGATTGAATATAAAAATTCCAGCTTTATATCGTGAAAATTATAATTATCGATGTACAGTTTGAATAATGGAATATCAGTTGAACGATGGAATTTTGTAAACGTCCACCACCCTATTCTCTATACTTGGCCAGAAGGGATGAGCTCTTTCAAAGGATAAATACATCCGGAAATTATATTGAACTTTTTAAATGTGTATTTGCGTGTAAACTCATAACAAAACATTAAAATTCCTTTAAAATACCAACATGAAACGATTATAAATACATCACACACGAAAATATAATTATTTTCTAATTTAAAAACAATATTGCTGTTTTCATTTTATTCATTTTTTTTTTTTCAATCGAAAAATATATATAAACAATTTGATAATTTGAAGAATATATATTTTATAATATATTTTGTTGTTTGAATTAATTTTTTTAATATAAAATTTATTTCAGGACAACACTGAGTCTTCACTTATACTTTCGACTGTGTTGTCCTGTTTGAATTAATTTTTTTAATATAAAATCTATTTCATAAATATCTATTTAAAAAAATTAATTCAAACAGGACAACACAGTCGAAAGTATAAATGAAGACTCAGTGTTGTCCTGAAATAGATTTTAAATTAAAAAAATTAATTCAAACAGGACAACACTCTTAAAAGTATAAGTGAGACCTCAGTGTTGTCCTGAAATATATTTAAAATATAAAAAATTAATTGAAACAGGACAACACTTGTAAAAGTATAAGTGAGACCTCAGTGTTGTCCTGAAATAGATTTTATATTAAAAAAATTAATTCAAACAGGACAACACTTGTAAAAGTATAAGTGAGACGGAAATTATATTGAACTTTTTAAATGTGTATTTGCGTGTAAACTCATAACAAAACATTAAAATTCCTTTAAAATACCAACATGAAACGATTATAAATACATCACACACGAAAATATAATTATTTTCTAATTTAAAAACAATATTGCTGTTTTCATTTTATTCATTTTTTTTTTTTTCAATCGAAAAATATATATAAACAATTTGATAATTTGAAGAATATATATTTTATAATATATTTTGTTGTTTGAATTAATTTTTTTAATATAAAATTTATTTCAGGACAACACTGAGTCTTCACTTATACTTTCGACTGTGTTGTCCTGTTTGAATTAATTTTTTTAATATAAAATTTATTTCAGGACAACACTGAGGTCTCACTTATACTTTTACAAGTGTTGTCCTGTTTCAATTAATTTTTTTAATTTAAAATCTATTTCAGGACAACACTGAGGTCTCACTTATACTTTTAAGAGTGTTGTCCTGTTTGAATTAATTTTTTTAATTTAAAATCTATTTCAGGACAACACTGAGGTCTCACTTATACTTTTAAGAGTGTTGTCCTGTTTGAATTAATTTTTTTAATTTAAAATCTATTTCAGGACAACACTGAGGTCTCACTTATACTTTTAAGAGTGTTGTCCTGTTTGAATTAATTTTTTTAATATAAAATTTATTTCAGGACAACACTGAGGTTTCACTTATACTTTTACAAGTGTTGTCCTGTTTGAATTAATTTTTTATATTTTAAATATATTTCAGGACAACACTGAGTCTTCACTTATACTTTCGACTGTGTTGTCCTGTTTGAATTAATTTTTTTAATATAAAATCTATTTCAGGACAACACTGAGGTCTCACTTATACTTTTACAAGTGTTGTCCTGTTTCAATTAATTTTTTATATTTTAAATATATTTCAGGACAACACTGAGGTCTCACTTATACTTTTAAGAGTGTTGTCCTGTTTGAATTAATTTTTTTAATTTAAAATCTATTTCAGGACAACACTGAGTCTTCATTTATACTTTCGACTGTGTTGTCCTGTTTGAATTAATTTTTTTAAATAGATATTTATGAAATAGATTTTATATTAAAAAAATCAATTCAAACAGGACAACACTTGTAAAAGTATAAGTGAGACCTCAGTGTTGTCCTGAAATAAATTTTATATTAAAAAAATTAATTCAAACAGGACAACACAGTCGAAAGTATAAATGAAGACTCAGTGTTGTCCTGAAATAGATTTTAAATTAAAAAAATTAATTCAAACAGGACAACACTCTTAAAAGTATAAGTGAGACCTCAGTGTTGTCCTGAAATAGATTTTAAATTAAAAAAATTAATTCAAACAGGACAACACTCTTAAAAGTATAAGTGAGACCTCAGTGTTGTCCTGAAATAGATTTTATATTAAAAAAATTAATTCAAACAGGACAACACTTGTAAAAGTATAAGTGAGACCTCAGTGTTGTCCTGAAATAAATTTTATATTAAAAAAATTAATTCAAACAGGACAACACAGTCGAAAGTATAAGTGAAGACTCAGTGTTGTCCTGAAATATATTTAAAATATAAAAAATTAATTGAAACAGGACAACACTCTTAAAAGTATAAGTGAGACCTCAGTGTTGTCCTGAAATAGATTTTAAATTAAAAAAATTAATTCAAACAGGACAACACTCTTAAAAGTATAAGTGAGACCTCAGTGTTGTCCTGAAATATATTTAAAATATAAAAAATTAATTGAAACAGGACAACACTTGTAAAAGTATAAGTGAGACCTCAGTGTTGTCCTGAAATAGATTTTATATTAAAAAAATTAATTCAAACAGGACAACACTTGTAAAAGTATAAGTGAGACGGAAATTATATTGAACTTTTTAAATGTGTATTTGCGTGTAAACTCATAACAAAACATTAAAATTCCTTTAAAATACCAACATGAAACGATTATAAATACATCACACACGAAAATATAATTATTTTCTAATTTAAAAACAATATTGCTGTTTTCATTTTATTCATTTTTTTTTTTTCAATCGAAAAATATATATAAACAATTTGATAATTTGAAGAATATATATTTTATAATATATTTTGTTGTTTGAATTAATTTTTTTAATATAAAATTTATTTCAGGACAACACTGAGTCTTCACTTATACTTTCGACTGTGTTGTCCTGTTTGAATTAATTTTTTTAATATAAAATTTATTTCAGGACAACACTGAGGTCTCACTTATACTTTTACAAGTGTTGTCCTGTTTCAATTAATTTTTTTAATTTAAAATCTATTTCAGGACAACACTGAGGTCTCACTTATACTTTTAAGAGTGTTGTCCTGTTTGAATTAATTTTTTTAATTTAAAATCTATTTCAGGACAACACTGAGGTCTCACTTATACTTTTAAGAGTGTTGTCCTGTTTGAATTAATTTTTTTAATTTAAAATCTATTTCAGGACAACACTGAGGTCTCACTTATACTTTTAAGAGTGTTGTCCTGTTTCAATTAATTTTTTATATTTTAAATATATTTCAGGACAACACTGAGTCTTCACTTATACTTTCGACTGTGTTGTCCTGTTTGAATTAATTTTTTTAATATAAAATTTATTTCAGGACAACACTGAGGTCTCACTTATACTTTTACAAGTGTTGTCCTGTTTGAATTAATTTTTTTAATATAAAATCTATTTCAGGACAACACTGAGGTCTCACTTATACTTTTAAGAGTGTTGTCCTGTTTGAATTAATTTTTTTAATTTAAAATCTATTTCAGGACAACACTGAGGTCTCACTTATACTTTTAAGAGTGTTGTCCTGTTTGAATTAATTTTTTTAATTTAAAATCTATTTCAGGACAACACTGAGTCTTCATTTATACTTTCGACTGTGTTGTCCTGTTTGAATTAATTTTTTTAATATAAAATTTATTTCAGGACAACACTGAGGTTTCACTTATACTTTTACAAGTGTTGTCCTGTTTGAATTAATTTTTTATATTTTAAATATATTTCAGGACAACACTGAGTCTTCACTTATACTTTCGACTGTGTTGTCCTGTTTGAATTAATTTTTTTAATATAAAATCTATTTCAGGACAACACTGAGGTCTCACTTATACTTTTACAAGTGTTGTCCTGTTTCAATTAATTTTTTATATTTTAAATATATTTCAGGACAACACTGAGGTCTCACTTATACTTTTAAGAGTGTTGTCCTGTTTGAATTAATTTTTTTAATTTAAAATCTATTTCAGGACAACACTGAGTCTTCATTTATACTTTCGACTGTGTTGTCCTGTTTGAATTAATTTTTTTAAATAGATATTTATGAAATAGATTTTATATTAAAAAAATCAATTCAAACAGGACAACACTTGTAAAAGTATAAGTGAGACCTCAGTGTTGTCCTGAAATAAATTTTATATTAAAAAAATTAATTCAAACAGGACAACACAGTCGAAAGTATAAATGAAGACTCAGTGTTGTCCTGAAATAGATTTTAAATTAAAAAAATTAATTCAAACAGGACAACACTCTTAAAAGTATAAGTGAGACCTCAGTGTTGTCCTGAAATAGATTTTAAATTAAAAAAATTAATTCAAACAGGACAACACTCTTAAAAGTATAAGTGAGACCTCAGTGTTGTCCTGAAATAGATTTTATATTAAAAAAATTAATTCAAACAGGACAACACTTGTAAAAGTATAAGTGAGACCTCAGTGTTGTCCTGAAATAAATTTTATATTAAAAAAATTAATTCAAACAGGACAACACAGTCGAAAGTATAAGTGAAGACTCAGTGTTGTCCTGAAATATATTTAAAATATAAAAAATTAATTGAAACAGGACAACACTCTTAAAAGTATAAGTGAGACCTCAGTGTTGTCCTGAAATAGATTTTAAATTAAAAAAATTAATTCAAACAGGACAACACTCTTAAAAGTATAAGTGAAGACTCAGTGTTGTCCTGAAATAAATTTTATATTAAAAAAATTAATTCAAACAACAAAATATATTATAAAATATATATTCTTCAAATTATCAAATTGTTTATATATATTTTTCGATTGAAAAAAAAAAAATGAATAAAATGAAAACAGCAATATTGTTTTTAAATTAGAAAATAATTATATTTTCGTGTGTGATGTATTTATAATCGTTTCATGTTGGTATTTTAAAGGAATTTTAATGTTTTGTTATGAGTTTACACGCAAATACACATTTAAAAAGTTCAATATAATTTCCGTCTCACTTATACTTTTACAAGTGTTGTCCTGTTTGAATTAATTTTTTTAATATAAAATCTATTTCAGGACAACACTGAGGTCTCACTTATACTTTTACAAGTGTTGTCCTGTTTCAATTAATTTTTTTAATATAAAATCTATTTCAGGACAACATTGAGGTCTCACTTATACTTTTAAGAGTGTTGTCCTGTTTGAATTAATTTTTTTAATTTAAATTCTATTTCAGGACAACACTGAGGTCTCACTTATACTTTTACAAGTATTTATCTTTCATAAATTTTTATTTTTATTTTAAAATCAATATATTAAGACCAAAAAAAAATTTTTTATCAAACTATCTTCAAAATAATTTTAAAAATATCTTCAATTCCTTTTATTTTTATATTTATTCAAATGCTTTAAACACAATCAATGTTTGATAATAAAGCATAACTATATATATATTCAATTTCAAATAAAATAAACCGACTGACTAAATAACTGTTAAAATAAATAAAACATGAAAAATAATAATAACTCTTACATGCTCATAAACATTTCTTCAACTTTTTTCAAATTAAAAAATTTCAACATTTTATTTATAAATCATCATATTATAATTTATATTGAAAGTATTAGTCAATTTAGTTGGTTTATTTTAATGAAAAAAAAAAATATTAAATGTGTTGAATAATAATAATAAATATAAAAACCGATAAGTATTCCAAAAAGAAAAAAAAATGAATTGAATTTACGTCATCATGGTCTTGAATTGCCATTGAGAAAGACCGTTACATCAATCGGAATCAATGAGGGGTGAAAGTCGACGTGAAAAGGCAGACGATTGAATCAACCAGTCAGTTGATACATACTTATATATATTTACTCTAACACTTGTATACTTTCGTAAACAAGAACACACATATATATATATAATCAAATATATATACATTGACTCATAGATAAGTGATACAGGTGCACTAGAACATGAACACTTTACACTCAATTGAGACAGTAACAACACCAAGAAAATACAACAAAAAAAAAAAGTGATAAAATGATAAATGATATTAAAAAATTATCAAGGTTGTCATTTTAATCATTTTCGTTTACATTAAATTAAAATTTAATGATAAATTTAAACATTTAAATTCATTGTAAATTGATTATATTATTTTTAAATATTTCAATTATAAATATACATTTTTTTTTTGAAGATGAAAAAAAATTAATTTAATGTACGTTTGAATTTAAAATAAACAAAAAATTTTAAAACAAGGTCATTGTAAATTTGACCTGATTTATTAAAATATTTAACAGAAACAAAGTGTAACTTTTTAATTTATTTTTTATAGAATAAAACAAATAATTAATGGAGTTAATTGATGGTATCATGTATGTACAAATAAACCTAGTATTTTTTGATAATAAAAAAAAGGGTTTTAATTGATAATAGAGATTACGTTTTTTTTCTGTAATTCTACAAATAAAAAACAAAAAAAGAAAAAAAATACAAACAGGTAAATTGGAACCATGAAAAATTTGTTTAAATTTGTAGAAAAAAATAATGTTGCATAAAATTTAATATCAATGTATGTACAATCATTATACTGAGCTTTTGTGTAAACAAAATTATTTTTATATTATTTGCTTTTTTAAAACCTCAGTTTATTCACAAAATATATTTATTTAAATTTTAATAGAATGTATAAACAATGCACTTGAATAATTATAATAACATTAAAATATATTATTATTTTTATAAACACAAAATAACGTGTTACATTGTTTATTTTAAATAACTTTAATAATGATTTCTAAGAAATTATACTTCCGTGTTAATTATGGTAATAATATTTTATAAATTATATATCATTTTTGTCATCAAAAAATTATCTTGTCATTTTTATTTTTCTTAATAATCAATCAAAATTAACGTCACGATTTTTTGAAAAAAAAATTTAACAGTATTATTTTTTTGTTGAATATTTTTTCTATAAAATTTGTTTTTCATGGTAATATTTTTATGGATGATTTCCGGATTTTTTAAAAAAATTTTTTATCATAATTGAACCTTTTTTGAGAATTTTATTATTTCAAGAAATAATTTGAATATAAATTTTTTTTTATTTTATTAAGTTGATGAAATTTTTGCAAAGTTTTTGAAATATCATATTAAATTATTTCTAAATCATTCAACCAATAGAATACTTTTCAAATTAAAAAAAAAAAAAAAAGAAAAATATATTTATAAAATGAAATTTGTAATGATAAAAAAGTTTTAATAAAACTTTTTTTTAAAAATGATATTTAAAAGACAAATATATATTATTATTGATAATTTTTAATAATTTTTCATTTATATTGATAATTTCATGTATTTTTATTTATAAATTTATATTTTTTAATTTTTTATTTTAGAAACAGTGAAGGCCTTATTGAGAAGGTGAAAGTCGTTGAATCCCGTGACTTGACTGTCAGCTGATTAAGTGGTTAAAATAGTGTGTGTATAACAGAGAAAAATTAAATATAAAAAAAAAGATAAAAAATTAAATAAATGACAATAATAATAAGTAAAAAAAAAATAATAAAAATGGATAACGTTACAATCAAAAATAAGTGGGAGAGTATATATCAACCGCGAAAGCGACCAAGATTTGCTGACTTTTTATTTTAAAAAAATTTATAAATATTTATGTACTTATTTTATTATTATACAGTGGTCATAATATATTGTACAAAATAATTTGACTTGTTATTGATAATATACCTTTATATATTCAAGTAATTATTTTTCACTAATTATTAATTAATATTTCAACAAAAAAATAAATAAAATTTAAATAACAAAAAATTATTCGAAATTACTGATTTTATTTACTCAATTATTGAATATATTTATTGTTATTTTTTTACTTGAATTATTAAT
This sequence comes from Lysiphlebus fabarum, assembly GCA_011426435.1. Taxonomy (NCBI): domain Eukaryota; kingdom Metazoa; phylum Arthropoda; class Insecta; order Hymenoptera; family Braconidae; genus Lysiphlebus; species Lysiphlebus fabarum. The sequence continues at coordinate 1,286,829 of WSYQ01001031.1, forward strand.
TATTATTAATTATAAATTTTAAGACATTTTTTTATTAAAAATATTTGAAACTATATCGATTAAATTAACTCGCTGTAATTTCTTAGAAAATTAAAATTATTTATAACTATTTTTCATAAATTAATATTCAATTATCTTTGATACTTGTAAAAACAATTATTTAAATATATTTTACAGCTATTTTAGTCTGTATTTACAAAAAAAAAAAAAAAAGTACTACCTCAACATAAAAAAAATAAATACAAAAATAAATATTTTTTTATTATTAAAAATTCATTATAAAAATAAACAAAATAATTGACATGAAAATTTCAATGTTTTTATAAAAAATTTTTGATTTAATTGTTTATAAAAAAATCATATTAAAAAATTGTATTTGTTATGTATATAAATCTCAGCTGACTGGCATTATTATTTATTTTGTTTTGTCTCGTCAAAAAATAAATGCATTTGTTAGCATTTTAATTGAAAAAAATTTAATAAAAAAAATATATCAAATAATAATCAACTAATATTCTTCAACAAAAAAAGAGCAAAAATAATTATAAAAAAGTCTCGATTTTAATATTTATTTATAATGAAAAACAATAATAACCATAAAATTTATAATAAATATATAAAATGTGCAACACAACTTTCATTTCTAACTCGTTTTTAATCCCTCTCCAATGTGGATTATTAATTTATATTTATATCTCTCTCAACATAAACTCAATTAAAATTTTGCAAAATAAATAATAAAAAGATCAAAAAAATATTCTAAATATAAATCATATCAATCAGAGTTTACGTCAACTCAAACAGATGGGTTACAATCAGACCGGATGATGATGACGCAGAATGAACACGTGTTACAATAAATAAATATATATACCCACAAAAAAAAAAAAAAAAA